>OY992876.1:308228549-308268549 GCA_963921405.1 Cepaea hortensis | reverse complement strand
CAGTCCTCACAAGGACTGTCTTTCCTGATCTTGATTAGTCCTCATAAGTACTGGTTATTTCTTGTGTAGTCCCCTCATGGACTCTGTTGCTCTTGATTATTCCTCACAAGGACTGGTATGACTTCTGAGCCATTTGACAGCGGTGGGCGATTTTGGGGCATATCGGCATTGATTTCCACGGAATGAAGTGTCGGCAGTTCAGAAATCAACGGTGGGCCACTGAAAGCAAACTTTCCTAGAAAATTACAAACATCCAATACATGTTGGGGTCGACTGTACGTCACATAAAGGACATCCAATCAACTTTAACTATATTGTGCTTGCCTTATATTGTTATTGACCCAATTGGAACTCGTTAGATGAAATAATGAATATCAGGTGGCCACCTTTAGGTCCCTAACGATTTCTGGTGCCCTTATTAGACTTTTTCGACATATAAACATTGATCGTATTAACTACGGCGCTACATAGGTTCCAGGTGAGCGAATGTTCCACAAATAACTGTATAACTCTGTACCTGTATGGAGCAAGCCTAGGGCACCCATTGTCCGGATTACAGAACATTTGTGGTTGAAAAGTTCTAATTGAAACGTAATAAGTTAAACGCGTCAATACCAAGTGTCATAGCCTGGGGCGAATGCTGCAGCAGGGTGTGACAGAGGATCTGACCAACAATCAGCTCTTCCAGGGCAGGCCAGAGTGACACATACTTAGACCACAACTGGAACCATTAATATTGGGTCTCTTCGCTGGCTCTTGAAGATGAGCACGGAGCACGTATGGTAATGTCCCGAGTGTTAATGAAATGCCAGCATTGTTATGTTAACGTGTTGTAATTAGACTGTATTATTGTACGCTTTTGAAACGTGGCTTGCGTTGCTCCAAAACAATCTAAGTCACGAGCGTCCTATAGATTTTCTGCCCACGGCATGCGTGTGTGCGAGGAAAAGTCACTTAAAAGTCGACAGGGTCGACATCATTGCATCGAGTCTTATCCCATATGGCTCGGTCTCTTTCCGCAGCACGGAAAGCGTAGCACAAAGCACGAACTCCGTTGTTTTTATCGACGACCCACAGGAGTCTCCGAAACATTTAACTCATAAAACGAAGGGTTTTTCAAGTACCTCTGAAGACGGA
The DNA here is from genome assembly GCA_963921405.1 of Cepaea hortensis. NCBI lineage: Eukaryota > Metazoa > Mollusca > Gastropoda > Stylommatophora > Helicidae > Cepaea > Cepaea hortensis. The sequence goes on along the minus strand of OY992876.1, from coordinate 308,267,412 downwards.
GTGGGTTCACCTGATGGCGAAGGACATTAGTAAAAGAGAAAGCTAATCCACACGCAAAATTTAGTCCAGTGCTACTAGAAGTAGTGTGTATTGAATACGCTTGAGGTCAAAGCGACCAAGTGAGTGCACACTCATCAAATATCATGGATGTTCTGCCCACGACATTAGGGTGTGCGAGAAAATGAACAGGCTGATAGACTGGCTGACATCTGCCTTTGTGCGGCGTGCTAGATTATAACAAGAATGATGCAGTGAAGGCTGTCTGTGATCGAGTGCAGGACCCGTATCTCAAGAGGCTGGTTCTGCACAATTGTGGGTGTACTCATCTAATATGCGATCCCAAGAAGAGAAGAGAAAAACACCGTGAAAACCGAGAAAGTCTATGCTATTAGAAACAGTGATTGACAGCGATCTATGCTACCAATGCCAAAATCGAACAATGACAGAAAAAAAGAGAAAACGAAAATTACAATAACGGAAATGGCATTCCTGAGAAGTATACTCAAAGTTCAAGAAGAGTGAAAATCAGAAATAAAGCAGTCAAGACTACCGTAGAGGTTATAGCAGCGCGAGATTTCATTAGAAAAAGCGAATGCAAATCCACACACAAAATGCAGTCCAGTGCTATTAGATAGTGTATATGGATTGCGCTTGAGATAAAAGCGAGCGAACTCACTAATATAAAAGCAAAAGAAATTAGTAAATAGCAAGGGAAATGAATGAATCGGCCATATAACTAGACTAGCAACTGACAGTATACCACAACAAGCAATGATGTACAGACTAAATGGAACCAGAAGAAGAGGCCGACCGTGTACAGTGTACACGATGAAGAGAGGGAATATCAAAGTCCATGGGAATCTCGATATATGAAGCCCAATATGCACTATCCCGATGTTTATGCTTCACCTCGACACCACGGGGAGAAGAGGAACAAGAGATGCGATTATGAGATAGATGATCGACAGAGAAGCAAAGTTGGTGAAAGGGTTAACCGAGTCAAACGGAACAATCATATCAAGGACACAGAAAAAATATAGCAATAAAATACTACATCGCCATGTGCCCCCCCCCCCCCCCCCCCCCCCACGGCACACGATAACGATGACAATAATGACATGTATACATTTATTGCGACTCAAAAACATGTATCAAACATGTCAGTTAGCTCCAAGTTCATAAACGTGTTTCTCGTACATGATTTACATCTCTGCCTACGTGTTGTTTCTCCTGGTAATAACGTTGGTAGTCACGCGCCGACCACGGCTGTAGAAGGTCAATGCCAACAGTCCAATAGCTCCCAGACATGTCTTGATCTCTAAGGAGTCTTGCCAGGTCGGTGCACGTGCCAAGTGAGTGCAAATTTATGTTCCTTCCATTTTGCAAGTGGAATAGAAATTGCGTGTAATGTCTTCTCCTGGTTTTTTGTCAAAACCGTTTTCCGTCAGTCTGTTGTTTGTTTACTGAGTGGATCCACGATCGAATTTGTATACGTAGATGATAATGTTTGTGTTTCTGATCCTGCAAGAGAAGAACGGACTGTCTGTGTGTGAGTTTGTCTTGTCTGTCTGTCTTTTTATCAATGAATCAATCAATCCATCCATCCATCCATCCATCCATCTATCTATCTATCTATCTATCTATCTATCTATCTATCTATCTATCTATCTATCTATCTATCTATCTATCTATCTATCTATCTATCTATCTATCTATCTGTCTGTCTGTCTGTCTGTCTGTCTGTCCGCCCGCCCGCCCGTCCGTCCGTCCGGTCGTCCGCCCGTCCGCCCGTCCGTCTGTCTGTCTATCTATCTATCTATCTATCTATCTATCTATCTATCTATCTATCTATCTATCTATCTATCTATCTATCTATCTATCTATCTATCTATCTATCTATCTATCTTTCTATCTATATATCTATATATCTATATATCTATCTATGTACCTACCTACCTACCTATGGTCTACATACCTACTGTCTGTCTAAGGGGCTGTGTGGTCTCGAGGTATGGTGTCCGCCTCGAGTACTGGAGGTCCCGAGTTCAAGCCTCGTTGAGGGCCGGGATTTTTTCACGTGGACTTCTAGTAACAAAATGTCCCCTGGTCTCTGGGTAGTGAGATCGGACGCCTGTGTGTATTGATGCGCACGTAAAAGATCCCTTGGCAGTTGGAAGTCGAAAAAGAGTAGCCTAACGGCGCTGCCCGGGCAAAATTTCGAGTTAAAAATCTACCCAAAGTATTTCAGGATCCTCGCCTGTGCTACGGAGTTCGTGTACTGAGTGAGATTCTCCGGACTCAGGCTTGAGTTAGGAATAGATCGGAGCATTTATGGGATACACCCGTGTGCCGTGATGTTGATCTGCCGACTAAACTAAACTAAACTAACTGTCTGTCTGTCTGTCTGTCTGTCTGTCTGTCTGTCTGTCTGTCTGTCTGTCTGTCTGTCTGTCTGTCTGTCTATGTCTGATTGACTGACTGACTGTCTGACTGACTGACTGACCGACTGACTGACCGACTGACTGACTGACTGACTGACTCACTCATTCACTGACTGACTGATTGACTGGCACCTTACCGTCTTGACAGACGATAGTTTGTAAAGTGGAGTTATACCTTGCCATAACACAAAGCCTGGGTTAAATGTAGAGACCATGTGTTGCCCGTGCAGCATGATCCCTCTCTCGGCCTGCCTAGTTTACTCCAGAGGAAAGGTAACACCAATACATCTGGAACAAGACAATCTGCTGAAACTGTCGGATCAGCAAAGCATTACTCTACTGTCCGCCTATCGGAGCTTCCATCCTTGACCAGCTGCCGACTAAGGCTTAGGGATTTGTCTGTTCTGTCAAGGCAGTTAGAATATGTATCTGTTTATTCTGTCTGTCTTTCTGTCAGTCTCTCTGTCTATATCTACAGGTCTATGTATTTACCTACTATCTTACATCTGTCTGACTGTTTGTCTGTTTGTCTGCCACCTGGCAAGCTTGTCGTGCGATGTGATTAAAGAAGACTTGCTTCAGATTGACTGCCACATCATGTCCGTAGAAAACATTAGATGTAGAATCAAAATAGCCAAGGATAAGTCTACAACGGGTTATGCGTTTTGGTTGAGGATTTGACCTCTCATGGCTGACGAAATGAAGGTTGAGAAGAAGGAGATGAAGAGAAGGTGGTGAGAGCATGACTACGAGTAAGAGGAAGAAAATAAGGAAGAGGAAGATAAGAAGGAGGAGGAAGAGAAGAAGAAGAAGGAGAAGAGGAGGAGGAAGAAGAAGAAGAAGAAGAAGAAGAAGAAGAAGAAGAAGAAGAAGAAGAAGAAGAAGAAGAAGAAGAAGAAGAAGAACAAGAAGAACAAGAAGAACAAGAAGAAGAAGAAGAACAACAACAACAACAACAACAACAACAACAACAACAACAACAACAACAAGAATTGTTAACCTATTAATAGTTCAATCACTCCTGATTTCTTAATCATTACGTTTGACTGCCAACCCATGGCAATAAATAAATGTACCCGCGGCGAACTAGACACTACATTTCGCGGCACCATTCGATTCCAGCGGAACTCTAGTTGAGAGAACTTTCCATAAGGTATTGACAAAATGCTTGGGCTAGGAGCAGTAAAATGTCCAAGCGTAGTTCCGTGAACTAGGATTGGATAGACCGTGAACTGACAGCCGACAGCAGTGTTGATTACTTCTTGTCTATTCGGGGACTAGTGTAGTTTGTAGCGTGGTCGTGGGAAGTAGGGCGTGCAGTTACGGTGTGGGTGTTTTATGAGTATCCGGAGGTGGAAAGAGGAGGTTTGAGAGGCGAGGATAAGTGGAGATTGATGGATGAGTAAGTGATTGGATGAGTAAGTGATTGGGTGAGTAAGTGATTGGGTAAGTTATTGAGTGAGTAAGTGATTGGGTGAGTAAGTGATTGGGTAAGTGATTGGGTGAGTAAGTGATTGGATGAGTAAGTTATTGAGTGAGTAAGTGATTAGATGAGTAAGTTATTGAATGAGTAAGTGATTGTGTGAGTAAGTGATTAGGTGAATAAATGATTGTGTGAGTAAGTTATTGGATGAGTAAGCTATTGAGTGTGTAAGTGATTAGATGAGTAAGTTATTGGACGAGTAAGTGATTGGGTGAGTAAGTGATTGGGTGAATAAGTGATTGTGTGAGTAAGTGATTGGGTAAGTTATTGAGTGAGTAAGTGATTGGGTGAGTAAGTGATTGGATGAGTAAGTGATTGGGTGTGTAAGTGATTAGATGAGTAAGTTATTGGATGAGTAAGTGATTCGGTAAGTAAGTGATTGTGTGAGAAAGTGATTGGGTAAGTTATTGAGGGAGTAAGTGATTGGGTGAGTAAGTTATTGGATGAGTAAGTGATTGGGTAAGTAAGTGATTGTGTGAGTAAGTGATTGGGTAAGATATTGAGTGAGTAAGTGATTAGATGAGTAAGTTATTGGATGAGTAAGTGATTGGGTGAGTAAGTGATTGGATGAGTATGTGATTGGGTGAGTAAGTTATTGGATGAGTAAGTTATTGAGTAAGTGAGTAGATGAGTAAGTTATTGGATGAGTATGTTATTGGATGAGTAAGTGATTGGATGGGTAAGTTATTGAGTGATTAAGTGATTGGGTGAGTAAGTGATTGGATGAGTAAGTGATTGGGTGAGTAAGTGATTGGGTGAGTAAGTGATTGGGTGAGTAAGTGATTGGGTGAGTAACTGATTGGATGAGTAAGTTATTGAGTAAGTAAGTGATTGGATGGGTAAGGTATTGGGTGAGTAAGTGATTGAGTGAGTAAGTGATTGGAGGAGTAAGTGATTGGATGAGTAAGTGATTGAGTGAGAAAGTGATTAAGTGAGTAAGTGATTGAGTGAGTAAGTGATTGGATGAGTAAGTGATTCAATGAGTAAGTGATTGGATGAGTTAGTGATTGGATGAGTATATCACTGGGTTGACGGGCCATTCTGTGAGTGAGTAGACGGGTTGGTGTGTCAGTGAGTGAACACAAATAGGATGAAACGGTTAGTGAGTGATTGGGTGAAATGGTTGGTGTGTGATTGGGTAAATGCACCATGTAGCATGATTTCAGTTTTTACATTTAATAATAGTTAATGGTAACATACATTGTGTATCTTATACCCCACATTTCTGCTAGCTTGGGATATTTACATAGGGAAACCACAAAAACACTCATCCCACTGACCAGCTGACATCAACTATAAAGTTGCCTATCAGTGTTTAATTTTACCATCAGACACACACACCTTGTAATTTATTATATCCCAACTTCACATCACCATGCCTGCTTTCTTATTTCTCTATGTATTAACATGTTATACGCTTATATACGTAAAGCTTTAGGGACACTAAGTCAATCTGAAGAACAGCTCATTTCAATCATATTTGATTATACTAATTATATAAATGATTATATTATTCGTGCCTACAATCTCGCCTAACAGTTTTATCTACCATGCTGTGTTGACTACACAACCATTTTCGAAGTGTATCTAGGGCGCGCCGCAATTAAGGAAAGTTTATTAAATTAATCACTTTAAATTTACGATTTCACAAAGACATCAGCTGACCACTGATTAACTCAGGAAATGCTTCCCACAACTCAACAAGCCAAAACAGGGAAAGTTTTCCACATTTCTCGTCTTCATAAAGCTCACCGGCTGCTACTAAAACATATCGTTTTGTCCCGTTTTGAGTTCCGGCGGATGCCAGGGCCGTTCTGTTTAATAGGTCAAACCAAGATGCGGTTACATTTTAATTTACCATTGCTTTCTCAACGATCAGCACTGATACCATGGTATGGCAACCAAAGCAAAGTGGTCTGCTTCCAGATCGTCCGCATTCGTAACCCCTTCGCCACAGAGCCGGTGAGATGGCTAAAAATGACCTCTAACACTTATTGGAACTGCACATGATGATGATGATGATGATCAGTTATCAGTTAATCAGTTATCAGTTATCAGTTGGGGTATCTTCGTTGCACTCCGGACATGTCCATAGGTGCTCAGATCCTCCCCCCAGCATATGCATGATGATGATGATGATGATGATGATGATGATGATGATGATGATGATGATGATGATGATGATGATGATGATGATGATGATGATGATGATGATGATGATGATGATGATGATGATGATGATACTCTACCTTTAAGAAACTGCAGTTTTTGTGTGTCGTTTTCTTGTCTTTTATGTCGAATTTTCTATGCAATTTATCTTTGTCAATTGAAGTGAGTGAAAGCGTTCTTAGGGGATACACTAAGTCAGTCTCTTGTATGAAACATGGGCAGACAAAAAAACATCTAATGGCTGTGGAAATGTGATTTTTGAGGAAAATGCAATTAATACCATGGGCAGACAGAAAAACCAATGAGCAAGTCCTCTAAGGAGAATATGGAAACCGCAAACTGATTAGAGAAAGTAAACGTAGGCAGTCAACAATAAAATCTTTGGACACGGTATGAAAAGAAATAAACAAAAGAGCTTGGAGACAAATGGAAAGAATGAAGGGAAAGAACAAGTGGGAGGCAGAGAAATAAATACCTGGATGGCTTGGCCACGTACCATGGTCAAGACTGGACCACGGTTCTGATCCACAATTTTGGTGATGGTGTGAGATGGCGAAACATGACTGTCTACGTTTATTGCCATGACACATGATTATGATGATGTATGGAAGCGAATCATGGACAGTTAGTGTTCAGATTTTGTGGAGGCTGCTGTGGTTTCATGGAAGAATGAGCTGTAATCTTGGACGGATAGATACCAATGAAGATATCTGAAGCATGTTAACTCACATGTAGAACTGATTACTCACATCAGAAGACAGTCCACATTTTCTGAAGCATGTCATAAGAAGAGGAAAGCTGGAGTACATCGTCACGGCAGGATAGTCGGATGGGAAGAGAGGCAGGCGAAGACCACAAAAGATGATCCTGGACAGTATGACATCAAGGTATGGAGGAGCATCAGTATTATAAATGATTGGCAGCACACGTGACAGGCAGCCGTGGACAGACATGATCACACGCATGGACTATAAGAAGAAAAATATTCTGCTAGAATTCTAGGAAGCGAAATAGAAACACCATATGGGCTCCAATTATAACCAGTCGAAAGTTCGACTGCTGACCAGGACCGGATCATAATTTTTTTTTTTTTACATTGGAATCGGTCTTTACTTCAGATGCTACACATTCGAACAATACCTGTGACAACGTGCTTTATCTGTTTCAGCAAATATTGTTTTTCACTTATTCACTTCATTTAATATGTAACTCTTGCAGTATACGCCTGCCATGATGCAGCGAAATATGCCAGGCAATAAATCGTCCAACGTATTGTTTGTGACTTCTGTATTTCAAGTAGAACCTTATCCTCACATCGTGTTGTTTGTTTTGATTTATGGTACCTTCCACAATATCAATGCCCAGTGGACGGAAATTTAAACTATAACACTTGTTCATTTGATTGTGTACCATGTTTGGTCAAACTTATTTGTTTGGCACTGAATTAGTAAAATGACTATGTTAACAGCAGTCAGAAGACAACTGGATAAACCACTGCAGAGAATAAACAATATATAAGAGTTTATGGCGCAACATTAGCAATAAATTAACGTAAACATAAAAGCGGGTTTGTTTTCAAGGCAAGAGTATATAGACTTAATTGCACCGAGGTTTTATCCCAGGGCGGACTGCCAAAATCGTGACACAATGCACGAACTCCATAGATCCATCGACGACCGACCCTAGGAGTTTCAGAAACAATTGCACTCGTGAACCGAATGTTGTAGCCTGGAATCGAACTCTTAACCTTCGGAGCGCGAAGCAGGCGGTGTGACCACTCCACCACGGAGGCGAACCAAAGTAAACATGTTGCTGTGCCAAGATACAGACAAGAGTCAATGCCTACCTCGTCATGACTAAAGTTGAAAGTTGACTCTTTTTAACTGAAATGTTGTAGAAAAATACTTGAAATTTTACTGATTCAGCGCCGAAGGATAATATATCGCCACATGTGACCTCCTATTTGGACAGAAGGACGATATATCGCCATACTAGGGTCATTGTGTTATTTGTTCCGTTTCCTGGCATCTACCTCAATTTCAATGCTCAGTAATTCCCATTATAACACTTGTGCATTTGATTGTGTACCATGTTTGGTCCAAACCTACTTTTTACTTTGGCAGTGAATCATGTAACAGATACAGAGACAAACAAAAAATAGGGTTGCACCAAACAAAAATTGGATTGCGGAAAAATGTGAAGTAGGGGTGTGCCGCAGTTATGACTTAAAAGTTGTTAATATGGTAGCAGACATGTTGTATTATACCGCAATGACAACTTTCGAAGAAATGTAATCCCATGGCTGATATTAGAAGTCAATTAAAACGATTTATCACCACATGCCACTTAATCAGTTAAAAGCCAGACGGATATAATTATAGTGCAACTTTTACAATTAATGCTCTTATATTTGTTGAAGATGGAATGGAGTGGTCATGCGAATATCCCGAGAGCCGTGATATCGGTTCTTGACTTAGCTTAACCTAACTTAGCTCAACTTTTTGAATGATGTGGCTCAAGAAGAAGAAAGATACTGACATTCAACAGGATCTTAACCTTTCAGAAGATTGACTCATAAAGAGCATAGTATCTCGCGAACTGACATACCTTGGTCTTATTACGTGATGCAGCGGGATTAGTTGAAGGCTTATGCAGCTGCCTTGAGAGGAGGGGAGGGGGGGGGGGCTACAGTTTGGCGATGTCCAGCGTGTACATCTTGCAAATGGAGCTCCTTTTTTCCCCTATCAGAGGAGAATGGGTATAGATTTTCACTGATGGTGTTTGTCGATCAAGAATGATGATGACCATTCGGGACGCAGAGGTGTTTCCAAGGCACCAGGGCCAGGTTCTATACTGACAAAGACCTACTAACACGTCCTAGTCGTGCGTCCTGTGCAACAGGTCCCTTCGGGGTCCTGGCTAACGTAGTAGGATCGCTGATTCTTCCGACTGAACGGTGAGGAACCACCAGTCTGTACACCAATAATCCAGACATGGGACTACGGATACTCACGTAAACTTCAGTCCGGTATTACCTCACACTGATGTTGGACAACAGGATGTCTTCATCCGACATACAGGACTTCACGCTGGAGTTCACAGCCAGCGAACGCAAATAAGCATGACCATTCATTTCATCCAGTTGGAATGAAAGTATGGAGCCGTGTGTTCTAAGATGGCTGGTAAGGCCTATTTTGGCTCGAAATGTACTGGATGAAGAACGACTTGCGCGATGAATTGAATTAAAGTGAGAAAGAGTTGCGCAATTCGTCAACTACACGCTCTCGCCTGAGTCCATCTCTAACCAGTGGCAAGACAAGTCAAGACGACTGAAGACGAATACAGCTGCAGTGAATGGCCATGACGCTCTACTGTGCCTTGTTGTGCTTATTACCTTCCACAATGCTTTGCAGATAAACGCCGTCTTTCCCGTTGAATCAACAATGATTTCTTCCGCGCAATCTGCCGATTCCTGTCTTCACATGCTGGGCAGGTGTACCCCAGATCGCCTATTGTTTTGACGCTGATTCACTAACCCTTGCCTGGTTTTCACTACCCAGGAGATCATAGACTGAATAGGCGTAAAGGTAAGAGAATCAACTTAATTGCACCGGGTTTTATCCCATACGGCTCGTTCTATTTCCGCAGGGCGGCCTGTCGAAGTCGTCACACACTGCACGTAATCCGTAGCTTCAATGGCGTTCTCCAGGCGTCTCAGAGAAAATTGCACTCGTGAATCGGATGACGGAGGCCAGAATCGAACTCACAACCTTAGTAGCGCGAGGCAGGTGGTTTAACCATTTGGCCACGGAGACGGCGAGGGTATGATATCATTGGGTACCAATAGTTATTGGAAATATTGACGAGCCCTGTGTCCGATACCTTCCGAGATACAGGCGGACATCAGGGCCTTTCAGCCACGTAGTACCCTCCCAGCTCCTGTTTTAATATTAACCATGTCCTGATAATTAATCAGTTATAATAAGCAAGGAGAAGATATCAACGACTGAGCAGCCAATTTTGCAGGGTAGTTTTAATGCTAGATTTCATTAGAAAACAACAAGTGAAATTGTTCGGTCATATAACTAGGCTATCAACTGACAGAATGCCACAACGACCAATGATGTACAGACTAAATGGAATCAGAAGAAGTGGCTGACAATGAAAATGATGGACAGAGGGAATAATAGAGTTCATGGGAATCCAGATATATGAAGCCTGTAAACTGGTACTCTCCCGCTGTTTATCCATCCATCCATCATGTGCTATGCCGGTAAGCGTGGGCGGTCTTGATTCGCCATGTCACTATCACCAGAGTCGTGGATCAGCTCAGTGTTCCTGTCTAGACCATGCCGCGTAGCAAAGCCATCCAGGTATTTACTTCTATGTCTTCCTATTGTTCTCTTCCCCTCGATCTTGCCAGTTGTCACCAAGTTCTCCAATTTATTTCTTCTCACAACATGTCCAAAACATTTTGAATGTCTGCGTCTAATTTCTCTAATCAGTGTACGATTTTCATTTGTTTCTTGCAGGACTTGGTCATTGGTTTTTCTGTCTGTCCATGGCATTCTCCTCAGAAATCACATTTCCACAGCTATCAGATGTTTTTCAACTTGTTTGCTCATTGTCCAAGCTTCACACCCATGCAACAGTACAGGTTCTATGTGACATCTCAACACTTTTTTTTTCTCGTTACAATTAACATCTTGTTATTGGTCAGTATGTTTTTCATCTTGCTAAAGGCTACTTTCGCCATGGCGATTCTTGTTCTAATCTCTTCAAGGCATCTCCCATCAGATGTTATTACTGTTCCGAGATAATTGTACCTTTTCACTTGTTGAAGAAAATTGCCATTTACTGTTTATGCTTCACCTAGACACCGCAAGGTACAAGAGGAACAAGATGAGATGAGATCACGAAGAGATGATATCATGATGAGATTAGATGAGTTGAGATTATGATAAGATGAGATGTGATCAATATGAAATTAGATCAGGATGAAATGACACATGATGAGATGGGATCATGATGAGATGAGATCATGATGAGAAGACATCAGGATGATATGAGATGATATCATGATGAGATGAGATCATGACGAGATATATCAGTGTGTGCAGAAATCGATCCCGCTACCACCTGATCCATAAATGTGGACACCCTCACCCTATCCCACCTCCTATTTAAATATTTACCGAACTTAAACGTGTCCTGAAAATTAATCGGATTTTAATTAACCAGGAAAAGTTATCCCCCACTTAGCTCGGCTTGTCCCCGGGTTGTTTCAGCGACCGCTCGGCGAGAGTGTCAACTGCGGTACAACTAATTGACAACCACTTGTCACAAGGAACAACGTTTTTGAAATCCCTCCGCTTGGTAGTGGCATGGTTCTCAGAGAGCCTGTCAGGTTTTGAATTTTAGGTCACTTTGACTTGTCACAACCAGATATTTGCTCTGCGGAAGACAACACAAAAAGAGGCTAAGAGGGTTGTTAGTTGGGATAAGTAAATGTGGGAATCTTACGCCTGCTAACTTAGTATAAGAGGATATAATTGGAGTAAATGAGGAAAGAAATGATTATTCTCAAGATGTTATGGTTGAGTAACTTTCGTCCTCATTATATTTTTGTGTTGTTGCTTGGAGCAAATCATCTGTCCTTTCCACGTCATCTTTCTGGAGTGTTCTTAATTCACGTAATAACTTGTCTTAACTCATTTCTGGCACACGCTCGTCCACGCGAGTTGTGGATCTCTCTGGTCGTTATCAGTGTTCTCTTTTCTGAAATTTGTGTATGTGTGTGTCTTCGTCTGTATTTATTGTGATATGCCTGTTTCTATGGGTCTGTGCAATGTGTATTTATATGCATGTCTATGAAATGCGTATGTGTGTGTCTATGCAATGTGTCGTTATGTGTCTGTGAAATGTGTCTTTGTTTATCTGTGCGATGTACCTTTTTCTGTGTGTCTGTGCAATTCGCGATACGCAAAAATTGAGCGTATCGTTATGTGCCCGTGCAATGTGTCTGTGTGTATATGTGCAATGTATTTGTTTTTATCTGTGTCTGTACAATGTGTCTTTGATGTGTTTGCATATTGTGTTATTCTCTGTGTGTCTGTGAAATGTGTCGTTATGTGTCTATGCAATGTGTCATTGTTTCTTTGTGCAATGTGTCTTTATCGGTGTGTCTGCGCAATGTGTCTTGTCTGTGTTTGTGCAATTTGTTTTGTCTGTGTGCCTGTGCAATGCGTCTTTGTATGTGTCTGCACAGTGTCTTGTTGTGTTATGTGCATTGTGTCTTTGTCTGTGTGCCTGTGCAATGTGTCTGTGTGTACCTGTGCAATGTGTTTGTGTACCTGTGCAATCTGTCTGTGTGCCTGTGCAATGTGTCTGTGTACCTGTGCAATGTGTCTGTGTACCTGTGCAATGTGTCTGTGTACCTGTGCAATGTGTTTGTGTACCTGTGCAATGTGTTTGTGTGCCTGTGCAATGTGGCTTTGTCTGTGTGCCTGTGCAATGTGTCTGCGTGCCTGTGCAATGTGTCTTTGTCTGTGTGCCTGTGCGATGTGTCTGTGTGTACCTATGCAATGTGTTTGTGTACCTGTGCTTTGTCTGTGTGCCTGTGCAGTGCGTTTTGGTCTGTGTGCCTCTGCAATGTGTCTGTGTGCCTCTGTAATGTGTCTGTGTGCCTCTGCAATGTGTCTATGTGCTTGTGCGATGTGTTTGTGTGTGCCTCTGCAATGTGTCTGTGTGCCTATGCAGGTGTCTTTGTCTGTGTGCCTGTGCAATTTGCCTTTGTCTGTGTGCATGTACAATGTGTCTGTGTCTGTTTGTCTGGCTGTGTGTCTGTTCAATGTGTCAGTGTATTTTTGATTAATGATTAGTAAAAATCATTATCATCGAAAGGTCCATCAGTGACACGGTCATCTCTTTATCATCTTCGCCAGAGTATATCGACTGATCGCCCCAGTTCGGCGTTGCTTAATCAAATGTCTTGTGCTTCTGACAAATGTCTGGTAGCTCCCCGCCTCACTCTCATCTCCCTCACCCTGGTCAAGGAAGGAGATTTCCAGGTTTCCTTAAAGTCGTCTGTTCGTCCAGCATCTCTCATGGCGCTGCAAATGCCATCCATTGCTCTTCCTACCTTGTTCACCGCCATGTCCAACAATCTAGTTAGTAAGTTAGTCGCGGTTCCAACTTCACGGCAAAGAGTCACCCACATAAAAATTCGTTTCTGTGCCAGTGAATATCACACAAAATACCCCTCACTGCCCAATGTGAAAAGTGGAACAGACAGCAGTACCGACAACCCAACAGCACGCACAGACAAGTATATGCATAATGCCGCTGCCAGAATTTAAACACAACAGTCCGTCACGAAAATTACAGTTCATCGTCGATGGAAGCGGCAGACACTAGAAATACAGCATCTTCACATACATTAATGCATAATGCAAAACTAGCTAGTTAAGCCAACGGCCGCCGTCATTTTCTGAACATGCAGTTCACGATATAAACAACCGTGGAACTATGTATAATCACTCCACACAAAAATCCACAGCTCACAGCGTCTGATGAGAGTGAGGCGGGGAGCTACCAGACATTTGTCAGAAGCACAAGACATTTGATTAAGCAACGCCGAACTGGGGCGATCAGTCGATATACTCTGGCGAAGATGATAAAGAGATGACCGTGTCACTGATGGACCTTTCGATGATAATGATTTTTACTAATCATTAATCAAAAATACACTGACACATTGAACAGACACACAGCCAGACAAACAGAGTACCGGCAGTACCGACAACCCAACAGCACGCACAGACAAGTATATGCATAATGCCGCTGCCAGAATTTAAACACAACAGTCCGTCACGAAAATTACAGTTCATCGTCGATGGAAGCGGCAGACACTAGAAATACAGCATCTTCACATACATTAATGCATAATGCAAAACTAGCTAGTTAAGCCAACGGCCGCCGTCATTTTCTGAACATGCAGTTCACGATATAAACAACCGTGGAACTATGTATAATCACTCCACACAAAAATCCACAGCTCACAGCGTCGCTCCAGGCACTCAACTCAGTAGCGGCGCGACGGAATTCCCAACGTATAGGCTTGTAATTGTAAATGTGTGTGTGTGTGTGTTTTTTTTTTTTTTTTTGTGTCAGTGTATTTGTTGTGTCTTTGTGTGTGTCTGTGTAAGTATGTCAAGGCTTATATGTCTGTATCACTGTATATGTGTATCTGTGTGAGTGTTTCTGAGTCTATGTGTGAGTATGTGTGTGCATGTGTGCTTGAGTGTGTGTTTCTGTGTCTGTGTATGTATGTCTGTGTGTCTGCGTCTGTGTTTCTGTGTCTAAGTGTGTGTGTGTGTGTGTGTGTACGACTGTGTGTGTTTGTCTGTGTGACTGTGTATACGTGTCTGCATATAAGTGCCTGTCTGTGTAGGTGTGTATGTGCATATATGTCTGTGTGTCTGTGTATGTATGGTATGTATGTCTGTATATGTATTTTGTGTATGCGTGTATGTGTATGTATGTCAGATTCTTTTATTATGTGATTGTTTTTCGCCTATGTAAGTTTGTCATGGCCTGTGTGTCTGTATCACTGTATATTTGTGCCTGAGTCTGTGTCGTTGAGTATGTGTGTTTATGTATCTATGTCACTGTCTATCTGTATGTTTGTGTATGTATGTCTGTATATTTGTTGTGTTTTTGTCTGTGTCAGCATCTGGGTGTTGGTATGTATGTCCCTGCGACATTATTTGTGTGTGTCTGCGTCTTTGCGTATGTGTGTTTGTCTTCGTTTCTGTGACTGTGTCATTGCGTCTGTGTTTGTTTCTGTGTCTGGGTCATTATGTCTATGTTCATCTCTGTGTCTGTGTCATTATGTCTATGTTCATCTCTGTGTCTGTGTCACTGCGTATGTGTTCGTTTCTGTGTCTCTGTCACTGCATCTGTGTTCGTTTCTGTGTATGTGTCACTGCTTCTGTGTTCGTTTCTGTGTCTCTGTCACTGCATCTGTGTTCGTTTCTGTGTCTGTGTCACTGCGTCTGTGTTCGTTTCTGTGTCTGTGTCACTGCGTCTGTGTTCGTTTCTGTGTCTGTGTCACTGCATCTGTGTTCGTTTCTGTATCTGTGTCATTATGTCTATGTTCGTTTCTGTGTCTGTTCCATTATGTCTGATTTCTTTTCTGAGTCTGTGCCATTATGTCTGTGTTCGTTTCTGAACCTGTGTCACTGTATTTCTGATGTCTCCGTGTCTGTCTCTTCCGGTGTCTACGTCTCTGTTTGTCTCTATAAGTCGATGACATGTTTTGTTTCTGATATAGTAATTATCAGTTTTCTTCTCAAAAACAGCAACCCCACTTGTGACAAATAATAAAGGATGATGCAGGTCAGTATGGTCGAATGTGTAAGAACGCGTGATCTTAAACATCCGTTGTGCTGATGCCGGGGTAAGCGGTCCAATCCATACACCGGACACCTGGAAAAAAACGTTGACCTGTTGTCCTTGAATTTGGGACGTAAATTACAAGTACCTCTGAAGTCGGAGTGGTTTCGCCTGATGGCGAGGGACACTGTTAATGGAGAAAGCTAATCCACACGCAAAATTCAGACCACGACTATTATAAATAATGTGTATGGACTACGCTTGAGTTTAAAGCGAGCGAGCGCAAAAAATAAATGCAAAAAAAAAAAAGACAATCAAGGATGAGGCGACCATTAAGATATAGCAAAGCAAAGATGAGATTACGCTGGAGACACCGAGGAGAAACAACTTACACAAACAATGGACTAAAATGTTTACTTTTTCGGCGTTGGCTTGAGGACGTAAATTAAAAGTACACCTGAAGTCGGAGTGGGTTTTTTTGGTGGCGAGGGGCACTGGTAATAGGGAAAGCTAATCCACAAGCAAACTCAGTCCAGTGCACTAGAATTAGTAGCACATGTATGGACTACGCTTGATTTCAAGACGACCCAACAAATAAACACAAAATTTACTATTACTATACTTTATATTCCATAAGTTAGGAGTGAAAATACAAATTACACTAAAATAAATTCAACCGTTAAGTAATTCCGCCGCCCCCCCTCCCCCGCCCCCCCCAAAAAAAACACACACACATATAAACATATACATTATGTGTATGTATATGTGTGTGACTGTGTGTGTGCGTGCGTGCGCGTGTGTGTGTGTGTGTGTGTGTGTGTGTGTGTGTGTTGTAGGGATCCGGATAGGGTTAATTATGAATGACAGACGAGACCTAAAGAGTTAAAACAGTTACACAACAGTTCAACGGAAACAGGCGATAGAGGGATGTAAATACGTGACACGGCCCAAAAAGTCATCCAAGAGGCAAGCCAGTGAACACAGGTAGCTTTGAGATAGGTCACAAGTAGACGCATAAAGATCGATAGTGAAAATTAGACCAGCGATATTTCTGCAAGGACATATCTCTATTCAACTCGACACTATCATCTGAAGCCCCATATCTTGAGACTATTTTCTAATTTATGCGTACAATTACGTCCACACGTCTAACGTTTATGTTTTAAAATCTTATTTTAGTGATTTCACCTTATGTATAATTATATTTAAAAAATAAAAATAAAACACTGTTCACAGTTTAATTATGATAATAACTTGATTGTTACAATCTTTGTTTAAACTGTCAACATAGTTTTATTTTTATTTTCTAAATATAATTATATATAAGGTTATTTGTGAAATCACTGGCAAAAATCAAAAAAAAAAAAAAAAAAAAACATTCTTTCATACGCGGAAAAGTTACATTTCTATGTTTACATTTCAGGAATGAAAATATTCTCCATGATCGTTAGGGAGATTATACAACTCATTTTCTTGCCAACACTAGCGAAAAAACTAGTTGAGTTGAATTAAGTGAGTCAAGAACTGACATGACAGCACTCGGAACATTCTCATGAGTAGCGAAAAGGGAAATTATTAGCAACAAAATGAGTCTTAATTCCTACTCGGTGAAGTACATGTCTGCAGAACTTTGGACTAATGTAGATAGTTTATCATTATAGTCTGCTTTTAAAAACGGCAGCGATGCGAGGATCTTAGAAGTGTCAAATGTGTGATATAGTGCAAACAGTTAAGCAGATATTGATTTATTGTGCAATTTTGTTTTATCTTACAGGGCATGAGAGACAGATAAGAGAGGCATAGTCGAGCAAATCAAAGGCTAGCATTAAATGACTGTCCACCAAGAAGAGGGAAAGGATGTGTAGTAGTGAAGCTGAAAGATAAATTATTTCATTCATCATCATCATCATCATCATCTTCCACTTTTGCCTTCTAGAGTCGTTCCAGCTCCCGATGTTTGACACTGGATAGTGTCATTCTGTGTGGTTGTACAATGTCTTTGATGTCGTAAAACCATTTTCTTTTCGGGCGTCCTTTTGCTCTCGAAGCAGATCTTCTTTGATGCAGGACCAGTGCTGGTGTAGTTGATGTTGTTTTAACGAGATGGCCTCTTCATCACTGTCATCATCATCATCATCATCATCATCATCATCATCATCATCATCATCATCATCATCATCATCATCATCATCATCATCTTCTTCTTCTTCTTCTTTTTCTTCTTCTTCTTCTTCTTCTTCTTCTTCTTCTTCTTCTTCTTCTTCTTCTTCTTCTTCTTCTTCTTCTTCTTCTTCTTCTTCTTCTTCTTCTCCTTCGACTTCGTATTTTTGCAATCACAACTGTAAAATTTACTCAGTCGAACACAGTCTTCCGATCAAATCGACAGTTTATTATAGTACTTCTGTACGCTCAATTGTAAAGACAGAATGCCAACCCATAATCAACCATTGACAATGTGTGATTGTGCCATTCTGCCAGACACAGATGTAGGTCATCGCGTGCTTCAAGGTTCATGCACTATCGTGAGATACTTTCTGAGTGATTTCTGACTGGAACCCCGCAATTTATGGCGATATTCGAGGGGTCTTCCCATAAAAGGCTTGAAAAGTATGATGTCTTGTAACCAGTAAATATTCTTGTTTAGGATGTCAAGAGTGTTGAGCCCGTGACATCACGGTACAGAAAAACATGGCTTCTGTGACAGACTGTTCACGCCCAGGTCAGTCACGCCGAGTAGTGATCCCATAGTCGATATTTTCTACTGAATTCAAGCACTTAATCGGCGCTGGAGGACTTGCATTGAACGCACGGTGACTACATTGGAAAAAAATGATACATTTGATCTTTAATTTTTTGTGAATATATTCACAAAATTTAAAAAAAAAAAAAAAAAAAAAACATTTATGGTTTTTATTTGAAACCCCCTGGTATGTTTGCGTGTTGAAAGCATATCTGTGTACAATTGCTTCTCAGAAATCCCGTGGCCTCGTCGTAGATTATGTCTATATCAGGCTGAGATAGTCTTCAACCTTCCATGGTCCATCTGTCCATGTATCCATTTCCAGGCATATTGCAGTGCGAAGGAATCTATTGTTGTAGAACTGTGGACTTCTGACACAGTTCAACTAGTGCTGCAGTTAGATCTGCTCCTTTTCTCCTCTTCAGTATTGAAACACAACTTACTTCGAATCCGTAAAAAGAGATATATGTTTCTCTTTATCTGTCTCTGCCAACAACATTTCTGCTTTATTTTACCCATTCTGCTTACAGCTTCATCTAGATGTCTTTGAATGCTTGTCAATACTAATATATATTCTAATCGATTTCTCGGGCTGGTTGATCTCCGGGTATTTCGTCATTCTAAAACAACTGCACGAGAATAATACGTCTATTCGTTAAATTCTTGTGTTGTTTTTTTCCTGGACTCATTTCAAATGTGTAATCGATTTTGTCACCAGAGGCGTTTTCAGACATTGATAATTTTCATGCATGGGAAACGCCTCGGGTGTTGACAGACGCTGCACAAGAAAAGAATCCTGTTCGTTCTTGACAAGTTCCCGATATTGTTTTTATTGGGACGAGATATTTTATAGGGTGTTCGACAAGAAACAAAACAATATGTCAGTTCTCTGGGAGAATTCAATTAACAGTTGATCGAGTAGGAGAGATGGTATAATACAAATAGATACGGTTTAGAGATCAGACGGAAAAGAAGGATGCCTAAGGCTGTCAGAATTTGGAATAAAACAGGAGTAGTAGATGGTGGAAGAGGGTGCGAGTTTGGTGCAGTGTGGTTAAGGTGTTTTTGTACTGCACAATATGTACGATGTTTTAGTGTCTTCTTCTTCTTCTTCTTCTTCTTCTTCTTCTTCTTCTTCTTCTTCTTCTTCTTCTTCTTCTTCTTCTTCTTCTTCTTCTTCTTCTTCTTCTTCTTCTTCTTCTTCTTCTTCTTCTTCTTCTTCTTCTTCTTTTTCTTCCTCTTCTTCTTCTTCTTCTTCTTCTTCTTCTTCTTCTTCTTCTTCTTCTTCTTCTCTTCTTCTTCTTCTTCTTCTTCTTCTTCTTCTTCTTCTTCTTCTTCTTCTTCTTCTTCTTCTTCTTCTTCTTCTTCTCATTCTCTACACCATCATTAGTCAATATGAATAAATCCAAAGAAAGCAGCAGTCATGTTGAGCTTCTTGAAATCTCAATGAAGTTTGTCCTTAAATGTCGGCAACATAGCTTTCAACTTTGTGCACATATTGGACACTAGTGCAACAAATGTTTATCTGTCATTGTATCCGTTCCACAGTTTCACTCGTCAGTATTTTCCTATCTTTAATGTATTAAACGCGTGGTGTTTCATTCTGTTGTAGCTTGTCTTTTGGGTTGAGCTGATTATATGCATCCTCTTTGTGGTGACCTTAAGGCGAACTGGGCATATGGTGATAGATTCACAATTGTAGATACCAGCCGGCACACTGTGGGTGTGGGTGATGAGATTAGCCGGCACACTGTGGGTGTGAGTTATGAGACCAGCCGGCACACTGTGGGTGTTGGTGATGAGACCAGCCGGCACACTGTGGGTGTGAGTTATGAGACCAGCCGGCACACTGTGGGTGTGGGTGATGAGGCCGGCCGACACACTGTGGGTGTGAGTTATGAGACCAGCCGGCACACTGTGGGTGATGAGACCAGCCGGCACACTGTGGGTGATGAGACCAGCCGGCACACTGTGGGTGATGAGACCAGCCGGCACACTGTGGGTGATGAGACCAGCCGGCACACTGTGGGTGATGAGACCAGCCGGCACACTGTGGGTGATGAGACCAGCCGGCACACTGTGGGGGTGATGAGACCAGCCGGCACACTGTGGGTGATGAGACCAGCCGGCACACTGTGGGTGATGAGACCAGCCGGCACACTGTGGGTGATGAGACCAGCCGGCACACTGTGGGTGATTAGACCAGCCGGCACACTGTGGGTGATGAGACCAGCCGGCACACTGTGGGTGATGAGACCAGCCGGCACACTGTGGGTGATGAGACCAGCCGGCACACTGTGGGTGATGAGACCAGCCGGCACACTGTGGGTGATGAGACCAGCCGGCACACTGTGGGTGATGAGACCAGCCGGCACACTGTGGGTGATGTGACCAGCCGGATCACTGTGAGTGTGGGTGATGAGACCAGCCAGCACACTGTGGATTATGAGATCAGCCGGCACACTGTGGGTGTGGGTGATGAGATTAGCCGGCACACTGTGGGTGTGAGTTATGAGACCAGCCGGCACAATGTGGGTGTTGGTGATGAGATTAGTCGGCACACTGTGGGTGTGGGTGATGAGACCAGCCGGCACACTGTGGGTGTGAGTTATGAGACCAGCCGGCACACTGTGGGTATAGGTGATGAGACCAGCCCGCACACTGTGGGTGATGAGACCAGCAGGCACACTGTGGGTGATGAGACCAGCCGGCACACTGTGGATGATGAGACCAGCCGGCACACTGTGGGTGTGGGTGATGAGACTAACCGGCACACTGTGGGTGATGAGATTAGCCGGCACACTGTGGGTGTGGGTGATGAGACCAGCCGGCACACTGTGGGTGTGAGTTATGAGACCAGCCGGCACACTGTGGGTGATGAGATTAGCCGGAACACTGTTGATGTGGGTGATGAGACAAGCCGGCACACTGTGGATGTGAATTATGAGACCAGCCGGCACACTGTGGGTATGGGTGATGAGACCAGCCGGCACACTGTGGGTGATGAGACCAGCAGGCACACTGTGGGTGATGAGATCAGCCGGCACACTGTGGGTGATGAGACCAGCCGGCACACTGTGGGTGATGAGACCAGCCGGCAAACTGTGGGTGATGAGACTAGCCACTGAGAGTGATGAGACCAGTGTCAACCCGGCCGCCTTTACTTCCCATGACACTTCCTGCTACCCGTTTTAGGCTGAGACGCCCTTGGAGCCCAGGTCAATATAAACATTTTGAATCCTCCCTAGTCCTTAGTCATTAGTCTCGGTTCCAACTTCACGGCAATGGATCGTCCACAATATGCTCCATTCCTTTGTTAGTGAAAATTACACAAAATATTTCTCACTGTGGTATTTAAAAAGTGCTAGAGACAGGAGTCTCGACAAACCAACAACCCGCACATGTACACTGTGTAAAATGCCGCCGCCAGAATACCAACACAAAAGTCCTCCACGAAAAATACAGTTCATCGTCGATGGAAGCGGCAGTCACTAGAAAACCAGAAGCTACACATTATTGCATAAG
Source organism: Cepaea hortensis (assembly GCA_963921405.1). NCBI lineage: Eukaryota > Metazoa > Mollusca > Gastropoda > Stylommatophora > Helicidae > Cepaea > Cepaea hortensis. The sequence continues at coordinate 308,245,658 of OY992876.1, read as the reverse complement.
GCAATCCAGTCAATTCCGTGACAGGCCGGTAGCCATCATTCTGAACATGCAATTCACGCTACAAACCGCGGCCACATGTAAAAACTTTCCAAACAAAATTCACAGCTCACTGTGTCGCGCCACGCACACAACTCAGTAGCTGGGCGATGGAACCATGCACTTCCAGTCCAACATCAGGAAAATGCGACATTCATGACATCACAGTGAAATCTCATCCTTTCATAAACCATTCATCATACACAATCATATCTGTATGGATGATAATTAAGCATATGTATGTGCTTTACAAAGAAAAAATTCACAGATTCAACAACAATGACAGTACAATGGAATCTCACACACCCCACCATCATTGATCATAAATTATAATATTTCCCTGGATGATAATTAGTCATACTGATGGGCTTCACAAATGATACATTCACACCTGTTTAACAATAATGAAATCGCCCATGAATCACCACATGCATGCTTCCATCAATTACATAGAATCATGTGATCTTTAGGCATAATTATGAGACTCACAACTGATGATTCTTCATGTTTAACAATAATGAAATGACACATGGATCACCACATGCTCTAATCAAATACATATAATTATGTGATCTTTAAGCATAATTATGAGAGTCGCAAATGATGATTCCTCATGTTTAACAATAATGAAAATACATATGGATCTCCACATGCTCTCATCAAATACATAGAATTATGTGATACACCCAATCCACATTCATTCATCATGCATCATAACCACACTTGCATGGCGGTTGATTAGGTATTATTATGTGTCTCACAAATGATAAATCCTCACGTTAAAACAATGAAAATACATTTGACTCACCACATGGGTGCTTTCATCCAACACGCAAAATTAGGATACATATAGAAATCTATTTACATCTCATGAGCTCATGTACTTTTCTTTTACCTATTACACTAATTTCTCTTACCAATGTTGGCACAATGTAAAATAATTTCTTCTTAGTGAACTAAGTATTCTTAGCTTCCTAAATCTTAAGCTACTCATCAACTTCTAAATCACTGCTGATTGAGTTTAACTACTTAAGAAATAAAATTTACAACTTAGGTCTAATGCTTACACGTTAAATAAGATGTGTGACTGGGAGAAACTGAAACTCACTGTGGTTTACAACACTTTGACTTACCAACGTCTTTTTGGGAAAAGATAATTTATTAGCGTAATATAAAATATAGTGTTCTTACCTTCTTTCGTTTATGAATGGCTCCAACACCACTTGTCAACATCAAGATGTCAGGTCCGAGATTTGGTTGTGTTTCTAAATACACTGGCTGCTGGTTTTGGTCCTTTTCTCTCTAGACTTTATTGTCGTACTGGTGTTCGTAGAGATTTTAGGCCACCAATTCCTGCATTCGCAGTCGGTCTTCTTCTAGTTAGTGACTACGTGTTGGTGGTAGTAGAATAAGACCACGAACAAGTCGTTGTTGGTTTTTATCCTGGCTTTTCCCTTCCAATTTTTTGGCTTTCCAATCGAAAATAGATCGTTGTAAATTTAGGATGTTAGAATTGGGTAACTAACCAGTCCTGTTGCGGTATCAATCCTTAATTGTTTTACGGGGAATATTCTCAGCGACGTTGTCGGCTTGCGAAAATATATCACAACAGCAACGACAAAAACAGAACAATATGCATTAAAACGCATGGAATTTCGCAATAATCAATAATACATGACACACTAAAATTAATTTTAATAAATAAATACACACGTATTATTTAGTGCTCATAGAAGTAGAGGTAAGATATAGAGACTAGAGGACGCACTAGACAACATTAAAAGCTATAGTTACCGACCGGGATTCGAACCTGTCACCTCCAAATGATGATGGCGCCTCGCTGCATGAACAAGTGTACTTTGACGTGTGACCTACTAGATACTCCTTAAAAGGGTGTCTTCATTAGCCAGGTCTATCATCCACATGAACCCACAACTAGAAAATATGGACAGAATTCTTATCCAACCAAATTTATATTTATGTGCAAACAAATTTTTACATGTCAGTTATGGACATAACATAATGGTCAGTAAGTTTTAAGACGCATCTTTGGACCCATTAGGGATACACAAAGTGGAGAGTGGAAAAGAACAAGTAACAACGACATTTATGATCTGTTTAAGTCCCCGCTAATCACTGGTATCGTGAAGGCTAATAGACTACAATGGCTGGGGCATATAGAAAGAATGGAAGATAATAGGGAAGCAAAACTCGTTTACACTCAGGAAATAAATGACCGTAGATCTCGAGGTAGACCAAGAAGACGGTGAAGAGATAATATATATACAGACCTACAAGCACTTGGAATCAACGACTGGCAAGAGAAGGTCAATCAGAGAGACTAATGGAGACGGATTGTATCTGCAGCAAAGAACCTCAATGGCTCGGAACGCTGAAGAAGAAGAAGAAGTTATGGATAGCTAAGGTAGATGTAACGTACCACAGATAGAGACATGTTTATTATACCAGTTGTCATTTCAGATTATTATTATTATTTTAAGGGGGCATGGGGTCTGTACTGAGATAGTGTTCAAATATGTATCTTTGATTTCTTGTTGAAAATTGTTCTAAAGCTGAGCTGCGCAGTACACTAAGCTTGTGTTGTATAAGTCCGTCCTAGGTTTAGGGACATGAAGTATGTTTAGTCGTTCGCTATGTCTTACGTAACCAATTTCCAAAGGTAGCTAGGAGCATTTTGATATTGGATTTTTCAAATTAGTTTCGCTTTATTAAAAAGTAAGTCTTTGTGGAGTCGCAGTAACCAAAGACGTTTATGTAAGATAGAATTGTCGGTAAGTTGTTTTACCTAGACTGACCAATTGACAGACCGACCCACCGATCTATTCACCGACATACCCACCCACCGATATACCTACCCATCAACCCACCGACCGACCGACCCACCAACCCATCCACCAGCTACCAACCCACCGACCCACCCAACCACCGAGCCACCCACAGACCCACCCATCGACGAAACCAACGATCCATCCACGGAAAGAGAGAGAGAGAGAGAGAGAGAGAGAGAGAGAGAGAGAGACAGACAGACAGAGAGAGAGAGAGAGAGAGAGAGAGAGAGAGAGAGAGAGAGAGAGAAAGGGACAGTGAGAGCGCACGCACTCTATGTACACAAATAATAACAGAAGACCCTTACGCTCTATTTATCAAACTACCAAGCGGAGCCATTTATAATTATCTTTAATTTCTTTTGAACTAACCGTTTTCACACTAATGCATTGAAATAAAATGTACCGGTGTTAAAGGATTCTTACAAAAGACAGCTGCAATGATGAGGACGTAAGAAGACATATTAGATAATACGCAATTATAAAATGTTTTGACAACCACAGAATATCATCAATCGGCACGGCACATAATTATTATTTGACGACTGACAAATGCTGGGCTTGGGTACAAAATTGATTTTCTGACAACTTTTATTTGCAGTTCGGGGACAATTAGTCTTTGCCAGAAAGGTCTTCTTGCGTGTCTTGTATGTGAAGGTACTCCTTGAATAGTGAATATGTCAAAGAGCAGTAGAATGAAACTGCCATTGTCTGTCTGTCTGTCTGTCTGTCTGTCTGTCTGTCTGTCTGTCGGTCGGTCGGTCGGTCGGTCTGTCTGTCTGTCTGTCTGTCTGTCCGTCTGCTCGTCTGTCCGTCTGTCTGTCTGTCTGTCTGTCTGTCTGTCTGTCTGTCTGTCTGTCTGTCTGTCCGTCTGTCCGTCCATCCGTCTGCTCGTCTGTCCGTCAGTCTGTCTGTCTGTCTATTATGACTATCTATCTGTCTGTCTATCGATTCCTTTCTCTCTCTCTCTCTCTCTCTCTCTCTCTCTCTCTCTCTCTCTTCTCTCTCTCTCTCTCTCTCTCTCTTTCTCCCCCTTACACACACATACACACACACGCACACACACCACACACACTTACACACACGCGCACACGACTGCTAGACATCTTGACAATATGTTCAAGAGTAAGTAAATTCGAATGTTTAAGAGAGCTGTCTAGTCCGGCCTACCTTCCAGCTCAAATGTCATGGTTTTGGAATCCCCTTAGAAAAGTGCATTTATTTATTTATCATTTTTATTTAATTATTTGTTGTTTTTTGTTTTTGCTTGGGGTGTTATTTGTTTAGTAATTTGATCTTTCAGGTCGACTCAACTAATACAGGTACCATGAATTGGTCTGCAAAATAAATGCGGCTGGGGTGGTAGTATCCACATCTCTCGGCGCGTGTCGCTTCGTATTAACAACATGATGCAAGCACCATATATCTTGGTCTCATACTTGTGGAAGAGAAACAGCCAACAACATCTGCAAGCGGCAGAGGACGGGCAAGGCGTCACTAATGTGGAACTGATTGACTGACTGGCACCTTGCCGTTTTGACAAACGGTAGTTTGTAAAATGGAGAAATACCTCCCCATAACAAAAAAGCCCGGGGTGAATTTAGAGACCATGGTTGCCCTTGCAGCATGATTCCTGTCTCGGCCTGCCTAGTTTACTCCAGAGGAAAGGTGACTCAATACATCTGGAACAAAACAAGCTGCAGAGGCTGTCGGATCAGCAAAGTAATATTCTTAACTATCCGCTTCCATCCCAGATCAGTTTCTGACCAAGGAATAGGGCCCGGTCTTCCCTGCCATGATATTTAGTCTTTGTGTTGCATTTCCTCGCACTAGGGTAAGGCTTGTACCCTCCCAATTGCACTCCTCCACCCGAAGCCGTTGGCACAATGTGGAGTGTCGGTTTTGGTGAGTGCCGCCCAACATTCGGCGCCAACAGAAAGCAGGTAGTACCGTCTACTGCCATACGGTAGTTCAGTCATATCTGACGAAGATCTGACAACAATGCGGAACTATGGTCCGAGTATATCACGGTATAAATGTCCACAATTCAAACTGAATAAAACAGGGCATTAACTTGTCTCGTGAGTTTGAAATTGTTGTCAGTTGAGTTGAGTTGAGTTGAGTCAAGAACCGACAGCTGCAGCGATTGATCTTGAGGACGCATACAACAGAGTACCACTGGATTTTTTAATGTTTCAGCTTCTTGAACTAAACGTAAGTCCATTCCTCCTTAGTTGGATCGCTGCAGCTCTCTTCCAACGGAAAGTAGTTTTTAGATGTGGCAGTTGGACTTCGGAACCAACAACAATATATCCTGGCCTACCACAGGGATCACCATTATCTCCGGTACTGTTCAACGCCTACACAGTGAGAATCACCAGTGAGCAGATCACTGGACCTGGCAGGACATTGTCATATGCCGATGATGTTTTAGTGTATCGTCAGGGTAAGGATAGAGAGGAGGTTGCTGTGGAGCTACAAACCGAACTCAATCGCATAAGTACTTGGTGTGATGAAGCTGGGGCAATGGTCAACCCAACAAAGGCAACAGTGACTTGGTTCTCGTTGAATAATCATATTGTCAACAATCCAACACCAACTGTAATGCTGTGTTCAGAGACGGTGGAAAGAACGCAGGCAATGAATTACCTGGGGATACGGTTTGATCGAAGCCTTGCTTATAATGTGCACATAGACCAGGTGATAACAAAGGCCAAGCGGGGTTTGGCAGCGATGCGGGTGGTGGCGGCAGCAAACTGTGAGCAGCGCCATCTATGTCTTCTGTACGAGGGGCTGGTCATGTCTGTTTTGGAGTATGCAATGGCAATCCTGACTGTCAGCCATAAGCAGATAGAAAGGATGGAAAGGATACAGAATGAAGCTATGCGCATTATTCTTGGATGTACAAGAGATACAGCATGCAGGGCGATGCGCTACCTTCTTGATTTTCCAACCATTGAAGAGAGAATGCAAGTTTGCAGGGCACGCGCCTACCTCAGAATTAACGCAAACACACAGCATCCACTGCATAGTGAAATTAGGAAGGTGAAGGGCAGCAGGTTAAAAAGAGGACGGTCGTGGATGGGTCAAGCCGAGGACATTCTTCAACAGGTGTGTTTACTTGAGGACTTAGAACCTGGCGAGGAGTGGGTGCAAGTGCCAACAGACTTCTGCACATCCTTTTCAGTTTGAATCCAACTAGATAGAAAATGCAGACAAGAAAATCCGGCTGCTGTTGAGGCTGAAGTACAAGCGTTGATTTTCGAGAATTCGCTAGACAGTGACGCGGTCATCTACACAGATGGGTCGGTCATCCGACATGTGAGAAGCTCATGGGCCTTTACAGCTCGGGCCGGAGGGAGAATTGTGAAGGAGGACTCTGGTGCTTTCACTGAAACCACAAGTAGCCTGACCATGGAAGTCATGGCAGTAAGTAAAGCAATAACATGGCTCGAGACACAGACATTCACTAGGGCTTGTTTCCTTAGCGACTCAATGAACATGATCAAGAGGATAGAGGAGGGGTCGATCCGAAGAGAATGGTTGCTGCCTCTGAAGCGGTCTCGGCTGGCAAGGATTAGTTTCATCTTCGTGCCAGGGCATGCGGGAGTACAAGGAAATGACCGGGCTGACAAGCTCGCAGGTGAGGCTACTGTTGAGGGCGGACGCGCCATGGACCAGGCTGACATTCTGAATGCTCTACGAGAAGTGAGACTTTTGCAAGAACCAAGTGATGACTGTGAATCTACAACAATGGCCAGACTGCGAGAGCAGCAAATTAAAAGAGGGGTGGCCAAACAAGAACACTACGCAGGAAGCCAAAGAAGATTGATAAACCAACACAGAACTGGCGTCGTTAGCCGCTACACGCTGCGGGATTTGCTGAGGAGGGGATCCGAGCACTTATGGACTGAATGGTCCGATGTGCAACGAGGATGATCTGTCGACTAACTAACTAACTAACTAACAAGAACCGACATCACTGTACTCAGGACATTCCCATACGTGCTCCGTCCCCTCGTTCAACTGCCAGCGAAGAGTCATACTAATTAATCGTTCCCACCGCTATCTGATCAAAAGTTCTCCCAGTCCTCCCTCTCAGTCCCGAGACTCCTTCAGAACCCCCGCCGATCCCCTGAAATCCCACCCCCTCCACACATGGGTTCTCAATGTGTTCCTCTCCCCCCCCCCCCCCCGCCCACAGGCAATTGTTGTCAAAGACAGAGGTAATACACCCAAAGGTGTATGTGGACGGGAAGGGGAAGCCATGTTTTATTCAAAATTGGTAATACATCAAAGCAGATCAGAGTCAGATAACGACGTTAGTGACTGTAAACACATTAGCCACAAACAATATGTTGCACGATTTATTGCCTGGCATATTTCACTGCATCTAGTCAGTTGCATACTGCAGAGTTAAATATCAACTGAAGTGAATAAATTAACAATACTTAGTTAGTTAGTTAGTTAGTTAGTTAGTCGCAGTTCCAACTTCACAGCAACGGGTCGTCCCCATTATGCTCCATTCCTGTGCCAGTGAATATCACACAAAACGCTCCCACTGCCCAATGTGAAAAGTGGAAAAGACAGGAGTTTAAATATTGAGCACAACCCACTACTGGCAACGCCGATCGCATTCTGGTATGAACCTAAGGCCCATCCACGTAAATCAAACGTGTTAGTATGGGAGCCGGTCGTTCAGAATGCAATGGCAAACTACTGAACGTAAAAACTTGCCTATCAACAGCGGCTAAAAATGCTGGTTTCGACTGCAACGAATTGCAAGGGATATGCTACATTAAAAAAAAAACAACTGTGCTGGCTGTTGGCTTTCCAAGACTCCTGTCTGCTCCACTTTTCACAATGGGCAGTAAAGAGCATTTTGTGTGATATTCACTGGCACAGGAACGGGGCATAATGGGGACGTTCCGTGGCCGTGAAGATGGAACCGCGACTAACTAACTTTGGACAATAGTTTATTGTTCGTCGAATACAGTATACAAAACGCTTTTATTCTTTGTTCACGCTATGACTACATTTTATTAGATGTTGAGAAATTGACAATGACGGTGTCTTATAGCCTTTTGGCTGCTTCGGGATTCCAGAAGACTGATTAACTCTCTTTTCTACCCACACCTGTTTATGTTCGGCTACTCCATGTGCTAATTTCCTTTGCGTTCTATCTATTTAAGTTGCTGGGCACTCATGCTGGAATTGATCAATGCAGTTTGATTTTGTGTATGGAGACAATGATTCTTTTACAGCTGAAGTAGGTATCTGGGTGATTTTATATCTGATCAGTGGTTCAGCAGCAAGGAATGGTTGGTTTACTGCTATTGTAAGGCGATCATGTATTCGTTTCATTACATCGTCCCCTCGAAAGGTCAGCTGAAGATGTGTTTTTAATGACTGTCTTACGACAGCTTTGTCCAGTTGGGATTAAAACGCGACACAGGTGAAACTATCGTCAAGCTACTGATGGCAAAACCAAAACTAGCAAATTTATAATAGGCACTTGAAATGTCAGGACGTTGGCAGAAATAGGAAAGTTAGATAAATTAGTGAAGGAAATGGAAAGATGAAAAACAATATTCAAGAATGAGCCTGATTAGATGGAGGGAATCTGGTAAAATAATAACAGATATAACAATCAGGTGCCATCTCCACAATGAAAGTTGGCTGCAATGGATCTCCAACACTGTCTCTCGCCTTGATTATACATTCTTTCAGAATGCTAGTCGTCAGAAAAAAACAGTTACATAGTAAATAATAACAGACAAACATCGTCAATAATAACATATAAAAATGGTCAATAATAACAAATAAACGTCGTCAATAATAACATATAAAAAGCAATCGTCAATAATAACGGATGAACATCATCAATAATAACAGATAACGATTGCTAATAATAACAGCTGAATCGCTTAAATAATAAAAGATAAACATCATAAATAATAACAGACAAAAATGGTCATTAAAGCCGGATAAACATGGTCAAAAATAACGGATAAACATCGTCAATTATAACAAATAAACATCATCAATAATAACAGATAAAAGTAAATCGTCAATACTACCGGATGAATATTGTCAATAATAACAGATTAAAAATCGTCAATAATAACAGCAGATAAACATCGTCAATAATAACATATAAACATCGACCATATTAACGGATAAACATCGTCAATAATAATGGACAAACATGGTCAATAATAACGGATAACCATCGTCAATAATAACGGATAAATATCTTTAATAATAACGGATAAGCATATTCAATAATTACAGATAAACGTCGTCAATAATAACGGATAAACATCGTCAATATTAACAGATAAACATCGTCAATAATAATAACAGATAAACATCGTCAATATTAACAGATAAACATCGTCAATATTAACAGATAAACATCGCCAATATTAACAGATAAACATCGTCAATATTAACAGATAAACATCGTCAATAATAATAACAGATAAACATTGTCAAAAATAATGGATAAACATCGTCAATAATAATGGATAAACATCGTCAATAATAATGGATAAACATCGTCAATAATAACAGCAGATAAACATGGTCAATATTAACAGCAGATAAACATCGTCAATATTAACAGCAGATAAAAATGGTCAATATTAACAGCAGATAAACATGGTCAATATTAACAGCAGATAAACATCGTCAATATTAACAGCAGATAAACATCGTCAATATTAACAGATAAACATCGTCAATAATAACAGCAGATAAACATCGTCAATATTAACAGCAGATAAACATCGTCAATAATAACAGCAGATAAACATCGTCAATAATAACAGCAGATAAACATCGTCAATATTAACAGATTAACATCGTCAATATTAACAGATAAACATCGTCAATATTAACAGATAAACATCGTCAATATTAACATATAAACATCGTCAATATTAACAGATAAACATTGTCAATAATAACATAGGAACATCGTCAATAATATCGGATAAACATCGTCAATAACAACGGATGAACATTATCAATAATAACGGATTAACATCGACTCTATTAAACGATAAACACATAAACAGTGTCGCGGAACCACTGTAGGTTAACTATAAGATGATAAACATACAGAGACAGCCTGTTTTCACAGCTGCAATTGTTTGTTACTAGTACAGAAACATTCACGTCGGATCAAGGGAACCGCCAGTCCTTGAAAAGTCCCTAGGAAACGGGAAATGTTGGCTTGTTGTTTTGGTGAATCGCGAGATGAAGGGACAGACGGTTGCTTTAGTTGTGGAAAGGGGAGACGAAAATTCCTGTGAAGTTAGGGACGGATTGTCTGCCCCTGAGAACACCTGTTGTTGACAGAAGAATGACGTCTCTCGGACAATCTCTGACTGCAGAAAACATAAATTCTTTTGCCGCCAGTGTGAAGAATGGAATTGGACTAGACAGAAGTGTTAGCTGGCTCGTTTCTAGTGTTGAATAGAATCGCATGTGTTATGTACCAATTAACATGTGTCTTTTATGGCAAATTGTGAATTCGATTCCGGATTGAGCCAGGATTGCATAAGGTATTTGCGGGATAGCATCTAGCTGTAAATAATGTGGAATAGATTAGTGATAGATAGAGTTTAGAACTATATCATAGTGTTGTTGCGTTGTGGTTAGGTAGTCAAGGAGTATCGGCGACAGTAGGCAATCGGATTGTTAAAATTAACTAGTGTGAGAAGTCAAGTGGCTCAGCTGGTTGGGAATAGTGAACTGGGATGATGTTTAGAGAGACTGAGGATGGTTGGTGGAATAGGGAGAATGTCCAATGGTGGGATCTTCAAACGGGGTCTACTGGGGTTCTACACTTTACATTTTGCTCTGTCCTTGTCTTGCCCTACCTCGGACCGAGGTGATGAGCTCCTCTGCCATGACAGAGCTGGTTCACTATCATGTATCTGAGTGAGGCCATTGGCCTACACTCATTTAATAGGGGTCGGTGACAGGTTGCTCTCACCGGGTGTGTTGTTCTCTATTTACAGGTTCCCTCAGGTTAGGATGAAAACCACTGAAACATGACAAATTAAAATCCTGGAGAAAGTAGTGCAGGAAGGTTTATACATCAGCCTTTGCACTGGGCCTATGATAGAAAAAGTCTGAAGGACATGGCTCTGGTGAGCCGATACCTATAAGCATCCAACAGGATGACTTCTCAGAACAATAATGTTTGTGTTACACGCCACACGAGACCTGAACATTAATGAGTGTTTTTCCCCCACATCATATGGAAAAATAACAATAAGAAATGTCAAGGAAATTAATAGATTCCTGTGAGACTATGTAATTTGCTTGAGAGAGGGTGAGAACTTTAGGACATCTCGTAGAAAGAAATAATGTTAATTTCAAGGGACAGTGTTCTGTGTTTTCACCATTCAGGAATTGTGAAGTCTCAAACTCTAAGAACATTTAGGGACAGTGTTTATGATCAAGTTAGGATCAGTATCGGACTATATCGATGATTGATGTCTTAGTATCGTGATTATCACAAGCTACCGGAGATAGTCTACATCTGACAGGTGGGACACATCGTTTGGTGAGGGTTTTTTTTTGTGCTGACTCAGATGATGTTGTGTAGTCCTTACCATGATGATCGGATGTTGCTCCTGAGGTGTTCGGTCTGATTCTGCAGACACACTAGAGTATACGACATACATTATACACATACACTTCTCACATACAGACACTTTTCTTTATTAAATTAATCTGTTATTAAATTTTTGAAGCTAGAGTTGTTAAGTATGTTGTTTTGGGGAAGTGTGAGAGGGGGCATGAGCAAGTGGTGAGAGAGAGAGAGAGAGAGAGAGAGAGAGAGAGAGAGAGAGAGAGAGAGAGAGAGAGAGAGAGAGAGAGAGAGAGAGAGAGAGAGGTATCCACTGACTGAGGGAGTGTGGTGGGCGGAATCTGGTGGATTCTCCAGAATAATGATATGGGGTTAAAAATAATGTGGGTTTTGATTCCCCTCACTCCAGGGACGACACTTTAAAGGAAACACACGATAAACAGGCAGTGAAAAAGACGGGGGTGGGGGAAGAGAGAAAGAGAAGGACTTCTGTTTTACGAGCTAAAATATAAAGCTAGTGGTAGCGATTGGAATAATTCAGATCATATTCTCGTTATTAAAGTTAACGTCAAACGAATACATATGAATATTTTACAAGCACATGCAACAATAAGATACTGCAGTGACAAAGAAATACGAAGACATTATGATGAAGTTGAAATTGCAATCTGTCAAACCAGGTCGCCAGGGGGTAAGATAAAACTTTGATATTTATGTTGAAGATAGGGAAAGACGAGAAATGAAGATGTTGGCTAATATTGTTTAGGAAGACGAAACAAAAGAGGAGAACACAAATGATAGAATGGAAACGAAAAAAAAGTTTATATTGACTGGAAACGCGTTGTTTCAAAACATTAGATATGATTGAACAAATGGAAATATCCTTATATCAACAGGTTCAATCAAAATGATTCTTCTTCTTCTTCTTCTTCTTCTTCTTCTTCTTCTTCTTCTTCTTCTTCTTCTTCTTCTTCTTCTTCTTCTTCTTCTTCTTCTTCTTCTTCTTCTTCTTCTTCTTCTTCTTCTTCTTCTTCTTCTTCTTCTTCTTCTTCTTCTTCTTCTTCTTCTTCTTCTTCTTCTTCTTCTTCTTCTTCTTCTTCTTCTTCTTCTTCTTCTTCCCCCACACAGCCCCCTCAATTTCACCCCCACACAACACTCTCCATGTCACCCCCACACAGCTGTCTCCATGCCACGCCAGACAGTCCCCTCCATGCCACCCCCACACAGCAACCTCCATGTCACCCCACACAGCCTTATCCATGTCACCCCCAAATAGCCCCCTTCATGTCACCCCCACAGTCCTCTACCTGCCATCCCACACAGCATTCTCCATGACTCTCCCACACAGCCCCCTCCATGTCTCTCCTACACAGCTCTGTCCACATCTCTTCTACACAGCTCTATCCATGTCTCTCCCACACAGCCCACTCCATGTCACCCTAGACAGCCCCCTCCATGTCACCCCCACACAGCCCCTCCATGTCACCCCCACACAAACCCTCCATGTCTCCCCCATACAACCGCTCCATGTCACCCACCTCACAGCCCCCTCCATGTCACCCCCACACAGCCCCTCCATGTCACCCCCACACAAACCCTCCATGTCTCCCCCACACAACCGCTCCATGTCACCCACCTCACAGCCCCCTCCATGTCACCCACACACAGCCCCCTCAATGTCACCGCCACACAGCTTCATCCATGTCACCCCCACACAGCCCCCTCCATGCCACACACCCCCCACACAGCCCCCCTCCATGCCACTCCCACACAGCCCCTCCATGCCACTCCCACACAGCCTCCCTCCATGTCACTCCCACACAGCCCCCTCAATGCCACCCCACACAGCCCCCTCCATGCCACTCCCACACATCCCCTCCATGTCATTCTCACACAGCCCCTGCATGTCACTCCCACACATCTCCCACCATGTCATCCCCCACAGATCCCCGTCCATGTCCACCCACACATCCCCCTCCATGTCCCACACACAGCTCCATCCATGTCCACCCACACATCTCCCTCCATGTCCACCCACACATCCCCCTCCATTTCCCACACACAGCTTCCTCCATGTCCACCCACACATCCCCCTCCATGTCCCACACACAGCTGCCTCCATGTCTACCCACACATCCCCCTTCATGTCCACCCACACATCCCCTTCCATGTCCACCCACACATCCTCCTCCATGTCACTCCCAAACATCCCCATCCATGTCCACCCACACATCCCCCTTCATGTCCACCTACACTTCCCCCACCATGTCACTCCCACACATCCCCCTCCATGTCCACCCACACATTCCCTACATGTCTACCCACTCATCCCCCACCATGTCACTCCCACACATCCCCCACCATGTCCACCCACAGATATCCCTCCATGTCCACCCACACATCTCCCTCCATGTCCACCCACACATCTCCCTCCATGTCCACCCACACATCCTCCACCATGTCCACCCACACATCCCCCACCACGTCACCACCACACAGATCCCCCTCCATGACCACCCACACAGATCCCCCCTCCATGTCCACCCACACAGATACCCCTCCATGTCCACCCACACATCCCCCTCCATGTCCTCCCACACATCCCTCTCCATGTCCACCCACACATCCCCTCCATGTCTAGATAAAGACCTTTCTAATGTACTATTTTCGGTTGTTGTTGTTGTTGTTGTTGTTGTTGTTGTTGTTGTTGTTGTTGTTGTTGTTGTTGTTGTTGTTGTTGTTGTTTTTGTTGCTGTTTTCTTTCAACATGTGTTCTGTTCAGCACCAGCGTCTTTTCCACACCTCTTGGTTAAATGGCATTTGTGTAGTTCTCCCCCATGAACTCTACATTGGTGATTCTGTTATACCGTTTTATTCCTTCCATTTTGCGCAGGCACCAAGTAGTGAATGTTTGTAGTTTATTTGTAATCGTTTAAGTAGTTAACCTTCAAATTGATTAATTACTTATTAGAAAAAGATTAGAAATATGTTGGTAAATGAACAATAGAACCCCAGATAAACAAAACAAAACTTGGATTTAGGGGGCAAGGATGCACGGATGCCATCTTTACTCTTAGACAACTGAAAGGAAAATAGATCGAATTTAATGAAACACTCTGCTTAGTCTTTGTCGACCTAGAAAATGCATTTATAGATTAGATTAAAACAAGCTGTTGGAAACCCTTAAGAGATATGGAGTGAGAACGCATCTAATAAACTTACGCAGAAGCACGGTAAGAAATATTTATCCACGGTAAGACCAAGCGGAGACACTCAGAACCTTTCACCAAAAGATTCACAGTACGATAATATTCTGTCCTGTAACGCCGCTTGCTCATAACTTTCATAGACTCCATGTGTAAAGAAACCAAGCATACAGAGGTGGCAACAAAACTTCATGAAGAACAGAACACAGAAGAAGAACCGAAGGCAAATTACACTTTTAAAGAACTCACGTTAGCTTACGATCAAGCACTAATTGCAAAATCAGAAGCAGAACTACTAATCTACTTAAATAGCCTAACAAAGTGTGTAAGGAACACAGCATGAAATTAGCATCAGTAAAACAAAGGTAATGACAATAGCCAAAGAAGAAAAAGCAGCAAAGATTCATCTAAAAAAAAAACTAAAACAAGAACTTAAAGTTCTTAGAAAGTATAATATCATCAAATGGTAAATCAGAAGACGTGATCGAAAATATATATATTCAGGCAAAACAACTCATTGGACAAATGGCATCAATACTAAAGAGCAAACACGTATTAGTAGATACTAAAATAGTACTCTACAATGCTATCTTTAAACCATCTTAAAAAGTCGCTTAAAAGTCGACAGGGTCGATTTAATTGCACCGGGTTGTTATCCCATATGGCTCATCCTCTTTCCGCAGCGCGGAAAGCGTCGCACAAAGCACGAACTCCGTAGCTCCAGCGACGACCCACCGGAGTCTCCGAAATAAATGCACTCGTGAACCGAAGGACACGGCCCGGATTCCAACCCATAACCTTCGGAGCACGAGGCAGACGGCTTGACAACTTCGCCACGGAGACTCCCCATATCATACCATCTCTATGCAACCAATGCTAAACCTGGACAATGACAGAAATGAATAGAAAAGAAAATTACAACAACGGAAATGAGATTCCTGAGAAGAATACTCAGCATAACAAGAAGAGAGAAAATCAGCAATGATGAAATTAGGACTGAAGAGGGGGTTATAGCAGCACAAGATTTCATTAGAGTAAGTGAAATGGTTCGGCCACAGAACTAGGCCACCAACTGACAGTGTACCACAACAATAAAAAATGTACAGACCAAATTAAATCAGAAGAAGAGGATCACCATGTAAACCATGGACATAGGGAATAACAGTGTCCATGGGAATCTCGATGTATGAAGCCCATAAACGAGCAATCTCCCGCTGTTTATGCTACACGTCGACACCGCAAGGTACAAGAGAAACAAGAGATGAGATGAAATGAGACTGACAATGTTTGGCGCTGACTGTAACTGTGAATCTGTTCCAATCATCATCATCAAGATCCTTGGCAGCTGGCGTAGGCGTTCTAGTCTCTCCACATATCTCGCCCGTTGGTGTTCTGGATCAACTCTGCTGCTGATATTCCTTCATGTCACTGTCTTTGTCCATCCAACAACATTTCTCTTTTGTCTACCCCTGCCTTTCTTCCCCCTGATCTTTCCAATCGTCACGATATTCTCCAATGCCCCACTTCTCATCCCATGACAAAATAAAACTATTTGACTCATTCTTATTGTTGAATATTATGTTCTAGTTTCACTAACTTCTTTCATGCAGTCGTTGTTAATTATTCTGGCAGGTCAAGAAATTCGCAACGTTCGTCTCAGGAACCACATCTCTGTTACTTCTACGTCCTGTTCCAATATATCTATATACATAAAAGACGATGTATGTATGTATGTATGTATGTATGTATGTATGTATGTATGTATGTATGTATGTATGTATGTATGTATGTATGTATGTATGTATGTATGTATGTATGTATGTATGTATGTATGTATGTATGTATGTATGTATGTATGTATGTATGTATGTATGTATGTATGTATGTATGTATGTATGTATGTATGTATGTATGTATGTATGTATGTATGTATGTATGTATGTATGTATGTATGTATGTATGTATGTATGTATGTATGTATGTATGTATGTATGTATGTATGTATGTATGTATGTATGTATGTATGTATGTATGTATGTATGTATGTATGTATGTATGTATGTATGTATGTATGTATGTATGTATGTATGTATGTATGTATGTATGTATGTATGTATGTATGTATGTATGTATGTATGTATGTATGTATGTATGTATGTATGTATGTATGTATGTATGTATGTATGTATGTATGTATGTATGTATGTATGTATGTATGTATGTATGTATGTATGTATGTATGTATGTATGTATGTATGTATGTATGTATGTATGTATGTATGTATGTATGTATGTATGTATGTATGTATGTATGTATGTATGTATGTATGTATGTACTAGATAGATAGATAGATAGATAGATAGATAGATAGATAGATAGATAGATAGATAGATAGATAGATAGATAGATAGA
>OY992876.1:308118549-308223549 GCA_963921405.1 Cepaea hortensis | reverse complement strand
AGTAAGTCTCTTAGTTTCTTAGATGGATGGACCGATTTTCAGTCTATATCTGATCTAGGTTATTGCAAGAACTATCATTGTCATAGATTACTTGAGTGTTCTTTCTAAGTTCTGCGTTCAATATCATATTGCTTTAAAGTGTTATTCTTCTGAGAAATAGAGCCTTATGTGAGACAGATCTTGTCTGGGTAGACTTTTAGGTGTCTTGGTAGATGCTTGTCATTTCTTTGTACACTATCCTAGTTGCTTTTGGTGTGTGCATTTGTTGTACAGAATATAGTCAACTGACTATTTATTTAATTCTTACAACAGCAGTAACTAAGTGTGATTAAACCGGGCAGCTCAGCAAATATGGCTGGTCTGTGTGGTAACTTCAATTAGACTTGTTGTATATCTCATTTTGTAGCTATACAATATTAGTTCTCATTAATAATGACTGATGCTATTATGTTGAGTATAATTAGATGTCCATCTTGAAGTAATATAATGTTTACGGATATGTTGGATGTATGTATGTGTAATTTCATAAACTAACTAGTGCATTATGCTATGATGTTAAAGTATCATAATATGTCTAGTTTAATCAATATGTTTATGTGTATTGGATGTTTGATATATTGATTTGTCATATGCAAACCTACCAATATGAAGTGTTATGCTATTGTCTGTGCATTGGCACATTGGCCAATGATTGTGTTGGAAGCAGAGGTGTAATGGTACAGACATTACACACAACTGGTATATGGTGCTAAACTTTCTCAGTGTATTGTGGGCGTGCGTCCACGGTAATGCATGGAAACCTGGCATAGCTACGGGTCACGGCTTGTAAGCTCGGATGACCCGGTACTATTATAATACCCTTACCGACCCGGTGAGCTGCTAAACTAACATTGGACGGAGCGGCTGTACGACACAGAATTTCTGTATTAGCGACATGGACATGGGGCGGCAGAAATGTAATCATTACAGGCGTGTGAGACAATTGAAAAGCCCGTCCCAGACTAAAGACGGTAGGGAGAAGGAGGATGGTGAACGCAGTAGAGCTGGAAGATAAACTTGGCCAGACTGGTCATTGTATATGTTTGTGTTATGATATGTTTTAATTAGGATTGCGCTGATGTAGAACTGATATAACACATTCTTGACTTTCTTTCAAGCTCTCACAAGGAGCACCTATGTTATAGATCTCAGGACTAGAGACTACTGACTAGGTAGAGCCAGGACTGGCAGACGTTAGAATACCGGCAAGCTGTTCTTTTTTTGAGTCTACTGGAGAGTGGGGATCTGGACCACAGTTCCAGATAGATGAAGTAACAAGTAAAGTTACGTAATGTTTCTCATCACAATATGTTATATGATTTTATCATCCTCATATTGACAATCATCCAATGTCTATGATTAGTAAATAAATGTTGTAGTCTTGTAACTCATAGTTCTGTCATTATATTTTTTCCAATTGTGCATACGGGTTGTTGTGTACATTGGTGGGGGTTCACTTACACACCAAGGAAAGGAGCAGTCAGGGAGAAAACCTGGACTGAGATAGTCGTCTATACTAATATATTTAGACTTAAAACATCTATCTTAAGCTAACCTTCTCTTTCCTATACCTTGGCGAATATTCAGCACAGTTCATTTCATTTTGTAACGAGCCACTAGGAACTGTACGTTGGATATTCAAGGGCTTAATCTGTAGTTCAGCCATATAGATTTTGTCCCTAGTCAGTTTCTGACTATCTGGGGTTGCTCGCCAGTGAATAATACATTCATCTAGCCGGTGGGGCACCCCGACTTCTGACAGAAGTAAACAAAGCCATCCAGCAACTCTCCAGTGGCAAGGCACCTGGTCCGGACTCCATCCCGGTAGAGATATACAAGGCAGGTGGGCCGGTCCTAACAGAGCAGCTTCACCAAGTCTTTACGAACATATGGGTGAATGAGACCATGCCACAAGATTTCAAGGACGCGTCAATAGTCCACATTTACAAACGAAAAGGAAACCGCCAATCCTGTGACAACCACCGAGGCATCTCCTTGCTTTCAATTGCAGGGAAGATACTCGCCATAATTCTTCTCAATCGCCTCACGGCCCATCTCGATCAAGGTCTTCTTCCCGAGAGCCAGTGTGGCTTCAGAAAAGAACGTAGAACTGTTGACATGATTTTCGCTGCAAGGTAGCTGCAAGAGAAATGTCAAGAACAGAACTGCGAAATGTTCTCCACGTTCATTGACCTTACCAAGGCTTTTGATACAGTCAGCAGAGAAGGACTGTGGAAGATAATGGTAAAATATGGCTGTCCACGAATGTTTGTCCAAATAGTGCGGCTATTTCATGATGGCATGCAGGCAAGAGTACAGGAAAATGGTGAACTGTCTGAGCCCTTTCCTGTCACCAATGGAGTGAAGCAAGGATGTGTCCTGGCACCAACACTGTTCAGCCTCATGTTTTCAGCTATGTTGACGAATGCCTTCGAGAACAACGACATTGGAATAGACATCAACTACCGCATGGATGGAAAGTTATTCAATCTCAGAAGGCTGAAAGCTAAAACCAAAATTGACAGCGACACCGTCAGAGAGCTCCTGTTTGCTGATCATTGCGCTCTATACGCAAACTCAGAGGCGGACATGCAACATAATGTTTCAGCTTTCTCACATGCCTGTGCCAACTTTGAGCTCAATATCAATTTGGAGAAGACTGTAGTTATGCACCAGCCAGCTCCTGGGAATAATCACACTGTACCGAATATCAAAGTGAATGGTCATAGTCTAAGTGTTGTGGACAAATTCACCTATCTTGGCAGCACTGCATCACAAGTTGCCACAATTGAAGATTAAGTAATGCAAGAGTCTCCAAGGCAGACTGTACAAGAATGTACGGGACAGAAATGGAATAAGCCTGCAAACAAAGCTGAAAGTCAACGAAGCAGTTGTATTATCTACACTGCTATATGTTTGTGAAACCTGGACTGTTTATCAGCGACACGCTAGGAAATGAAACCACTTCCACACAGTCTGCCTTAGGAAGCTACTGAAGATTACATGGCAAGACAAGATCCCAGACACTGAAGTCCTAGAAAGAGCGTCCATGCCCAGTATCCACACTCTACTAATGAAGAATCAGATTCGCTGGGCTGATCACTTGACTCGCATGCCAGATCACTGGCTCCCTAAACGAATTTTTTACGGCGAGTTGCGTTGTGGTAAACGCTCCCAAGGCGGCCAGAGGAAATGCTTTAAAGACACTCTGAAAATCTCACTGAATGCTTTTGGAATTCATCATGACACCTGGGAGACTGCAGCCAGAGACCGAAATTCGTGGCGTGCATCATTACGCAAGGGTGCAGTCACTTGTGAGGCAACCAGGACTGCAGGAGCTGTGAAGAAAAGACAGAACAGAAAAACCACTGCAGAAAATCCTCCTCCAGAAACGTCAAGCATTCTGTGTCCACATTGTCAAGAACATTTCGAGCCAAAATAGGCCTTATCAGCCATCTTAGAACTCGCGGCTCCATACTTTCAACCCCACTGGATGAAATGAATGGTCATCATCATTCTTGATATACAAACAACAATGACAGCACACACACACACACACGCACACACACACACACACACACAGACACATATATATATATATATATATATATATATATATATATATATATATATATATATATATATGTATGTGTGTGTGTGTGTCGCGCGCACGTGTGTGAGTGTGTATACTTATACGTGCAGATTCTACCCCTGAAGCAAGATATCGATATAAAATGTGCAAGTCTATTATTGTGGCCCAAGTTGTTGTTTCACAAAACAGATCCATGGATTCAACATCGACTCGCGAGGCGGTATCGACTCTACCATGGATTCACCAAAAACAGATTAAATATTGTTTTTGCAGTTCACCTTTCACTTATAATTGCATATCTGATCAGGACGTGGCCTCGCGTAGCGAGGCGTGGCAGTTCAAACCCCATTGTAATTTAGCGTTGATTAGCACCGGTTGGTAAGGTCGTCCATCAGTTGTTAAGTGTCTAGTTTTACACTGTACGCCATTTTCAGGACGTTGCGACTAACCCTAGCTTGATTTTCTAGGCATTTTACATGTAGTAGTTTTTTCGTTGTTTTCTGAACGAGAAGTCAACGTTTAAGTCAATTTTAATGCCGGTGTAGTGTTTTAACTATGGACGTGGACATCAGTATACAGGAAGTTTTCGAGAGAGCGCTCTTATCCTTTAGACCACCTTTAGATGCCTAAGTGTCTAGCTAGTGGATCAATATTTAAAGTATACTTTTTGCCGAGCTTAGAGTTGAGTTGAGTTGAGTTAAGTCAAGAACCGACACAACAGCACTCCGGAACATTTTTATACGTGCTCCGTCCTCATCTTCAACAACCAGCGAAGAATCCAAGAAGTGATTGCACCATTTAAGTTAGGAGCCTTTTACATACTATAAGGCACATTGAGCATATGGTGCTACGCCTACATTTCTATAGACCAATCTGCATACATCGGGTGATGTAGTCAGTATCACGTGGTGTATCTTTAATTTCCAAGGCATCTATTGGTACCAAGTGTAGGGTGGGTAGACTCGTGGCGGAGGCGTTTCGGACGCAGCTCGCATTCCTCCATACCGCGTTCGAAAGATAGCTTCAGGCGATTTGGCAGCAGACCACCTTGGTAGGGATGTAATAAAATGGTATGAATGCCGGTCGTTCATAAATAACGTAAACTTGCCAGGAGGTCACAGACAGTAAAAATGAAATGATGGGGGTTGACTGCGACGTCCTGTAAAGGATTTGCAGCTTTAAATAAAAAGACCTGGGCTCCCAGGTCGACTCTGTTTTAACATATGAACAAGACCCGCTGCGGATCGAACCCTTGACCACACTGCCGGCAGGCGAGCGTCTACCCACTACACCATTGCGGCTTCCAGTTGAAGTCTCATTATGTGTCTGTCTGACCAGTCCTCAGATGACGAAGTGTTGGTCAGATCATATTGTCATTCCCTTCTCGGGTCATTCTGTCCAGGCGATGATGTTCTTCAACAGTATACACACCATCTCAAAGGGCCCTGACCAGATCTACCTCAGCATGCTCCAATACCCCACCCAGCGTTTCAGACCCAGCCAATCTGACTACCTGTTTTTTCCCAACATATCAGCATGACCTTGGGATAAGATCCAACGGATGTTCCCAGCCTTTGATTCTTTTTAATTGTAGCACACCACTCTGCACTAAGCATATCCGTTTTCTCCCTTCTAGGCATGCTCTATGAGTCCGTTGCAATCGTGTGTGCTGTTTGTCCTCCAGCCAGCGGAACGTCGACGTGACTGCCTCCACCTCCATTCTCAGACTATATGCCGTGGTATCATACACCAGGCTCTCCTTTACCCAACACCGTCCAAAACGGATTTTTTAAGTTGCATATCCTTTACATGGCGTTGCAGTCAACACCAGCATTTTTCAGCTGCTGTTGATATTCTTGGCAATATTACGCTCAGTAGTTTGCCATTGCTTTCTGAGCGACCGGCTCACATACCCCGTAAGCAATGTAAAATGAAGGATATGTTTATGTAACATGAAACACACGACAATGTAAAATGAAGAATATAGCAATGTAATATGAAGAATATAGCAATGTAAAATGAAGGATGTGACATGTCAATGTAAAATGAATGTAAAATGTAGAATATGGCAATGTAAAATGAAGAATATGGCAATGTAAAATGAATGTAAAATGAATAATATGGCACTGTAAAATGAATGTAAAATGAACAACATAGCAATGTAAAATGAAGAATATGGCAATGTAAAATGAATGTAAAATGAAGAATGTAACAATGTATATCGATGAATATGGCAATATAAAATGAAGGATATGGCAATATAAACTGAAGAATATGGCAAAGTAAAATGAATACTATGGCAAAGTAAAATGAATAATATGGCAATGTAAAATGAATGTAAAATGAAGAATATGGCAATGTAAAATGAATGTAAAATGAAGAATATAGCAATGCAAAATGAAGGTTATGGAAATGTAAAATGAATGTAACATTAAGAATATGGCAATGTAAAATGAATGCAAAATGAAGAATATGGCAATGTAAAATGAAGCATATGGCAATGTAAAATTAAACAAATATGTGGGACACCGACAAGCATGGGATACAAGCTCACTCCGCGGGAACTCAAGCCAAGTGAACATATATTACGGCAATCCATGGTTACTGTTAGGAGACAAGAGAGAAAATAGAAAGGAGAAAATAATAAGAGACAAGGGACAACAGGTAACAATAGGAGGAGACAAGAGACAACAGGTAACAATAAAAGGAGACAAGGGACAACAGGTAACAATAGGAGGAGACAAGGGACAACAGGTAACAATAAAAGGAGACAAGGGACAACAGGTAACAATAGGAGGAGACAAGGGACAACAGGTAACAATAAAAGGAGACAAGGGACAACAGGTAACAATAGGAGGAGACAAGGGACAACAGGTAACAATATGAGGAGACAAGAGATAAACACGATAGGGAAAACTGGTATCAATATGAGGAGACATGAGATAAACACGATAGGGAAAACTGGTATCAATATGAGGAGACGAGAGATAAACACGATAAGGAAAACTGGTATCAATATGAGGAGACGAGAGATAAACACGATAGGGAAAACTGGTATCAATATGAGGAGACGAGAGATAAACACGATAGGGAAAACTGGTATCAATATGAGGAGACGAGAGATAAACACGATAGGGAAAACTGGTATCAATATGAGGAGACGAGAGATAAACACGATAAGGAAAACTGGTATCAATATGAGGAGACAAGAGATAAACACGATAGGGAAAACTGGTATCAATATGAGGAGACGAGAGATAAACACGATAGGGAAAACTGGTATCAATATGAGGAGACAAGAGATAAACACGATAGGGAAAACTGGTATCAATATGAGGAGACAAGAGATAAACACGATAGGGAAAACTGGTATCAATATGAGGAGACAAGAGATAAACACGATAGGGAAAACTGGTATCAATATGAGGAGACGAGAGATAAACACGATAGGGAAAACTGGTATCAATATGAGGAGACGAGAGATAAACACGATAGGGAAAACTGGTATCAATATGAGGAGACAAGGGACACACACGATATTAAGCAACTTTCTTACACCAAAACACTACGAGGATGAAGTGAAATGACACTGTTTGTTATGGACATGAATTTCATGGAGAATGACGTGAAACTACAACTTGTATTATGGACATGATTATTATGGAAAATGAAGTGAAGCTACAACTTGTATCATGGACATGAATATCACGGAGAATGATGTAAAACAACAACTTTTATTATGGACATAAATATCATAGAGAATGATGTGAAACAACAACTTCAATTATGGACATGAATATCACGGAGAAAGAAGTGAAACTACAACAAATTATGGACATTATCTCGGCTGTCTGAGAGCGAACTAGGAGGAAGAATTAGCAACAGAATCCAGTCAATGGTTCAGACCCCTCATCCCGTATCAACTGATAAACTGTTTCTGTGTATCTAAAGTACTCCAGCTTTGTAATGCCTCTTAAGAGCTTTCTCTTACTAGAGCTGAAGTGAGCCAGGCTCTGCGACTAAGTGGAATGTATTAGGTGCACTCAGATGGTAAAATGCTCTTGACTGAAGTCGTCTGAGAGCTAAATGTTTGTATTTATGTCACTGCAATGAACATGATCTACTGCATTTAGTAGATGTGGTTATTGTATACAGTGAGAGATTAAGGTTTAGAATTATATTGTAAGAAAACGGAGATTATGGTCGTTCCTAAGAAGAAATAAATATAGCAATGTGCCATTTGCCGGCTTCGTGGCTTAGAGGTTATGACTTTTCTCCGTAACCTCGTATATTCTCGTCGGTAACGTGATGACGGTGAGAATCAGCAGTGGTTCGAATCGCATCGGTAACTTACGGGGTATGTGAGCCGGCCGCTCAGAAACCAATGGCAAACTACTGAGCGCAATCTTGCCAAGAGATCAACATACAGATGAAAGATGCTGGTGTTGACAGCGATGTCATGTAAAGGATATGCACACACACACAAAAATGTGCCATTTATGTAAAGGGGGCAATTCTTCAACAATTGAATCAGTTCAACTATCTCGGAACAATCACAACATCTGATGGAAGGTGATTTGAAGAGATTAGAACAATCGCAATTCGCAAATTATTAATTATATTAAAACAAAATCAGTGTAAAATACTAAAATAGCCTGCTCTGTGGCGATGGCGTTGCGGACGTGAATCGTAATGCAGTTTTTTTTTTTTTTTTTTTTTTTTTTTTTTAAAGTTGAATATCCCTTACAGGACGGTGAAGTCAACACCAGCATGTTTCAGCTGTTGTTGATACTCTTGGCAAGATTATGCTCAGTAGTTTGCCATCGCTTTCTGTGCGACCGACTCAATACCCCGTAAGTAATCAACGCGACGCGATAAGCTGCCGAATCACGCGCAGCTGTGTGCCTCACGTGGATATACGGGATTACGGAGAAAGTCGTTAACACCTTCGCCAGGGAAGGGCGTTCGAAACACAGCGGTGACCGATTTGGCAGCAGACCGTGTCGCGCTGGTTTTGACGTGTTAGTATGAGAGCCGGTCGTTCAGAAAGCAATAGCAAATGTTAAAGCTTGCCAAGACATCAACAACGGCAGTAAAATGCGGGTGTTGGATGCAACGGTCCTGTAAAAGATATGCAACTATTTGTTTTTAAAAAATAATCTTTTCTTTTTAACTTTTAATATAATGTATCAAATTTACTTAAGTAAATTGTCACTCTGCTGAGTTGCACACTTCTTAATTATATTAAAACAAAGTCAGTGTAAAATACTTTCGATCAACGTATACATTCAAACTACGAAAGGCTACAGTGTGAAATTCTGCCATGGCCTCTATCAAGTTTTCGACCGGTCCAACCCGAACCTCGGTCAAATCTGCAATGCCCCTTGGAGGAGACGCTTGTCCCCTTGTGCAGCGACTCGTTTGCTCTTTTCCTGCAACGTGTGGATCTATGAACTGAGTCTATCTTCACGCTAACATGCGTGAAGCTTAGTACTCTGTACGCTGGGTACTCTCTGCCCTTATACTGGGTCGTGTCACCGTGGTAGTCTTTAGCAAGATAGAAAACGTATAGACCAATAAAAAGT
Source organism: Cepaea hortensis (assembly GCA_963921405.1). Lineage (NCBI taxonomy): Eukaryota > Metazoa > Mollusca > Gastropoda > Stylommatophora > Helicidae > Cepaea > Cepaea hortensis. Next base: position 308,214,333 of record OY992876.1, on the reverse strand, counting down.
TGTCACTTACAGTGAGAGTGTTGAAGTGTTATATATAACCTATACTGTTATATGCACGTGCCACATGGGAAACAAGCAGCCACGCTGAGGAACGCCCCATGGCAGTGGAAATGTGGTTTTGGGGGAAATGCACAGAATATTATGGACAGACAGAAAAGAAAATTAGCAGGTCTTACGAGAAACAAATGTAAACCGTAATTGATTTGTGAAATTAACCAAGGTCCACCAGGGTCCAGCAGGGTCCACCAGGGTCCATTACGGTCCAACTGGCCCAGCAATGTCCACCAGCGTCCATCAGGTCCATCAGAGTCCATCAGGGTGCAACTGGATCCACCAGGGTCCAGCAGGGTCCACTTGCCATCTAGCCGGCTGACACCTTGGCCATTCTGACACTGGAGACTAGAACGGAGGCTTGATCCGAGATTCTTGATCGTGTGACATGTCCGAATCTGACTGTCTACGCTTATCAGCATGGCGCATAACGATCATCATCATCATGTGTCATGCATGTAAGCATAGGTGGTCGTGTGTGACTATCTTACACGATCACCAGAGTCGCAGATCAGCTCTGTGTTTTTGTCCCGACCATGCCATGTGATCTCCAGAGTCGCAGATCAGCTCTGTGTTCTTGTCCCGACCATGCCATGTGGTCTACAGAGTCGCAGATCAGCTCTGTGTTCTTGTCCCGACCATGCCATGTGGTGTACAGAGTCGCAGGTCAGCCCTGTGTTCTTGTCCCGACCATGCCATGTGGTCTACAGAGTCGCAGATCAGCTCTGTGTTCTTGTCCCGACCATGCCACGTGATCTCCAGAGTCGCAGATCAGCTCTGTGTTCTTGTCCCGACCATGCCATGTGATCTACAGAGTCGCAGATCAGCTCTGTGTTCTTGTCCCGACCATGCCATGTGATCTCCAGAGTCGCAGATCAGCTCTGTGTTCTTGTCCCGACCATGCCATGTGATCTCCAGAGTCGCAGATCAGCTCTGTGTTCTTGTCCCGACCATGCCATGTGATCTCCAGAGTCGTAGGTCAGCTCTGTGTTCTTGTCCCGTCCATGCCATGTGATCTCCAGAGTCGCAGATCAGCTCTGTGTTCTTGTCCCGACAATGCCATGTGATCTCCAGAGTAGCAGATCAGCTCTGTGTTCTTGTCTCGACCATGCCATGTGATCTACAGAGTCGCAGGTCAGCTCTGTGTTCTTGTCTCGACCATGCCATGTAGTCTACATAGTCGCAGATCAGCTCTGTGTTCTTGTCCCGACCATGCCATGTGATCTACAGAGTCGCAGATCAGCTCTGTGTTCTTGTCCCGACCATGCCATGTGATCACCAGAGTCGCAGGTCAGCTCTGTGTTCTTGTCCCGACCATGCCATGTGATCACCAGAGTCGCAGATCAGCTCTGTGTTCTTGTCCCGACCATGCCATGTGGTCTACAGAGTCGCAGATCAGCTCTGTGTTCTTGTCCCGACCATGCCATGTGGTCTACAGAGTCGCAGATCAGCTCTGTGTTCTTGTCCCGACCATGCCATGTGATCTCCAGAGTCGCAGATCAGCTCTGTGTTCTTGTTCCGGCCATGCCATGTGATCTCCAGAGTCGCAGATCAGCTCTGTGTTCTTGTCCCGACCATGCCATGTGATCTCCAGAGTCGCAGGTCAGCTCTGTGTTCTTGTCCCGACCATGCCATGTGATCTCCAGAGTCGCAGGTCAGCTCTGTGTTCTTGTCCCGACCATGCCATGTGATCTCCAGAGTCGCAGATCAGCTCTGTGTTCTTGTCCCGACCATGCCATGTGATCTCCAGAGTAGCAGGTCAGCTCTGTGTTCTTGTCTCGACCATGCCATGTGATCTACAGAGTCGCAGGTCAGCTCTGTGTTCTTGTCTCGACCATGCCATGTAGTCTACAGAGTCGCAGATCAGCTCTGTGTTCTTGTCCCGACCATGCCATGTGATCTACAGAGTCGCAGATCAGCTCTGTGTTCTTGTTCCGACCATGCCATGTGATCACCAGAGTCGCAGGTCAGCTCTGTGTTCTTGTCCAGACCATGCCATGTGATGACCAGAGTCGCAGATCAGCTCTGTGTTCTTGTCCCGACCATGCCATGTGATCTCCAGAGTAGCAGGTCAGCTCTGTGTTCTTGTCTCGACCATGCCATGTGATCTACAGAGTCGCAGGTCAGCTCTGTGTTCTTGTCTCGACCATGCCATGTAGTCTACAGAGTCGCAGATCAGCTCTGTGTTCTTGTCCCGACCATGCCATGTGATCTACAGAGTCGCAGATCAGCTCTGTGTTCTTGTTCCGACCATGCCATGTGATCACCAGAGTCGCAGGTCAGCTCTGTGTTCTTGTCCAGACCATGCCATGTGATGACCAGAGTCGCAGATCAGCTCTGTGTTCTTGTCCCGACCATACCATGTGGTCTACAGAGTCGCAGATCAGCTCTGTGTTCTTGCCCCGACCATGCCATGTGGTCAAGCCATCCAGATATTTACTTTTCTACCTTCCCCTTGTTCTTTCCCTCTCAATCTTGCTAGTTGTCACCACGTTCTCTAGTTTATTTCTTCGCGTAACGTGCCCACCCCCCCCCCCCCCCAAAAAAACGTGACTCTCTACGGCTTATTTCTCTAATCTGTTTGCGGTTTTCATTTGATGCTTGTAGGACTTGCTCTGGGGAACAGACCAAGAGGAAGACCGAGAGGAAAATACCTGGATGGCTTGGCCACTTGGCATGGACAAGACAGGAACACTGAGCTGATCCACGACTCTGCTGATCGAGTGAAATGGCGAGTCATAACCGCCTACGCTTTCCGGCATGGCACATGATTGATTGATTGAGGACTTGCTCATTGGTTTTTCTAACTGACCTAGATATTCTTTGCATTTTCCTCAGAAACTAAAATTCCACTCCCATTAGATGTTTTTCAGCGGATCTGCTCATCGTTCACGTTTCGCATCTATACAAATACACACTCCTTCGGATATACATATACTCATTCACAAATACACTCCTTACCATACATGCATTCAATGTAACACATCAACACTCTTTTTCCTCGTTGAAATTGACATATTTGTATTAGTCACTATGGTTTCAAATTTGCGAAAGGCTACCTTTGCCATTAAGATTCTTGTTCTAATCTCTTCAGGGAACCTCCCATCAAATGTTCCGAGATAGTTACGATGATGATACGCAACGCATATTGCCCGAATGCACGAATCTGAACCGAAATAAGAGAGCAAGCGCTAATGTCACTTTAAGATTGTAATAAATGCCCATTAGCTTGAAGACAATTGATCCGTTCTCCTTTGGTCTGCTTAGTGCGTACAATCATTATTATTGCACTCATATGATTATTATTATTATTATTATTTGTTCATCATGCGCATCCTCTCACTGTAATTTTGCAAATATCACGAAGCAGTTCGAGTTAATAGACCGTAGACCCGCTACTTCTTCTCCTGATCCCCACATGTTGTCCCCATAATATTCATTTCTGCCAGTTGAATTAGGCATTGATGTCTTTCCACAGATCTCGGTCTTTGGTGTTCTAGATCAATTTGATGATAGTTATTTCTCCTTGTCATCGCCTCAGTCTCCAATATGTCTCCAATCTCCAAAATGTAGATAGAAAAGAAACCATTCCCACCTCGATCAACCAGCTTTAGCAGCGTTGGTTATAATTGTAGTGGTTCATGGTGCGGTTTTGTTTCTTTTGTGTCGGTTTTAGGTGACGGAAGGCAAACTACTGAGGAGAAGAGGAGAGTGTAGACAAGTATAAATCAAGCATGCATAAAGCTATAAATATAAACATGCATAAAGTGCAAGAGAGCAGTACAAGGCAGACATTTGGGGAATGGAATAATCAGGCAGCTTCACGACTAACCCAGGAACTGGAATACTTTAATGGTGATAATGGTGATGTTGGTCTTGGTCGTGGTCGTGGTGGTGGTGCTAGTGGTACTGGTGGTGGCGGTGGTGGTTGTCATAACGATGGTAATGATGACGGCGGTGGTGGTGGTGGTGGTGGTGGTGGTGATGGTGGTGGTGGTGGTGGTGGTGGTGGTGGTGGTGGTGGTGGCGGCGGCGGCGGTGGTGGTTGTGGTGGTGGTAGTGGTGGTGGTGATGGTGATGGTGGTGGTGGTGGTGGTGGTGGTGGTGGCGGCGGCGGCGGTGGTGGTGGTAGTGGTGGTGGTGATGGTGATGGTGATGGTGATGGTGATGGTGGTGGTGGTGGTGGTGGTGGTGGTGGTGGTGGTGGTGGCGGCGGCGGCGGTGGTCATAAAGATAGTGATGACGATAATGATGATGATTATAATGGTGATGGTCATAAAGGCGATGATGGTGGTGATGGTGACGATGGTGATGATGATGATGGTGACGATGATGATGATGGTGATGATGATGATGATGATGGTGACGATGGTGATGATGATGGTGGTGATGGTGATGATGATGATGATGATGATGATGATGATGATGATGATGATGATGATGATGGTGACGATGGTGATGATGATGATGGTGATGATGATGATGGTGACGATGGTGATAATGATGGTGGTGATGGTGACGATGGTGATGATGATGATGGTGACGATGGTGATGATGATGATGATGATGGTGATGATGATGATGGTGATGACGATGATGGTGGTGATGGTGACGATGGTGATGGTGACGATGATGATGGTGATGACGATGATGAACATGATGAACATGATGATGATGTAAACGCATTTAAATACAACACAAATGTGAACAACGAAAGAAGACTGTCCAGCATTATCGCTTGTCTGTCTGATGCTCGTGTGTCCGAATGCCCCTCAAGCCGGATTTATTTAACCGACATGTGTTCTCAAGTGAATCCAGCCTTAAATATGTACCAGAGACACGTCCTGGAAAGTAGATGAAACCGGCGTCATAATGATTACATCACCCATAGACTGGTCTATGAAATGATAAGTCTAGCTAGAGTCTATAAAAGTGTCCTATACTTACTTTCCTATGAAGTGCCGGATTCAGCATCTTGTCTTCTGCCAGCTAGCGTAGCGTTCGTGTCTCTCCACAGATCTCCGTCTGTTGTGCTCTACTGACGATATTCCTATATACCACCGTCTCAATCCATCCAGCAGCATTTTTCTTGGTCTGCCTCTGCCTATTTCCCCACTGGTCTTTCTAGTCGTCACGATGTTCTCCAATGCCTCTCATCTCATCACTTGACCAAAGAATGTCCTTTCTTATTTTTGTAAATATTGTTCAAGTTTTATCAGCTTCTTTCAGGCAGTTGTTAGTTACTCTGACAGTCCAAGGAATTCTCAACATCCCTCTCAGAAGCCACATCTCTGTTGATTCTAAGTTCTTCATAATTTGTAAGTGTCCAATAATCTATGTTTGTACGTATAACTTCTTACTCTCTCTCTCTCTCTCTCTCTCTCTCTCTCTCTCTCTCTCTCTCTCTCTCTCTCTCTCTCTCTCTGTGTCTCTCTCGCTACCCCCCCCCCCATTTTTACCACTCCTGTGTCTAAACAAGCACTACCTCAATGATGTTGTGCTCAATTGTTTGTCTCTTATGTTTCTTCAACGATTCTCCCCCAAACTCTCTCAGTGCCACTGTTGGAAAATACCGCCTTAAAAGCATGTCAACAGACAGCTTTGCTTCCGCGACTTAAGATTCCCATCGTAGCGTCTGGGTGTCTAACGGAAACTCCTGCTTGTCTTTCTGATTCTACGCACAATCAATATATGGTTGCGGGGGACCATATTTCCAGACTGGCGCGTAACAAAGAGGAATTGGCAGTGGGGGGGGGGGGGCGACGGAGGGGGGAGGCAGGGAGTCACGATGGAGTGAGCTAATCTTACAGAGAGTAAACATGCAGCTGTAGCGGGAGATGAAGTTTTTTGGACACGGGAGATGAGGGTGTCAGACCTGGTGTCTGCGGCAGTCGGAGCACTTTTTGCTTCTTCAAGGAATTGTTCGTCTGGTTACTCTACTGTCTGTCTCGCCTCTGTCTGTCTGCTTGTATGTCTGTCTGCCTGTCTCTCTCTCTCTTACTTTCTCTTACTCTCTCTCTCTCTCTCTCTCTCTGTTGTTCTCTCTTGTTTTCTCTCTGTCTTTGTGCATGTCTCCGTGTCCGTCTTTTTGTATGTCTCTTGCTCACTCTTCATCTCTCTCTCTCTCTCCCTCTCCCCCTTACTAGTCCTTCTACTGTTTCCCTAACTCCTCCTCTTACTCTCCCCTCTCATACTCTCTCTCTCTCTCTCTGCTATTCTCTCTATTGTTCTCTCTGTCTTTCTGTATGTCTCTGTGATGGTCTTTTTGTATGTGTCTCTCTCTCTTATTATATCTTACTCTTTCTTACTCTCTCTCTCTCTCTCTCTCTCTCTCTCTCTCTCTCTCTCCCTTGCACTCTCCCCTACTTTCTCTTTCTCTCTTTCTCTCTCCTCTTCCCCCTCCCCTTAAATTTTAACAACTCCTGTGTCTAACAAAGCTCTACCTCAATTATATGTGTATTTCTCAATTGTTTGTGTCTCATGTATCTCCATGGATTCTCCCCCAAACTCTCCCACGGTCACCGTTGGAAAATACCGTCTTAAAAGCATGTCAACAGACAGCTTTGCTTCCGCGACTTAAGATTCCCATCGTAGCGTCTGGGTGTCTAACGGAAACTTCTGCTTTCCTTTCCGATTCTACGCACAATCAATATATGGTTGCGGGGGACCGTATTTCCAGACTCGCACGTAACAAAGAGGAAATGGGAGCGGAGGACGACGGAGGAGGGAGGCAGGAAGGTCGGGATGGAGTGAGCTAAACTTTCAGAGAGTAAACATGCATCTGTAGAGGGAGATGAAGTTTTTGGACAACTGAGATGAGGGTGCCAGACCTGGTGTCTGCCGCAGTCGGAGCACTTTTTGTTTCTTCCAAGAATTGTTAGTCTGGCTACGCTATTGTCATTCGGGTAGTTAGTTAGTTATTCAGTCAGTCGCTCAGGTAGTTAGTTAGTTAGTCAGTCAGCCAGTCACTCGGGTAGTTAGTTAGACACTCAGATAGTTAGTTAGTTAGTTAATTAGTCAGTCAGGTTAGATTTTTAACACGAAATGTTGCCCGGGCAGCGCCGTTAGGTTACTCTTTTTCTATTTCCAACTGCCAAGGAATTTGCTACCTGCGCAACAATACACACGGGTGTCCGATCTCACTACCGAGAGACCAGGGGCAATTTTTGTACTAGAAGTCCACGTGAAAAAATCCCGGCCCTCACCGGGGTTTGAACTGGGACATCCAGCACTCGAGGCGCATACCATACGCCGAGACCACTCACCCCCCCCCCCCCCCACCATTACCAAGAAGAGATTAAAGCCTTTTCTTCTTCTTCTTAAGCGTTCCGAGCCATTGGGGTTCTTTGCTGCAGATACAATCCGTCTCCATTCGTCTCTCTGGTTGACCCTCTCCTGCCAGTCGTTGATTCCAAGTGCTTGTAGGTCTGTATATATATTATCTCTCCACCGTCTTCTTGGTCTACCTCGGGGTCTACGGTCATTTATTTCCTGAGGGTAAGCGAGTTTTGTTTCCCTATTATCTTCCATTCTTTCTATATGCCCCAGCCATTGTAGTCTATTAGCCTTCATACCAGTGATTAGCGGGGACTTAAACAGATCATAAATGTCTTTGTTACTTCTTCTTTTCCACTCTCCACTTTATATATCCCTAATAGGTCCAAAGATGAGTCTTAAAACTTTGTTCTCAAAGGTTTGTAACAAGGCTTCGTCTCCTTTCGTTGTACTCCAGGTTTCAGAGCCATACAGCACAACTGGTCTGATCAGTGTTTTGTATATTGTGATCTTGGTGTTACGAGATAGCGCCTTTGATTTTAGTAGATGTTGTAGTGCATAGTATTTCTGATTTCCAGAATTGATTCTAGTTTGTATATCTTCCCTTATGATGTTGGAGCAGTTGAAGATTGTACCCGGGTATTTGTATGTTTCCGTTCTTTCAATGGTCATATTATCTATTTGTATGTGGCCAGAGTTTTTAGCCATTACTTCTCTTGAAATTACCATATATGCTGTCTTATCTTGGTTGATAACCAGCCCCATCTGTTGGGCTTTTTCCTTTAAGTGGGTCAATATTTCCAATGTCTTTTGTTCATTTTTCCCTTTAATATCTATATCATCTGCATAACCAAGCAGCTTGGATGTTCCTCCAATATCACTTTCTTCCTTTACCCTCCTTACAACTTTCTCTAGATCCAGATTGAAGAGTAGCGGCGATAGTGCATCACCCTGTTTCAAGCCAGATGTTATTTGGAAAGGGTCTGATTTCCTGCATTTATATGTTACTGTATTATAAGTATCTTCCATGCATAGTCTGGTCATGTTGATTAACTTCCTTGGTATTCCAAATTCCCGCATATCATTCCATAGACTATTCCTATGTACACTATCATAAGCCTTTTTAAAATCCACAAAAATGTTATGGAGATCTCTTTTATATTCCCAATTTTTCTCGGCTATTTATCGTAAGATAAATATCTGATCTATTGTTGATCTGTTTTGTCTAAACGCCGCCTGGTAGTCACCTAATTGACCGGTATGTTGACTATTTTGATAGACAAGGGTCAGAAATAGCAACCAATAGGCTTTCAGAATTCCGAAAGACTAATCACTGTCGAAGAAGAGGCCGAAATGGCTCGAACTAGGAAGTATGATTCGGAACTGTCCCAGGAATGACCAGGTCTTCAGACAGTGTTCAGGCACAGATAGGTAAAGCGAACAACAGTACTAGGAATAATTCTAGATAGTAGGCTTAAGGAATCTGGCGACGAATGCCTGCAAAATTAAAGAGCCCCCTTTACTGATACTTTCTCACAACATGGAGAAAGAGTGCAAATATATAGTTACAACTCTCATTACTCCACTCGCAATCTCTTAATATTAATCCTTAACTTATATTATAAGGTATAACAAATGTTATAATTATAACAAACTATTGGTTGTTACAGTGTAAAATATAACGATAACAGTTAATGTGAAATGGCTGGACAAGTATCAATGTAGTCTAGCTACTGTGTCTGCAAAATAATCATGACTAAGAGGCTGGGTTATGGTGTCAGCCCGGGTGGTGTTGGACTTATCTTCCAGGTTGTAGACTCGGATGATGTTCACAGGCAGGTTGCTGATTCACACTCTCCGGCAATAGACATGGTGTTCAAGACAGATACGTAAGTAGTACTATGGGGTCTCCAGGCCTAGTATCGAGCAATGAGCAATGAGATATATCTCATGTCTCATTCTCGTCTCATGTCTCATGCCTCATGTCTCGCGGTGGGTGGGTTGTGGCCTGCCTCATGCCTTCCAGCTCCTGCCTCGTTTTTTAAGTGTCAGGTGTGGTTTTTAATCAGAGCTTCGGGGTTAACAAGATCAATTAAACTATGGCGCCAGGTTTGCTAATTGAATATGTCAGCCGGTGTAATGAATTAATTAGGTTCCCGTTTGTATAGACGGTATAACAAACCCGGCATCCACCATGCTCTTTATCATATAACAGCTGTGAGCAAAAAGTCGATATTGCAGGCAGGTGTATATTAGTGTCGGGGTCGAGGGAGGTCGCTGGTGCCATCTGTTTTTAATCAAGGGCGGTGTCGGAATAAAATAATAGGCGCAAAAGAACGATGTGTAGGGTGGGTTGGTAAGTGGTGAAAGACGGGGGTGCGTAGTTGGTCATAGTGGGATATCACCAATGTGTAACTGGGGTGTCTAGTGGGTCCCCTACCATGCGGCAGGGTCGATCCTACTGTGTGGTGGGGTAGGGTGGCAGTGGTCGAGTGTGTAACGGGGCTAGGTGGTGCCGTAGGTATCGTTTGAGAGTCGATTCACGCCGCGGTTCGATAAGGATGTCCACCCTAGGTGGCTCTTTTTACGTGTATACTAAGCCGTAAATGTATCTCAAAGGTGTCTAGTTGCTGCCATAGCGCTTGACAGGTTCGAAACATACAAGGTGGTGGCGTAGTGTGGCAGTGGTCGAGTATGTAACGGAGCTAGATGGCGTCATTGACGGCTCGAATAACGCGGCTGGTTGATAACTATACCCAACATAGGAGCCAGAGAAGCGAATCCCGCTATGTGGTGAATCTGTTAAAGTAACATTGGTATCACGTGTTTCGTATCTTTGTTAAGGTTGGTTTACAACAGCGGTGATAAAAATATCAATATTGTCCACAGGTGTATAGTAAAAGAAATAATGTGTATTGTGAATTAGTTGTGCTGGCGACAGTTGGTGCTATTAATTATATCACTATTATATGTTAACAAAGGAGAGCTCGCTTGAATCGACCGAGGCGGGAGAGGTTACCTGCAATTTACTCTGTAAGGCCCATAGTGCCAGTTTTCCTATAGCGGTTATTAGTGATATGTTGAGACCTGTCGTGGTTTATGTTTTCCCCCGTTTCAAACTTCATGTCTCTACTCTTATGTATTACTGTCTTAGAAATAAAAAAGCATCTCACACTATAGACATATACTACCATAATGTATACAGAAAGAAGCAACAGGCATATGCACAATATAGAAATATACTAAATACACAGTATGTTAATAAAGACAATTACATTATTACAAGTTAAGTTACATAACAAAGCGAACATAGGCGCCAGAGAAGCGTATCACGATGTGTCGCTTTGCCTTCTTCTCAGAAACGTCAGTTCCACAGCCAGCAGATTCAGCGGTACTGCTCAGTGTCTTCACATTCATACAAAAGGGCAGGTTCTATGTAGTACCGCAACACTTTTTTTCTCGTAGCAATTGACAACTTTTTAGTGGTCCTTCATCTTTCCTTCATGTTTTTCATCTTCGTCATGACGATTCTTATTCTAACCTCTTCAAGGCATCTCCCAGCAGCTGTTATGACTGTTCCGAGATTCTTGTATCTATTCACTTGTTTCAGAATATTCCCATTTTCATGTATATTACATCGTGGTATTTCATTCTTCCTAGTGACGATCATAATCCGTGTCATTTTATAATTTAATTCTAACCCTAGTTGTTCACTGTGTACAACAAGCGCCTCTACTAAATATTGCAGATCCTACGCAGTGTCTGTTGATTACATAAATTATATGAAGGCCGTTGACAAGTTAAATTTGATGAAGACATTTTATTACAGAAATTAAATGAAGATATTTGACTAGAAATATTTAATAAAGCTACGAAAAAAAAAAACAAACAAACAAACAAACAAACAAACAAACAAAAACAGAGATCTACCGGTGTGAGAAAAGCATATAAGTATGGTAATGTCAGTTTCTGTGAACATATTTACCATATGCATTCTGAATAGTATATGAATATTTAGCTTTAAGGTGAAATCAATACGGCTGTACCGATCGGAAACAAGAAGAATGACTAAAACAAATACTAATAAACAACAATCATTTATTAACTGGTGCCCACGTAGTTCACCATTGGCGTTCATGTCTCATTCAACAATTAGTATAATGTCTGAAGTCACATTTGCGACTTCAACATATGTTTTCATAGTATATGTATATATGAAGATATATTCAAGGTGATTTCTAAGAACACATTTCCTCATATCACACTCTACAAAAGACATATTTCGCTCAAACTTAAACATTAAGAGTGGAAAAGAGTATGTTGTAGATATTGTTTTTCCTTTGTTTCTAGGGGGACTTGAGTATTTGTTGTTCTATCTGGGCATGGTATGTATATTTTCAACATATCTTCACTGATGTTTTTCATCTTGTCTGCTCATTGCGCCCGCGTCAAAGTCATACAAAAGTACAGGTTCTATGAAAGACAGAGACACTTTGCGGTTATTGTTAACCAAAATGACAAATGAGAGGTCGATTAATATGTAAGTATTTGTAAATAAATAAATATACACAGGGATGGCTGGTATATAATGATAACAAAGGTAGCTAGTTTTAGAAAACGAAATAGACGTGTTACCATAATAATATCCACACAGAATTGGTGTTACAGATTTCGCCTACTCCTCACCAAAATCAGACACCGAAGAAGGGTAATGACATTTTTACAGTTGCGAAGTGCCGTATTAGAAACCCAAATATTAACCTCAAGGTGCGGGTTAATCCAAAGCTAGTGAGTGTCTTCATTCTGATCTAGAGTTGTTTACCGTGCCTCCCACGCAAACAGAGGTGGAATAGTGACTATGTGTAGCTTAACTGTGGTGGCACCATCTGGAGATATTAATCAGATACTTGGTACCCAGTGAAGATGACAGATAACTGATGCGGGATAGGTCGCGTGGCCCTCAACAAAACATACAAGGAAATAACGGTGAAATGAAATGTTGCGTCTCTGCGAAGCATTATTTTAGAAACCAAAGATTACAATCGATCTGAGAGGGTAACAATAAACAGGTTAATCCTACCAGAAAGAGGTGTCTTATACAGTGGGTACCAACGATAGACAGCTGGCCAAAAAGAACAATACGGGTCTAGCGGGTACCATAGATCATATGGAGGTAGCAGCTTCGATTCCGACGGGGTTGTGTGACGGAAATATTGGTTGTTTTAATTAGCTGTGATGGAGTTTACAGCTCCGATCAACAGGTTTTGAGAGGTCTAAATAGGCAGTATTTTAAAGAATTCAAGTATATTATTACAAGTTAAATTACATAATAAAATAAATACAGTGATATGTATAAAATTATAAAAAACAAAAAAGAAGAAAACACCAGTGTTACATTAGCAAATAAGTGAAAAACACAACGGTATGAATACGTTGGTGTATTAGATACATACAAATGGTACACACAACATCCCATTATGTCAGCGTGACCGCTATCTGTTATATATTGCAACCAAAATACACCGATCGCCTCTCACGTCAGCGTAACAGACTAACACTTAAACCAAGCGCCCGATATCTGTTCTATATTGTTGCCAACAATTATGTGCAGGCCGCCATCTTTCGATGTGAGTTTGATTGATGAAGCCTGTCAGAAAACAACCATAGATACATAGTAAAAGTGTCGTGAGAATACAAAGCCAAGCGTATTGACTCTCGGTGTTTCGTTATTCAGTTAACGTTTCCTGTTTCCTGCTCCAGTCTATTGTTGTAAAATCTTACCGAGGTGGACACTGTGGACCAAACCTACATGAATGAAGTAGGATAGATGCGGTTGTCATATGTGTCTTATAGGGCTTGGTCATTGGTTTTATAAAAACTTATCGATGGAAGAGAAGGACCCTTACACTACAAACAGAATAAACATTTACATTAATAATACCCATAACAAACACATGACCAGCTACACTGGAGGTGACAAAAGTGACAGTCTGCTTAGAGAAAACAGCGAATTTTCAACGAAAACATAGTCTGTGTGTTATCTCCTTGGAAATGTAAATCTGGTTATATTTAAATCACCCTATGCATTAATGGCCCCCATGAAAACTAAGGTAATGTCTGAAGAAGTCAAATTTTGAGGCTTCAAAATATGTTTTCGTAGTATATGTATATATGAATATATATACATGTGTTTTCTAACAACAAATTACCGCATGTTGCGCTTTACGTCCATACACAAGTATAGGTTCTATGAACAACACAACACCTACAAGTTGCTAAGATTGGCACTGGGGTACCAACAACATTTGCGTCTAGAGTCAATACAACAGGACAAGACAATGCTTTTTTCGGTCTCTGATTGAGAACAACAGATATAAACGTATTTATGCACTTACCTCTTTACCACAGTACCGAGAAAGTTAAAAATATCATTTTAAATACGCTGACGACCATAGTAACACAACCAGTTAATTCTGCTTGCTCACTTTGTGTATTACCCACACCTACTATAGATTGCAGAAAATACTCATTGTCTACAACCAAGCTGAAAAATATCGGTAAAAATTATAAATGCCTCGTCCGATTTCATAAAAAGAAGGAAATAATGTTAGCCAAATGTGAAAATATCGGTCAAACTTATAAATGTCTCATCAAAACTTATAAAAAATAGGAAAATTTGTTAACCTAATGAGAAAAATATTGACCCTGTAAAGAAATATTTACAACAAAATTATAAAAATTAGGAACATTTGTTAACCTAATGAGAAAAAAATATCGACATAGAGAGCAATATTTCATCTAATCTTGTAAAAAGTAGGAAAATTTGTCAACCGAAATCGGAAAAGGTCGGTCAAATACATAAATATCTCAAGAAATTATAAAAAGTAGGAAATAATAGGGGCCAAGTAAAAAAATAGCTTACCCAGATTTATAAAAGGTAGGAAAATATGTTAGCCAAAAGGGGAAAATATTGATCAAACTAAGAAACATGTCGACCGAACTAGGAAAATAAGTGAACCAAGGTAATAAAAAGGTTGGGTAAATACAGAAAGATGTTGACCAAACTTATAAATATCGCTGCTAAACTTATGAACACTAGGAAACTTTGTTAAACAAATGTGAAAAAATATCGACCAAACTTATAAAAAGCTCCGCCAAACTTACGAAAAGTGGGAAACTGTGTTAACCAAAGTTGAAACTATATCGATCAAACTTATAAATGACTCGTTCGAATTCATAAAAAGTAGGAAATAATGTTAACCAAAAGGGGCAAAATATTGACCAAGTAAAGAAATGTCTCGTCCAAAATTGTAAAAAGTAGGACAAATTTGTTAATCAAAGGTGAAAAAAGATCGGCCAAACAGATAAATATTTCAACTAAACTTAAAAACAATAGGAAAAATGTTGCTTCTATAGTTATGTCAAACGTGTCTTGATCTTTTATTTGAAAAGACATTTCACAATACATAATCAACAACGTCAGCACTTTCCCTCTTTTACATTACTGAAAGCTTCAACTTATCATTCCAGCGTTTCTGTTTAAGAACCACTTATACAGACTAATCACTCATCACTCCATACTCTTGATTTTGTTTTTTTTTTTTTTTTTTCTTTATAACACAAAGTGTCTCTGTCTTTCATAGATAGCTTCACAACTTTTCCATGTCACAGCACCAAGAGCTCCAAACCTTCGTTGTACATGAGTTTCAACGACATAGTAATATCAACATTTATGGCAATGCAGTCTATGGCTCCACTTGGGATAGTTTCGATATCATCTGAGTATTCGTCAGCAAAGATCCATTTCCCATAACTGATATCTTCAACTTTCCATACCACAATGTCTGCTATACTAATCTTCGATTGTTCCAGCTATCAACACTGCAGGTATTTTCTAGAAGTCTAGTGAAAATTTCATTTATACAGTAAATTTCTCTTTATTGTTTCTAATTTGAATGTTTCTGGTAGCAATTTAATTGTTAATTTTTATTGTCGAAAATTAATTTTTGTAATTTTATTGTTGAAAGTTTATTTATTTGTTCCTTCAATGATAGTGACTTATCACCTAAGACACGTTTCATTTTCTGAAATACCTCTTTTGTTGGCCGTATTCTGCTCTTAAGCTCTATTGTGTACCTACCATCTGAGGTTATAAATGACCTCAAGTATATAAAATTATCCACTTGATTAAGCCTTTTCTCTTCTATTTTGATCTATCTATTAGTGTTCTTAATATATATCTTGCCTGTTGTGTCTCTTTTCCTTCCATACATCCTTACTACACGTCACCTCTTTTCACCCTTTATTGTCTTCCTTATTCTTCTCATTGTAACACTTAATAGCATCATAATTTTATAGCCGTCTGTAAAGAAGATCGTTTGTTATTGGTATTCTTCTTAGCAGTGACCATCGTGGTTGATACTCATAGTCATTGTCTAATAAAGGGTCTTGTCAGATAGGGGACAGTCGATTTATCTCCAGTAAGTTGGGGAATTTACCCAGTCAGCAGAAAACCGGTTGTGTTGTAAGCAAAGAGAATGTTAGTGTTAAGTGATATGAAACGTTGAAAATTGGTTAGAAGATGTATTCGTTGGTATTCAAGGGGTCAATATGGCAGATGTTGTATTAAGAAAGACCGACCTCGCAACAGACACTGTTGGTTGGTTGTGAAATGACACAGTGAAATAGAGGTGGAAAAAGTGAGAAATGAAATTTTCACTAGACTTCTAGAAAATACCTGCAGTGTTGATAGCTGGAACAATCGAAGATTAGTATAGCAGACATTGTGGTATGGAAAGTTGAAGATATCAGTTATGGGAAATGGATCTTTGCTGACGAATACTCAGATGATATCGAAACTATCCCAAGTGGAGCCATAGACTGCATTGCCATAAATGTTGTTATTACTATGTCGTTGAAACTCATGTACAACGAAGGTTTGGAGCTCTTGGTGCTGTGACATGGAAAAGTTGTGAAGCTATCTATGAAAGACAGAGACACTTTGTGTTATAAAGAAAAAAAAAAAAAAAAAAATCAAGAGTATGGAGTGATGAGTGATTAGTCTGTATAAGTGGTTCTTAAACAGAAACGCTGGAATGATAAGTTGAAGCTTTCAGTAATGTAAAAGAGGGAAAGTGCTGACGTTGTTGATTATGTATTGTGAAATGTCTTTTCAAATAAAAGATCAAGACACGTTTGACATAACTATAGAAGCAACATTTTTCCTATTGTTTTTAAGTTTAGTTGAAATATTTATCTGTTTGGCCGATCTTTTTTCACCTTTGATTAACAAATTTGTCCTACTTTTTACAATTTTGGACGAGACATTTCTTTACTTGGTCAATATTTTGCCCCTTTTGGTTAACATTATTTCCTACTTTTTATGAATTCGAACGAGTCATTTATAAGTTTGATCGATATAGTTTCAACTTTGGTTAACACAGTTTCCCACTTTTCGTAAGTTTGGCGGAGCTTTTTATAAGTTTGGTCGATATTTTTTCACATTTGTTTAACAAAGTTTCCTAGTGTTCATAAGTTTAGCAGCGATATTTATAAGTTTGGTCAACATCTTTCTGTATTTACCCAACCTTTTTATTACCTTGGTTCACTTATTTTCCTAGTTCGGTCGACATGTTTCTTAGTTTGATCAATATTTTCCCCTTTTGGCTAACATATTTTCCTACCTTTTATAAATCTGGGTAAGCTATTTTTTTACTTGGCCCCTATTATTTCCTACTTTTTATAATTTGTTGAGATATTTATGTATTTGACCGACCTTTTCCGATTTCGGTTGACAAATTTTCCTACTTTTTACAAGATTAGATGAAATATTGCTCTCTATGTCGATATTTTTTTCTCATTAGGTTAACAAATGTTCCTAATTTTTATAATTTTGTTGTAAATATTTCTTTACAGGGTCAATATTTTTCTCATTAGGTTAACAAATTTTCCTATTTTTTATAAGTTTTGATGAGACATTTATAAGTTTGACCGATATTTTCACATTTGGCTAACATTATTTCCTTCTTTTTATGAAATCGGACGAGGCATTTATAATTTTTACCGATATTTTTCAGCTTGGTTGTAGACAATGAGTATTTTCTGCAATCTATAGTAGGTGTTGGTAATACACAAAGTGACCAAGCAGAATTAACTGGTTGTGTTACTATGGTCGTCAGCGTATTTAAAATGATATTTTTAACTTTCTCGGTACTGTGGTAAAGAGGTAAGTGCATAAATACGTTTATATCTGTTGTTCTCAATCAGAGACCGAAAAAAGCATTGTCTTGTCCTGTTGTATTGACTCTAGACGCAAATGTTGTTGGTAACCCAGTGCCAATCTTAGCAACTTGTAGGTGTTGTGTTGTTCATAGAACCTATACTTGTGTATGGACGTAAAGCGCAACATGCGGTAATTTGTTGTTAGAAAACACATGTATATATATTCATATATACATATACTACGAAAACATATTTTGAAGCCTCAAAATTTGACTTCTTCAGACATTACCTTAGTTTTCATGGGGGCCATTAATGCATAGGGTGATTTAAATATAACCAGATTTACGTTTCCAAGGAGATAACACACAGACTATGTTTTCGTTGAAAATTCGCTGTTTTCTCTAAGCAGACTGTCACTTTTGTCACCTCCAGTGTAGCTGGTCATGTGTTTGTTATGGGTATTATTAATGTAAATGTTTATTCTGTTTGTAGTGTAAGGGTCCTTCTCTTCCATCGATAAGTTTTTATAAAACCAATGACCAAGCCCTATAAGACACATATGACAACCGCATCTATCCTACTTCATTCATGTAGGTTTGGTCCACAGTGTCCACCTCGGTAAGATTTTACAACAATAGACTGGAGCAGGAAACAGGAAACGTTAACTGAATAACGAAACACCGAGAGTCAATACGCTTGGCTTTGTATTCTCACGACACTTTTACTATGTATCTATGGTTGTTTTCTGACAGGCTTCATCAATCAAACTCACATCGAAAGATGGCGGCCTGCACATAATTGTTGGCAACAATATAGAACAGATATCGGGCGCTTGGTTTAAGTGTTAGTCTGTTACGCTGACGTGAGAGGCGATCGGTGTATTTTGGTTGCAATATATAACAGATAGCGGTCACGCTGACATAATGGGATGTTGTGTGTACCATTTGTATGTATCTAATACACCAACGTATTCATACCGTTGTGTTTTTCACTTATTTGCTAATGTAACACTGGTGTTTTCTTCTTTTTTGTTTTTTATAATTTTATACATATCACTGTATTTATTTTATTATGTAATTTAACTTGTAATAATATACTTGAATTCTTTAAAATACTGCCTATTTAGACCTCTCAAAACCTGTTGATCGGAGCTGTAAACTCCATCACAGCTAATTAAAACAACCAATATTTCCGTCACACAACCCCGTCGGAATCGAAGCTGCTACCTCCATATGATCTATGGTACCCGCTAGACCCGTATTGTTCTTTTTGGCCAGCTGTCTATCGTTGGTACCCACTGTATAAGACACCTCTTTCTGGTAGGATTAACCTGTTTATTGTTACCCTCTCAGATCGATTGTAATCTTTGGTTTCTAAAATAATGCTTCGCAGAGACGCAACATTTCATTTCACCGTTATTTCCTTGTATGTTTTGTTGAGGGCCACGCGACCTATCCCGCATCAGTTATCTGTCATCTTCACTGGGTACCAAGTATCTGATTAATATCTCCAGATGGTGCCACCACAGTTAAGCTACACATAGTCACTATTCCACCTCTGTTTGCGTGGGAGGCACGGTAAACAACTCTAGATCAGAATGAAGACACTCACTAGCTTTGGATTAACCCGCACCTTGAGGTTAATATTTGGGTTTCTAATACGGCACTTCGCAACTGTAAAAATGTCATTACCCTTCTTCGGTGTCTGATTTTGGTGAGGAGTAGGCGAAATCTGTAACACCAATTCTGTGTGGATATTATTATGGTAACACGTCTATTTCGTTTTCTAAAACTAGCTACCTTTGTTATCATTATATACCAGCCATCCCTGTGTATATTTATTTATTTACAAATACTTACATATTAATCGACCTCTCATTTGTCATTTTGGTTAACAATAACCGCAAAGTGTCTCTGTCTTTCATAGAACCTGTACTTTTGTATGACTTTGACGCGGGCGCAATGAGCAGACAAGATGAAAAACATCAGTGAAGATATGTTGAAAATATACATACCATGCCCAGATAGAACAACAAATACTCAAGTCCCCCTAGAAACAAAGGAAAAACAATATCTACAACATACTCTTTTCCACTCTTAATGTTTAAGTTTGAGCGAAATATGTCTTTTGTAGAGTGTGATATGAGGAAATGTGTTCTTAGAAATCACCTTGAATATATCTTCATATATACATATACTATGAAAACATATGTTGAAGTCGCAAATGTGACTTCAGACATTATACTAATTGTTGAATGAGACATGAACGCCAATGGTGAACTACGTGGGCACCAGTTAATAAATGATTGTTGTTTATTAGTATTTGTTTTAGTCATTCTTCTTGTTTCCGATCGGTACAGCCGTATTGATTTCACCTTAAAGCTAAATATTCATATACTATTCAGAATGCATATGGTAAATATGTTCACAGAAACTGACATTACCATACTTATATGCTTTTCTCACACCGGTAGATCTCTGTTTTTGTTTGTTTGTTTGTTTGTTGTTGTTTTTTTTTTTTTTTCGTAGCTTTATTAAATATTTCTAGTCAAATATCTTCATTTAATTTCTGTAATAAAATGTCTTCATCAAATTTAACTTGTCAACGGCCTTCATATAATTTATGTAATCAACAGACACTGCGTAGGATCTGCAATATTTAGTAGAGGCGCTTGTTGTACACAGTGAACAACTAGGGTTAGAATTAAATTATAAAATGACACGGATTATGATCGTCACTAGGAAGAATGAAATACCACGATGTAATATACATGAAAATGGGAATATTCTGAAACAAGTGAATAGATACAAGAATCTCGGAACAGTCATAACAGCTGCTGGGAGATGCCTTGAAGAGGTTAGAATAAGAATCGTCATGACGAAGATGAAAAACATGAAGGAAAGATGAAGGACCACTAAAAAGTTGTCAATTGCTACGAGAAAAAAAGTGTTGCGGTACTACATAGAACCTGCCCTTTTGTATGAATGTGAAGACACTGAGCAGTACCGCTGAATCTGCTGGCTGTGGAACTGACGTTTCTGAGAAGAAGGCAAAGCGACACATCGTGATACGCTTCTCTGGCGCCTATGTTCGCTTTGTTATGTAACTTAACTTGTAATAATGTAATTGTCTTTATTAACATACTGTGTATTTAGTATATTTCTATATTGTGCATATGCCTGTTGCTTCTTTCTGTATACATTATGGTAGTATATGTCTATAGTGTGAGATGCTTTTTTATTTCTAAGACAGTAATACATAAGAGTAGAGACATGAAGTTTGAAACGGGGGAAAACATAAACCACGACAGGTCTCAACATATCACTAATAACCGCTATAGGAAAACTGGCACTATGGGCCTTACAGAGTAAATTGCAGGTAACCTCTCCCGCCTCGGTCGATTCAAGCGAGCTCTCCTTTGTTAACATATAATAGTGATATAATTAATAGCACCAACTGTCGCCAGCACAACTAATTCACAATACACATTATTTCTTTTACTATACACCTGTGGACAATATTGATATTTTTATCACCGCTGTTGTAAACCAACCTTAACAAAGATACGAAACACGTGATACCAATGTTACTTTAACAGATTCACCACATAGCGGGATTCGCTTCTCTGGCTCCTATGTTGGGTATAGTTATCAACCAGCCGCGTTATTCGAGCCGTCAATGACGCCATCTAGCTCCGTTACATACTCGACCACTGCCACACTACGCCACCACATTGTATGTTTCGAACCTGTCAAGCGCTATGGCAGCAACTAGACACCTTTGAGATACATTTACGGCTTAGTATACACGTAAAAAGAGCCGCCTAGGGTGGACATCCTTATCGAACCGCGGCGTGAATCGACTCTCAAACGATACCTACGGCACCACCTAGCCCCGTTACACACTCGACCACTGCCACCCTACCCCACCACACAGTAGGATCGACCCTGCCGCATGGTAGGGGACCCACTAGACACCCCAGTTACACATTGGTGATATCCCACTATGACCAACTACGCACCCCCGTCTTTCACCACTTACCAACCCACCCTACACATCGTTCTTTTGCGCCTATTATTTTATTCCGACACCGCCCTTGATTAAAAACAGATGGCACCAGCGACCTCCCTCGACCCCGACACTAATATACACCTGCCTGCAATATCGACTTTTTGCTCACAGCTGTTATATGATAAAGAGCATGGTGGATGCCGGGTTTGTTATACCGTCTATACAAACGGGAACCTAATTAATTCATTACACCGGCTGACATATTCAATTAGCAAACCTGGCGCCATAGTTTAATTGATCTTGTTAACCCCGAAGCTCTGATTAAAAACCACACCTGACACTTAAAAAACGAGGCAGGAGCTGGAAGGCATGAGGCAGGCCACAACCCACCCACCGCGAGACATGAGGCATGAGACATGAGACGAGAATGAGACATGAGATATATCTCATTGCTCATTGCTCGATACTAGGCCTGGAGACCCCATAGTACTACTTACGTATACGTTGCTGCTGGTTGATGGCTCAATGGTACCAACAATGAATGCGCAGAACTTCTGGAAGTTAATCAGAGAAAACAGAACCGGTGAATGCTTGTCCTACACTGAGGATACACTCATTGCACACGTCGCTCTCAGTCTCATATTTAGACACGAATAGCATCACAAGACTATCACCTCTGTCACAGACACATCACTAGCGCTATGACAACACAATGACAAATGGCTAACGTGTACAACTACTATTTTCCTTAGCCACATATTATCAATCTCATGAGACTCAGATGCACCTGTATTACAGTCTACAGACACTGACACATCCATGTATATTTCTAAGTCTGATCACACTCTACAACATTCTTACTATGATGCATTCACATATATTATAAATCACACCAATTACATTTAACACTATGAAGTGTACACAATGAGTATGAATCCCACATATTACATTTAACTATGAAGTACGAACATCGATTATAAATCACACATTATATTTACTCGACAACGTATCACCATAGATTATGAATCACAGCTTACATTCACGTGACGAAGTATGAACATAGATTATGAATCACAGATTCCCTTCATTCGAAGTACACCACAGATTATGAATCATACGTAGTACATTCAATCGACGAAGGAACACCATAGATCGTGAAGCACACAAATTACATTCACTTGAAGTACGAACATATATTATGAATCACACAGATTATATCTCAGCACATGAAGCAGTATTGCAAATTATAATTCTGATTCACTCCCGACACACACAAATTAAATTCTGCAGGAGGTTGAAGTATTAACCTAGATGTAGAGGGTAGGCAGTGAAGGACTGCGTTGAAGCAAGGATACTGATGTGAATGGAAGGCCTGTCCCACGCTGTCATGAGGTGACCTCTGACAAGCGTGGTCTCCAGTAGACTATGTGAAAGAATTATTTCACAATTAATTAATCATTATTTCCTATCAACATTTATTCCTCCTAATTACCCATCTTTATAATTATATTCTTCACTGGTGATATATTATTCTAATATATATTATATTAGTCCCTAGTTAAATATTAAGCTTCATTGTCTGACCATTCTTCGATAGTCCTGTGCCCACCTGTTTGATTTCGCCATTTTGCGTGTCGTCGTTCCCTTCATTCTTCATTCCTCTATTTTGGTCATAGTGTAAGCGGCATCTCCATTATTGATATATTTATTCCGGCTGTAGTTTACGATCCCTGTTCTCTAACATTAGTTTCGCTTAGTTCACCCTGAATCTACACTACAAATACCGGTAAATATATACATGTAAATTCGTACTAATTAATTAAAGCAACGTACCTTCCAAACTGTGGTGATTAAACCTCTCCACGGGAGAACAATTGCCACTAGCAGTATAAATATTAATTTTGGGTTTCAGTTGGGTTCTCAGTTTGTTTTTCCCAAATATAGGCTTAACTAGAGCCTGGATTCTTTTGTTGCAAGGTGTCTTTTTAAAGCTAGTATCGGCTCCTGTGTCCTCACCGCTTCGGGTCCATCATCAAAATGAACGATCTGCCGACTGTCGATAACTGGCCAGGCAGATTCTCGTGTTGCCACCAGGGTCGCAGGCCAGAACTGAATATGTTATTCAGCCAAACTTGCGCTGGGGCAGTAGGCATGCACAACTAATAGTTCTACAATATACCGTATAATATATAGTTTAAAAACCCTGGAATATTCACTAGGTTTACAGGTGATTAATTTCTCGCCAATGATACATGCATATCTATAGATATTTACAAACATAGGAAAATAGGGAAAATATCGTATTTCTAGATATATCAAAAATGAAAATACAATCTTAACCGTAATTTAAGCAAAACTAGAGGGGAGACCGTCTATTATGTCACAGTCTGGTCATGTTGATTAACTTCCTTGGTATTCCAAATTCCCGCATAGAATTCCATAGACTATTCTTATGGACACTATCATAAGCCTTTTTTAAATCCACAAAAATGTTATGGAGATCTCTTTTATATTCCCAATTTTTATCGGCTATTTGTCGTAAGATAATTATCTGATCTACTGTTGATCCGTTTTGTCTAAAACCCGCCTAGTTGTCACCTAATATGTATTCGGAATATGGTTTTAGTCTATTTAGTAATAATGCGGATAGTATCTTATAGCTTATGGACAGTAGTGATATTCCTCTATAATTTTCACACTGGAACTTGTCTCCTTTCTTAAAGATAGGTATCAATAATGACTCTTTCCAGTCATGGGGTAATTCTTCAGTCCTCCAGATTTTTATTATTAGTTCGTATAGCTTTAGATGTAATGCATGGCCACCCGCCTTTATACATTCAGCAGCAATTCCATCTGACCCAGTTGCCTTATTGTTTTTAAGTCGTGTGATTACATATAGGATTTCTTCAAATGCAGGTTCTTCAATTTGTGGTTCACACGTTAGAACCTCTTCCTGTGGGAAAGTGTTACTTGGAGCTTCACAATTTAGTAATTCAACAAAGTATTCTTTCCATGTGTTGCACATTTCCTCATTGGTAATTATCATATTCCCATTTTTGTCTTTTAAACCATATGTGTTGTGTTGGTGCCCTCGTTTCATTGACTTCAGTTCTTTAAAAAAAACTTTCTGGATTCGTTTTTGTGGTGATTAGTTTCCATATCTTTGATTATATTACTCATATATTCTCGCTTCTGCTGTCGAACTGTTTTTGTAGCCTCTTTACATTCATTTCCATATTGCTCTTCCTTTTGGATGTTGTTGATGTCATTTAGCCATAGCTGTCTGGCATTCTTTTTCCTAATGACTGCTTCTTCACATTTTTGATTGAACCATCTGTTCTTTCTATGCGTGGTTAACACACCGAGAAATTCTTCTGCGGTAGATTGAATTGAATTCTTGATGTTCAACCAAGTTTGGTCAACGCTTTCCTCCAACGGGTTTTGTAGAATTTCAAGTTTACATTTTATTTCATCTGCAAATTTATCTTTGACTGTAATTTCTTGTAGTTTTTCTCTGTTATATGTTGGGTGTAGCCTTTGTAGTTTAGCATAGAAAGCTCTCTTAAGTTTTATTTTAAATTTTGCCCCAACGAGGAAGTGGTCGCTGTGGCAATCAGCTCCTTTATAGCTTCTAACTTGTTGTATGTTTGATGCATTTTTGTTGTTAATTAAAATGTGATCTATTTGATTATAGGTTCTCTTGTCACATGATTTCCAAGTTTGTTTATGTATATCCTTTCTTTGCAGTCTGGTACTGCTGATCTGCAGTCCTTTGGCTTCTGCTAGGTTGATGACTCTCCATCCATTATCATTTGAAGTTGTATGTAGGCTTTCCATACCGGCATTTTTTCTATGAGTTTGCTCTCTGCCTATTTTTGCGTTGAAGTCTCCCAGCACAATCAGGATGTCCTGTTTGGCATTTTCTTCTATGACATCTTCCAGATCATTATAAAAGTCTTCTTTAATACCATCTTCTTTCTCTTCAGTAGGTGCGTGTATATTAATCATCGTTATATTTTTTCCATTTACCTTTTATTCGTAATTTACTAATCCTATCATTAAACATCTTTAAAGTTTAGAACGTTCCCCCATAACTATTATTTTGATGACAAATCCTGTTCCTAACTCATGTTTATTTTGGGTGTTTCCTCCATATATTATAATCATTCAATTTTGCTCTAAAGTACCCTCTCCTGGCCACCTTATTTCTTGAACTGCTGTTATATCCATTTTATACTCAACCAGCTCCCGGGGTAATTCTTCGGCCGCTCCAGCTCGATATAGTGTCCGTACATTCCATGTTTCAAATCTCAAAAGTCCTTTAACGTTCCAAGGTCGATGTCCAAATAAGTCAGTCCGAAATCGAGGCTCATGTATCTGTTTCGTAACAAAATGGTTTTTACAAAGGTGGGGATGTTAACCCCACGCTACAACCCCCAACCTGGAGGACCAGGGTGTTTCTCTTTGTCTGTTCTCTACCCTTTGACCTGTCCGGCTTGGGAGGCCCTGCTGGTAGCTACGCTACCGCCGGCATAGCTCTCAGGGTCATTGAGAAACTCAAGCTCCCCCACCACGACAAGGTGGAAACACCATCGGGAGAGATTGTAAAGCCTTTTGTCAGATTAAAAACATACTGATCATTAAAAAGACGTCATTTGCATCGATAAAAAGAGTGTTAAAGTGCTACATAGAACCTGTACTTTTGCATGGTTGTGAGGCATGGATAATGAGCATACAGGCTAACAAACATCTGATGGCTGTGTAAATGTTGTTTCTGGGCGAAATGCTAAGAATACCATGGACAGACAGAAAAACCAATGACCAAGTACTACAAGAAACAAATGAAAATCGTAAACTGGTTAGAGAAATTAGATGTTGACAGTCTTAATTATTTGGACACATTATGAGAAGAAATAAATTGGAGAACGTTATGACAACTGGACAGATCGAGGGGAAGAGAACAAAGGGAAGGCAGAGAAGTAAATACATGGATGGCTTGGCCACGTGGCATGGTTGAGACAAGAACACTGAGTTGATCCACGACCCTGGTGATCGAGTGAGGTGGCGAAACATAACCGCCCAAGCTTATCGGCATGGCACATGATGATGATGAAAGCGTTTGAGGAATGTTATATAGCAAGATGCAAAGACGCTAGCTCGAAAAGAAGTCACATGAATAGATCGTTAAAGATATAGAGGAAAATAGAGGAATATTGAAGACACAAGCAAGGAAGATATATCTGTTCAGTTCAGTTCAGTAGCGGTTCCAACATCACAGCAAAGGGTCGTCCCCATTATGTTCCATTCCTGTGCCAGTGAATATCACATAAAATGTACCCCACTGCCCCATGTGAAAAGTGGAAAAGTAAGGTTTACGCCAAACAAAAATAGATGGTGGGAAATGGAAAATAGGGGTGTGTCTCATTTACGACTTAGAAATTGTTACATAAATGTTATATTTTAACGCAATGACAACATGTGGGCGATAGCAGATCTCATAGCAGATACGGGAAGTCGGGTAAGACGATTGATCATTAGTCTTTCCTCTTGGGCCTAAGGCGGCGCATGGGGCAGAAGTCGTGGCTCTCCATGTTTGTGCGTAGCTCTAACATTTAGAGCCAGAAATCAGATTCTGTAACAACGGCGAGTTTTATGATGGCGGATTGTCAAGCCACCGATCAACCGACTTAAGTCAAGCTAGAAGAAAACATGTCCCGCCATCCTGACCCAAGCCGGAAACTCTGCATCCATGACAATTAATCAGTTAACTTAGTAATATTATTAAACACTGAAATCTAGTTATTATGGGGGAAAGTTCAAAAGGACTAAGCAGCTCAATGGATTAATAACGAGCTCACAGATCAAACATTTCGATCAAAATCTGTAAAATTGGAACAATGAAAACAAAACAATTAAAAATAAATAAACGAACATCATAAATGTGTACTTCCCTAGGCGCGTGTCCCACCCTGGAAGATTAAAACTAAACTCTGAAATGATGTATATCTTTTAACAAATAGAAAGATGAAAAGAAGTTGTAAGGTTTTGAGATATTGAGTGTCACTTTACGCCAATAAGATAAGCTGAAAAGAGATCAAATGAACAAATTAAAACAGACATTGAGGAAAATGGACAACTGTTGAACAACATACATAAGAAGTTCAACACAATGACTTCCCTTAGTGAATGTAAACACAGAAGCCACAAACAATATGTTGCGCGATTTGTTGCCTGGCATATTTCTCTGCATCTCGTCGGGTGTGGAAATGTGGTTTCTGAGGAAAATACAAAGAATATCACGGAGAGGTAGAAAAACCAATAACCAAGTCCTGCAAGAGGCAAATGAAATCCGTAAACTGTTTAGAGAAATTAGACATAGGCAGTAAAAAAAAAAAAATTTTGGACACGTTATACGAAGAAATAAGTTAGAGAACTTGGTGACAGTTGCTTGGCCAAGAGGCATGGTCGAGACAAGAACACGGAGCCGATTCACGATTCTGGTGATCGTGCGAGATGGCAAAACATGATCCCCCACGCTTATCGGCATGGCACATGATGACAATTAATGTCAGAATAAATATATTAGAGGTGCAGCTCTAACGAATAACAGTAGGAGAGATCGCCCGCAGGCGTCCTTACTGAAAGTTTTGGCACATGAAAGGCCGGCGGAGACAGGTAACCTTCCAAGTGACCTAACTCGGGCTTATGGTGAACTTAAGAACAAGGCTGTCACCAGGAAAGCCCAGTGTGGTGTGGGAAAATACGATCAAAACAAACAGTGCGTCATCTTCATCATCATGTGCCCTGTCAGCTGACGTAAGCGTTCATGTCTCTCCATAGATCTCGGTTCTTGGGGTTCTGGATCCACTTTAGTGGGATTCTTCCATGCCACAGCCTCACAGCATTCAGCGTAGATTCTCTGGGGCTAGGGTGTCTCCTTGGCGTTGTGTTTACTCCCCTTACCTCTCGATCCGAAGGTAGTGGGTTCCATTCCTGGCTACGACATTCGGTTCACGAGTGTCATTTTCTCGGACTGAGAGCTACGAAGTTCGACGCTTTCGGCAGGACGTCCTTTGGATAGAGACCGAGCCATATGGGATAAAGCCACATTGAAGTCGAAGCTCTTGTCTTTTAAACGCTTTTTTCCATCTGTCTGCCTCTGCCTCCTCCCCCCCCCCCCCCCAATATTTCCAGTCTTCACGATATTTTCCAACGTCACTCTTCTCATTACATATCCAACGATTGATGTTAAGTCTCTTTCTTATACGCGTATTTAATGTTGTACTTTAATTAGCCTGTTTCAGGCAATAGTTGTTAGTTACTCAAGCAGGCAAGATATTCGCAACAATCGTCTCAGGAACCACATGTCTGGTCTTTCCAAAGTCTTCTAATTTGTTCCTTCGCGTTCCATGATTCACTGTCATATAGCAAAACAGGTTCTATATAAAATGTCAGTACTCGCTCTCTTATATTCAGTGATTGCCACTTATAAATAGATACTTTTCATTTTCTGAAACGCAACTTTTACTTGATAAATTATGTTCTTTATCTCTGTCACACATCGTCCATCTCATGAGAGTCTGCGTGGCCAAGTGCTTACGCAACCTACCCCGCACTCTGAACGTTGTGTTTTAGATTCCGGCCTACAGTTCGGCTCACCAGTATAAATTTCTCGGAGACTCCTCCGGGTCATGGCTGAAGCTAAGTAGTTCGTGCTTTGTGCGACGCTTTTAGCACACCGCTCTGCCGAAGGAGATCGAGCCATATGGGATAAAACCCAGCGCAATGAAGTAGATCCTCTAGTTTCTTTTAAACCCTTTTAAAACATTCCAGCTCGTGTTATGATTGCTCTCGTTATTTAAATTCATCAACAGGGTTAAGCATTTTCCATTCTATTGTTATAACCCATGCGGTGGCCATCTTTGTAATCGTGCGTCTAAACTCTAGCTGCGGATTCCAACTGATCCAGTGCCAAACAAAGAGTATATTTGGATCAAACATGATACACAATCACATGAACAAGTATTATAACGTAAAGTTCGATTTTCTGAGCATTGTCACTGCGGAAGATACCCACACACAAAAATAACAAAATGATCATAGTATAGCGATATATCATCCGTCTGTCCACATGGTAGGTCACATGTGGCGATATATTATCCTTCTGCACTGGATCAGGTAATAAATAACTATAATTAATACCCCCAGGCTTGGACGTCGCAGTCAACCCCAGCATTTTTTAGTTGTTTGTGATTTCTTGTCAAATTTACGTTCAATAGTTTGCCATTGTATTATAAACGAACAGCACTCATAACATTATATGAAAATCAGCGCAAGGCGATCTGCTTCCACATCGCCCGCAGCTGAATTTCGAAAGCAGTGGGCGGGACTGCGAGTTCCGTTCTTAACCCTTTCGCTTCATGTAATCAATGTGTTATTTCTCATGTAATCAATATGTCATATCTCATATAATCAGTGTGTTATGTCTCATGCAATCAATTGTTAGTCCTCATGTAATCAATGTGTTATTCCTCAAGCAATCAATGTGTTATTTCTCAGGTTATCTCTGTGTTATTTCTCATGTATTCAATGTGTTATTTCTCATGTAATCAATGCGTTATTTTTCATGTAATCAGTGTGTTAGTTCTCATGTAATCGATGTGTTATTTCTTGTGTAATTAATGTGTTATTTCTCGTGTAATCAATGTGTTATTTCTCATGTCATCAATGTGTTATTTCTCATGTCATCAATGTGTTATTTCTCATTGCTATGTGTCTCTTATTTCTGACTTTAATGACAAAACAAATTTCCTTTATAATAATCTGACCCAGATACGCAAACCTCTGCACGAATTCCTTGGTCTAAATAAACAAATATCAATATTGAAACTGTTTACAACTGCGAACTCTGACACTCAAAACGAAATGCAATATAATTATCACATTTGAAATAGTAATTGGGGATTAGTAAGGACCAATATCATCACACTTCGTAGGTGCTCCGCTCTCCTCCTTAACATCGCTGGCAACATATACCGACCGATCGCCCCAGTTGTTTTTTAAAGTTGCATATCCCTTACAGGACGTTGCAGTCAACACAAGCATTTTTCAGCTGTTGTTGATGTTCTTGGCAAGATTACGCTCAGTAGTTTGCCATTGCTTTTTGAGCCAACGGCTGACATACCCCGTAAGTAACCAACGCGACGCGAAACGCTGCTGAATCTTGCGCAGCTGTGTTCCTCGCGGGGATATACGGGATTACGGAGAAAGTCGTTAACCCCTTCGCATTTCTGTGTTAGTTAATCAAATGCATTGTTCTCTTAACAAACTGTCTATGTCTAGCAGCTCCCCGCTTCACTCCCATCTCCCTCACTGCAGACAAGGCAATAATGGTCATGCACTTAGTTTATTCCGGACTACCGAGTCATCCATACAAACCCTGCGTCAGCATTTCTTAATTACTACTGGCACCTGCCAGTCTTGACAGACGATAGTTTGTGACACTGTGCTTCAAACATAAAGCATAATAACTACAACCCATGGCGGTAGCGAATGTGACTGATCAGACCAATTCGCACAGTAAATGTTACTCCACAATGGATATATGTCAACACATGGTCATTTCCACCATCATGCACCGTCTGACGTCACACACGCCCATTGTCTGACCTATCTGCCATGATTTTCTCCTTTATCTTTATTCCATTCCTGATCTTTGCCCTCGATTCAACGCGGTCAACAGCCACTTTGCTCCCAAAGTGCAATAACAATGCCCGTATTAACCACGTCCCGCTTACACATATGAAAATATGAATCTAACACTATTAGCCAGCCGCACTTAAGGCGTGTAAAGAGGACATTTACTTTACATATTTACACGTGACTATATACGTCCGAATTTACTGTTATCACCATACAGTACGTGGTTATTTATTGCTTGTGTGTATCAACCAACGTGTGGTGTATCATTATATC
The DNA here is from genome assembly GCA_963921405.1 of Cepaea hortensis. Classification (NCBI taxonomy): domain Eukaryota; kingdom Metazoa; phylum Mollusca; class Gastropoda; order Stylommatophora; family Helicidae; genus Cepaea; species Cepaea hortensis. The sequence continues at coordinate 308,182,800 of OY992876.1, read as the reverse complement.
TTTGACGTTTGGTCTCAGTGCAATAAATCTGACAAGGTTGTTTAGCACGTGTCTGTATCGTGCAGAATCACGTGGTCTCTCACTGGAGACCAGTTTAACACAACTGACTGGTGTCTGAACTAGGAGTGGCGAAGGAGACCGCTGTAGCGCAGTCGTCGTAAATGTTCAGGTGTGATGTCGAATCTGAACGCTGGTGATTCGGACTTCAGAGTTAGACATCAGTCTTCAGGAGAATTTGCCAGACAAGCAGCCAGTGAACCGATAAATCAGCGAAACAATTAACCATCCGACCAATTATCCAATTAACCCATCTATCAGTTACCCATTCAGCCAAAGAAACAACCAACCAAATTATTAGCAACCAAATTATTAACTAACCCTCAAAATAACCTACCAATCAAATAATTAACCAATCAAACTAACAACTGGCCAACAACCCAATTAACCAACCAACCAATTAACCAACAATTGAAACAACCAATTAACCAATCAACAAATTAAACAACCAACTTAACCAACCAACCAGTTAAACAACCAAATTAACCAATCAATAAATTAAACAACTAATTATACAACCAATTAACCAACCAAAAATCCAATTAATCAATTTATCAAACACATAACCAGTTAACTATGACACAAATTAACGAACCAACCAAACGGATTAAACAACTAACCACTCAATTAACCAACCAACCAATCAAGCGGTTACCCACCTACCCAATTAACCACCAAACAATTAACAACCAACTAATCAACCAGTTAATAAACAAATCATCCGATTAACCAACCAACCACTTAACCACCAAAGAATTAATAAACAAATCAATTAAGTAACCAGTCAACGATTAACCAGCAAACTAACAAATTAACCAACCAATAAATTAACCAACCAGCCAATTAACCAACCAACTAAGTGGTTAACCAATCACCCAATCTATTAATAAACCAATCGAAAGACTAACATACCAACCAATTAAGTAACCACTCAATCGATTAGCCAACCAAACAATAAACCCCCAACCAATTAACTAACCAATTAACCAACCAAATGTCTAGCATACAAACAAATTCAGTTAACCAACCAATTAAGTGATTAACCAACCACCCAATTAACCAACCAATTAAGTGATTAGCCAACCACCCAATTAACCAACCACCTAATCAACCAACCACCCAATTAACCAACCAACCATTTAAACAACCACCTAATGACTAACATACCAACCAATTAACAAACCAACTAACCAAGGTTATGATGACGTGGTAGCGGGTTGAATACCCTACACCGCTCAGTTGGACTAAAATGTTGACTTTCATTCTTGACTCGGGGACGTAAATTATAATTACCTTTGAAATCGGAGTGGGTTCGCCTGATGACGAGTGACACTAGTAACAGGGAAAGCTAATCAACACGTAAACATCATTGCCCGTGTATAGACTACGCTTGAGGCCGAAGCGAGTAAACGCAAAAAAAAAATAATAATAATAATAATAATAATAAAAATAAAAAATAAATAAAATCTAACCAATTCAAATTTCCGTTTTTATTGATTGTATTTTTTACAGTTTCTCTGCAGTTCAACGCATTTCATTTCTCGTTCTTTCTAAAGTTGATCGATGTATATCTAGGGCACTGCACACAATCAGTCAAAATATCCCCCGGCCATTGTTTGTCAATTGCAGCAATCATAAATTATATTCCTGTCGTTTACATTCTGTCACACAAGATACATTTGAAGTACAACTTCCTGGAAGGGCAAAAAGTGTCCACTTGTTTAACCCTCGCTGTCTCCTCGACAGATAAAGTTGAGGAAAGTTGTTAAATAAAGTCTAAAAACTTCAGTGTGAAAAATCGTCGAGTACGAAGCTTTAGGCTGTGTGTGATATTTGCTTAAGTTGTATGAGAACTATGTAGATGATGCAAATAGTCGGGAGGATTTCAGTGCAAGGGATATTGCGTGGTGACGAGATGAATCTAAGAATTGCAATGTAATTAGAGAGACCAACGTGGTAACTGGAGAATCTACGACGACGAAGAAGAAGAAAAAGAAGGCAGAGGAGAAGGAGGATGAGGAGGGAGGAGGAGGAAGAAGAAAAGAAGAAGAAAAGCAACATGAGCAACAACAACAAGAGCGACAAGAGCAAGAAGAAGTAGAGGATTAACCAGAAGAAATATAAGAACAAGAAGAAGAACACGACCAAGAAGAACAAGAACAATAAGAACAAGAAAAAGAAGTAGTGGAAGTATTAGAAGAACATGAAGAAACAGAAAAGTAAAACGAAGAACAAGAAGAAATAGAAGAGCAAAAAGAAGAGCAAGATCAAGCAGAAGAAGCACAACAAGAAAAACGGAAGAAGAAGAACAAGAACAAAAAGAAGTATAACAACAACAACAACCACAACCACAACAACAACAACAACAACAACACGTAGAAGAAAGGAAAAGGACGAGAAGAGGAATAGACAGACTTACTGACTGACTTATTAATTGATAATTGATTGATTGATTGATTGATTGATTGATTGACTGATTGACTGATTGATTGATTCAATCATTGATTGATTGATACATCTTCATTGGCACCTTGCAGTCTTGGAAGATGATAGTTTGTTACATTGTGGTTCAAAAAGGTATAGTAACTACAACCCATGGCTGTAGCGAATGTGACTGATCAGACCAATTCGCTCTGTAAATGCTCGTCCACAATGGATGCATGTGAACAACTGGTCATTTCCACTATAAAGCACCATCTTACGTCTAACGCACTCAGTGTGTGACCTATCTGCAATTATTCTCTCCTTGGTCTTTATTCCATTTTTGATCTTTGTCCTCCATGCAACATGTTCGGTGGCGACGTGCTCCCAATGTGTAATATCGATGATTGTATCAATCATGTCCCGTTTACACACATCTTTGTATGGTAGTAGAGGCCGACCCCGAGATCTCTTACCCACCTGTAATTCAACAAAAAAAGATGTCTTTGGTATTCTACCATCATCCATTCTCCTAACATGTCCTAGCCATCTAAGTCTACGAAGCCTGAGGATGGAACAGACCGTCACACAACATATTTTAAATACTCCAGTATTTGTGATTGATACATATAGTACACGAAATATAGGTACCAGTGAGAACATGTTTAACACGAGGACACTTATCGAACATATAGAGAATACAATACAGAGCTGTACTATTGTTTTAGCCGGTTCCGTGGCGGAGAGTTAAAGACTTTAGTCTAGTTTAGTTTAGTCGACGGATCAACATCACGGCACACGGGTGTAACCCATAAGTGCTTCGTTCTACTCCTAACTCAAGCATGAGTCCGGAGAATCTCAGCTCAGTGCACGAACTCTGTAGCACCGGCGATGATACTGAAATACGAGGGGAAGGCAATAAGTAAGTCTCAAATGGCTATAGAAAATAACTAAATATGATAACAACTCGAAACCAGTTTATGTTTATACATACATTGTCCCTTTATTTCTCAGCAAAATTTCCACCAACATTGATGCATTATCCCATCGTTTTATCAGTCCTCCCAAGCCGGCTGCATTGAACTGCGTGCTCTGTCTTCTAAACAACGTTTTCACTTCACATTCAACTTCGACGTCATTCGCGAAATGTCTCCCGCCAAGGTGGGTTTTCAGTGGACCAAAAAGTCTAGGGGCTAAGTCGGGGCTGTAAGGTGGATGTTACTCGCCTGTCAATTCTAATCATCTCCTCCACCCGCTGCGCGGATGTTTCTGTTGCAATCTCAACAGGACGACCAGATCGGATTTCATCAACAAGTGTAGAGCGTCCATGAGAAACATTTTTCTACCCAGTTATGCACCGCTTTACGGGACAATCATTTGTCAGCATAAACAGGAAGCATTTTTTTTTTTTAATGAATATCCTTTGCAGGCAGTCCTTTTGCTCACAAAAAACGCACAACAGTACGTTGCTCTTTGGTTGTACACACCGTAAGTACAGTCACCATTTTTTATACACTGCGCATGCGCATGAGACACCTAGCGCCACGTGACGAACGGGAATATAAAGTTCGATGTTACTGTCACCTAATAACACCTGTAGAAAACACCAACTACATTAACCTGCCATCCCACAGAACTGTGTGACTTACTTATTGACTCGCCCTCGCACTTTGGGTAGATTTTTAACTCGAAATATTTCCCGGGGAGCGCCGTTAGGCTACTCTTTTTCGATTTCCAACCTCCAAGGATTTTTTACGTGCTCAAAAATACACATGGGCGTTCTATCTCACTACTCAGAGACCAGGGGAAATTTGTTACGAGAAGTACACGTGGAAACGACCCGGCCCTCACCGGGGCTTGAACACGGGCTCTCAAGCACTCGAGGCGGACACCACACCTCGAGACCACTCAGCCCCCTAAGAGTTAAGGACGTAGTTAGAAATCCTGCATACCGCGTTCGAAACACAGCTGCGGGCGATTTGGCAGCAGACCGCCTTGGGTTGATTTTTTTATTAAATGGTATTGGTGCCGGTCGTTCTGAAAGCAATGGCAAACTACTGAAAGTAATCTTGTTCAGGAATCACGAACAGCCAAAAAATGCTGGTGTCGACTGCTACGTCCTGTAAACGAAATGCAACTAACGTTTTTTAACTCTTGCTTTATAGACTACCCAAAGGGATGTAAGTATCCAAATGGCGTGGCCATGATTCATGGTCGAGACATGAACACGGAGCTAATCCACGACTCTGGTGATCGTGTGAGTTGGCGAAACCTGACCGCCCACACTTATCGGCATGATGATGATGAAAGTCACGTTATTCTGAAACATGAAGAACTACGCGATAAATAAATATACTGAAATACATGGTTTTCCCTTTAGGCTTAAAATAGATCATTTAAAAAAAAAACATTCTACTGTGAACAAAAGGCAGCCGTGAGAATATGTGATGATACAATAGATGGTTGTGTTATCGAATAGGTAGTAACGGGTAGGTAGAACCCGTGACTTTAGATGGAATCTGTCTAGAGGAAGCAAACCTGACACAAATACAAGTGAAGCTGGACACACTGACCTCTGAGGTATAACCAGACATGACGCATTTCCTTCGAAGGGGGAACGAATACCCGGAGGAGGAAGAACAGAGCGTCAGACCCTTATTTGTGTAATTTATATACTGAAAATATCATGAGAATCATGTTGAAGAAAGTATTGACAAGTAACAACTGAGCTGAGGTGAGATGAGTTGAGTCAAGAACCGATATCACAGCACCTGGGACATCCCCATACGTGCTCTGTCCTCATCTGCAACAGCCAGCGAGGAGTCCCAATACTATTGGCACATGTGTCCGTCTGGTCTTCTCTCTTAGTTTTGAGTGTCGACAAGATCTTCTGGTCACTATCTTCAGCACTATTCTCTCCAGGCCGTGATGATCTACCCGTTCTTCTGTACTACACACGTGATTCCATAGGGCCCCATCAACATCTGCCTTGTCATGCACCAATATGTAGTGCAGTCCCAGCCAATCTGTCCGTGTGCCCATTTCCCACCACATCAGCATATCCAGGGGGAAAATTTCAACAGATGCTCTCATATCTTTTTTTTTTTTTTTGGTTTTGTTTTGCTTTTGTTTTTTAATGGAATTCTACCACTCTGCCTCAAGCATGCCTGTCTTCACTTTCCCATCATACTTAGCGAGTCCGTTACAATTACGACATGCGTGTTCTGTTTGTCCCCTAGCTCTTTGTAATCAGAGAAAAATAAAGATTTGAGAAATTAATAGTTGAGTTAATTTGAGCTAAGAAAGGGCTACACTGCACTCGGGACATTCCCATGCACGCTCCATCCCTCATTCAACAGCCAGCGAAGTGTCACATTACTAAGCGTTTCTACCGCTATCTGATTGAAAGTTATCCTGGTTTTCCCTCTTAGTTCTGAGATTCTACCAGAACCCCTATCCACAGCAAAAATCATTCTTTCCACATACGGGTTCTCAATCTGTTCCTCCACCTTCTCCACCTGGTCCCACAGGCGCACCACCTCTCCCTTGCTGAGAAATAACTAAAGTCAATACAAGAACAAAGTGAATAACAACACATTTCCTAGTGCAACAAAGCTACAAGTACTTACGGTAGATCAAATAAGTGCACTAACAGATATGTATAATTAAAACTAAATTACAGAGAGTGAGCAGTTTTGAAAGTTTAGCTTCACTTCTGAAGGGAGATGAAAATGTCAGGATTTAATATAAAAGAACAAACATCGCCCTTTAATAGTTAAAGCAAGTAAAACCGTTATAGATTGTAGAAGCTGTTGTTAAGTGGTCAAACAGACCGCCTAGCACCTCATAAATTATGGGTTCGTTTCAGAACACGTTCGTTCGGTTCTGCAATTTTCTTGGAGGCTCCTGGGGCTCTTCGCTGGAGCTACGGAGTTCGTGCTCTGTGCGATGCTATTGGCAAACTACTTTGAAATAAGAACAGATTTGCCAGATTGGCTTTTTTAACGTTAAATCTAATAAATATGGCTTTTTAAAAACATGTTTGGCGTCAATATATCAGTTTGGCGTTTTGGCTTTTTTCTTGGCCTTTTTAAAAAATTGTAATGGCATAATAATTAGCTATAAAAGCCTCTTTTTTGAAGTGGTCAAGTTAATTTTTATCTTGTTTTAACACTTTTTAGCTAAAACAAATGCACAACAATAAGCTTAGCTTATACTGCATTTGGTTCATTCTCGAGAACTAACGTAACAACTAACAAGTATTAAACACGTATGGTTTTCATATTGTACTTGTACTGTTCTATGCGCACTCGCACTCCGCAGCCACCTTACTGTTCAGTTCAGTTTTCAAATTCATTATACCTTCATGGAAAGTATTTCTTATTATTGAGCCCATTATCATGCTAAAGTTAAAACCATCTTATGATACTAATCGGAAATATAATGATCAATGAGAAAAGATATTTGTGTGGCTCAAGACATCCACTGATGGTTCTGAATCGGCATATTGCAAATTGTGGTGTAGGGTAAAGAGAGAAGGATAGTACCTCACTATGAGTGGCAGCCATATCCCAAGGGATAGACCAGGATTCTATTTGGTTCCCATCTCTTTACCTAGCTCATGTATGGCTCCACGAATACCGCTTGTGTACGGCGATGGCCACACCGCGGGCAACAGTCTTGGCTGACTGGCTAAACTACATGAGGGAAGTAGGGGTAATATCCTACTAAGGAAATGTCCATCCCTAGTACACAAAGACTGGGATGGTGGAGAAGGCGGATGAATCTAAATAGACCAACGGCTTCGAAAGCGGAACAGCAGTGTGTGTGGCACACATGAGACGTGTTCAGGACACGATAGTGAACATGGCTGGCCATCGTGGAAGAGATTGGGACCTCACCACGTAATATCCCAAAGACAGCAATGGTAATTCAACAACAAGAAAAAAGCGATACGGGCAATTCTTGGGCCCCTGGAGATGAGCCTATTGTAAATATTCACAGGGAAGAGACAACTCCTATGGTGAATAAGGAAGTGCATAATGACGAATGCATCTCAAATTCCTGCTGACGATACCGTGTTACTAGCAGAAAGTGTGCAAGAATTGCAAGACTTAGTGGAAGAAGAAAACAGGCAAGAGTGCAGAATCTAGCTTAGATATTAACATCCAAAACACAAAAACTATTATAATTAGCAGTGAAAAGGAAAGGTCATCAATGAACATCACAGTAAATGGGCAGATACTAGAACAAGTAACAAGTTTCTCTTATCTTGGACATATAATAACAGATGATGGCAGAAGTGAAATGGAAATCAAAAAGAGAATAGGAATGGCCAAAAATGCTTTCAACGGCATGAAATCAGTATTAACATCTAGAGAGATTAATAACGCATTAAAAATGATAATTGTCAAATGCTACGTATATTCAACGCTACTGTATGGCTCGGAAGCCTGGACATTGAACAAGCAAACTAGAAAGTCGCATAGAAGCCCTGGAGATGTGAATATACAGACGAATAGGTCGTATTTCATGAAAACAAAAACAATCAAATGCAGAGGTCCTAGAAGAACTGGGAATGAAGAGAAAATTGATGAAAGAAATAAAGAGGAGACAAGTGAAATATTTTGTCCACGTTAAAAGACATGATACTCTTATAAAAACCATACTGGAAGGCAAGGTTGAGGTCAAGCGAGCAAGAGGTAGACAACGATACAAGTGGGAGGATAACATCAAGAGATGGACTAGCATCAGCCTGACAGAATGTACAGTCAGGGCGAGAGACAGACAGTGTTGGAGATCCATTCCAGCCAACCTTCATTGCGGAGACGGCACCTGATTGATTGATAGAAATTGTGCGTAATATTGTTCCAAGACTTTAAAATCTCGCAAATCATGACACAACAGAAAAACACAAGCGGAGCGCGCCATCTTCTTCACAAAAAACACTTTCAGTGATGAAAATAAGTAAGAAAATTTACGATAAAGTCAAATTAGCAGACTTACAAATTGCTGTTAGCATGGCCTGCCATCACAATCGATCACTTAGGTGAAATAATGGTAGCCCATGAATGTGGCAGCACTCTTGGTCAGATAAAATTGCACCGAGCGAAGTGCATATCACTAATAAGAAATGTTATTTCACCATCTTTAAAATCTGATCTATTTCTAGATCTGCAAAACAAGAAGTATACACTCATCATTGATGAGTCCACTGATGTCTCGACCCAAAAGTAATCAAACTTTAAAAAGTTGCATTGGTTTTGCATCAGATGGTGCTTCCAATATGGTTGGATACAACAATTCAGTTTGGTCCAGAATGACAGATGTATCTCCTTCATGTGTTCAGTATAAGTGTCTTTGCCATTTGTTAGCATTGTGCATCAAATATGCGGTGTCAAACTACGTTCAAACATTGGATTTTTGCTGACAGAAATACCAAAGTAGTTTATACATAAGACGAGAAGCATTTAAAAGTTTAATTAAAACTAGCTGACCCGGCCCGGCTTCGCCCAGATCCTTGCGGGGATCTATCTATCTATCTATCTATCTATCTATCTATCTATCTATCTATCTATCTATCTATCTATCTATCTATCTATCTATCTATCTATCTATCTATCTATCTATCTATCTATCTATCTATCTATCTATCTACCTACCTATCTATCTATCTATCTATCTATCTATCTATCTATCTATCTATCTATCTACTTATACAAAACAAGCTTAACGTACTCTGCAGCTCAGCTGTGGAACAATCTTCCACAAGAAATCAAAGACATCACCAATCCATATTCATATAATCGCAAATTATTCGAACACTATCTCAGTACGGATTACCATCCCCCTTAATAATAGAGATGATAATAATAATAATAACAAAACTCTAGTATAACAGCCAGTCCCCTTTTGGTAGGCCAGTATATTCCACATGGCTAATAACAAGTGTCAGACCATTATCTAATATTACTGAGTAGTGTAGTTTTGATGTTCGCATTTTGCCCATGCCTTTATAATGCATATCTTTTATATTGTTGCTGTTCTCTGTTAGCCTTGAATGATGTGTGAATGAAATAATGTATGAAAGAGAGTGATAGAAGGGCAGAATGTTAGACGGGCCTGCGTGCCCAATTCTTAACCCTTTGAAAATAAAGTTTGTTCGTTCGTTCTGTTTGTCTGTCTGTCTGTCTGTCTGTCTGTCTGTCCGGAATTTGCAGACGTTTGAATTCGAATGGCATATCTGTTGGAATCATTGAGATGCGAGGCAACAGTACATCTTCACACTTAAAATTGTAGCTCTGATGATATTGTTCAGAGTTTGAAAATTTTCACATATCTAAAATAAATCTATTATTTTTACGAAAACTGAAAATGCCTTAAAGTTTCTACCACTTTGTTTATAACTCATGTGACTGTAGATAACTTCTTTAAACATTTTTTCACACTTAAGAAAAATACAACAATTATTTAAATTACATAATATAGCAATGCTACTAAAAGTAATGTCCCTTAATATAACTTTTCTTAAGTTAAGTCCAATTGCAATATTTTAATTAATGTTAATTTATTACGTAAATAAGTGTTTTTAAACTAACAAACTATGCCAGTTGGCTGCGCGGGAATGAGAAGAACATCTGTAGAAAATTTCATCTCAGTCGGATGGACCGTCGTGAATGCATAAAGGACACACAAAGACACAAACAAAGACGCAAATATTCTCTTTTATATATATATATATATATATATATATATATATATATATATATATATATATATATATATATATATATATATATATATATATATATATATATATATATATATATATATATATTATGAACTCATCGACAGAATTTCAGCAAGCTAGAACTGCACCACCTCCTTTGGAGAAAATTTCTTCTAACGCTGGCTTGTCCGGGGAAAAGTAATTTTTAAAATTCTAATGAATTGGGAAGAACTCAACACTTTTATTTCTGCTGAATTAGCAAATTATGTCATTAAATTTAAGTCACGACTTATAAAGGAAATGCTTCTAGATCAAAGAAACTACCTTTATTTTCATTTTGCAACCGCTATTGTGCAGGAATTCGAAAGGTTAAATAGCCTTTTTTTTCCAGAAAAGTAAGGCAGAGCCTCACAAATTACATGAAGAACTATGTTTGCATTATAAGAGTCTTAATAGTAGGATTTATGATACCAATAATAAGAAACAAGTTATTTCTAATGTTTTCTAATTTTGGCATAAAATTCCTGTCAGAGTGTGATAACTACATTCAGAAAAGTTCTGATGCGAAAATTAATTGTCAACAAGAGGTCTTAGATCTCAAAGAAAGATGCTTATCCATGCTAGATGAAGCACTTGATCAAGTTAGAAAGCGGCTTCCTTTGGCAAAAAATATATTTAAAGATCTAACCAGTTTTAGCAATGGAATAATCTTAAACCAGGCTTCTAGACCACTATTTTCGAAATTGTCCTTTATGCATTTGGTTGAAGAAAATCCCACTATTATGAAGAGCAACACATAAATTGTCCCCTTATAGATTGGAAGGTAAAAGAACAATTTAAAGAAAATGGACTGCCCAAAGATACAGAGCAGTTCTGGCAAGAAGTCATGAAACATCCCCAATTTAAAGAGCTTGCTTCTTTTGCTCTTACTTGCTTAATAACACCTATTAGCAGTGATGTAGTGGAGAGGATGTTCTCTCTTTTAACATGCATAAAAACCAAAGTAAGGAATAAACTTCAGCTGTCTCTCTTAGACGCTATTGTTAGAAATAGAGCAGAACTATTATCTTCAAACAAGTGCTGTAAGGAATTTGTTCCTTCACCCAAAATGATTTTAAAGCTGAAATTGTATATTGTAAGGAATGCTGTACTGAATTTCTCAACAATGAAGAGGAATACTTATTTGAAGAAGAGGTTTTCATCTGATGTAAATATATTTTTAATATATATTTTTATTGGGTATGTTTGGCTTTTTTATTTCATGACTTGGCTTTATTTGATCACAGTGATCTGGCAACCCTGGGTAAGAGTCCGAGCTATATGGGAGAAAACCCGGTGCAATGAAATGTTCTCCATGATTTTAAACCTCCCTTTGTTTAGAATAATAGAGGTGAGAGTATTAATTGATTCTGTATCAAATGATAATATATCGTCATGTGACCTCTCATCTGGACAGAAGAACAATATATCGCAACACTAGGGTCATCGAGTTATTTGTTTCGTTTCGTGTTATAATGCTCAATTTTAATGTTCAGTGAACTGAAATGTACATTATAATACTTGTTCATTTGACTGTGTACTATGTTTGGCCCAACCTACATTTTCTTTGACACTGAATCAGTTAAGAGCAAGCGTATTTATCCTGTGGTAACAAACAGGTGTGAAACTTGAATATTTCAGTACATATGTTGCGAAAAAAAGTACTGAGACTTCTGATGATCGAGTGAAATGGCGAATCATGACAGCTCAAGCTTACCGGCATGGCACATGATGGATGAATTGAAACTTGGCAGGACTAAAAGCCATTAAACGTATTTAAAAGGCAAGAGGATCGACTCGATTGTACCGGTTTTTATCCCATATGGTTTGGTCTCTTACAGAAGGCCAAACTGCTGAAAGCGTCGCACAGAGCACCACCTCTGTAGCTTCAGGGCAATCCCCAGGAGTCCCCAAGAAAACTGCACCCATGAACGGAACGACGTAGTCCGGAGTCGAACCTATAAACTTCGGAACGCGAGGCAGACGGCGTAACTACATGGCCACGGAGGATTTCTCACTGGACTTAAAAGCGAACACACAGATGTATCACACAAAGAATCAGTCTTGAAGAAGAATGATTGTTGAGTCAAATACATTTGAGGAAAGCAATCAGTTTTTGGCGTGGAAAATAGACATGCATGTCTGGACAGTACAACTATGGAGGGTAGACAACTTATACCTGAGATAGATAATTTATACATGAGATAGATAATGTATACACCAAATAGATAATTTATACATTAGATAGATAATTTCTACATCAGATAGATAATTTATACATGAGATAGTTTAAGCTTAACAGCAACTTAGGCAGGAGTTCTAGCTTATGGTAGGTTCGAATGACAGTTATTGAGGGAAATGTTATTGAGGACATTGTTACTGGGGAACGTGTTATTGAGGAAAGTGTTATTGTGGAAAGCGTTAGTAAGAAAAGTGTTTTGGGGAACGTGTTATTGAGGAAAGTGTTATCGAGGAAAGTGTTACCGAGGACATAGTTGTTGAGGAAACTGTTTTTGAGTAAAGTGTTATTTAGGAAAAGTGCAATTGAGGAAACTGTTATTGGGGAAAGTGTTATTGGGTAAAGTGTTATTTGGGACATACTTATGGGGGAAATTGTTATTGAGGAAACTATTATCGAGGAAAGTGTTATTGAGGAAAGCGTTATTGAGGAAAGTGTTATTGAGGAAAGTGTTATTGGGGAAATTGTTATTTAGAAAAGCGTTATTGAGGAAAGTGTTATTGAGGAAAGTGTTATAGGGGAAATTGTTATTGAGGGTATAGTTATTGAGGAAAGTATTATTGACGAAAGTGTTATTGAGGAAAGTATTATTGGGGAAAATGGTATTGAGGAAAGTGTTACTGAGGAAACTGTTATTGGGGAAAGTGTTATTGAGTCTATAGTTATTGAGGAAATTGTTATTAAGAAAAGTGCTTTCGAGGACAGTGTTATTGAGGAAAGTGTTATTGGGAAAAGTGTTATTGGGAATACTGTTATTGATTAAAATGTTATTGAGGAAACTGTAATTGATGAAAGTATAATTGAGGAAAGTGTTATTGGGGAAAGTTTTACTGAGGAAAGTGTTATTTGGGAAAGTGTTATTGAGGAAAGTGTTATTGGAGAAAGTTTTACTGGGGAAACTATTATTGGCGAACACGTTATTGTGGAAAGCGTTATTAAGGAAAGTGTTATTGAGGAAAGTCTTATTGGAGAACGTGTTATTGGGGAAAGTGTTATTGGAGAACGACTGCTCTTAGAGAAAGACTTTTAAAACACACACAACACAAACGATATGTTGCACGATTTATTGCCTGGTATATTTCGCTGTATCTAGTCATTCACATACTGCAGAGTTATATTAAGTGAATTGAATAAATAAATAATACTTCACCTGAACTAATTAAAACACATGATCACAGGTAATGTTATAATGTGGAACACCTTTTATCCCTACGGTAATTTCAAATTTACAACAAACTCTTTCTGTTTCCACAAAAGCCGCTGGAACTGCCTAATTGATAACGCCTCACTATGATTGAACAATAGTTTATTTTTCGTTGAATACAGTATATAAAACGTTTTATTTTTTCTTTCTTCATGCTATGACCGCATTTTATTAGAAGTTGAAAAATCGACGACGACGGCGTTTTATAGCCTTTCGACTGTATAGGGATTCCTGAAGATTGGTTAACTATATTTTCCACCCACACTGGTATATGTTCGACTATTAGTAAATCAGCGGCTTTCTCCCCATCGCGCCCCTACCTCCCCTCTCCTATTGAGTGGCTTGGATACTCTTCTCTCTTTATTTTTAGACGTGTTCTTGATTGCCTGGATTTCGCAGCTAAATTGTTTCTACAGAATATTCAGGCTTCTATCGTCTCGTCATACGACATGTATGACAGACAGATCTAACCAATACCCAGGATATAGATTTCCACACTTTCCACTTCTCGTATTGCATTGTCTAATTTTCCTTTCTCGGGCTAGTGTCCAGACATTCAGGGCCGTCTCCACAATGAGGGGTGGCTGCAATGGATCTACAACACTGCTTGTCTCTCGCCTTGATGTTATATTCTGTCTGAATACTGTTCGTCTATTGTTTGATGTTATCTTTCCTCTTGCATCGGTGTCTACCTCTTGTTCGCTTGTCTTCGACCTTACCCTCCAGTATGGTTTTTATAAGCGTGTTATGTCTTTTAAAGTGTTCGAAATATTTCTCTTGCTTCTTTTTTATTTCTTTCATCAACTTTCTTTTCATTCGAGTTTTTCTAGAACATGTATATTTGATTTTGATTGTGTTTTTCCCCCCATAAATTAGACATATTCTTCTGTATATCGACATCTCCAGGGCTTCTATTCGATTTTCTAATTGCTTGTTCATTGTCCGGGCTTCAAGCATCATATAGCAGTGTAAAGACATTCCTCGTTGCTAATTTAAACTTATTCGTTTTGGTTTTGCCATTAAACAGCTGCGCAAAATACTTGCAAGTGTCAATGCATCGATTCTAAACTCTCCAATCCCATTTCTGGGTTCTAACAAAAGATATGAAAGAAAAGAACCAGACAACCAATATCTATTTTACTATTTACTGTATTATGCCCTCTTTGTTGTCAATGCAAACTAAGTAGACTTTACAATGATGCATTTTATCTATTCATATAACATGAAATAGCATAGTTCAGTTTTACTGTGCTTTTGTTTATTCATTTCTGCGTTGTAGAAAATTGAATGGACATTCTATATTTATCGAATAATATCAGATTTTCGGTAAATTTGATCAATAGTGTTAGATTTAAATTCTTTATGTATGTAATTAACAATTTAGGACGTTTTGAAATCTGTAATTTAAGCACATTTAGTACACGGTGAAAAGACAAGAGTAAAGGTGCTGTTTCTACACCTCATAGCGTTGTAGGTATATGGTGCTCGACCTACATTTTATAGACCAATGGTCACTCGGTCGCTGATGTGATTAGTGTCAAGGCGACCGTCTTTATTTGCCAGAACATTTTCCGGTACCTTTACTGGATTTGGTCGATCTTGGAGCCCTGGTTGATTTGTTGAAGAGTGTCCACCTCATGGGGATTCGAATATGGGAGTACCGGGTCGAGAAGTGAACGCGTTAGCAACTGCACCATCCAGGTTGTCTATTATGTCTAGGAGTCTATGGAGTTTATGGTGTAAATATTAGTTTAGTTTCACGAAACTGTGAGTGAAGTGGGGCTTTTGTCATTTTTGATTAATGATCGCTCTCTCTCTCTCTCTCTCTCTCTCTCTCTCTCTCTCTCTCTCTCTCTCTCTCTCTCTCTCTGTGTCTCTCTCTCTCTCTCTCTCTCTCTCTCTCTCGAAAACTCTCCTTTGTTACCCACTCTTTCCCTCTCACTCTCTCTTCTTCTCACTCTCTCACTCTTAGTTTTCACAGAGTTGAAGATTATACGTCAGTCATTTCAATAAGTATGACTACACTTGTGTGATCCACTAAAATATGACCCTGAGGGATATCCATTCGGAGAATGTTGACAACGAAATCCCTAACACCTGTGGAGGAAATATGACCGACCTAGTCCTACTACTCTGGTTAGTCGGGTGTGCTGGGGGGGGGGGGGAGGAGGTGGTCTTCGTGGTAAAGTCGCCTGCCTCGTGCCCTGAAGGTAGTAGGTTCGATTCCGGACTCCATCATCGGTTCACAAGTGCAGATTTCTCTGAGATTCCTGGGGATCGTCGCTGGAGCAATGGAATTCGTGCTCTGTGGGAAACTTTTGACAGGCCACTCTGCAGAAAGAGACCAAGCCATATGGGATAAAACTCGGTGCAATTAAGTCGATCCTCTCGACTTTAACCTCCCCTTCCCGGCTATTTCAAGTCCCAGTCTTCTGTTGGGATTCGAACCCGTTATCTTCTGAGCCTGTAGCGCAACCCTAACCAAGATTTCCCTCACCTGAGGTAGCTTATTTCTTCTCCGCCCCTCCACTCCCTATCCCTACCCTCTCCAAACCAGGGGCAGGTGACTTGGCATCTACTGTGCTCAAGGAAGAGTATACAAGTGTAGGACCTTCACAGCTAAATGAATATTCATAGTACGTCGAGTTGAGTCAAGAACCGGTATCACCGCACTCGGAACATCCCCGCGCGTGCTCCGCTCTCAACTTCAACAGCCAGCGAAGAGAAACAATAATACAGGCACCGGGTGCAATTTGATTACGTGACCCTCTGGCTTTTCTCGGGGAACCGAGCATCGGCCAGATCATCTGGTCACTCCCTGCTGCATTCTCTCCCAGCAATGGCGGTGTCTCGTTTACACTTGATCCCAAAGGGCACCGACCACATCTGCCTTGTCGTACACCAATACCCCACCCAGAGATGCAGATCCGGTCAGATTGTCCGCATGGTCGTT
The DNA here is from genome assembly GCA_963921405.1 of Cepaea hortensis. Lineage (NCBI taxonomy): Eukaryota > Metazoa > Mollusca > Gastropoda > Stylommatophora > Helicidae > Cepaea > Cepaea hortensis. The sequence goes on along the minus strand of OY992876.1, from coordinate 308,166,158 downwards.
TCCCAACACTACAACTTTTTTTTTTTTTTTTGCATATCCTATTTACTGGACATTGCAGTCAACGCCAGCATTTTTCAGCTGCTGTTGATGTTTTGGCAAGTTTTACGTTCAATAGTTTGCCATTGCTTTCTGAATGGCCGGCTCACATACCTTTCCGTAAGAAACCAACGCGACGCGATCCGCTGCCGAATCTCGTGCAGCTGTGTTTCGTACGTGGGTATACGGGAATGCGAACAGCGTCCTTATCCCCCTTCGCCAGGGAGGTCGGCACATTCCAGCATGCCCTACCGAAAAGATCTATCGGATGCTCCCTATCTGTGATGTTTTAATCAAACCTGCCACTCTGCTCGAATGTATGATTACTGTATACTGTCATTTGAATTCTGCCCGGTGCAGCAGTTTCTGACAGAAAAAGAGAAAAGAAACATCACATCAATAGAAATAAGATTTCTTAAAAGAACACTCAATGCATCAAGAAGAGATAAGATCAGAAATGAATAAATCAGGACTAAAGTGGAGGTTATAGCAGTGCTAGATTTTATTAGAAGGCAGCAAGTCAAATGGTTTGGCCATGTTACAAGGTTACCAACTAACAGTATACCACAACAAGCAATGATGTACAGACCTGATGAAAGCAGAGGAAGAGGCCGATCACGTAAACAATGGACGCAAGGAATAGCAGAGTCCATGGGAATATCAATACATGAAGCCCATAAGTGAGCTGTTTATACATCACCTCGACACCAAATGGTACATGAGGAACACGGTGATATGATGAGATGAGATTAAATGAGAAACTGCAGTTTCTGCAGTAAGCCCAGATTCTCCTTCTGTGATCCATGGGACGAGATTGAGTTTATTTAATTTGTTACAGAAACATTCTTTAGCGTGGACTAAGAAGAAGAACAATACTTACATTCTTCAAGATCTGAACGTCGAAACTAGTTAATAAACACCGTCATGTCTGGGAAACTGAAATACTTTGGCTATGTTAAATATCACAGATAGAATTGTGATGGAAGGCGTGGTTCCTGGTATTAAATATCACAGATATAACTTTGATGGAAGGCGTGGTTCCTGGTATTAAATATCACAGATAGAACTGTGATGGAAGGCGTGGTTCCTGGTATTAAATATCACAGATAGAACTGTGATGGAAGGCGTGGTTCCTGGTATTAAATATCACAGATATAACTGTGATGGAAGGCGTGGTTCCTGGTATTAAATATCACAGATAGAACTGTGATGGAAGGCGTGGATATTGGTATTAAATATCACAGATAGAACTGTGAAGAAAGGTGTGGTTCCAGTTATTAAATATTCCAGATAGAACTGTGATGAAAGGCGTGGTTCCTGTTATTAAATATTCCAGATAGAACTGTGATGAAAGACGTGGTTCCTGGTATTAAATATTCCAGATAGAACTGTGATGAAAGGCGTGGTTCCTGTTATTAAATATTCCAGATAGAATTGTGATGAAAGGCGGGGTTCCTGTTATTAAATATCACAGATATAACTGTGATGGAAGGCGTGGTTCCTGGTATTAAATATCACAGATAGAACTGTGATGAAAGGCGTGGTTCCTGGTATTAAATATCACAGATATAACTGTGATGGAAGGCGTGGTTCCTGGTATTAAATATCACAGATAGAACTGTGATGGAAGGCGTGGTTCCTGGTATTAAATATCACAGATATAACTGTGATGAAAGGCGTGGTTCCTGGTATTAAATATCACAGATAGAACTGTGATGAAAGGCGTGGTTCCTGGTATTAAATATCACAGATAGAACTGTGATGGAAGGCGTGGATATTGGTATTAAATATCACAGATAGAACTGTGATGAATGGTGTGGTTCCTGTTATTAAATATTCCAGATAGAACTGTGATGAAAGGCGTGGTTCCTGTTATTAAATATTCCAGATAGAACTGTGATGAAAGACGTGGTTCCTGGTATTAAATATTCCAGATAGAATTGTGATGAAAGGCGGGGTTCCTGTTATTAAATATCACAGATAGAACTGTGATGGAAGGCGTCGTTCCTGGTATTAAATATATAGAACTGTGATGAAAGGCGTGGTTCCTGGTATTAAATATCACAGACAGAACTGTGATGAAAGGCGTGGTTCCTGGTATTAAATTCACAGACAGAACTGTGATGAAAGGTGTGGTTCCTGGTATTAAATTCACAGATAGAACTGTAATGAAAGGCGTTGTTACTGGTACAGGGATACCCCGCTATACATCGCTTCGGTTTACGTCGTTTACCTATGACGTCGTTGTCACATAGGGGACATAACTTCACTTTACGTCGCTACGTTCCGCCATGACGTCGTTTTGGAGCCAGTCGTAGTTGGTTTGAGCCCTTTAGGAAGCGTTCACACCTGTACAACATTCAGATAACAGGTGAAGCGGCGAGTACTGATCCTGCAGCTGCAGAGAGTTTCCCTGCAGAGTTAAAGGCAATAATTGAGGAGGGTAGTTACTCTCCCTAGCAAGTCATCAACGTCGACATGACAGAGGGCTTTATTGGAAAAGACTGCCACCAAGGATTTATATGTCAAAAGATGAGAAGACTGTCTTTAAAGCTGCTAAAGATAGGCTTACTCTTATTCTAGGTGGCAAAGCCGAGGGAGATTTCAAGTTCAAGCCCTAACTGGTGTACCACTCAAAGACACCAAGGGCTCTGAAGGGCTACTCAAAGGAACACTTGCGCGTTACATGGCGTGCCAAAAAAAGAACGGCTTGGATAACAGGAACGTTATTCCAGGGCAAATGTTTATGCTAATCCTGCTCTAAGAAAATACTGTGCTAGAGAAAACCTAGCATTTAAGATATTGTTGCTATTGGATAACGCCCCTGGTCATCCAGTCAATCTGGACGACTTGTCCGAGAACGTCAAGTTCGTATTTATGCCACCCAACATGACTTCATTGATCCAGCCAATGAACCAATGTGTAATTGCTACTTTCAAAAGTTAGTATTTGCATCGCACCTTCTCACATCTCATCAAGGCTACGGACGGTAATGGTAAGCCTACTATTAATGGATTCTGGCGAGATTAGAACATCCTCAAGGCCACTGACAACATTGCGAATTCATGGAGTGAGGTAAGGTCAGCATGCATGAATGATGTGTGGCGAAAACTGTTGACAGAATGTGTGCACGACTTTTGTGAATTTGACGACGTTCAGGTTAACCGAGAACTGTGATGGAAGGAGTGGTTCTTGGTAGAAGAACCACGGGTCGAGCAAAAGGAAGAAGAATGCAGGCTTTTTAAGGCAATTTAATGATGGTCGCTGAACTAACTGCGTTGCCTTAAGCATAAATGTGTGGCTGCTGGTGTTCTAGTGGCTGCCACTTCCATCGACGATGAACTGTATTTTTCGTGGCCGACTTTTGTGTTGGCATTCGGGAGCAGCATTATGCGTATTATACCTGTGCGGGCTGTTGGTTTGTCGAGACTCATGTCGGTTCCACTGCTCACACGGGGTAGTGAGGCGCATTTTGTGTGATATTAATTAGCACACGAACGGACAGTAATGGGGTGTAACTTTGTCGTGAAGTTGCAACCGCGACTAACTGACTAATGGCGGTGATGATGATGATGATGATGATGATGATGATGATGATGATGATGATGATGATGATGATGATGATGATGATGATGATGATGATGATGATGATGATGATGATGATGATGATGGTGATGGTGGTGGTGGTGGTGGTGGTGGTGGTTGTGGCGATTATGGATTTTATTGTGATGATGGTGATAATAATGATATTGATAGTGACGATGGTAACGATTATGATGATGACAATGAAGTTCATGATTATGATTACGACCAGGATGATGATGATGATGATGATGATGATGATGATGATGATGATGATGATGATGATGATGATGATGATGATGATGATGATGATGATGATGATGAAGTTGGTGATGATCACGATGGTGATGATCACGATGGTGATGGTGGTGGTTATTTTGAAGACGATGATCATGATGATGATGATCATGTTAATGGCCATTATGATTATGACTATGATGAAGATGATGTTGATGATGATGGTGATGTTGATGATCGCTGTATAAAGTACAGAAGCGAAATAATAAAAAGAAAGTTACTGGTCAAGAAAACTGCAACATGTCCTTGAAGAAGAGAAAATTGAGAAATACATTCATGTACGGTTAATATCACATCACAATGGCATTTCTGCGTTCTTTGTAAATGCACATTTTATCATCTCTGTCCCTTAAGTGTTGGCCCATACACGAATGCAGTAATTAAGTGACATTAATGTATTTTTCTTCCCAATCGAAGAATAATAATGTTCGTTTAAATTGCAAATGATTTAAATTATTTATTTTGATTTTTATGATTGCCTTTAATGGAAAGACATATTAAAGGCTATGGATGTTGCAAAAGATTCCTATTCTTCCTTCTCTTTTTATAATTCTTCTTCTTCTTCTTCTTCTTCTTCTTCTTCTTCTTCTTCTTCTTCTTCTTCTTCTTCTTCTTCTTCTTCTTCTTCTTCTTCTTCTTCTTCTTCTCATGATTATTATTATTATTATTATTATTATTATTATTATTATTATTATTATTATTATTATTATTATTATTATTATTGTCTTTCCTCTTCTTCTTCTTCCATCTTTTTCTTCTTCTTGTTTTGCTGTTGCTACTATCTTTTATCCCCCAGTGAATTTTAGGCCCTTAGCAACATCACATTAAATTCATTATTCTTTCCTCCCTCGAACACTTCCTTCCATGTTTTCATATGTATTTGTATCTGTTTGTAATTCTCATCTCCTTGTCATACCTCTGGATCCAGGTCTACACAGCGTAAAATGTTGTTCGAAACTGAGGATCAGGAGTGCGCATAGAATATCCAAATAATGTTGTTTGTGTATCAAGAATGATGATGACCATTCATTTCCTCCAGTGAGGTTTGAACATTTGGAGCCGTGAGTTCTGAGATGGCTGGTAAAACATATTTTGGTTCGAAATGTTCTTTGACAACGTGGGCAAAGAATGCTACACGTTCCAAGAGGTCTTTTTTTGTGGGGGGGGGGGGGGTGTCCAGTCTTCTTCTTTTTTTTCATAACTTTTGCTGTCCTGTTTGCTTCACAAGTGACTACCCCCTTGTATAATGATATACGCCATGAATTTCGGTCCACATTGAATACCCAAATAATACTAGGAACACGGAAAGAGAAGCGTACTGCCATATCTATAATGCAGAAATCCAGGCAATCAATAAAGCAACAGAGAAATTACTGAATACCAGCCATGGTACACAGCCTTTGGTGCTAATGACAGATGCAAAATCAGTACTTAAGACGCTCCTGTCTGGGAAATTGCCAGTACTACTTAAACTATTTTCTAACCTTGGCCGTGGATACCATCTCACTATGGAGTACCCGGAAACGAGAGAGCTGATCGACTATCAAAGAGAGGAGCAATAGAAGAACAACCTGATGTACCTGTCACATACCACCAACATAAAAGAATGATTACTTCAATCAGAAAGCCACCAAACCCATCTCAAGGCGATTACCACTTTAGGAACAGACAATAACATACGAAGACGAGTTAATAAGTAAGTCACACAGTACTGAGGGATGTCAGGTAAATGTAGTTAGTGTTTTTTACAGGTGTCATTAGGTGACAGCAACATCGAACTTTATAATACCGTTCGTCAGGTGGCTCTAGTTGTCTCATGCGCATGCGCAGCGCATAAACAAAATGGCGACTGTACTTACGAGGTGTACAACCAAAGAGCAACGTACTGTTGTGCGTTTGTTGTGGGCAAAAGGACTGCCTGCAAAGGACATTCATAAGGAAAGGCTTCCTGTTTATGCTGACAAATGTTTGTCCCGTAAAGCGGTGCACAGCTGGGTAGAAACACTTTATCAAGGAGTGTTGCTTCTTCATGACAATTCCAGACTACATACGGCTTGATTAACTCAGGAGAAAATTAACCAACTAAGGTGGGAAGTTCTGGAACATCCACCTTACAGCCCCGACTTAGTCCCTAGCGATTTCCACCTTTTTGGTCCCCTGGAAACCCACCTTGGCGGGAGACATTTCGCGAATGACGCCGAAGTTGAATGTGAAGTGAAAACGTGGTTTTTAAAAAAAAACAGAGCACACAGGTCTATGCAGCTGGTTTGGTAGGACTGATAAAATGATGAGATAAGTGCATCAATGTTGGTATAAATTATACTGAAAAATAAAGGGACAATTTATGCATAAAAATAAACTGTTTCAAGTTGTTATCATATTTAGTTATTTTTGTACAGCCATTTGTGACTTACTTATTGACTTCCCCTCGTATCATTATTCTGCACATTAGAACAGGACACAGTATACTACACAACCACATGTATATAAAATTCAAGATTGGCCAATCAGCCATGTGACAATGTGGTTTGACACCGCAGACAGCAGATCGCTTACTCCAAGACAAGGATTCCTTTCAGCAATCAAAAATAGAAAGCATCGGCTGGATTTTTTCCCAAGCACTTGATGGTCTTGTGGGAAACTCGCAGGCGGACAAAATAGCTAGGTCCGCACCCCTTGATGGGGTACTGGGGCGTGATAAGGCAGATGTGGTCGGTGGTCTTTTGCGTCGTGTGTATAGTGCAGAAGAACAGTGAGATCATCACCGCCTGCAGAGAATGGTGCTGGAAGGCGTCATCAGATATATTTGGCCGACGCTTAGGACTCAGAAGAAAGGCCTGATGGACACATAATCATACTTGTGCTACTAGTACTGGGACTCTTCGCTGGCAGTTGAACATAAGGACTGAGCACGCATAGGAATGTCCCTTGTGATGTGATGTCGGTTCTCCATTCAACTCAACTCATCCTTTACTACATAATACCTGTTTTTGACTCAACTCATCTCATCCTTTACTACCAAATATCTGTTCTTGACTCAACGCAACTCATCCTTTAATACATAATGTCTGTTCTTGACTCAACTCAGCTCATCCTTTACTACATAATACCTGTTCTTGACTCAACTCAACTCAATCATTACCACATAATACCTGTTCTTGACTCAATTCAACTCAACCTTTACTACATAATGCCTGTTCTTGACTCAATTCAACTCAACCTTTACTACATAATGCATGTTCTTGACTCAACTCAACTCAACCTTTACAAAATAATACCTGTTCTTGACTCAACTCAACTCAACCTTTACTACATAATGCCTGTACTTGATTAAGCTCAACTCAACCTTTACTACATAATACCTGTTCTTATTAAAGCTGTATATTACGCTAGCTTGAAGGATTGTGAGAATACTGTTTTGTTCTGGAATGATTGTGAGAATACTGTTTTGTTCTCTACGGAAATTTGCAGTTATTGATCTGCACTCATAGAAGAAGAAAAAAAAAAGGGGGGGGGGGGGGGCTGGAGCTCAGATGACAGACCAGACAATATATACTAATATTATTTTCTTTCTCTATGGTTCGCACATTATTTCAATATTCGCGTTTTGAAAGTAAAAAGCTATGCTAACAACCTTTTAGACAAACACATAGACAGACAATCGAAAAGACAGACATATAGAAACTTCTACAGACAGACGAACACTGACAAGCGGACAGATATATGGACAGACGGATACATAGAGCGGCAGCCTGACAGACAATCAGGAAGACAAGAAGACAGACAGGCAAGCAGGCAAGCAGGCAATCAGACAGACAGACAGACAGACAGACAGACAGACAGACAGACAGACAGACAGACAGACAGACGGACGGACGGACGGACGGACGGACGGATGGACAGGCAGGCAGGCAGACAGTCAGATAGAGAGACAGACAGGCAAGCAGGCAAACAGACACGCGGACAGATAAACAGACAGACAGCTAGATGGCAGGTAGGTAGGTAGGTAGGTAGGTAGGTAGGTAGGTAGGTTGATGAATGGGCGGACAAACAGTGTGACAGACAGTAATCGGCACACACAAAGGACTCGTGTACTCAACCCCTTATCTCAACTATTTACAACATCGTTGAGAAAACAGAACATTGTAAATTAGTTGAATGTAACAAACCAAGCAATGCTGGACAGACAATCTGAACATAATACTCCACCCACAAACGGCGTATCGAACAACAGTGACATGATTAGGGGAGGATTTCCTCCCAGTAAAACATTGTGACACAAACAAAGTAAGCCAGGAGAGACGGAAATCTGTTATCTGTTCATTCAGGTTTAAGATAAAGCGCACATTCTGGCTCACGTCCGCGCAACGGTGAGCAAACTCAACGCAGGATTACCTGGCAAAACAGTTCGTTACCATGTCAACATCCCCACTGTTATCTGGCAGCTTGAAAGACAAAGTAACGCAGAAAATAACGAGTTTGTGGTTAGATTAGAAACGAGGAGACCACAGAGACAAATCCATTTAACTGATAAAGTGTCATGGGATGATTAACCGTCTTAAGCGGCTTCCCATATCTGCCATGGGTTTATATACAGTATTTGTTCTTATGCAGTCCCCTCTAAGTACATTGATACATAATACAGAGTTTATTTTTTATGACTGTGGAGTGCTTGAAAATATTGCCGTCACAAGTTTTGTATTCACTGTCTGTGGTGTGCATGCAGTATATACAGTGAATACAAAACTTGGAATGGCAATATTTTCAAAAACCCCACAGTCATTAAAAATACACCCTATACAACATGTCTGCAACCATATTAACAACATTTAGGTGATAACTGTGACCCACCCATACTTCCCATTTACCCCCATCCATTTTTGTTTGGTACCTACCTACTTTTTGTTTGACATTGATTATGTTAACTCATTACACAGTGTCTTGTGTTGTGTTTGTTCGACCATCATCATCATCATCATCATCATCATCATCATCATCATCATCAAGTACCATGCCGGCTGACGATGGCTTTCATGTCTCTCTACAGAACTCAGTCATTGGTGTTTTGGATCAACTCTGCTGATGATATTCCTCCATGCCACCGTCTCAATCCATCCAGCATCATTCCTCTTGGTCTTCCTCTGTCTCTCTTTCCCTCGATCTTTCCAGTTGTCATGATATTCTCCAATGCCTCTCATCTCATCACATGACCAAAGAAAGCCGCTTGTCTCTTTTTTATTGTTGTATGGTAATGTTCTAGTTTCATTAGCTTTTTCAGTCAGTCGTTGTTAGTTACGAGGAGCGGCTGGCCGAGTGGCTAGAACGCCGGATTTTCCTTCGGGAGACCCGGGTTCGAATCCTCGGTAAGGTGTAGGATTTTTTTCTGTCGGGGAGCTAAAAGAAAATCCTTCACCTGCACAGTTCGTGCCGACTGCACTAGCCAGGCGACCTTAATTCCTCAGGCTCAAAGACCCCTCTGCCATACACCGCAAGGTACTATATTGGCAGTAAATGACAGTTGTTTTTTACAGTTGGTAGTTATACTTTGGCAGTCCAAGAAATTTGCAACATTCATCTCAAAAACCACATTTCTGTTGCTTCCAAGTTCTTCCTAATTTGTTCATTTAAATCCCAAGATTCACAGCCATACAGCAAAATATGTTCTATGTAGCACTTCGGCACTCTCTTTCTTACATTCAATGATAGTCTTCTTCTTCTTCTTTCGTTCGCCTGAAATATGTCTATAACTGCAATGTTGTCTCTTGTATGAATCTAACAGTCTTTTTTAGTTCACTCAGCGGTCCATAGAGTTTATCTTCCACTGTTGTCTCTCTAGGCCAGAAGGTTCACTTGGATATGTTGTAGTTTGGGCAGTACTAGAGTATATGCTCTGCTGTCTGCGACGCCAAACCACATGTGCACATGGCTGTGTCACCAATCTTGAATTTTGTATACATGTGGTTGCGTAATCTATTGTGTCCTGTTCTGAGGCGCAGAATAATGACCTGTTCTGGTCTCTCCATAACGTGGTAGTCGTCTTGAGGAGGGTTTGGTGGCCTTCTGACTGATTTGATCATTCTTTTCTTTTGGTGGAGTGTAATGGGCACATCAGGCTGTTCTTCTTTTTCTCCTTCCTTAGCCAATCGATCAGCTCTGTCGTTTCCGGGTACTCCACAGTGGAATGGTATCCACTGTATGGTGACCTTTTGCTGACTGCTAAGTTCAGAAAGTAGTGTCCTTAGAACTGGTAATTTCCCAGACAGAAGTGCCTCTATTACTGATTTTGCATCTGTCAATATCACCACAGGTTGTCTACCATGGCTGGTATTTTGTAATTTCTCTATTGCTATCTTGATTGCCTCAATGTCAGCATCATAGTTATGGCAGTACTTTCCTGTTGGAAGTCTGGCCGTGTCCCTAGTATTATTTGGGTATTCTATGTACACTCCCGCTCCTCCATTTCGAACAGCATTTTGCGCTGACCCATCTGTGTAGACTCGGATCCAGAGGTCCTGTGGGTATTCGTCATCAAGGAAGCTGAGAGTGGCCGTTCTGCACTGTACACTGTTCTGTTCTTCCTTGCCAAATATTCCTCTCACTTTTGTCTGGATTTGTAACGATAGTAAATGTTCATCTTTCCATAGAGGTCGCTCTGGAATAGTTGTCAGTGGAATACCAACTGTGGGAAGATCGGTGGTTTCTCTGCAGAGTCGTTTGGCTTGGTGGATAACACTACTTCTTTTCAACTGCCCCATAGCTAGGTTTTCAATCTGTCCTTCATAGGGTGGCCTGGCAAGCTGAGGAACTTGTCTGCTTGTATTAGTGTTTTTGTATCTCTGCGTTCTCTCAGTGCTTGTGTCCTCCCCATTTTCTCCATTGCTACTATAGGGGTTGATCTCATCCCTCCTGTGATGACTCTAAGAGCTTGATTTTGCACCTTGTCCAACTCTTGTAGTGTGTTTTTTTATGCTGAACAACACACAGTCGACCCTATTCCAGGTGTGGCCGAATGCTCTGTTGATACACTTTGCTAAGTAATCTCCCACTGGCTCCCCATGTGGTTCCACTTAGCTTTCTCAGTATGGCTATTTTCCTTTTGGCTTTTGCTACAGCTTTTTTGATGTGATTTCTCCATGTCAGCCTGTCATCAAATGTTACACCAAGGAATGTTGGTTCTTTATCTTCTCTTAGGGGCATTCCATTTATCTGGATGATCCCTGCCTTTTGTTTCGGAGAGAGGATAAATAGAGTGGTGCTGCACTTGTCAGTGGTTATGCTGACACACCATCTATCCGCCCATGCAACAAATGTATCTACAGCTTTCTGTAGCAATATTGTGGCCACTGATACATGTTCATTTGTGCTCCACAAAACCAGGTCATCAGCGTACATTGCCGCTTTAATTCCATCGGGTAGATTAGCAACAAGATCATTGATAAAGATTAGAAAAAATGTTGGGGTCAAGACTCCACCCTGCGGAACACCGTGACGCAATAATACTTTCTTGCTCTTGAGACCATCTATCTGCACTCGGGCTCTTCTGTTGTGCAAATATGCTTTCACCCATTTGTACATTCTTCCATTGACTTTACAGTTTCTCAGTTTCTTCATAAGACCTTCTTTCCAGAGTTTGTCAAAGGCTTTCTTCAGATCCAAGCCGCAATTACCAGCTTCTTCTCTTGGAATGCATCCTCAACTTCTTGAGAGAGATGATCTTCCGTAGAGTAGCACTGTTGTGGCACAAGGATGTTTTCACTTTCAATGTACCACTGTAGTCTGTGATTGATGATGCGCTCCAGTGTTTTGCAGAGATTCAATGATAATGATTTATTACATAAGATACTCTTCATTTTATGAAATGCAGCCTTTGTTTGCCCTATTCTGCTCTTAATCTCTGTTGTACATCTTCCATCTATAAACATAAAGAATTAAATTGAGGATTTTGAAGTGTTAGTTTTTAGAATACTTCGTCATGTTGGTCAGTTTGCATTTAATTGGAACTTCCCGTTCAGAAAGCAATGACAATCTTCTTCTTATAGTCCAAGTCGTGAGACGTTAATGATCATGTTTGTACGCAGCTTTCTGTCTCTTGTGCAGTCAAGGCATTTCTGATACTGATTTTTCGCCTTGGTGTAAAAGTTTCCATTGTTCTCTGTTTTTGTTTCCCGTGGCTTCTCCTCCCCTCCAGCTTGTATATTGTGGAGACATACTCCAGCTTTTCTCTTCTCGTTTTATTCGTTCGCTCGCTTTGAACTCAAACGTAGCCCCTACATGTGCTACTGATTTATACATGCGGACTGAGTTTTACGTGTGGTTTAGCTTTCCCTATTACCAGTGTCCCCTCGCTATCATGTGAATCCACTCCGACTTCAGAGATACTTGTAATTTACATTCCCCAATTCAAGAACGAGCAGTCAACATGTTAGTTGAACTGACCGGTGTAGGGGTTGAACCGCTACCTCGGCATCAGCACATCGGAATTTTAAGAGCGAGCTCTCTATAGATTTGGCGATGCTGCCTCCTCCTGTTCTCATAAAATGTCCAAAGAAAGTCGCAAACTTCTTCTGATGTTAGTAACCAGTTCTCTTTCTAAGTACTTATGTCAAGATATCTTCATTGCTCTTTCCATCCGTAATTCTACACCCAAGACAAGACGAGAACAGCACACAAAATGATTGATGACAGACTTCAGAACGAGCCGGGTCATTTTCCATGCTCTGGCACTGCCTGCCGTGTAGTGTTACTGTTGCTAGTGTCACTGTGTTCTGTCTGTCCACATTTGGACAATGTGATGTGACTTGTGACTTTATAATAGTTTGTGTGGTGGGACAGTTTTTTGTTTATAATGGTTCTCTTGTTTATGGTTAACCTTTTGTTTACCGTTCTGTTTGGTGTCTTCTTCTTCTTCTTCTTCTTCTTCTTCTTCTTCTTCTTCTTCTTCTTCTTCTTCTTCTTCTTCTTCTTCTTATTCTTCTTCTTATTCTTCTTCTTTCTTCATAGCCGTTACGTCTAGTCACTACTGTCAGAGGACACAACCTCGCCACCCCACCGTGGCCCAGTTGTAGTGACGAGGGCGTGCAAGGTAAACGTTCAAGGCCGTCCCGAGACGTATAGTAAGACTATTTGCCACCTTCTGGTACTTCGTATGTGCCGCAACGATTTGATAACTTGAATAATGAACCAAAACCGAAATCCAGTGAACTTGGTTATATAGACATCAAGATGATTTATTTGTTTCTTGTCTTTATTGGGGTATTCTCTCTCTTCCTTGGGGGATTCTTTATTCTTCATCATGTTGACGATACAAAAATAGAAATGGAGCTCAATTCATACAAAAGCAGTTTACAAAATTCATCTTGAATTTGAGGTTGCCCGAAATTCTATATGCAAAGTGTTACATCTTCTAAGCAACCAGAATTTTCCCTACTGGCCATGTACATTACTTTATTCTCTAAATTACCATTCACTAGGCATGTCCTCTCTTCCTTTATTAATCTGCAAGCCAGATGAGAAACCTTTTTTTCCTTCCGATACCATTTACGCATCTTTCCCGGTTGGAATTCAAATCAAAAATTGTGCTCCTATCGTATTGCCGTTACCAACCTACGTATTTCTCAGTTTTTTTTTTCTTTTTTCTTACGTCAGGGTTGTGCCCTTTGGTGCATTTTATCCGGCGTCTTTTAAGGAAAACCCAATTTAATAACTTACATTTGTTATCCTGCTTCCATTCCTGAAGCCATGGATATCTTCTTATAACAGTCATACTGTTATACCACGTCTAGTCACTACGTTTAGTCACTACGTCTAACCACTAGCCTCTACGTCTAGTTACTACGTCTAGCCACTTCGTCTAGTCATTACGTCTAGCCACTACGTCTAGCTATTTCGTCTAGCCACTACGTCTAACCACTAGCCACTACGTCTAGCCACTACGTCTAGTTACTACGTCTAGCCACTTCGTCTAGTCACTACGTCTAGCCACTACGTTTAGTCACTACGTCTAGTCACTACGTCTAGCCACTACGTCTAGTCACTACGTCTAACCACTAGCCACTACGTCTAGTTACTACGTCTAGCCACTACGTCTAGTCACTTAGTTTAGTTTAGTCGATAGATCAACATCACGGCACACGGGTGTAACCCATGAGTGCTCCGTTCTCCTCCTCACTCAAACCTGAGTCTGGAGAAACTCAGCTCAATGCACGAACTCCGTGGCACCGGCAAGGATCCTGAAATACTTTGGGTAGATTTTTAACTCGAAATTTTGCCCGGGCAGCGCCGTTAGGCTACTCTTTTTCGATTTCCAACTTCCAAGGGATCTTTTACGTGCGCAACAATACACACGGGCGTCCGATCTCACTACCCAGAGACCAGGGGAAATTGTATTACTAGACTGTCAAACTGTCATTTACTGCCAATATAGTACCTTGCGGTGTATGGCAGAGGGGTCTTTGAGCCTGAGGAATTAATTATGTCTGGCTAGTGCAGTCGCCTCGAACTGTGAAGGTCAGGATTTTCTTTTTACCCCCGACATAAAATAATCCCACACCTTATCGAGGGATCGAACCCGGGTCTCCTGAAGGAGAGTCCGGCGTTCTAGCCATTCGGCCAGCCGCTCCTTGTATTACTAGAAACACGTGAAAAAAAATCCCGGTCCTCACCTGTATGTATAAGAGACGCTCTGCTGCGTGGTCTCGAGGTATGGTGTCCGCCTCGAGTGCTGGAGGTCCCCCCCCCCCCCTTACTACGTCTAGCTATTACGTCTAGACACTACGTCTAGCCACTACGTCTAGTCACTACGTCTAGCCATTATGTCTTGTCACTACGCCTTGTCACTACGTCTTCTCACTGCTTCTATTTACTACGTCTAGTCAAGGGGCAGAAGAGGAGGAGGGGGAAGAGGAAGAGGAGATGAAGAAGAAGCAAGAGAAGAGAAGAAGTAGCAAAATAGGAAGAAGGAGATGTCGGATGTGTCGGCCGAAAAGTACAAATATCGCAGCTATGCTGTCATCTGACATTACGCAATTTCATCCAAAACAAACAAAAACATATAGGTCGAACGACGAAGAAGAAGATTAGCAAATAACAAAATATATATTCACTTGCGTCTTGCGGCGCAAAAAAAAAACTGCGTAGACGTGTAAATCCCTAAAAAAAAATTAGTTTTTCGTGCGAGTTTTTAACGGTTAACATTAAATAACATTCCGTTTACAATAGGGCACTGAAAGGTTAACACTTTTCTTTAAAGGTAGGTTTGGGTCAATACACCGACTGTTACCTCAGAATAGCTCACGTGGTGTTCCGCAAGATTGAGGGTTCTGATAGACATTGTTATGGTTCCGCGAAAGGTCATCTTTGGCGTTTATATTAGACGAGTAGTTTTATTTCACAGCTCACTGGAATTATTTCGCAAAGATGAGCATGAAAATGGTTGGAGGATTGGCCTTTGGGCGGGTGATGGGTTGGTTGATTGGTGGGTATGTTGGCTGGTTGGTCGGTCGGTTGGGTGACTAGCTGATTAGTAAATGGGTTGATGGGTTGATTCGTTGGTTGGTTAACTGGTTGGTTGGATGTTTGGCTATTGATGTGTAGAGAGATTGTTTGGACTGTATGTTGGTTGGTTAGTTTATTCCTTCGTTCGTTGGCTGGTTGGTTGGGTGGGTGGTTGTTTGATTAGATGGTTGGGTGTTTGGTTGGGTGGATAGTTGTATGATAAGATTGGTGGCTGGTTGGTTGTTGGAATGTGTAGATTGGATGGTTGGTTGGATGGATGGTTGTTTGATTAGATGGTTGAGTGGTAGTGGTGTTGAGTGGATTGGTGGGCCGGTTGGCTGATCAGTAGAATGAATAGTTGGTTTGTGGTTGGTTGGTTGGTTGGTTGGTTGGTTGATTGATTGGTTGGTTGGTTGGTTGGTTGGTTTGTGATGGGTAGGTGGTTGGTTGGTTGGTTGGTTGGATGGCTGGCTGGTTGATCGCTAGAATGAATGGTTGGTTTGTGATTGGTTGGTTGGTTATTTTGTTGGTTGGTTGGTTGGTGGGTGGGTGGGTTAGTTTGTTGGTTCTTGGTTGGTTAGTGGTGGGTGGGTGATTGATTGGTCGGTTGGTTGGTTGGTTGTTTGGATGGCTGGTTGGTTGATTTGCAGGTAGATTGGTAGAGAGATGATTGATTGGTTAATTGACTGGTTGGTTGTTGGATTGACTAATTGTTGGGTTCGTTGGTTGGTTGTTTGCTGGTGGGTTTCTTAGTTGGTTGGTTGATGGGTTCGTTGGTAAGTTGGTTGGTTGGTTGGTTGGTTAGTTGGTTGGTTGGTTGGTTGGTTGGTTAGTTGGTTGGTTGGTTGGTTGATTTGCTTGTAAATTGGTGGAGTGAATGATTGATTGAATGGTTAACTAGTTGCTTGGTTGTTGAGTTGACTAATTTTTGAGTTAGCTGTTTGGTGGTAGGTTCATTTATTGATTTGCTAGATGGCTGCTTGATTATTATAATGATTGATTGGCCGGTGAGTTTATTACTTGGTTGATTTGGTAGATATGAATCCTCTACCAGTCTGTCAGTTTTAGCTGAGGCCGATAGACTAGCGCCCAGTTTGACTGTGACCCGGAGAAGGTCTTACATCTATTGCAGGGAATTTCGCATGTAGATGTATCCCCCGGTTCGTCACCAAACCGCTATAGACCAGCGCCCAGTTTGACTGTGACCTGGAGAAGGTCTGAATCTATTGCAGGGAATTTCGCATGTAGACGTATCCCCCGGTTCGTCACCAAACCGCTATAGACCAGAGCCCAGTTTGACTGTGACCTGGAGAAGGTCTTAATCTATTGCAGGGAATTTCGCATGTAGATGTATCCCCCGGTTCGTCACCAAACCGCTATAGACCAGCGCCCAATTTGACTGTGACCTGGAGAAGGTCTGAATCTATTGCCGTGAGGTTCGCATGAGGAAGTATCCCCCGGCTCAGTACCAGACTGCTATAGAATAGCGCCTAGTTTGATTGTGACCAACGGGGTCCTATTTGAGAAAATCTGGTTTACAGGAACGACATTGTAGCGCTCCAGGAGACAAGACTGGGTGATCAGCTACTCCGAATTGCCGGCTTCAAATGTTTCTACAACAGACGACATCTGGGAATGGCGATTCTCATTCGCGACAGCATGGTGGCGTCAGAGCTAGACATGTCCAGTTGGGACAGTGACGATATACAAATACAGGCGGTAAGAGTTCAATCCAGTCTACCATTCGTGCTGGTTAATGTTTATGCCTGCAACTCAAGTATGGATTCCCAGAAGTGGCAGTGCTTAAGTGACATATTAGGTAAAGAGAGAAATGTTATTTTCTGTGGTGATTTCAACGCTAAAGGCAGATCATGGGGAAACATTTCTTCCAACACACAGTTAGAGGAGCTCGAGACTGCACTTGAAACCATTGACCTGGTTTGTATCAATAGTGGCTGTGTCACCAGGACAGCAAGCCGCCCAGGGGATGAGGACAGTGCTATTGATCTGGAGCTGGTTTCTCCTTCACTCACTACAGTGTGTAGATGGAGTGTCCTAGGACACCACGGCAGCGACCACCACCCTTGCAGCATATTGGTGGAGAAAGGCAGAACCAGGCAGCACAAGTTAACGGTCAAGACTTTCCAGTATGACAGTGCAGGGCAAGATGTGGTGAGTAAAATAAGACGTGACAAGCGCAGAAAGCTTCAGGGCAGGAAAAAAAGCTGGGAGCAGCCCCCGCGGTGGAATCTTGAGGCGGAGAAGGCGTGGTTGGATAAACGTGGTGCTGTAATGAGATGGCAAAATGCCAAGAAGAACAGAGCTGGCCATCCCAGTCCCTGCATGCACTTAGAAAGAGAGATGCACACAAAAGTAAGCTATTTCAAAAAACTGGTCAAGGTGGTTAAAAGTGAAAAATGGGCAGAGGTGTGTCAAAGAGTAAGCACAGACAAGTCACTGAAATTGTTCTGGCGACTACACAAAAGCATGAGCGGGGTAGTCAAGAATAAGAGCATTTCTGACTTCCAAGGTGCTGACCTCATCTGGCAGAGGACTGACGAGGATAAGGTCAAAGCCCTCTTTGAACGCTATCTAGAGCAGAGCAAGCAGACAGACATGGGAGGCCGAAATCTTGCCAAGGAGGTCACGTCGGACAGGTGCAAGGCCCAGAACACTTCGGATGAAGACACAGTGACAGTGAAAGAAATCAAGGCTGTGCTTCGACGATTAAAGAACAGCGCTCCAGGGCCAGATCGCATAATATACAACGACATCAATAGGTGTACCGACAACGAGCTAGAGAAACTAGCAGACATGCACAACAACAGTATAGGGAGTGCTAGCATCAAGAAGGAGTGGTTACACAGCTATCTGATTCCCTTGCCGAAGCCTGGCAAAGACCACACAAAAATTCAGGGATGCCGAGTTATAACCATGCAGAATACAATAGGCAAGCTGCTGGAGAAGTTAATCGCCAGGAAAATATCAAGCCAGCTAGAGAGGCAAGGTGTTTTCCCACCTACTCTGGGTGGGTACTGTCCAAAAAGAGAAACCTGGACAAATGCAGCAATTTTTGCCCATGATGTCTATGAAGGTTTCCACTCAGGCATTGAAACCTTTGCTGCAGCGATTGATCTTGAGGACGCGTACACCAGAGTACCATTGGATTTTTTAATGCTTCAGCTTCTTGATTTCAAAATAAGTCAATTCCTCCTTAGTTGGATCGCTGCAGCCCTCTTCCAAAGGAAAGTAGTTTTTAGATGTGGCAGCTGGACGTCGGAACCAACAACAATATATCCTGGCCCACCACAGGGATAACCATTATCTCCGGTACTGTTCAACGCCTACACTGTGAGAATCACCAGTGAGCAGATCACAGGACCTGGTAGGACATTGTCATATGACGACGATGTTTTAGTGTATCGTCAGGGTAAGGATAGAGATCAGGTTGATGTGGAACTACAAACCGAACTCAATCGCATAAGTACTTTGTGTGTTGAGGCTGGGGCAATGGTCAACCCAACAAAGGCAACAGTGACTTGGTTCTCGTTGAATAATCATATTCTCAACACTCCAACACCAACTGTAAATCTGTGTTCAGAGACGGTGGAAAGAACGCAGGTAATGAATTAACTGGGGATACGTTTTGATCGAAGCCTTGCTTATAATGAGCACATAGACCAGGTGATAACAAAGGCCAATCGGGGTTTGGCTGCGATGCGGGTGATGGCGACAGCAACCTGTGAGCAGCGCCATCTATGCCTTCTATACGAGGGGCTGGTCCTGTCTGTTTTTGAGTATGCGATGGCAATCCTGACTCTCAGCCATAAGCAGATAGAAAGGATGGAAAGGATACAGAATGATGCTATGCGCATTATTCTTGGATGTACAAGAGATACAGCATGCAGGGCGATGCGCTACCTTCTTGATTTTCCAACCATTGAAGAGAGAATACAAGTCTGCAGAGCTCGCGCCTACCTCAGAGTTAACGCAAACACACAACATCCACTGCATAGTGAAATTATGAAGGTGGAGGGAGGCAGGTTAAAAAGAGGGCGGTCGTGGATGGGTCAAGCCGAAGACATTCTTCAACAGGTGTGTTCACTTGAGGACTTAGAACCTGGCGAGGAGTGGGTACAAATACCAACAGATTTCTGCACATCCTTTTCAGTTTGCATCCAACTAGACAGAAAATGCAAACAAAAAACTCCGGCTGCTGTGGAGGCGGAAGTACAAGCGGTGATTTTCGAGAATTCGCTAGACGGTGATGCTGTCATTTACACAGATGGGTCGGTCGTCCGACATGTGAGAAGCTCATAGGCCTTTACGGCTCAGACCGGAGGGAGAATTGTGAAGGAGGACTCTGGTGCTTTTGCTGAGACCACAAGTAGCCTGACTATGGAAGTCATGGCAGTAAGGAAAGCAATAACGAGACACAGACATTCACTAGGGCATGTTTCCTTAGCGACTCAATGAACATGCTCAAGAGGATAGAGATGGGGGGGGGGGGGGGGCGATCCGAAGAGAATGGTTGCTGTCTCTGGAGCGGTCTCGGCTGGCAAAGATTAGTTTCATCTTCGTGCCAGGGCATGCGGGAGTACAAGGGAGGGAGCGGGCTGACAAGCTCGCAGGTAACGCTACTGTGGAGGGCGAACGCGCCATGGACCAGGCTGACATTCTGAATGTTCTACGAGAAGTGAGACTTTTGGGAGAACTAAGTGATGACTGTGAATCTACAACTATGGCCAGATTACGAGAACAGCAAATTAAAAGAGGGGTGGCCAAACAAGAACACTACGCAGGAAGCCAAAGAAGACTGATAAACCAACACAGAACTGGTGTCGTTAGCCGCTACATGCTGCGGGATTTGCTGAGGAGGGGATCCGAGAACTTATGGACTGAATGGTTCGATGTGCAATGAGGATGATCTGTCGACTAACTAATTAACTAACTAACTAACTAACTAACTTGATTGTGACCTGGAGAAGGTCTTACATCTATTGCAGTGAGGTTCGCATGTAGATGTATCCTCCGGCTCAGTACCAGACAGCTGTAGACTAGCGCCTAAATTGACTGTGACCCGGAGAAGGTCTTACATCTATTGCAGTGAGGTTCGCATGTAGATGTATCCTCTGGCTCGGTACCAGACTGCTATAGACTAGCGCTCAGTTTGACTGTGACCCGGAGAAGGTCTTACATCTATTGCAGTGAGGTTCGCATGAAGATGTATCCCCCGGCTCGGTACCAGACTGCTATAGACTAGCGTTCAGTTTGACAGTGACCCGGAGAAGGTTTTACATCTATTGCAGTGAGGTTCGCATGAAGATGTATCCTCCGGCTCGGTACCAGAACGCTATATAAACCTGGATTGTGGTGCCCTGTTCTCCTTCCTCTCTTCAAGCTCAGAATTAGCCAGGTGTGCAATATTATTTTGCAAATAATAGAGAACGTATATTGGCAGGAAATATCAGGTATCAGAATCAACAACCTTGTAGGAACATTTCAGTGTATAAAGAAGGGCATCAGACAAGGTTGTACAATGTCTCCCTATTTGTTCTCATTGTATACTGAATATATAATGAAATATACAGAAAATATGTCAAGGATCCTGGTTGGTGGACATAATATAAATAAGTTACTGTATGCTGATGACACTGTCTTGACAGCAACAAATCAGTAACATCTACAGGAAATGACAGATACATTGGTTGTAGAAAATGAAAAAACAATGGGCCTTAGTTTGAATAATAGAAAGACAGAAGTCATGGTGATATCAAAGAAACAGATTGTGCATAAATGTGTAAATAAAGTAAATGACGTTATTTTTGGGCAAGTGTAGAAATGTAGATATCTAGACACATGGATGACATCAGATGGAAGATGCATCACAGAGATAAGAAACAGAATAGGACAAGCAAACACTGCATTGTGTCAAATGAAGAACGTTTTGTGCAATAAGTCACTGTCCTTGAAAGATAGAACAAGAGTTCTAGCATGTTACATAGAACCAGTTTTAACATACGGCTGCGAATCCTGGACAATTAGTAAACAGGTGAAATAATCCCTGGAAGCCTTGGAGATGTTGGTTTTATAGAAGAATGCAGAAATTTAATTGGACAGTCAAAATGAGCAACTACGACATTTCAGGGGAAGTTGAGTCGCCAAGACAACGTATCACAGACATTAGAAAGAGACAGTCACCTCTTTTTGGTCATGTTATGAGAAGACAAAAAGTGGAACATGTGACAACCGGAAAGATTTGCGGAATGAGAGATAGAGGAAGACAGCATACGAATATTCTTGACAGGCTTGTGTCATGGCATGGAAGGGAGTCAACTCACGAATTGATCTATGACGTCGGAGATCGTAATTTGTGGAAAGGCATGCTAGCCCATGCCAACCGGCAAGGCACTGGATGATGATGATGGTGCAATATCGATACTGGAACTTTACAACTCATCTTCATGTGCCATGCCGATAAACGTTGGCGGTCATGTTTCGCCATCTCACTCGATCACCAGAGTCGTGGATCAGCTCAGTGTTCTTTTCTCGACCATGGCACGTCGCCAAGCCATCCAGATATCTACTTCTCTGTCTTATCTCAAAGGACAACTAGTATAATAAACATTCTCCTGGGACGCAGAGGTGTTTCGAAGGTACCAGGGCCGCAGAGGTGTTTCGAAGGTACCAGGGCCAGGTTCTATACTGGCCAAGACCTACTAACACGTCCTAGTCATGCGTCCTGGGCAACAGGTCCCTTCGGGACCCTGGCTAACGTAGTAGGATCGTTGATTCTTCCGAAGTCGGAGAGTATCTGCCTGCACGGTGAGGAACCACCAGTCTGCACACCAATAAGCCAGACATGGGACAACGGATACTCACGCAAACCTCAGTCCGGTATGACATCACACTGATGTTGGAAAACATGTTGTCTTCATCCGACAATCAGGACTTCACGCTGGAGTTCACAGCCAGCGAACGCAAGCAAGCAACATTCTCCTAACTGTGATATGTTATATCTACCTTATAATTGCCATGTCAAAGATTAGTTTGAGTGAGTCAAGTGTTATTGATTATTGCACATTTTCCTTACGTGTAATCGTGAATATTGAGCTTGACACTGGTCCGACTTTGTGAAGACACATGAAGGGTGTAGCATAGGTGGGAGCGCAAGCGCAATTGAAATACCACTACTTTTATCGTTTCTTTACTTATTCAGTCTCGGTAGAGATTTGTCCGCAGCAGACGATCAATATTTCCTGCGGGCCTATTCTCGCCGGTCGCGAGATCTGCACAGTGGAAGGATGGGAGATTTGCTCGCAATAGACGTGCAATATGCCCTGCGGTATTTTCGGAGGGCTCACACCCGCTGGTTGTGGGATCCGCTAAAGTCAGGCGGGGAGTCTGACGATAGTGCACGCTTTAAACAGGTCCGGACACTTGTGATTGACAGAAGTACGCGCCCTTACGGTCCGGACGCTTACGAGGCCCTCACCTGTGGGACTTGGCTGAACGCCTCTAAGCCGGGTCCCTTGGGTTCCAGGGTCTGGCCATCACTCGCCATCTGCTCGTGGTGGCGAGGTCTCGGAGGTTTGACGCAGTGCAGCGGGCGTCTGCAGCCTACCTTGTGCCAGACGTATTGGTTACCCAATCCTCTGGAATACACAAGATTAGGCCGAGAAAGGGAACATGTTGTTTGGGCACCACATGTTTCTCTGAAGCTCTGCCCAGGCATTATGATGGAATATTGGCCACATTCCAACTCACATACTTTGGTCTGTCAAGACTTCAAGGTGCCACTCACAATCGTGAATATTTCTGTTGTTGTCTAAGATTAGCTTCACAAGTGATGTGTAAATGAAATAATGTATGAAAGCATAGAGATAAGACGTGCAGAATGTCAGAAGTGACTAATTCTTAACCCTTTGAAAATAAAATTCTTTCGTTCCTTCGTTCGTTCTTTCCCTTTCAATCTTGCCAGATGTCACCAAGTTTCCTAGTTTATTTCTTCTAATAGCGCGCCTAATAAATCTCGACTGTCTACATTTGGCTATAATCATGTCATGCTTCAGTCCAGCATCTACAAAATGCAAACTATTTGACCTAGGCTTGTCATATTTCCTAAACGCGTTTTATGAATTTCATGGTCAAGACAATTCAACTCACTGCCCAGAGGGAGGACACGAGAACACTCTTATTGACATACGCTGATGCCATTGTAAGGTTGACAAGTTAAGTGCTATCTCTTTACGTGTATTTGGTCGTTTTATAAGGTATTTACATATATTAGGTCGTTGTATAAGTTAGTTAGTTGTATAGCCTTTACAGGACGTCGCAGTCAATTCAAGCATTGTTTGGCTGTTTGTGATCTCTTTGCAAGTTTACGTTCACTAGTTTGCCATTGATTTCTAAACGACCGGCACCCATACCAATTGGTAAAACACTAATGCAAGGTGGTCTGCTGCCAAATCGCTCGCAGCTGTGTTTCGAACACGGGTATGTGGGATTGCAATTTGCGTCAATAGCCTCTTTCCCATGCAGTCGGCTTGTATAAGATTTTTGATTACTGTTTCACTTCTCCATTATCTGTTATTACATACCCAATATCAGAGAGACGTGTTTGTTACTTGTTCTAGTATCTCCCTATTTACTGTAATATATTCATTGACTACCTCTTCTTTCCACTGCTAATTATCGAAGTTTTCGGGGTGTTTTTTTAATCTTAATATTTAAGCCACATTTTGCACTATGACTGTTTACTTGAACCAATGGATTTTGTAACTGTTTCTTGCCTGTATAAGTGATGTTCATTCTTTATTTATCCTTACCACTGCTAATTATCGTAGTTTTGGTTTTTAGAATGTTAATTTCTAAGCAACATTCTGCACTATGCCTGGTTAATTGTTCCACTAGGTTTTGTAACTCCTACTCCCTTGTATGTGAGTTTATTGATGACTTCTCCATTCCACAGCTAATTATCACAGTTTTCGTTTTTAGATCCTACTATTTAAGCCACTATTCTGCACAGTGACTGTTTACTGGTTCCACTAGGTTTGTTTAACTCTTGCTTGCCTTCTGCTTGTAACGTTGAACCTTCGTGGGTGAGTGCAAAATACGACTAGGTTAACAATCGCTCGGCTGTTGGACAAGCACGCGAGACAGATGCTCTGGCTGTGTCGTGAGTTCCTTTAAAGTGTCGTCCCTGGAGTGAGGGGAATCAACACCCACATTATTTTTAACCCCATATCATTATTCTGGAGAATCCACCAGATTCCATCCACCACACTCCCTCAGTCAGTGGATACCTCTTTCGCGCTATCTCTCACCACTTGCTCATACCCCCTCTCACACTTCCCCAAAACAACATACTTAACAACTCTAGCTTCAAAAAATTAATAACAGATTAATTTAATAAAGAAAAGTGTCTGTATGTGAGAAGTGTATGTGTAGAATGTATGTCGTACACTCTAGTGTGTCTGTAGAATCAGACCGAACATCTCAGGAGCAACATCCGATCATCGTGGTAAAGACTACACAACACCATCGGAGTCAGCACAAAAAACCTCACCAAACGATGTGTCCCTCCTGCCAGATGTAGACTATCTCCGGTAGCCGGTGATACTCACGATACTAAGACATCAATCACCTATATAGTCCGATACTGATCCTAACTTGATCATAAACACTGTCCCTAAATGTTCTTAGAGTTTGAGACTTCACAATTCCTGAATAGCGAAAACGCAGAACACTGTCCCTTGAAATTAACATTATTTCTTTCTACGAGATGTCCTAAAGTTCTCACCCTCTCTCAAGCATTGTACATAGTCTCACAGGAATCTACTAATTTCCTTCCTTGACACTTCTTATTGTTATTTTTCCATATGATGTGAAAAAAACAAAACACTCATTAATGTTCAGGTCTCGTGTGGTGTGTAACACAAACATTATTGTTCTGAGAAGTCATCCTTTTGGATGCTTTTAGGTATCGGCTCACCAGAGCCATGTCCTTGAGACCTTTTCTATCAGAGGCCCAGTGTAAAGGCTGATGCATAAACCTTCCTGCACTACTTTCTCCAGGATTTTAATTTTCCATGTTTCAGTGGTTTTCATCCTAACCCGAGGGAACCTGTAAAAGAGAGAACAACACACCCGGTGAGAGCAACTTGTCCCTGACCCCTATTAGATGAGTGTAGGCCGATGGCCTCACTCAGACATATGACAGTGAACCAACTCTGTCATGGGCAGAGGAGCTCATCACCTCGGTCTGAGGTAGGGTAAGACAAGGACAGAGCAAAATGTAAAGTGTAGAACCCCAGTAGACCCCACTGGAAGATCCCACCATTGGACATTCTCCCTATCCCCCAACCATCCTCAATCTCTCCAAACATCATCCCATTTCACTATTCCCAACCAGCTGAGCTACTTGACTTCTCACACTAGTTAATTTTAACAATGCGATTGCCTACTGTCGCCGATACTCCTTGACTATCTAACCACAACGCAACAACACTATGATAGAGTTCTACACTCTATCTATCACTAAGCTATTCTACATTATTTACAGCTAGATGCTATCCCGCCACTACCTTATGCAATCCTGGCTCAATCCGGAATCGAATTCACAATTTGCCACAAAAGACACATGTTAATTGATACATAATACATGCGATTCTATTCAACACGAGAATCAAGCCATCTAACACTTCTGTCTAGTCCAATTTCATTCTTCACACTGGCGGCAAAAGAATTTATGTTTTCTGCAGTCAGAGATTGTCCGAGTGACGTCATTCTCCTGTCAACAACAGGTGTTCTCAGGGGCAGACAATCCGTCCCTAACTTCACAGGAATGTTCGTCTCCCCTTTCTACAACCAAATCAACCGTCTGTCCCTTCATCTCGCAATTCACCAAAACAACAATCCGACATTTCCCGTTTCCTAGGGACTTTTCAATGACTGGCGGTTCCCTTGATCCAACGTGAATGTTTATGTACTAGTAACAAACAATTGCAGCTGTGAAAACAGGCTTTCTCTGTTAGTTTTATCATCTTATCGTTAACCCACAGTGGTTCCGCGACATAGGCCGCCTCTTAAGAGAGTAGTCCATCTCACTCTTTTCCACTGTAAGTTCGATTCAGATGATTTATTCCTCTTCTTCAGGAGCTGGGAGTCTGGACAAAAAATCCGCTCCAACATTTTCCTTCCCAGGTATATACTCCACTGTAAATTTGTAGGGTTGAAGTAACAACGACCATCGCATCAAACGGGCGTTGAGCTTCTGAGAAGTAGCCAGGAACATCAAGGGCTGATGATCAGACTGGACCCGAAACTGAACTCCATACAAATAGGGCTGGAATTTTTGCACGGCCCATACGAGAGACAAACACTCTCTCTCTCTCTCTCTCTCTCTCTCTCTCTCTCTCTCTCTCTCTCTCTCTCTCTCTCTCTCTCTCTCTCTCTCTCTCTCTCTCTCTCTCTCTCTCTCTCTCTCTCTCGACGGTCGAATAATTCCTCTCAGCCTGGAGACGTTTCTTGCTTGCGTGTGCTACAGGTTTCAAAACCGAAGCATCGTCTTTCCCTTCCTGTAACAAGGCTGCCCCAATTCCAATCCCACTCGCATCCGTTCTCAACATGTTTTGGAAAGGTCAGGGAGCTATAACACAGGTTTGCTGACCAAAGCCTCCTTCAACTGACTGTAGGCACTCTCGCACTCCGGTGTCCAAACGATTTGGTCCGGTGATCCCTTTTTCAAGGTTTCTGTTGATGGAGCTCCCATTTCAGTGAAATGCGGGATAAATTTGTGGTAAAACCCACACAACGAGAGAAAGGATTGCACATCCTTCTTCATTTTTGGCCTTGGAGCACTTCTGATTTTTTCTAGGTTCTTTTCCTCTGGGACAATTTGTCCCTGAGTGATGGTGTGACCCAGAAATTCCAGAGTCTGGTAACCAATCATGCACTTGGTTGGACGAGCTGTAAGCCCTGCTTCCTTGAGCCTATTAAAAACTCATCCAAGCTGCCACTGGAAATCAGAATATCATCCATGAATGACAAAATGGACGGATCCTGTAAGGGATCTAGTAAGGTCCTCATCATGCGAGTAAACACACTAGGTGCATTGCTGAGTCCAAAGGGCATGACCTTGAATTCGTAGTGTCCACTGGGTGTACTGAAAGCCAGCAGGGGTCAAACCTCTCGTTTGACCGGTATCTGATAATACCCCCGACTCAGGTCCACTTTTGAGAAGTACCTAGCCTTATGGAGCCTAGCGAATAACTGAGTTGGATTCGGCAAAGGTTCCACCTGAAATTGCGTATGACTGTTCAAGAGTCGATAGTCTATACACAACCGGTGTTCTCCACTTGATTTGCGTAACAAAACCACCCCCGAATTGTATGGGGATGTGGATGGCGCAATCACGTCATCCTCCAGCAGTTTCTGTATTTCCTCCTCCAGGGCCTTTTCTTTAGAGAATGGCACTGGGTAAACCTTTTGGCGAACAGGCTCCTGTGTGGTCAAGGTCATCTCGAACTCAACCAACCTCGTTCGTCCTGGTTTATCAGTCAGTATCTCCTTATGAGACTCGAGAACCTGGGCAATCTTTTCCCTCTCCTGGGAAGTCAGATCAGGGTTCACCTGCACATCCTTGTAGGTTTCCTGGTGTACCAGGGGATATTCCCTGCCCTCGTTGGTTCCCAATTCAGTCTCCACTGCAAC
Organism: Cepaea hortensis; assembly: GCA_963921405.1. Classification (NCBI taxonomy): domain Eukaryota; kingdom Metazoa; phylum Mollusca; class Gastropoda; order Stylommatophora; family Helicidae; genus Cepaea; species Cepaea hortensis. The sequence continues at coordinate 308,138,036 of OY992876.1, read as the reverse complement.
TGCCATTGCCATGAGATGGGCTGCTTTGTCTCCGGGTCTCTCCTCGTACTTCCGCAGGAGATTGATATGGAAAATCTTCGACTTTCCCCGGATCCGGATCTGATAGTTGGTTCTGGATATCACCCTTTCCACGGGAAATGGTCCTTGCCAACCTATCTCCAGTTTGTTGGTTCCCGTTGGGAGTAACAACAAAACTTTGTCTCCCCCCCCTCTAGAGATCTGTCTATAGACCTACGGTTGTAGTAAGCCGCATGTCTTTTTCTGGCCTTTTTCAAGTTTTGATTCGCCAGAGTCCACCCCTTGTGAAGTTTATCTTTCAGTTCCTCCACGTATTTATAAGGGGAGATCACTTCTTCTGACGTCCCCTCCTCAGTCCAACTCCTCAACATGGCTTCCAACGGTCCTTTGATTGGACGACCAAACAGCTAAGTAGCGGGTGGTAGTCCTGTTGAGCCATGAGGTACTTCCCGATATGCAAAAAGTGCTGCTGGGATATATTCATCCCACCTATCAGGTTTTTCCTGTGCCAGTTTCCGGAGCATTGTCATCAACGTGCTGTTGAAACGCTCTACTTGTCCATTGGCTTGAGGGTGGTAAGGGCTGGTATGTATGTGGTTAGAGTGGAATACCCAAAATACCTCCTCCATGAGTTTCCCACAAAACTGGGACCCATTGTCCGTCAGAATTTGATCAGGAAAGCCTAATCTGGTAAAGGCCTCCATCAGTGCGTCCGCCACTCTTTTCGAGTCAATCGTGGTCAACGGTATGGCTTCACCCTACATTGTACAACAATCCACCATTGTGAGTATATACATGTTCCTCTTCCTAGTCCTAGGAAGTGGACCCACGATATCGATAGCTACACTCTCGAAAGGAGAGTTTATGATGGGCATCTCACCCAACACCACCGGTGCTGTCCAGTGTTTCGGTGCCACCCTCTGGCACTCAGGGCATGACTTCACATACCGACGCACATCCTCTGTCATTCCCGGCCAATAGTAATGGCAGGAAATCCGCTGCATGGTGGCGGCAATACCCATGTGCCCACTAAAGGAAATGGTATGCCCCATATGAAGAATTTGGGACCAGTGAGCCTTCGGGACCACCAACTGACCTTATAGGTTGTCTCCCCTTCCGGCTCTCCTGTAGAGTATCCTATTCTTCATGTAGTACTGACCCCGTCCTGGTGGATCAGCACTTCTCTGCAGCTTCTTGTAGCAAGGGCGTAAAGTTGCATCCTCACTCTGGGCAGTTCGCAACTCCCCCGGCAGTGGGTTAGTCACAATTGCTTCTGCCTCTTCCATTCTCGTCTGAGAGCGAGTCTGTATTGCTCCCATATGGATTGGCTCCCTGGGCATTCCCAGAAAGACATTCCAGAAACCGAGGATGACGGGGAAAATGGGATCGGTCAATACAGCGGCCTTGGTTGTGCCGGTGACATATCTCGACCGAATCTCCACTTTGGCAATGGGCAACTTCATGGCCACAGCACTCTTCTGTGCAGGCTGTATCTCCATGGTCTCACCTGTGAATTGTTCTGGGTGTACCAGATCCGCAGAAATCACGGCCTCCCCGTCCAGTTCAGTGTCGTATAGACACTCAACTTGTCAACCGTTAACCTCTATCAATTCCACTACAGGTGGTTTATCCTGGTCTGGAGTCTCTTCCTCGGCCTCGACCTGTTCGGTGGGCTCCACCTTAGGTTTCCCGGGGCACACGACGAAATGAGAGTCTCCTGACTTTCCCCTGCAGTCAATAGCATTGTGCGTGTTCGACTTGCAGTGTTTGCACCATTTCCCTGTCCTAGATTTTCTAGTGCCGGACTTGAGTGGGCTCTCCTGGTGGCGAGCTTCCTTGTCGACATTGGCATTATCAGTGACAACCTCCTTTGGAGTCACTTGAAATACCGCGAAGTGAGGGCTCTTAGCCTTCGATTTGCAGTCCCTCGTATTGTTAGGTCCTTGTCGACATTGGCATTATCAGTGACAACCTCCTTTGGAGTCACTTGAAATACCGCGAAGTGAGGGTTCTTAGCCTTCGATTTGCAGTCCCTCGTATTGTGAGAGGGTAACTTACAAATTGAACACCACTTCTCTGACCACGGTCGTTTTGGTGTAGAGCTCGGGGTTCTCTTGCTTCCCTCCTTCTTCTTCTCCAAACTATCCTCTGAAGTTTTTACATAAGGTTCCTCCTTCTTGGTTCCTGTGTTTTTGGTTTTCTTTCGGTCATTGTTCTCCTGACTTTTGGTGTTGGTGGAAAGCTTTGCCCCTGCCTCCCCATGTACCTCGACGAACCGTTCTGCCAATTTCGTCACGAGGTCAATACGTTCCGCCCCTTGTTCTCCCAGGAATGTCCTGAGAGGTTTCGACATTTGCTTCTTCAACTGGTCGACCACCATGAGCTCTTCCATACTCTCATAGTCATGTGCGAACCCAGCCAAATCCACCCACTTATAGAAATAGGATTTCAGACGCAGACTGTAGGCGGCAAACAACTCTCCCGGTTCTCGTTTCGCTGCTCGAAATTTCTTCCGGTAGGTATGTGACGTAACCTCGAAACGTTTCAGCAGAGCCGTTTTCAATACGTCGTAATTGTTCTCGTGTCCTGGCGGTAGGCGAGAATAAACCTCGTATCCGGTCCCACGTAATCCCTGGGACAACGTAAGACACCATTTGTCACGATCCAGACCCATAGCAACAGACATGGCATCGAAGCGTTGTTGGTACTGGGCAATCTTCTCTTTGTCTTCTTCGTAGACAGCCAAAGGAAACTTCATAGCATGGTAACTATGTCCACCTACTGGGATTGAGCCCAGAAACGAGGAGCCTTCCACTGCTCCCTCAGTTTCCCAACTAGATTGCCTTTTAAGCTCGAGTTCCCGCATTCGGTACTCGTGCTCCCTTTTCTGAGCTTCTTGTTCAGCTTCAAGTCGCCTAGCAGCTTGCCTCGATTCAAGTTTCTTTGCAGCTTGCTCAGCTTCCAGTTGCCTAGCAGCTTGCTCAACTTCAAATTTCTTAGCTGCTTGCTCAGCTTCAAGTTTCTTAGCTGCCTGCTCAGCTTCAAGTTTCTTAGCTGCTTGCTCAGCTTCAAGTTTCTTAGCTGCCTGCTCAGCTTCAAGTTTTTTAGCTGCTTGCTCAGCTTCAAGTTCCAGCCTTCTAGTGGCTTGCTCAGCTTCAATCCTCCTAGTTTCTAACTCCATCTTTTTCAATTCCATCTCGGCCTTCCGATCATCCCTTTCTGCTTGACGAATATCCCTCTCCACCTCCTGAATGTAATATGTTAGTGCAGAACCCGACAAACTTCCCCCTGTGCCCTTAGTTCTGCCATAGTTAGTTTAGGAGTGGCCATATTTCAGAGAGGTAAGTCAGCAGGTTACGTGCAAATTATCTCCAAACAAATATATAGATATATACTAATTAAAATGTATCTATATATTTAACACCACACAGCACAACACAACACAATCACTCAGTGACACGAGTAGAATTAGGACCACAGACCTAAGTAGACGTGTGAAGTGTGAACAGGTAAGATATGTGTCTTAAGATCACGTTTACGAGCCCCCAATAATGTCGTGAGTTCCTTTAAAGTGTCGTCCCTAGAGTGAGGGGAATCAACATCCACATTATTTTTAACCCCATATCATTATTCTGGAGAATCCACCAGATTCCGTCCACCACACTCCCTCAGTCAGTGGATACCTCTTTCTCTCTCTCTCTCTCTCTCTCTCTCTCTCTCTCTCTCTCTCTCTCTCTCTCTCTCTCTCTCTCTCTCTCTCTTTCTCTCTCTCACCACTTGCTCATGCCCCCTCTCACACTTCCCTAAAACAACATACCTAATAACTCTAGCTTCAAAAAATTAATAACAGATTAATTTAATAAAGAAAAGTGTATGTATGTGAGAAGTGTATGTGTAGAATGTATGTCGTACACTCTAGTGTGTCTGTAGAATCAGACCGAACATCTCAGGAGCAACATCCGATCATCATGGTAAAGACTACACAACACCATCGGAGTCAGCACAAAAAACCTCTCCAAACGATGTGTCCCTCCTGCCAGATGTAGACTATCTCCGGTAGCCGGTGATACTCACGATACTAAGACATCAATCACCTATATAGTCCGATACTGATCCTAACTTGATCATAAACACTGTCCCTAAATGTTCTTAGAGTTTGAGACTTCACAATTCCTGAATAGTGAAAACGCAGAACACTGTCCCTAGTAATTATCATTATTTCTTTCTACGAGATGTCCTAAAGTTCTCACCCTCTCTCAAGCATTGTACATAGTCTCACAGGAATCTACTAATTTCCTTCCTTGACACTTCTTATTGTTATTTTTCCATATGATGTGGAAAAAAACAAAACACTCATTAATGTTCAGGTCTCGTGTGGTGTGTAACACAAACATTATTGTTCTGAGAAGTCATCCTGTTGGATGCTTTTAGGTATCGGCTCACCAGAGCCATGTCCTTGAGACCTTTTCTATCAGAGGCCCAGTGTAAAGGCTGATGCATAAACCTTCCTGCACTACTTTCTCCAGGATTTTAATTTTCCATGTTTCAGTGGTTTTCATCCTAACCTGAGGGAACCTGTAAAAGAGAGAACAACACACCCGGTGAGAGCAACTTGTCCCTGACCCCTATTAGATGAGTGTAGGCCGATGGCCTCACTCAGACATATGACAGTGAACCAACTCTGTCATGGGCATAGGAGCTCATCACCTCGGTCTGAGGTAGGGTAAGACAAGGACAGAGCAAAATGTAAAGTGTAGAACCCCAGTAGACCCCACTGGAAGATCCCACCATTGGACATTCTCCCTATCCCCCAACCATCCTCAATCTCTCCAAACATCATCCCATTTCACTATTCCCAACCAGCTGAGCTACTTGACTTCTCACACTAGTTAATTTTAACAATGCGATTGCCCACTGTCGCCGATACTCCTTGACTACCTAACCACAACGTAACAACACTATGATAGAGTTCTAAACTATATCTATCACTAAGCTATTCAACATTATTTACAGCTAGATGCTATCCCGCCACTACCTTATGCAATCCTGGCTCAATCCGGAATCGAATTCACAATTTGTCACAAAAGGCACATGTTAATTGATACATAACACATGCGATTCTATTGAACACGAGAATCAAGCCATCTAACACTTCTGTCTAGTCCAATTTCATTCTTCACACTGGCGGCAAAAGAATTTATGTTTTCTGCAGTCAGAGATTGTCCGAGTGACGTCATTCTCCTGTCAACAACAGGTGTTCTCAGGGGCAGACAATCCGTCCCTAACTTCACAGGAATTTTCGTCTCCCCTATCTACAACCAAAGCAACCGTCTGTCCCTTCATCTCGCGATTCCCCAAAACAACAAGCCGACATTTCACGTTCCCTAGGGACTTTTCAATGACTGGCGGTTCCCTTGATCCGACGTGAATGTTTCTGTACTAGTAACAAACAATTGCAGCTGTGAAAACAGGCTGTCTCTGTTAGTTTTATCATCTTATCGTTAACCCACAGTGGTTCCGCGACAGGCTGAATGTTGAACTTTCTATCCCAAAAACATATAGTCTAGCACGTGTCTTTGTATTATATACAGCATGTTCTTTGCTAGTTGGTTCATTATTGTGAGAGAACTTTCTTCCCCAAAAACATATAGTCTAGCATGTGTCTTTGTGCTATATACAACAGGTCTTTGCTAGTTGGTTCATTATTGTTAGAGAACTTTCTACCACAAAAACATATAGTCTAGCACGTGTCTTTGTATTATATACAGCAGGTTCTTTGCTAGTTAGTTCATTATTGTGAGAGACATTTCTTCCCCAAAAACATATAGTCTAGGATGTGTCTTTGTGCTATATACAACAGGTTCTTTGCTAGTTGGTTCATTATTGTAAGAGGACTTTTTTTGCTAGTTGTTTCATTATTGTGAGAGAACTTTCTACCCCAAAAACATATAGTCTAGCACGTGTCTTTGTATTATATACAGCAGGTTCTTTGCTAGTTAGTTCAATATTGTGAGAGAACTTTCTACCCCAAAAACATATAGTCTAGGATGTGTCTTTGTGCTATATACAACATGTTCTTTGCTAGTTGGTTCATTATTGTAAGAGGACTTTTTTTGCTAGTTGTTTCATTATTGTGAGAGAACTTTCTACCCCAAAAACATATAGTCTAGCATGTGTCTTTGTGCTATATACAACAGGTTCTTTGCTAGTTGTTTCATTATTGTGAGAGAACTTTCTACCCCAAAAACATATAGTCTAGCATGTGTCTTTGTGCTGTATACAACAGGTTCTTTGCCAGTTGGTTTATTATGTTATACCCCAAAAACATATATTCTAGTGTAACGGGATCCAAGGAGATAGGAGCTCTGTTACAACTCGATTTCTTGAGTACTAGACTCTTAATTATCTTTCACTCTTTCAATATAAACAATCAGACAATGACACCACACCTAGGGGAGTGTTAATCACTGAAAAGGAAAAAAATTGTGATGGACAGAAGATTGTAAATAACCAACCACATATAGTTGAGATTCACACCTATGACAAATTGATAGTAAGACACAGTCCCATTTACTCTGCGAAATACTGCAGATTGAATTAACAGTTTAACAAACGATTTAATTCAGATAAGAACCTGGCTTTGATGAGTATGTCTCCCGAGAAAGTTCTTGCCATGATTGTTCAGAGGCATATTGGTGGTGGGATGGTTATAAAGAGCATCCCAAGGAATACACAATAAGATTTGAAGTGTGTATTGTGTATGTGGTAAACAACTTGGAAAACAAGCACAATGTCGTCACCCGGCAATGAGTGTCACTCCTTCACTACTGATGATCAAATTTCAGACGATCACTTGGTCTCTGAACACGCCACATGTTTCAATGAACATGGATGGACTGATTACTTCAATGTATGAGTATCGGCTGTGTCATCTCATCCACACAGCACTCATCGGGTCAATCAGAGTTGTCGCTCATTCCGGAGGTGTAAATCACATACGCCTCAGATGCAATCCCAGATAATGCCAGGTACGGCACGTTAAGGCCCGATAATGCACGATAAGACACAATAAAACGGGAGAATGTGAAAAAGAGACAAAACAATCACCCGGTGAGTAATCCATGCTCTGTCCCACCGTTTCATCACATACCAACAGTCAACACTCTCCTCACTGTTCCCTCCTTCGGCTCTCTGAAAACAGACCACAAAGGATCTGCCACAACCCATCATGGCTCGAAAGAGATTTCTCTATGAAACATTCCAAAGGAGAAATCATGACATTTCAAAAGAATCCTACCCAACATCATACTATTGATACTCCTTTCTTATTCTCCATTAATCCACCCTTCTAAAAAGTATGGATAGTACCAGTCTAAATATCTAAAGGATGTAATTAGATATAATACAACAGTGTACAGCATGTCACATGATGATAAAAAGATAAAGTTCCCTCAACTCTCCGAGAAAGGAGTACAACGATTCCTAGTAACCTGCAGAGATATAACGTCTGGGTTTTCATGTGATTTACTATTTATAACAGGTGACAGGACCTTTGAAACCAAATAAACTACCTGAATAGAATGAGTAACATTCCCTAAATATTTCTCAACCTATCTACGGGATAGTTAATCTTGAAAGGTAGAATAAAGACCGCCGCACTTAAACTCCCATACGCAATACTTCCAACTGGGAACATGAATCGGATATAATAATGTAATCTTAGCTCTCTTTCAACACAAGTTTCCAACCAGGCGGGTCACCAAGATAAAACTGACTCTAAGAAATTGATACAATGTGAACCTCTGGTCTGGTGGAATACTTGTGAGCAACTGCCCAAGAATGATCTCGTGACAACCACGACGTCACAATTAGAGCGTTCAGCCAAAAGGACAAGTAAGATACGCCGGATATTCCCAGAACTTGATACACCAGGATAATGTGTACCGATATGGAGTATAATTATTATGATGAACAATATCTAATACAGTTTAATATTTATTGTGGTGTTCCAAATTATAAGAATGACATGAATCCAATCCGGCAGACCAGACAGCGGCTGATTTCGTCACATGTAGCATGTGTCTTTCTGCTATATACAGCAGGTTCTTTGCCAGTTGGTTCATTATGGTGAGATTACCATTGCGTGATCTGTGGAAGGGTGCTAGATCAATTATGGAGGTAATCCGCCTGTAACGAAGTTGTACCCTTACAAAGCAAATACATAGCATAATGAAGCAAGGAAACCAGTTCTTGCCCTCACATCTGTTCCTTCTGTAATGGCATAATGAAGCAAGGTCAAATCTTATAGTCACAACAATCTGTAATGAAGCAAGAAGATCAGTTCTTGCTCTCGGACCAGTACCTTCTCAGATATTATAATCAAGGAGGAAAGTCAGTTCTTGTCTTCACAATAGTTTCTCATTAAGTAGCATATCGAAACACAAAGGTCAGATCTTGTCCTAGCAATAGTTCCTTTTCCAATGTCATATTAAATCAAGAAGGTCAGTTCTTGTCCTCACAACAGTCTCTTCGCCATTATCATAATGAATCAAAAGGGTCAATTCTTGTTGTCACAACAACCGTTTCTCCAACGTCATAATGAAGCTGGAAGGTCAGTTCTTGTCCTCATACCAATGCCTTCTCAAATGTTATACTCAAACAGGAAAGTCAGTTCTTGTCTTCGCAACAATTCCTCCTTAATTGATTCAGCGCTGAAGAATAATATATCGCCAAATTTGGCCTCCCATTTAAACAGAAGGACGCTATGTCGCCATACTAGGATCATCGTGTTATTTGTTTCGTTTCGTGGTATCTTCCGTAATTTCAATGCTCAATGCAAACTGTGAACCATTTTTGGTCCAAGCGTACTTTTTACTTTTGCACTGAATTAGTTAAATAGCATAATTAAGCTGAAAGGACCGTTCTTGCCCTCGCAACAGTTCCTTCTCAAATGTTATAATGAAGCATAAAGGTCAGTGTTTGTCTGCAAAACTAATTCATCATAACAACAACAACAACAAACATGAAAGAGAAACATTTTTTTAAAAAAACCACGTTATTCTTTAGTCTTCTGACCTGACATGACACTTCCTTCGCTGTCTCTGCATTTGTGTGTTTGTTATTTGACCTATGCAGGTTAAATATAATATTCTGAGACCTAAGGTGCTATCTCAATGGTTAGATAAGAATTCTGTTCATATTCCATAGTTGTGGGTTAACGTGGATGATAGACCTGGTGAATGAAGACACCTTTGCGTCGAAGTATACTTGTACCTGCAGTAGGCGCTGCCGTCATTTGGAGGTGACTGGTTCGAATCCCGGTCGGTAACTGTAGCTTTTATTTGTTACGTTGTCTAGTGTAGTGGTTCTAAACTGTACAAGAACCGAGTACATGATATTATTTTTCCCTCAATACTTTACAGTTCTGTACTTCTCGCCCTTCTGAAATTCGTTTTTTGTGTGATACTCTCGGCAGACAGCGTGCGGGTTTGCGGCAACATAACAAATCAGATGAAGTAAACCCCCGTGCAATGTAGTCCATCCTCACGACCACACAGTTAAACTTTAAATTCAGAGCTGTGAATATTATTGACATCAAAATATGTAATAGAAATATGTAAAAGGGAAAATTCTTAACCAAGGGATAGCTTTAAATACTTAGGGGCATTTATAACATCAGATGCGAGATCAGAATAGGGCAAGCAAAAGCTGCATTTCAGAAAATAAAAAGGATCTTATACCATAGGTCACAATCATTGAATGTAAGAGAGTGCTGAAGTGCTATATGGCAGTGTATTTTGGAATGTAAATGAAAACAATTGGAAGAACTTGGAGGCAACAGAGATGTGGTTCCTGAAACGAATCTTGCGAATCCATTGGAGTGCCAAAGTAACTAACAACGACTGCCTGAAAGAGACTAATGAAATTAGAATATTATATATATATATATATATATATATATATATATATATATATATATATATATATATATATATATATATATATATATATATCATCATTGGCACCTTGCCGTCTTGACAGACGATAGTTTGTGCTTTAAAAAGGCATAATAACTTTTAACTATGGCGGTAGCGAGTGTGACTGATAAGGCCAATTTGCGCTGTAAATGTCCGTTCACAGTGGGTGCATGTGAACACGTGGTCATTTCCACCATCATGCACCATCTTACGTCTCAAACGCTTGGTGTGTGACTTTTCTGCAATAATTTTCTCCTTTGACTTTATTCCATTTCTGATATTTGCCCTCCATGCAACACGTTCAGCGGCGACTTGCTCCCAATGTGCATTATCAATGCCTGTATCAATCATGTCCCGCTTACACACATCTTTGTATCGTAGTAGAGGCCGACCCTGAGATCTCTTACCCATCTGTAATTCACCAAAAAAGATATCCTTTGGTATTCTACCATCATCCATCCTCCTAAGATGTCCTATCCATCTAAGTCTACGAAGACTGAGCATGGAATAAACTGTCACACAACCTGATCTTTCCAATACTTCAGTATTTGTGATTTTGTCTTGCCACTTAATACCAAGAATTCTTCGCAGACACCGCATATGAAAGCTGTTTAAATTGTTCTCTTGGTGTGAGTAAGTTGTCCAGGTTTCACTGCCATAGAGAAGAGTACTAAGGACACAGGCTTGATAGACAAGGACTTTTGTTTTGGCAGTAAGCTTCCTGTTCTCCCAGACTCTTTTTCTTAACCTGTTCATTGTTGTTGCTGCCTTACCAATCCGGATGTTGATTTCCTGATCTAGGGATAATTTGCTATTTACCACTGATCCTAGATATGTAAAATGGTCTACTATCTCTAGTTCGGCGTCGTCAATAAAGATTGATGGTACCCCATGTGCACCTTGTGACATAATCTGTGTCTTCTTTTTGCTAATTGTTAAACCAAATTCAGAACAAGCATTGGAGAATGCAGATAGTAGACATTGCAATTCTTCCTCAGAGTGGGTCGTAACTGCAGCATCATCTGCAAAAAGCAACTCTCTGATCAGTACCCTCCTAATTTTGGTCTTAGCCTTCAATCTCTGAGCATTGTAGAGGCCGCCATCTGAGCGTGAGTGAATGTATATACCACCATCCTGATCACGAAATGCATATTTCAGTAGAAGTGAAAAGTATATTCCAAAGAGGGTGGGAGCTAGTACACAACCTTGCTTAACTCCACTCTTGATTTCAAATTCTTCAGAAGTTGCACCATCAAACTTGATTATACCCTTCATGCCTGTGTGGAACGATTCCACAATGGACAGAAGAGTTGGTGGGCAGCCAATCTTCTTTAGTGCCTTAAACAGACCCTCACGACTGACCAAATCAAATGCCTTTGTGAGGTCGATGAAGGCAATAAACAGTGGTTGATTCTGTTCACGGCATTTTTCTTGCATTTGTCGCAATGAGAATATCATATCAGTGGTAGACCGGTTCTGTCGAAAGCCACACTGTGATTCGGGGTAGACTTGATCTCCTAGGACTTGAAGTCTGCGCAGAACAATTCTGGCAAATACTTTTCCAACAATACACAGAAGTGAGATACCCCTATAGTTGTTGCAGTCGCTCCGATCGCCCTTGTTCTTGTACAGTGTTATGATGCTTGAATCTTTGAAATCCTGTGGGACTTGTCCTTCACGCCAGCATAGCTCTATTAGCTGGTGGATCTGTATAGTGAGTGTGTCTTGCCCACTCCTGATAACCTCTATTGGAATCCCATCCTTACCTGGAGCCTTGCCAGATGCAAGTTCATTTATAGCACACTTAACTTCTGTTATGGTGGGAAGTGTGTCCAGGTGGTCAAGAGTTGGTAGAGCCTCTATGGCGTTGAGGGCATTATCCGCTAGTTTGGTCTCACTTGAGTAAAGCTCCAAATAGTGCTCTACCCATCTGTCCATCTGCTGTTTCTTATCAGTGATGACTTCTCCAGTCAAGGTTTTCAATGGTGCACTGGACCACAGGCTTTCTTTATTCCTTCATACATGCTTCTTATGTCTCCCTTATCACTTGCGATTTGAATGGACTCACATAACTTGATCCAATAATCATTTGCACACTGCCTGGCAGCCTTTTGCACATCCTTCCTAGCTTGCCTTAGCTCACTCAGAGTGTTACGCGTTGGTCTTTCCTTGTTTCTTAAGAGAGCTTTCTTCTTCTTATCAATCAAGGGCTGCAGAGTCTCGCTGTTGGCCGCAAACCAGTCCTGCCTCTTATGATCCACAGTGCCGTAAACCCTTACGGCAGTTTTACAAAGAGTTTCCTTAATTTGACCCCACTTTTCATTTACTGTACAATTTTCTGGTGTATCAGTGAAAGCGTCTTCAAGTTGCTGTTGAAACTGAAAGCACTTTTCAGGATCATGAGTGTTAATAATATTAATCCTGGGGCTAGATTTGTGTTTAGCTGTGTAGATTCTCTTTGGTCTCAGTCTAACCCTTGCAACAACCAAAGAATGATCCGTATCACAGTCAGCACTGTGGTAACTACGAGTCAATGATATATGGTTCAGATGTTGTCTCCGTGTGATGATGAAGTCCAGCTGGTGCCAATGGCCGGATCTTGGATGTTTCCATGTGACCTTATGCATCTCTTTTGTTTTAAAAAAAGAGTTTGTAATACATAGGTCATTACTGGTGCAATGCTCCAGCAGCCTTTGCCCATTTTCATTCATGCGACCGATGTTGTATTTTCCAAGGCACACTGGCCATGAACTCGAGTCCTTGCCCACACGAGCATTGAAATCACCGAGCATATAAATGTAGTCGGATTTTGGAACTGCCTTAATCACAGAGTCTAACTCCTCATAGAACAAATCCTTCACATCATCAGAGGAATCGAGTGTCGGTGCATATGCAGTAATAATGGTGGCAAACCCACAAGAGGTTGCCAAGCGCAGGGATAATAGTCTTTCATTTCCTCCTGCTGGAATTTCAATCATTCCCAGTAGCGAATTCTTCACTGCAAAGCCCGCACCGTGTTGCCTTTTTTCTGCCTGCCCTTTACCCTTCCAGAAAAAGGTGTAGTTGTTTTCCCTGAGTGACCCTTCCTCAGCGAGGCGAGTCTCCTGCAGGCCAGCAATATCAATGTTAAGACGATTGAGTTCGGCATCAATCACAGCCGTTTTTCTCACATCGTCAATATTGGTCAAGTCAGTGGAAAATCCTGGACACATGGTTCTCACGTTCCAGGTTGCAAGCCGTAGCTTGAGGTTTCTATTTATATTTTTGTTTGTACCTGGTGCATTGGTTTTACAGCCTGCGATTCAGATTTTGTCCTAGCCCCAAGCACCCATTGAAGCAGCCAGGCTGTGGCGGATCAGCACCCAATTGGCTGGGGGCTGCCCAGCTTGAGGCGGGCGGTAGCTGATCAGTGACACCTATAGGTGTCTCCCACCGTCAGAGGCAACGCGTGGCGCCCCATGTCTACGCCAACTGACAAGAACTTATAACCCGTAACAGTTGCCTCTCGCTTTGATTCCGAGACCAGTTAAGACCAGGGATGGAGTTATTGCCTCTCCATAGCACAAAGCCTGGGCTAAAATATAGAGATCATGTGTTGCCCATGCAGCATGATCCCTCTCTCGGCCTGCCTAGTTCACTCCAGAGGAAAGGTAACACCCCTACATCTGGAACAAGACAAGCTGCAGAAGCTGCCGGATCAGCAAAGCAATGCTCTAACTGTCCGCCTGTCGGAGCTTCGATCCTAGACCAGTCGCCAACCAAGGCTTAGGGCCTGGTCTGCCCTGCCATGACAATTTTGTCTTTAGCTTGCATTTCCTCGCACCAGGGTAAGGCGTGTACCCTCCCAATTGCGCTCTTCCGCCCGAAGCCGTTGGCACAATAAAGTGTATGTATGCCTTGTGGCATAGTCGAGACAGAAACACGGAGCTGATCCACGACTCTGGTGATCGGGTGAGATGGCAGAACATGACCGCCCACGCTTACCGGCATGGCACATGATGGATGGATGTAAATATGTAAATATGTATGTCCTTTATTTGTTCGCGAACGGCCCATCCGATTGAGATGAAATTTTCTACACACCTTCCTTTCATTCCAGAGCTGTCAACTGTCATAGTTTTTTTTTCTTCTTCCTCCTCCTCCCTCCTCCCCTCCCAAAATACGTACGTAAATATATGATGATGATGATGAAAGAATCCCCGAACCAAAACGCTAGGGAAAGGGAAGAAAATGACGTGACTACACAGAATCGTCACACGGCAATCATCATCATCAAGTGCCGTGCCGGCTGGCGTAGGCGTTCATGGCTCTCCGTAGATCTCAGTCTTTGGTTTTTTGGATCAACTCTGCTGCTGATATTCCTCCATGCCACGGCAATATCAATAACAATTCATCTTTTTATGTGTAAGGAAGTTATCTACAGTCGTGTAGAAGGGAAGAACTAGACGAGTATGAATTCGGAATGGCGAACTCTCTCCTCCTCTCTTCTCCTCCCTCCTCCTCCCTCTACCTCCTCCCTCCACCCTCCTCCTCTTCTTCCTCCCTCTCATCCCTCTCCCTCCTCCCTCCTCCTTCTCCCTCTTTCTTCTCCCTCTTCCTCTCCCCTCCTCCTCCATCCTCCTCCCTCCTACTCCCTCCGCCTCCTCCCCCTCCTCCCTCATCTTCCCTTCTCCTCCCTCTCCCTCCTTATCCCTCCTCCTCCTCCTGCCTTTCTCCTCCTCCTCCTGCCTCCTTCTCCCTCATCATCCTCACTCCTCCTTCTCCCTTCTTCTCCCTCTTCCCTCTTCCTCCTCCTCCTACCTCCTCCCTCCTCCTCCCTCTACCTCCTCCTCCTCCCTCCACCCTCCTCCTCCCTTCTCCTCCTCTTCCTCCTCCCTTTCCTTCATCCTCCTCCTGCCTCTATCTCCTCCTTCCCCTACCTCTTTCCTCCTCCCTCCTCCTCCTCTTCCACCTCCCTTTCCTTCCTCCCCTCCTCATTCTCCCTCCTTCCTCTCCCTCCTTCCTCCTCCTCCTTCCTTCTTCTCCCTCTGCCTACTCCCTCCTCCTATCCCCTCCTCCTCCCTCCTCCTCCTCCTCCTCCCTCCTTCTCCTCCTCTCCCCTCCTCCTCCTCCTACCCTCTTCCTCTTTCCCTCCTCCCTCTCCCTCCTCCTCCTCCCTCTTCCTCCTTCCTCCTCCTCCCTCTTCCTCCCTCTCCCTCCTCCATCCTCCTCCTCCATCCTCCTCCTCCCTCCTCCATCCTCCTTCTTCCTCCTCCTTCCTTCTCCTCCCTCCTCCTCCCTCTTCCTCCTCCTCCTACCTCCTCCCTCCTCCTCCTCTCTCCTCCTCCCTCCTCCCTTTTCCTCCCTCCTCCTCACTCTACATCCTCCCTCCTCCTCTCCACTCTTCCTCCTACCTTCTTCCTCTTCCCCTCCTCCCTATCCCTCCTCCTCCCTTCACATTCCTCCTCCTCCCTCTTCCTCCTCCTCCCTCCTCCTCCTCATCCCTCCTTCTCCCTCCTCCTCCTTCTTCCTCCCTCCTCCTCCCTCCTCCTCCCCCTCCTCCTTCCTCCTCCTCCCTCTCCTCCTCCTCCTCCCTCTACCTCCTCCCTCCTCCTCCCTCTTCCTCCTCCTCATCCCTCCTCCTCCCTTCTCCTCCTCCCTCCTCCTCCTCCCTCTACCTCCTCCTCCCTTCACATTCCTCCTCCTCCCTCTTCCTCCTCCTCCCTCCTCCTCCTCATCCCTCCTTCTCCCTCCTCCTCCTTCTTCCTCCCTCCTCCTCCTCCTCCCTCCTCCCCTCCTCCTTCCTCCTCCCTCTCCTCCTCACTCCTCCTCCTCCCTCCTCCTCCCTCTACCTCCTCCCTCCTCCTCCCTTCACATTCCTCCTCCTCCCTCTTCCTCCCTCCCTCCTCCTCCTGCCTCCTCCTCTCTCCTCCTCCCTCCTCCTCATCACTCCTCCTCCTCCCTCCTCTACCTCCTCCCTCCTCCTCCCTTCACATTCCTCCTCCTCCCTCTTCCTCCCTCCTCCTCTCTCTCCGCCTCCCTCCTCCTCCTCCCTCTACCTCCCTCCCTCCTCCCTCCTCCTCCCTTCACATTCCTCCTCCTCCCTCCTCCTCCTCCCCTCCTCCCCCTCCTTCTCCTCCTTCTCCCTCCTCATTCTCCCTCTTCCTCCTCCCTCTTCCTTCTCCCTCCGCCTCCTCCATCCTCCTACTCTCTCCTCCTCTTCCCTCCTCCTCCCTCCTCCTCCCTCTCCTCCTCCTGCTCCCTTCTCCTCCTGCGTTCTCCTCCTCCCTCCTTCTCCCTCCTCCTCCCTCTTCCTCCTCCCCTCCTCCTCGCCTCCTCCTCTACACTACTCCTCCCTCCTCCTCCTAATCCCTCCTCCTCCCTCCTATTCCTCCCTACTCCTCCTGTCTCCTCCCTCCTCCTCCCTCCTCTTCCCTCCTCCACCTTTCTCTTCCTCCTCCCTCCTCCATTTACCCAAGACAGACAGACAGTCAGACAGATAGTGTAACAGTGTAGGTATAATTGGGGTCTATTGGAAAACTCCGATACAGCACGATTGAGCATTGAGACTGAAAGGGGGGGAGATGCTCAATCGTGACGTATTGGGTTGGTATGGGCAGTTAGAACCCAGCTTGAGTAGCGAATGGAGGTGTACATCGAAGCTTGGTTATATTAAGCCAATAAACGTTTTATCAACAAACAAACGACCGGCCTTCGTCTTATATTACACACTGTTATAAGAGGCGAAATGGAGCCGCTCGACCAGGATGCGAACCTGAGAATGAGAAAGATAAAAACTATGCAAAGTCGGAGTTGAATAACGTCGTCGCGGAAAGATTCAAGCGGCACGTGAAAAAACAACTATTGAACCTGGTAACAGCCGCACCAAAAGATGGCCAGCAAGTTATAAGACGAGATAGTAATAATATCTGAATACAAAGGCCAAAAGCTCGACCAGGAGTGGTCCTTTGTAAGTCTTTTTTAAGACTTCAGATAAGAAGTTTGTTGTACCAGCCGTTTTGCAGAGGTCACGGTGAAGAAAGTTTGTATGGCCGCCCTTCTGCAGGTTGACTGTTAGCAAGAGCCATCAAAGCCGCTGCCTTACATCATTTTGATTGACCAGGAGTGATCCTGTCCTGAAAGTTTGGGCAAACCAGCAATTTAAGTTCCTCAAAGTTAAAGAGCTAATCAGGAGTTGTCAGGACAGCATGATCGTTGATCGGGCCATAAGTTCTTAAGACACGCCATTATCGTTGGGCCTTGGCTGATCCTGATCCATCCTTGGGCCACGTTAATCCTACGACCCAAACACCTGATCCATCCTTGGGCCACGTTAATCCTATGACCCATTCCAAACGACGTTGAAGTACCCACCTGAGAATCAAGGAAGGGACCCAGCCAGGGTTGAAGATTTTCCGGCAGCCCATGAGATGTGACCCAACCAGGGGTTGAAGAATTTTCTGGCAGCCCATGAGAAGGACGAGAGTACCTGAGGGAGGAGAAATGGTATCTGAACTCCACCACCTGAACTCTGAGACTGAGTTTCACCTAATGCGGGATCTGGTTGCTTGAACTGAACTGAAGGTAACAGAGTAATTTAGAAATAGAATCCCGTGAGGTTCCGAATTCATTTATTAGAGTGGAGTACAGAACATTATCTACAAGGAACCTTCTTCTGATTGCCACCAGTTTGAGTTTTTTTTTCGAGGACAGGGTTCATTATTCCTATGCTCAGACAGGACATCGTTGGTGCTTCTTCTGATTAATGTAACATCTTACAATATTATAACCAACTGAATTGTGCTGGTTGGGATTTGGGAAATTATAATTGTGTGATTGGTTGCTTGCTTGGTTTTGCTATTTTTTTTCAGCATGGCGGAACAGGACACCTTAGCACAAGTTCTGACAGGCGTAGGAACAGCAGTAGGCCGACTTAATATGGTGGTCAAACAACAGGGGATGGCAACAGAAATTATGAAATTTAGTGGACAGGCTAAGGACTATAAGAAGTGGGTCACCTCTATAGAAAAATATGCCTATTTGATCTCGGCAACAGATGAAGAGAAAATGAGACTAGCGTATCAGACGGCAACAGAACCGGTCTCACATCATATAAGAAGAAAATTAGAGGCTGGGGTAGATGAGACATGGGAACAATTCAAAGAGGACCTAGCAAGAAAATATGCAGAAATTACGGATCCGCAACATGCATTTTCGGTGTTGAGGCAGGCTAAACAAAATAACGGAGAAACGGTGCAGTTGTTTAGCGATAGGTTGATTAACCTGGCTGAAGAGGCATTCTTAGGACAGAATGTGCGAGGGGAGGAGGTGGAAAGGATGTTGGTAGGGATTTTTGTGGATGGCATCAAATCTGATGGTTTGAAATTTAAACTGATGAGGGATAACCCTGAGAGGTTATCACAAGCGGTGGATATTGCGGTGCAAGAGGAAAATTTGAGACGAAGGTTTAGATTAAGAACAGGACGAGAAGTGGGAAGTAATAGAGACGACAGAATTGAGGAACCCATGGAAATAGGACAAACAAGATTCGGATGGAATAGGAGAGGCGGTATACAAACCTTACAAGGTAGAAATAGGAGCGATTATGTTGAAAGAAGAAATGTGAGATACCCTACAAGTGAGGCAGTAAGAAACACAAATAACACAAACATTGTCTGTTGGGTTTGTGGTCAACGGGGACATGTTTCTCGTTTTTGTAATAACAGGCGTGTCCAGTCGAATACACAGGGTAGATATGATAATAATAGGGTGACTGGGAATGTTGTTGATGGACACAGGAATTTTACAGGTACAAGAACACAGGTAAATCGGCGCCCTACCTATTAGACAGGACCTATGATAGGAGGGTAAATAATAGGGTCCCAAGTATTAGAGAGTATGTTAATAACAAGTATAATAGATCGAACAGAGAATATTTTCAAATGGATGAAGTCAAGAAATTTATAGAAGAAAAAACAGATTATAGCTCGTGTATATTAGAAATAGGGAAGTATAGAGTTCGTACATTAATAGACTCAGGAGCTCAAGTTAGTGTAGTAAAAGAAAGTTTTTTATACAAAATAGTAAGAAATTGTAGAGTATTTAAGTGTAGTAATAATTTACACTCTGTTACTGGACAGAATTTACAAGTAGTTGGACAAACAATGATCAATTTTAAATTAGGAGGGATCAACATAAGACACCTTTTTCATGTAGTGAGGGGTTTAAATAGAAATATGTTGATAGGAAGAGATTTTTTGATAAAGAATGGGATAAGACTTTTTTATGATTTACATAAGTTAAAATTTAGAGACGTATATATAGATATGGAAGAGGATATGCATATAGCAGCACTAGTTTAGGGTCAAAATGACAACGACATTAAAACCACAGTCGGTTAATTTAATACAAGCGAAGCTGAAGAGAAACCCATATTATGTGGAAGGAAACACAGTCAGAATCACTGAGTTACAAGAAGAAATAATTGATGAGCCTGGTTTGGAGGTTCCAGAT
>OY992876.1:308106942-308118349 GCA_963921405.1 Cepaea hortensis | reverse complement strand
GAAGCTTGGTTATATTAAGCCAATAAACGTTTTATCAACAAACAAACGACCGGCCTTCGTCTTATATTACACACTGTTATAAGAGGCGAAATGGAGCCGCTCGACCAGGATGCGAACCTGAGAATGAGAAAGATAAAACTATGCAAAGTCGGAGTTGAATAACGTCGTCGCGGAAAGATTCAAGCGGCACGTGAAAAAACAACTATTGAACCTGGTAACAGCCGCACCAAAAGATGGCCAGCAAGTTATAAGACGAGATAGTAATAATATCTGAATACAAAGGCCAAAAGCTCGACCAGGAGTGGTCCTTTGTAAGTCTTTTTTAAGACTTCAGATAAGAAGTTTGTTGTACCAGCCGTTTTGCAGAGGTCACGGTGAAGAAAGTTTGTATGGCCGCCCTTCTGCAGGTTGACTGTTAGCAAGAGCCATCAAAGCCGCTGCCTTACATCATTTTGATTGACCAGGAGTGATCCTGTCCTGAAAGTTTGGGCAAACCAGCAATTTAAGTTCCTCA
Source organism: Cepaea hortensis (assembly GCA_963921405.1). Lineage (NCBI taxonomy): Eukaryota > Metazoa > Mollusca > Gastropoda > Stylommatophora > Helicidae > Cepaea > Cepaea hortensis. The sequence goes on along the minus strand of OY992876.1, from coordinate 308,117,835 downwards.
AAGTTAAAGAGCTAATCAGGAGTTGTCAGGACAGCATGATCGTTGATCGGGCCATAAGTTCTTAAGACACGCCATTATCGTTGGGCCTTGGCTGATCCTGATCCATCCTTGGGCCACGTTAATCCTACGACCCAAACACCTGATCCATCCTTGGGCCACGTTAATCCTATGACCCATTCCAAACGACGTTGAAGTACCCACCTGAGAATCAAGGAAGGGACCCAGCCAGGGGTTGAAGATTTTCCGGCAGCCCATGAGATGTGACCCAACCAGGGGTTGAAGAATTTTCTGGCAGCCCATGAGAAGGACGAGAGTACCTGAGGGAGGAGAAATGGTATCTGAACTCCACCACCTGAACTCTGAGACTGAGTTTCACCTAATGCGGGATCTGGTTGCTTGAACTGAACTGAAGGTAACAGAGTAATTTAGAAATAGAATCCCGTGAGGTTCCGAATTCATTTATTAGAGTGGAGTACAGAACATTATCTACAAGGAACCTTCTTCTGATTGCCACCAGTTTGAGTTTTTTTTCGAGGACAGGGTTCATTATTCCTATGCTCAGACAGGACATCGTTGGTGCTTCTTCTGATTAATGTAACATCTTACAATATTATAACCAACTGAATTGTGCTGGTTGGGATTTGGGAAATTATAATTGTGTGATTGGTTGCTTGCTTGGTTTTGCTATTTTTTTTCAGCATGGCGGAACAGGACACCTTAGCACAAGTTCTGACAGGCGTAGGAACAGCAGTAGGCCGACTTAATATGGTGGTCAAACAACAGGGGATGGCAACAGAAATTATGAAATTTAGTGGACAGGCTAAGGACTATAAGAAGTGGGTCACCTCTATAGAAAAATATGCCTATTTGATCTCGGCAACAGATGAAGAGAAAATGAGACTAGCGTATCAGACGGCAACAGAACCGGTCTCACATCATATAAGAAGAAAATTAGAGGCTGGGGTAGATGAGACATGGGAACAATTCAAAGAGGACCTAGCAAGAAAATATGCAGAAATTACGGATCCGCAACATGCATTTTCGGTGTTGAGGCAGGCTAAACAAAATAACGGAGAAACGGTGCAGTTGTTTAGCGATAGGTTGATTAACCTGGCTGAAGAGGCATTCTTAGGACAGAATGTGCGAGGGGAGGAGGTGGAAAGGATGTTGGTAGGGATTTTTGTGGATGGCATCAAATCTGATGGTTTGAAATTTAAACTGATGAGGGATAACCCTGAGAGGTTATCACAAGCGGTGGATATTGCGGTGCAAGAGGAAAATTTGAGACGAAGGTTTAGATTAAGAACAGGACGAGAAGTGGGAAGTAATAGAGACGACAGAATTGAGGAACCCATGGAAATAGGACAAACAAGATTCGGATGGAATAGGAGAGGCGGTATACAAACCTTACAAGGTAGAAATAGGAGCGATTATGTTGAAAGAAGAAATGTGAGATACCCTACAAGTGAGGCAGTAAGAAACACAAATAACACAAACATTGTCTGTTGGGTTTGTGGTCAACGGGGACATGTTTCTCGTTTTTGTAATAACAGGCGTGTCCAGTCGAATACACAGGGTAGATATGATAATAATAGGGTGACTGGGAATGTTGTTGATGGACACAGGAATTTTACAGGTACAAGAACACAGGTAAATCGGCGCCCTACCTATTAGACAGGACCTATGATAGGAGGGTAAATAATAGGGTCCCAAGTATTAGAGAGTATGTTAATAACAAGTATAATAGATCGAACAGAGAATATTTTCAAATGGATGAAGTCAAGAAATTTATAGAAGAAAAAACAGATTATAGCTCGTGTATATTAGAAATAGGGAAGTATAGAGTTCGTACATTAATAGACTCAGGAGCTCAAGTTAGTGTAGTAAAAGAAAGTTTTTTATACAAAATAGTAAGAAATTGTAGAGTATTTAAGTGTAGTAATAATTTACACTCTGTTACTGGACAGAATTTACAAGTAGTTGGACAAACAATGATCAATTTTAAATTAGGAGGGATCAACATAAGACACCTTTTTCATGTAGTGAGGGGTTTAAATAGAAATATGTTGATAGGAAGAGATTTTTTGATAAAGAATGGGATAAGACTTTTTTATGATTTACATAAGTTAAAATTTAGAGACGTATATATAGATATGGAAGAGGATATGCATATAGCAGCACTAGTTAGGGTCAAAATGACAACGACATTAAAACCACAGTCGGTTAATTTAATACAAGCGAAGCTGAAGAGAAACCCATATTATGTGGAAGGAAACACAGTCAGAATCACTGAGTTACAAGAAGAAATAATTGATGAGCCTGGTTTGGAGGTTCCAGATGGAGTAATGAAGTTGGATAAACACTTAACCTTTCCAGTAATGATTATCAACAACACAGGGAGAGAAATCAAGTTATACAGAGGATGTGTGATAGCAAAGTTAGATCATAACATTAGTGAAATATTGGCAACGAATAGAACAGAAGTGTTGGGAACAAGTTATTTGGAAACTTCTAGTGAAAGGAGAAGTGACAGACGCGGATGCGGAAGAAGAGGGAAAATCAGAATGAATGAATTGATCCATCCATTCGGAGAAAATAAAGTACATATACATTCACTAGACAAAATAACAAGGGAACAAGAATTGCTGTCACAGTTAAAAGCTTCGCCAGAAAATAAGGAAGTGTTAGAACAGTTTATAAAGCAAAATCAAGATGTGTTTGCGGTTAGTGATTTGGAATTGGGTAAGACGCGGACGGTTACGATGGAGATAGACACGGGAGATCATCCACCAATTAGTCTAAAACCATACAGAACTCCATTAAGAAACAGAGAAATAATGGAAAAGGCAATAGAGGAGATGCTGAAAGCAGGAATAATAAAAAGGTCGAAGTCAGAATGGTCATCTCCGGTGGTCATCGTGGCCAAGCCTGATGGTTCGAGTCGTTTCTGTTGTGACTACAGGGCGTTGAACAAAATCACCAAGAATGTAGCATACCCACTGCCGGTAATTGATGACATTTTGGGGCTACTTAATGGCTCTACATATTTCACAACGTTGGACGCAAGGTCAGGGTTTTGGTGTATTCCGATGTCAGAGGACGCACAACGGAAAAGTGCCTTTTGTACCCACATGGGCTCGTACGAATTCTTACGAATGCCTTTTGGAGTCAAGACAGCGCCCTCACACTATATGCTCTTAATAAATGAAGTTCTAGAGGGTATGCAAAGGTTCGCTCTTGCTTATATTGATGATATATTGGTCTATACCAAAGGAGATGTAGAAGATCATTTGAAACATATTAGACTAGTGTTTGACAGGTTAAGAAAGCATGATGTGAAGTTGAAGCTTAGTAAGTGCCAATTTTTAAAAACAGAAACAAAATATTTAGGGTATATTATAAATAGAGAGGGTATAAAACCAGACCAGAACAAAATAAAGATTATTAAAGAGTTACCTGCACCAACAAACGTTAAGGAAGTACGTGCTTTTATAGGAACGTGTGCGTATTATAGACGGTTTATTCCGGCATTTTCAAGGATAGCTGAACCAATTACAAATTTAACAGCCAAGTACGCCAGGTTTAAGTGGGATGATGAGTGTCAAAAAGCCTTCGACTATTTAAAAAACAGCTTAACATTGGTACCACTATTGACGCATCCAGACTTAAACAAACAGTTAATACTATACACAGATGCTTCAGACAGTGCAGTAGGAGCATGTTTAGTACAACCATATGAAGGAAAAGAATCTGGAATACCAGGGGTAAAAAATGAAAGACCTATCTACTTTTTGTCTCATAAGCTTAGTAAATCACAAAAAAAATGGAGTACTATCGAGAAGGAGGCTTACGCGATTCATTACGCTCTTCAAAAACTTAATTACTATTTACATAACGCAAGTTTTGTTATTAGAACTGACCACATGCCTTTAAAGTCTTTTTTAGAAGCTCCAGTGCAGAACAGGAAAATACAGACATGGGCATTGAATCTTCAGGGGTACGACGCGAAAATTGAATACATACCGGGTAAGATAAACACATGCGCTGATCTTTTGTCTAGAATTCCATATACACAGTCATCAGAGGATACAGAAGTGGAGGCAGCCGAACCAGAGATAGACGACAGGAATTGGCAGGTAAATATTCTGGATTCTGCTATAATAAATGGGGGAGAATTTGATAGCTTACCATCAGATCAAGAGTCTGAACATAGAGAAGAAGATCTACAGTTAGCACAATTCAATATGAAAGAAGAGCAGGATTTGGACCCAAGAATCATACAAATAAAGGAAAAGTTACGAGAAACAGAAGATAACAAATATAAAAGGAATTATTTGCTATTACAAGAGGATGGACAGTTATATTATATGTGTGAAAAGAACGAACAACTAAGGAAATATATTCCAAAGCATTTGGAAAATGAACTTTTAAAAGCATATCACGATGAAAATGGACATCTCGGTAGAGACAAACTAGTGAAAGCACTTACAAGTAAATATTATTGGCCAAACTTATTTAAATCTGCATGCAAATATGTAGATACGTGTGAAAAGTGCAGATTAAGGAACATGAAAACAATAAAGTCTCCATTACAGGACACAGATATTCCTCACTTCCCAATGCAAAAGATTAGTTTAGACATATCAGGTCCACACCCCAGAACATTGTCAGGAAATGTATATTTAATTCATATAGTAGACATCTACAGTCTTTGGCCAGAGGTTTATGCAATTCCAGATAAGAGCGCGGATACTGTCATTAATATTTTTTTACAGGAGTTCGTACCAAGGTTTAGTTGCCCACAAAGTATACTTACAGATAATGGTAGAGAATTTGTAAATAAAAAATTCGAAAAGTTATTAAAAGATTTAAACATAAGACATATAAAGACCTCATTTTATAGACCTTCGTCAAATGCGAAAAACGAGCGTCAACATCAGACGTTATACAACATTGTGGCAAAGATTATTGATGAACATGAAAAAGATTGGGATCTATTTTTGGGACCTGCTCTTAGCGCTATTCGTACAAATCAAAATGAGAGCACGGGTTTTTCGCCATTTTATTTAATACACGGGAGAGAACCAATATTACCTATAGATAATTTATTAAAACCTAGACGGAAATATATGGGTGAAGATTTTCAAGAGGTCATAATACAAGAAATGCATAAAGCACATATGAGATTAAGAAATAATATAATAAAAGCTAGGGAAAGACAGAAAAAGTACAAAAATGTAAATACAAAATTACAGGAGTTTAAAGTAGGTGATAGAGTTTATTACAAAAAGCATAGAAGAAACTCTAAGTTTGATTCTCGTTGGATTCCAGGTTATTACGTTTTGGAAAAACTGGGTAATGTATCGTATGTAATAAAGAACCAGGTCACAGCACACATAGCAAGGGCACATGTTGAACACTTAAGAAGAGATGAAAATGAGATAGAAAATAATAATTATAATAATAATTGTTATTCGGATGCAAAATTTTTGGATGAACAAGTTGTTACAATAACTCCAGATCTTGGAAGAGCTACAGTAACCCCAGATCTTAGAAAAGAACCAGAACAAAATCAGTTGTTAGCAAATCCAAGTTACGAAGAACAAGAACAGACAATTCCGAAAAGAATGGAAGAAGAAGGGACAAATGAAACTCATTATGATAGTATGGAAGAAGACACAGGTGCTCCATTTAAAAATACTAGGCAAGCAACAAAAAGAAGAATGGACAGTCAAAGAAATAAAGAAGTAAAAAGACAGAGAAGAATTAGAGATGATTCAACAAGCGGAGACGATATACCTGTACTAGAAAGATCCTTAAGAAAGAATGATCGACAAATTAGGTGGGATGTTGAACGGAAGAAATTAGCGGCAGCTAAAGAGAGACATACAGACGAAGAAGAAGAAATGGATGAAAAGTCAGAGTCAAGTAGTAGTATGGAAGAGGCTAGTAGGTTGTACGAAGAAGAAGATGTTGATATAGAGTTAGCACTTATTCAGAGAAACTTAGAGTTGTTGAGGAAATGGAAACGTAAGAGGTAGATAAATCGAAAGTACTGTAGATAACAAGAAGAAGTATACGAAACGGTGGAAAAAGTGGTTTTGAGATATTAGTACAGTGGGTGAATGTATTTGTTTTATTGAGGTTAGAAGTGCCGTGTTTAAAGATAGGGGTTAACAAGTTATAATAATAATAGACAGGATAGATCACAAGTACGTTGATAAGTAGAGGATGGCTACATTGAGTTAATGTTGGATATAGGTTACAGTGCTTACTTAAGAGCTTATTCAGGATACTATGTGCTGTTAAGAGATAATAAATAGATAATTCTGGATTACTGATTTGTTTATCTAGATAGAACAGATATGTTCATAATTGATCTGTAAATAACAGATATATAGATAGGAGGTTTAGTCTTCTCGGTCATATAAATACTGGATATGCGTCATTTATGAGAGCCTAATGCTGGTAGTAATTTTAAGAGAGTTAAAATTGTGTTGAAAACGGTGTTTATGAAATCTAAGTTTTATGAGTTATGAGTCATATAAGAAATGTTTTTATGCTTGAGTTACTACTAGAAAATGAGGGATGTTGTTTGGTTGTTTTATTGAGCCTAAGTTGTAATACCTCATTTTGTTTTCTTGATTTGGTCTTGAAATATGATTGTTATTGTTTGAGTAATTGGTTTAGAGTAGGGTGATTGTGTTCATAGCATTTGAGTTGACAAGAACTATTGGTCCGTAAAAGTGTCCAATAGTGATAGGTAGAATAGGATATTTTATTCTGATTTGATAACATGCATGTTATGTCATTTTAAAATGTGTTTTTTTTTCTTCTAGATTAATTTGGAGGTTGTGTTCATTTTATTTTGATTACATGAATGATTTGGTATATTGAGTTAAATGCTTGTAAAGTTAGTTAAGTAAATTTAAGTTTCAAATGAAGGAGGTTTTGCTAAAGGTTTTTCGTTAAGAAAAGAGTTGATAAAAACAAATTTGTCCAAGGTAAGGGGAAACTATGCATTCATTAACTAGTGGGAAACCATAGTTGGTGAACGTGTATGCACGAATGGATAGACGTATCCAGGGTCTGCACACACGTCACTTTATTTATAAAATAACAGGATGGGTTGTACGGGGGAAAGATATAGGTGCTGTGAAATACCAGCTTTAATTATATTTAAGTTGTTCATAAAATATGAACATGGGCTCATGGTAAAAGGTGAGATAACGGAAGAGGAACGGAAGTGTGGTTGGCAATGTCAATGTGAAATATAAAAGGTTCATGAAAACTTATGCCAAATTGTTTTATAACAAACAATAATATATTTCTTAAAGGTGTTTTAAAAAATTATTTTACAAAAAATTTTTTTTATTGGCAAGGGAGGTAAAGGGTGAATGTCTTAAATGTACATTTACAATATGTCCATGTGGTCATGTCGTGTATTCATTCTTCATGTTCTTTATTTGGTGCGCACCACTTCTTTACTTTTTCTAACTACATTGTTTTTGTACGTCCTGGGGTTTGAAAGAATGAGGAATCGTATAAGATCATAATTTTTGACACAGAATTTATGAGAATGAGGAATTGTATAAGATCATAATTTTTGACACAGAATTTATGAGCTGTTCTTATGATATGTATATTTGATACAGATAACCAGAAAGAACCAGAAATGAAGAATTACGTAGTAGATAACTATGAAATGTTGGGGAAATAAAAAAGGAAAGAAGAAGTATATGGGGAGGTTATAGACAGATCATAGCACTGGGAGAAGAGTAAAAGATGTATGGGCGAAGGTTAAAAGATAAGTAGGGAATAGAGTATGGGGATTAGAAGTAAAGATTTTTCCTTTAAAAGGAAAATTCTTTAAGTAATATGGGGAGGTGTAACAGTGTAGGTATAATTGGGGTCTATTGGAAAACTCCGATACAGCACGATTGAGCATTGAGACTGAAAGGGGGGGGGAGATGCTCAATCGTGACGTATTGGGTTGGTATGGGCAGTTAGAACCCAGCTTGAGTAGCGAATGGAGGTGTACATCGAAGCTTGGTTATATTAAGCCAATAAACGTTTTATCAACAAACAAACGACCGGCCTTCGTCTTATATTACACACTGTTATAATAGTCGGGAACGGGATCTTATATGACTACTTATATAATTTAAATGAGATGCTCTCCACCATGGGCTGGGCCGGGTCAGACAGACAGACAGACAGATAGATAGATAGATAGACAGACAGACAGACAGACAGACAGACAGACAGACAGACAGACAGACAGACAGACAGACAGACAGACAGACAGACAGACAGACAGACAGTCGGGAACGGGAACTTATATGACTACTTATATGAATTAAATGAGATTCTCCCCACCAGGAGTTGGGCGATGCCGGGCCGGGTCAGGCAGACAGACAGATAGATAGTCGGAACGGGAACTTATATGACTACTTATATGAATTAAATGAGATTCTCCCCATCAGAGTCTGGGCGAAGACGGGCCGGGTCAGACAGACAGACAGACAGATAGACAGACAGACAGACAGACAGATAGTAGGTAACGGGAACGAGAACTTATATGACTACTTATATGAATTAAATGAGATGCTCCCCACCAGGGTCTAGGCGAAGCCGGGCCGGGTCAGCTAGTGTATATATATATATATATATATATATATATATATATATATATATATATATATATATATATATATATGCCGTCTCTCTGGCTGTGGGGTTACAACACTTTCTCTCTGTAATCCCGTTTATCACGCAGAGTCTCGTAGCGGAGCGAGAGCTGAGGCGGTTCGACCCCCGCTCGTGACTTGCGGGATACTGAGCCGGCCGCTCAGAAAGCAATGGCAAACTACTGAGCGTAATCTTGCCAAGAGATCAACATACAGCCGAAAGATGCTGGTGTTGACAGCTAAGTCCTGTAAAGGATATGCTTAAAAAAAAATATATATATATATATATCATCATCATGATCAAGTGCCGTGCCGGCTGGCGTAGGCGTTCATGGCTCTCCACAGATCTCGGTCTTTGGTTTTCTGGATCAACTCTGCTGCTGATATTCCTCCATGCCACCGTCTCAATCCATCCAGCATCACTTCTCTTGGTCTACCTCTGCCTCTCTTCCCCTCGATCTTTCCAGTTGTCACGATGTTCTCCAATGCCTCTCTTCTCATCACATGACCGAAGAAAGCTGTTTGTCTCTGTCTTATTGTTGTATATAATGTTCTAGTTTCATTAGCCTGTTTCAGGCAGTTGTCGTTAGTTACTCTGGCAGTCCAAGGAATTCGCAACATTCGTCTCAGGAACCACATCTCTGTTGCTTCTAATTTCTTCTTAATTTGTTCATTTACATTCCAAGATTCACTGCCATACAGCAAAACTGGTTCCACATAGCATTTCAGCACTTTCTTTCTTACATTCAGTGATAGTGACTTATTGCATAAGATACTCTTCATTTTCTGAAATGCGGCTTTTGCCTGCCCTATTCTGCTCCTAATCTCTGTTGTACATCTTCCATCTGATGTTATAAATGCCCCTAGGTATCTAAAATTATCAACTTGGTTAAGGATTTTCCCTTCTATTTCTATGTCACATTTTGGTGTCACCATTTTCTTTGATATTACCATTGTTACTGTTTTCTTGATATTCACGGAGAGTCCTTTCCTTGCACTCTCTGTTACTACAACGTCTAATAATTGTTGTAGGTCTGTTGAATTATCCGCCACCAATACTGTGTCATCTGCATAGCGTATATTATTTATATTATAACCTCCAACTAGTATTCCCGACATCTCTTTGATCTCTCTCATTATTACTTCGCTATACAGGGAGAACAGATCTGGTGACAAGACACACCCCTGTCGTACTCCTAGTTTTATCTGTTCGTAACTACCCTCTTTATTTCCCATTTTAATTGCTGCTACTTGGTTCCAGTAAACATTCTTTATTATTCTTAAATCTTTTCCATCAATGTTGATATCTTCCAACATTTTAATCAGTTCATCATGTTTTACTTTATCAAATGCCTTAGTATAATCTATGAAGCACAAATATATGTCTCTCTGTTTCTCTATTGACCTTTCTATTAGTGTCCGTAATGTATAAATTGCATTGTTTGTGCCCTTTCCTTCCACAAATCCATACTGTTCTTCACTAATTTCCATTTTTATTTTCTTTTTGGTTCTTCTCATTATGATTCTGAGTAGAAGCTTAGTGATATGGTTTATAAGGTTAATTGTACGAAAATCTTCACAATCAATTGCTCCTGGTCTTTTTGGTATAGCTATAAATACAGATTTCAGCATATCACTGGGTAAATATCCACTGCTGTAAATATCATTCAACATTTTGGTTAATATATCTACTCCAAATTCTCCCAATACTTCTAATTCTTCTATTGTGATTTCATCTGGCCCAGCTGTTTTTCCTTTCTTCATACGATTCATAGCGTCAGCGACTTCTTCTTTCAGAATAGGTTGACCTTCTAAGTTACTATCTTCTGTTAATTCTTCCCTTTCTCCTACATATAATTCTCTTATATACTCATTCCACCTCTTCATTATAGCATCTTCCTCTAATATTATCTTTCCTCTTTTTGATTTCAAACACCCCGTATTTATTCTTATTGTTTTTCCTGTAAGCTCACTGATTTGTCTGTGCATATTTTTTGTATCTTTAATGGAATTTAATTCAATTTTTTTGCATTGCTCGTTTAACCAACTTTCTTTAGCCTTCCCACATTTATCTTTTATTTCTTTATTTATCTTAGCGTATTCTTGTTTGTCATTTTTACTCTGTTTTCTTTTGTCCATCAATTTTAAGATATCTTCATTCATCTAGCTATTTTGCCTCTCGCCGGTAATACTTCTTTGCTAG
>OY992876.1:308044442-308101942 GCA_963921405.1 Cepaea hortensis | reverse complement strand
TATCCTTTGGTATTCTACCATCATCCATCCTCCTAAGATGTCCTATCCATCTAAGTCTACGAAGACTGAGCATGGAATAAACTGTCACACAACCTGATCTTTCCAATACTTCAGTATTTGTGATTTTGTCTTGCCACTTAATACCAAGAATTCTTCGCAGACACCGCATATGAAAGCTGTTTAAATTGTTCTCTTGGTGTGAGTAAGTTGTCCAGGTTTCACTGCCATAGAGAAGAGTACTAAGGACACAGGCTTGATAGACAAGGACTTTTGTTTTGGCAGTAAGCTTCCTGTTCTCCCAGACTCTTTTTCTTAACCTGTTCATTGTTGTTGCTGCCTTACCAATCCGGATGTTGATTTCCTGATCTAGGGATAATTTGCTATTTACCACTGATCCTAGATATGTAAAATGGTCTACTATCTCTAGTTCGGCGTCGTCAATAAAGATTGATGGTACCCCATGTGCACCTTGTGACATAATCTGTGTCTTCTTTTTGCTAATTGTTAAACCAAATTCAGAACAAGCATTGGAGAATGCAGATAGTAGACATTGCAATTCTTCCTCAGAGTGGGTCGTAACTGCAGCATCATCTGCAAAAAGCAACTCTCTGATCAGTACCCTCCTAATTTTGGTCTTAGCCTTCAATCTCTGAGCATTGTAGAGGCTGCCATCTGAGCGTGAGTGAATGTATATACCACCATCCTGATCACGAAATGCATATTTCAGTAGAAGTGAAAAGTATATTCCAAAGAGGGTGGGAGCTAGTACACAACCTTGCTTAACTCCACTCTTGATTTCAAATTCTTCTTACCGTTAACACCTATAAACAAAGTGGGGGAAATCTAATCTCAAACAATGGTAAAAAGTGAATTCAACGAAGATTAGATGGAGACATTTTTGTTGATGTCTAGCTGTAGTGGTAAACCAGTTTACTTAATCTGCGGATTTTGTGTTACTGTTACAAAAAATTTTAATCTGGAACGACACTTCACGATCACACATTCAGACATAAATGCTCAATATCCGATCAATTCGGAGTTAAGAAAAGATTTCATAGCTTAAAAAAAGAAAGTTCTCTGACCAGGCAACAGTCATTTTTCACCAAGGCTAACGAACAGAGCAAAGAGTGCTGTTGTTGCGTCATACGAAGTCACTCTTCTGTTGGCTCGCAAAAAGAAGTCGTTCACCGATGCAGAAGAAATAATCAAGCCGTCCCTTAAAATTTCTGCTAGAATGCTTGGCCATAAAAAGTGTGAAACAAAATTTGATCAGATTCCTTTGTCTAATATTACTATGGCCAGGCGAGTTGAAGAATTGGCCAACGATGTTCATCGGCAAGTAGCAGCACATATCAAAAAATTTAAAATTTTCATTGGCAATGGATGAATCCATTGACATTTCTGACACAGTTCAGGTCGCAGTTTTTGTTATAGCAATATTGAAAAACTTCTGGGATTTAAATCGATGCATTCACCTACAAAAGGGACTGATCTGTTTGAAACTATGAAGTTGTGTGTAGAGAAAAATAACATAGAATGGACAAAATTGGACAGTGTATGCACCGACGGTGCCCCGGCTTTGACGGGTAAAACGTCTGGATGTCTAGCATTATTGGAAGGTTCTTGGCTGCACTATATTAAAATATCATTGTATCATTCTCCACGAAGCTCTGTGTGGAAAGACATTAAATCTGAAATAGGTCATGGATGTTGTTCTGAGATGTGTGAACAAAAGTCGAAGTAATGCGCTGAACAGGCGTGTGTTCAGACAGTTTGTATCAGACCTTAACGAGAAATACGGTGAGCTACTGTTACACTGATGTCAGATAGCTATCTAAAGGGAAAGTTCTGTCACGTTTCTGGGCACTAAAAGTAGTGTCTATCTGTTTCTGTCTGAAATAAATGAATTGCCTACAGAACGAGAATGTCTCCTGAACGATGACTGGCTTAATGATTTGGCATTTTTGGTGGACATCACGTCTCATTTAAACTCTTTAAATTCAAGGATCCATGGGAAAAAACAAACTATTCACAAATTTGTGCGATGACGTTTCTTAATTTAAAATGACACAATGCCTGTTTATCGGATAGCTGACTGAGGGATTTTAGAGGCGTTTCCAACTCTGAAGACGCTTGTGGTGGAAAACAGAGGTGACTTGTTAAAGTACAAAGTAAAAGTTGGAAGTCTTCTGGATATCTTTCAGTCGAGATTTCAAGAGTTCACAATAGAGGAGGATAATGTTGCCCTCTTCATACATCCCTTCGTATTTCCTGATGCCAAGCTCTGTCACTTACAGCAAAACCTTCCGTACGAAAAAATTGATTTGAAATGCAATTCTGCACTGAGATGTAAATTTCTTGAGCTGCCTGCTTCACCTTCAGCTGATCATATGATTTTATTCTGGCGACTATTGCCTGTCGAACAATTTGAACACCTGTGTTCATTCGCTCAGAGATACATTTGTCGTTTTGGTTCGACTTACAGATACGAGCAGTCATTTTCCGCAATGACCGTTACAACAACAACAACAACAACAACAAAATCAAGCAACGTTACAGACTCACCGACAGTAACCTAGCTGTACTTATGACTTTGGGCACGACAGCTTTGTGCCCAGGCATTGGTAAGCTGGCATCTAAACTTAAGTAACTGGTTATGAAGAACAGTTACAATTGTAAATTAATTACATTAATAGCGATTTTCCAAATTGATTTAAAATGTATTGTTAAATGAACTTTTGATTTTAAACCAAAAATAACCTCAGTGTAGTGCTTACACTGACTGCCTTTAAAGTTTTAGAATTTTGTTGACGAAAGTTAAGAATGGTAAGAATGATATTGCACAACTTGTATAATTTTATAACGTTGTGGCCCGCTTAACTACCGAAAATAGTAAATTTGGCCCTCCTCTTTAAAAGCTTGGGAACCACTGACGTAGACAGTCACAATTATATAGAAGAAATAAACTAGAGAACTTGGTGACAACTGGAAAGATTTAGGGGAAAATAACAAGGGGAAGGCAGAGAAGTAAATATCTGGATGACTTAACCATATGGTATGGTCGAGACAAGACCTCTGAGCTGATCCACGGTGATCTGGTCATTGTGTGAGATGACGAAACTTGACCGCCCACGCGTATCGGCATGGCACATGATGATTTTCAGACATATGGGATTCACAACATAGTCCGGCATAGCCGTACGGTTTAACGCTCGAGTTTAAACCTCCTTTTACACAGGTAGTGAGTTTATTCCACTCGCCGGTCAGTTGAACTTAAATATTGACTTCTCATTCAGAAAGCAATGGCACACTACTGAACACAAACCTGCCTACTAAATTCTAAGAGTGGTTGCAACGTTCTACAAAGGCCAAGCGATATTTTATCAAGATTATCAATACATGGCTGACATAAATCGGGGAATTCAGAATTCCACTACATTGGGGAATTCAAAATATAACACGCTAAAATTCGATCTGCCAGCTCTGCTGGGTCCCGGTGTCCCCTTTCACAAGGCAGAAGTAGTCGGAGAGAAGTGTAAATTAGAGGACCGTCTGGACCATTAAAGTCTGGACTGAAATATGGGAAAAACCAATGGGGGTTTTTAATGGGGCGTGATTATTTCGTTGGTTGTGTTTATGATCGTTTATATTTGTATTATGGTGGAGAATATTTTTAGAGTTGTTAGTTTTCGTCGTCGTCGCCGATTTCTTCTTCTTCTTCTTCTTCTTCTTCTTCTTCTTCTTCTTCTTCTTCTTCTTCTTCTTCTTCTTCTTCTTCTTCTTCTTCTTCTTCTTCTTCTTCTTCTTCTTCTTCTTCTTATTCTTCTTCTTCTTCTTCTTCTTCTTCTTCTTCTTCTTCTTCTTCTTCTTCTTCTTCTTCTTCTTCTTCTTTCTTCTTTTGCTGATGCTGCTGCTGTTGCTTCTTCTTCTTCTTCTTCTTCTTCTTCTTCTTCTTCTTCTTCTTCTTCTTCTTCTTCTTCTTCTTCTTCTTCTTCTTCTTCTTCTTCTGCTCATAATTGTGATCATGTTCTCTTCCTCTTAACATTTTTCTCTCCTTTTCATTCTTATTTTTTTCTTTTCCCTCTACTTCTCTTACTCCCCTATTTTTTTCTGTTACTGATTATTATTATTATTATTATTATTATTATACACTTTCTTTTTTTTCCCTACTCTTATCCTCCTCTTCATACTCTTTGTCCTTCTCTTTCCTCCTCCTACCTTTCAACCTCATCATTTTTCATTCACAGTTATTATCCAGCCTTGAAAATTTATTACACCACGTGAAAAAGCCCGCTTTGATTGGATAAAAAAAAATCATAACTGAGTCACACAAAATGGCGGCTTTATGAAAGTCTTTCTCATCTGGCTCGGAAACGGAAGTAATACGACTTCGCGTGACGACCTCCAAAGTTCCGGTCTTTCAGAGTTACCACCCTTGGAAATTAAATGGAGGATTTCGTTTGGTGATATTTATCAGAAATATATTAGCATTTAATTTTCTCGGAATATTTTCTTTCTATATGAATTTAATAACTCAACACTGGTTGTCAAAAGATGAGGATTTACTTCTGCGACAAAGGTGCTTATTCTAATGAGAATATTGCTTGTCTCTTCCCATACATTACGTAAGCAGAATCTCAGCAGAGGGCATTAAGTTCGTAGTACCGGCGAGGGTTAAACTGTGTGTAAGTCAAAAGAACCAGACATAATATAAATATTGTTTCTGGGTTAGTTAGTTGCACATCCTTTATAGGACGTCGCAGTCAACCCCAGCATTTTATTAATTGTTTGTGATTTATTGGCAAGTTTACGTTCAGTAGTTTGTCATTGATTTCTGAACCAAGATGAGGTCGTCTGCTTCCAAACCACCCGAAGCTGTGTTTCGAACGCGTTATTCAGGATTACGAATTACGTTCGTATCCCCTTGTGGTAGTTTTTGTCATTTTTACATTTTTCACGGGCAGTGTTCCATCCAGCCTGCTATTTTCAATTTCAACTGCTGGGGTACTTCTAACGTCTGCAACGAGCACACGAGTAGTGTGAAGTTTTTGTCCTCATCTGAGAAGACAGGTCGTTTGATTCATTACCACAGGAACAATGGGACGTTCTTCTTCTTTCACCTTTTATCCTACATTGGTGCATAGACCCTGAACCACCTCATTCCAAGAAGTCCTATCCTTAGCTATCCCATGCAGCACGATCCATGTCCGCGCCATAATATTGATTTGTTTCTCTATTTCTTTTCTCTGTTGTTTTATGCCTTCCTCTGTTTCCTTTGTGTTAACTATACCAGGCAAATGCCTATCTAGTTATATACTCTTCTCGGGTTTGTTTATGTCACAATTTTCATTTGACAATGTTTGTTTTTTCCTATTTGAATGTCACATGCACAATAGATAACACAACCCTATAAAACAATTTTTTGTGTGTGTTTGTGATGCCAAACATTTTACATCTGATTTTGAGGGATGCTAAACCCAACTATCCCATTTAATTATTTGAGCAGCGCTAGTGTTTGAGATACAGGCACTTGTTTATTTAATTAATATTTTTATATTATTTTCCATAAAAGGCTTTGGAGAGGGGGGAAAAACTATTGCTATCTAGTCCCTCACAAAATTTGGAATTCTAATGGTTTGGAGAGAGCCCGAGAACCACAATGATGACTATTATTTTCTGTGTTGTCAATATTATGGGAATTAATGGAAAACATCACAAACAATGCAAATATACAGATTTAGATTCTGCTAGATGACCTGTTCACACGGGGATGACATACCAGTTCTAACTTTCAGTCAGATTTCAGATTCACTGCTAGACGAAGAAAAAGTAGTGCCCTGTTGAACGAAAAGTGACAGTGATAGTGATTTGGAAGATGATTTTCCAGCTGCTCAGCGCTTTGACCAACGTAAACTGAATGACCTAATCCGACATCTATGTCTCTCCAAGGAATCTTCAGAACCTTTTGCTTTAGGAATGAAAGGGGGAAAAAACTTACAGATTGCTGAAACAACGGTTGCATTTATTCGTAGCAGAGAGCAAGGGTTTCTTCCATTCTTTTGGTGAGAAAACAACCTTGTGTTTTGTACTAATGTAGGAGGCCCTGTAAATGAAAAGGGTGTACATTATATACCAGATGAGTGGCGACTTTTCATTGAGAACTCTAAAAGAAGTTTGAAAAGTGTTCTCTTACACGATGGTAACAAATATGGCTCTATTGCCCATTCTACTACAATGAAGGAGGAATATGGTACAATAAGCACAGTTTTTAAAACAATTGAAGAATTTAGAATACACCTGGATGGTTTGTGTAGATCTTAAAATGATGAACTTCTTGTTTGAACAGCAAAGGTGATTCCATGTTTTATATGTTTGTGGGATAGCCGGACAAACGACATTCACTGGAAAAAGAAATAGTCGCCGTTGAGGTGTGAATTTAAAGTTGGAGAAGAAAATAGTGTCAACAAGCCTCTTTTTGATCGAAAAGGATTTCATCTGCCACCATTACATATAAAGCTTGGCTTGATGAAACAATTTGTTCAGGCACTGAACAAAGGAGGTACCTGTTTTAATTATTTATGCAGAAAGTTTTCGGAAGTGAGCATAGAAAAACTTAAAGTTAGAATTTTTGATGGACTTCAAATTAGAAAGTTAATAAACGATCCAAATGTTATTGATTCGATGAACATAACAGAGTCTACAGCCTTGTCATAATTTTTTTTAGTTGTGCAAAAATGTCTGGGTAACTTTAAAGCAGAGGGTTATTCTGAATTAGTTGAAAACATGCTGTTGAGGTTTTGTAAGTTTGGATGCAGTATGAGCATAAAATTGCAATACCTCCATAAACACCTACATTTATTTCTCGAGAATCTTGGCTTCTTTAATGAGGATCAAGGTGAAAGATTCCACCGAGATATAAAAACAATAGAAGAAAGATACCAGGGACTTTGGGATGCGCGCATTCTTGCAGATTACTGTTGGACCCTTAAGCATGACTGTCCGGGCACATCACATTCCAGGAAGTCCTCGAAAAGAAGCTTGTTGTGTTGACTATAGATTTTAAACAATGCTAGTGATAAAGTTTTAATACATTTTTGGTGTTTTATATGAAGTCAATAAATACACAGTAATTACATATAATATGAATGCAGATTACAGTTAAATGCCACTGATGGCACCTGACTCTAGGCTTGTACATAACAGTTGTTCTACTAAGAAGGTCATTCCTAGTTATCTCAAAAACTTTTTTTTTCTGCATATCCTTTACAGGACATCGCTGTCAACAGCAGCATCTTTCAGCTGTCTGTTGATTTCTTGGCAAGATTACGCTCAGTAGTTTGCCATTGCTTTCTGAGCGGCCGGCTCAGTTATCCCGCAAGTCACCAGCGGGGGTCGAACCGCTTCCAGCTCTCGTCCGCTACGAGACTCTGCGTGATAAACGGGATTACGGAGAAAGTGTTGTAACCCCTCGGCCAGAGAGACCGGCCATCTCAAAAACTAGAACTGATATAAAACACTCTGATTACACTTTTGGAATCAGCAATACAAAATTACCCACGTGCAGCTATGAAGTTTAAGGCACCAAAATGTGTGTAGACCAGTGTAATTGATGTACGAAAGATAAGTGATTGGTGGGGCCGAATGTAAGATGGGCGTCGGTCCCAATGTATAGCACTTTGAAAACAAACTTCGTTCGTTCGTTCAATGTATGTCCCATCTAGTGCCAGATATACCTCTTGATTGACTTATATTTGTTTAGTTTTCTCCGTGAGCTCCATTTGGGTCATTCAGTCATACCAGTTTAGTGTCATGGGTTAGAGGGACCAATGTTAAGACAGAAAGATGAGCTTTTGTCGTGATAACGAGCAATTTAATCTCGGAGTTCATGGCTGTAGACAAGACAATATCATGGCTGGAGACACAGACTTTCATCGGTGTGCTAAAGAAGATCGTCTTGGGCTGGACCAGAAGGCAATGGCTTGAATCTCTGAGGAGAACAGTTGGAGAAACCGGGGGAACAGACTGAGAACCGGTATGTGGAGAGAATAATATGGCGGAGGTCGGCAGTTGTGCTGGGTGAATCTCAAAACTGAGAGGGAAGACCAGGAGAACTTTCAATCATATGGCATTTGAAACGATGTGTAGTATGCTTCTACGCTGGCTGTTGAACGAGGGGACAGAACTCATGTGGGAATGTCCTGAGTGCAGTGGTGTCGGTTCTTAGCTCAACTTAACTCAACTCAACTCTGAGGAGATCAAGGCTGGTTAATGAATGTTTCATGTTTGTACCAAGGCATTTGGGTGTAAGGGCACATGAACGAGCAGCTGTGTGAAGCGGAATAACACAGATGGGAAGTTCTAGTAAACGGCCATGCAGACCAAGCTTTCTGGGCTGCGGAGATCTCTGCAGTACAGTCCCGTGGAATTGGGGCTTCGGTTTGGCGTCAGAAGAAAATTCTCGGCACCATTCCCACTCCGAAAGCCGCACGCCCTTTGAGGGCTCAGACACAAGCCTCACTCCGAAAGCCGCACGCCCTTTGAGGGCTTAGACACAAGCCGCACTCCGAAAGCCGCACGCCCTTTGAGGACTCAGGCACAAGCCTCACTACGAAAGCCGCACGCCCTTTGAGAGCTCAGACACAAGCCTTACTATGAAAGCCGCACGCTCTTTGAGGGCTCAGACACACGCCTCACTCCGAAAGCCGCACACCCTTTAAGGGCTCAAACATCAGCCTCACTCCGAAAGTCGCACGTCTTTTGAGAGCTCAGACACAAGCCTCACTTCGAAAACCGAACGTCCTTTGTGGGCTCAGACACCAACCTCACTCCGAAAGCCGCACGACCTTTGAGGGCTCAGACGTAAGCCTCACTCCGAAAACCGCACGTCCTTTGAGGGCTCAGACATAAGCCTCACTCCGAAAACCGCTCGTCCTTTGAGGGCTCAGACGTAAGCCTCACTCTAAAAACTGTACGTCCTTTGAGGGCTCAGACACAAGCCTCACTCCGACAGCCGCACGCAATTTGGGGTCTCTGACACCAACCTCACTCCGAAAGCCGCACGACCTTTGAGGGCTCAGACGTAATCCTCACTCCGAAAGCGGCAAGTCCTTTGAGGGCTCAGACATAAGCCTCACTCCGAAAACCGCACGTCCTTTGAGGGCTCAGACGTAAGCCTCACTCTAAAAACTGCACGTCCTTTGAGGGCTCAGACACAAGCCTCACACCGACAGCCGCACGCAATTTGGGGTCTCTGACACCAACCTCACTCCGAAAGCCGCACGTCCTTTGAGGGCTCAGACTTAAGCCTCACTCCAAAAACTGCACGTCCTTTGAAGGCTCAGACACAAGCCTCACTCCGACAGCCGCACCTCCTTTAGGGTCTCTGTCACCAGCCTTACTCCGAAAGCCGCGCGTCATTTGAGAGCTCAGGCTCCAACCTCACTCCGAAAGCCGCACGTCCTTTGAGGGCTCATCCACCAGCCTAAACAGCATTGGACTAAAGAGTTGCAAGTTATTGTTGGCAAGGATTGACCAGCCAACACCAGAAAACTTTAGGAAAGGTAAAGCGGTCTCTGTGCTGCTGACAATATAACGCTCCGAATCGGAGTTCGGCCCAAACAATTAGTTTTAAGAAAGTTAGTTACGTGTTATGTATAGGATGTTGCAAACAACCCCAGCATATATAGTCGCCTGTGATTTAGTTAGAGAAGGTTTGTCAGAAAACTCAGACCTGGTGTCGTCGGCCGCTACACGCTGAGAGAGATACTGAGAAGGGGATCGGAGCGTTAATGGACTGAATGGTTATGAGAGGGTTAACTGACTAACTAGCTAACTAATTAAGGCAATTTTCAGTAATTTGCTATTGCTTTCTGAACAGCCGACGCCACATATCAATAAAATCAACACAAAGAGATCTAGTTCCAAATTCCCTGCGATTGATTTCTAACCTTCGAATGGGTGGGTATGTTGGGGAATTGTAAAAGAAAGAAAGAAAGAAAGACAGACAGACAGACAGACAGACAGACAGAAAGAAAGAAAGAAAGAAAGAAAGAAAGAAAGAAAGAAAGAAAGAAACCAGTCAAACAAATAAATAAAAAAGAAAATTAACAAAGAAACAGGTCACACATGGATCCCACTAACCAATAGTAAAACTGTGTTTCACTACCCTCTCCCCCCCCCCTCCCTCTCCTCACATAAAGACCTGGGAATAGCATGCTGACAACACAATGCAACTATTCGCCTTTAACCCTTGCAATTAACGAGTGCACACCTTCTAATGACGTGATTTATCACATAATCTCTAAGACGTCAACATTGATGTTTGTAGCGATTAGAGAGTGTTGGGCGACAGCAAGCTTGATGTATGGCATAAGAAATGTCAGGGACACGGTAAATGACATAAGACATGTCAGGGAAAAGAATGATAGAGATTTCAATAAGGGATTGGTGGCCATAGATTTGACGAACACATCCCAGAACACAGAAATTAAAGAATAAGCAAACAAACTAAGAATTAAAGACAGACAGACAGACAGACAGACAGACAGACAGACAGGCAGGCAGGCAGGCAGGCAGGCAGGCAGGCAGGCAGGCAGACAGACAGACAGACAGACAGACAGACAGACATGTAATTTGTCTAACATAGGTATATACATTTAGATGACAATTAATACATACATACCTGATACAGCGCGCGCGCGCGCACACACACACACACACAGATAAACAGACTAAGGGATAGACATACTGACGGATGGATGCATATATGCATATATGGGTGGTTAGACAGACAGACAGACAGACAGACAGACAGACAGACAGACGGGCGGGCGGGCGGGCGGGTAATTAGGTAGGTTGGTAGGTACGTACGTACGTACGTACGTAGATAGGTAGGTAGGTAGGTATGTAGGTAGGTAGGTAGGTAGATAGGTAGGTAGGTAGGTAGGTAGGTAGAGAACGATAGACAAGATCTTTCTTTTCTTCTTCTTCTCCTCCTGTTTCTTTCTTTCCGTCTTTCTGTTTCATGCTTTTCTTACTTCGTTTCTTTCTTGTTTCTTTTCCTGTTTCTTTCTTTCCGTTTTTCATTTTTCTTTCTTTCTTTCTTTCTTTCTTCTTCCAATCGCAACTTTGATGAGCACACCACCATCCAGCGAGTCCCATGATGAACGCTGCCGTTATTGTAAATCTTTACTCCTGGCCAGTATTTTATGGACACCCTGTGTGGAAGCATAAGCCAAACTTCTCTCAAACAAATAACAGTGCCACTCGGCAATGTCTGCTACTGGTCACCGATAGGCACAGACCTGATATATAAGAGAGCAAAGTGTAGCGAAGATTAATGAAGCGCATTTCCCCTTGCTATGAAATATTCCGGAATATTCTATATGACCTTTTCCCCACACGGAGACGGGGTAATATTGTGGGAGTGTGGAATGTGCCAGTCTTTGCTTATGGAGTTAGGATGTGTAAACATTGAGACTGACAACATGGCCAGGGAAATATAACGGGAGTTGGAGTTAGAAGTTGGTGGATGGGGGGAAGGATTTTGAGCAGTTGTTGTTTGCGTTCTGTTTTGAATGTTTTTTGTCCTCTAAGAGATGTATTCTTTTATGCTTCTGCTTCTACTACTGCTGTTTCTTTGTCTTCGTCTTCTATTTCTTCCTTTTCTTCTTCTTCTTCTTCTTCTTCTTCTTCTTCTTCTTCTTCTTCTTCTTCTTCTTCTTCTTCTTCTTCTTCTTCTTCTTCTTCTTCTTTTCGTAGTCGTCGTCGTAGTGGGCGTCATCATCATTCATTTCTTCTTCTTCGTTCACCTTCGATTGTCACTATAAATGATGCAAAGAAAGCAGCAGTCAACTTATGTTTCTTGACATCCCCATAGATTGTTTCTTCAAGTGAAGCTTCCTCTGTTCTGCATATGTTGGTCACTCCTGCAATAAATGTTCAGCGGTCATTTTACCAATTCCACAGTCACGCACATCAGTGTCTCCTACCTCTAGTTTACTAAACACGTGGTATTTTAGCATGTTGTCTTCTGGATATCTGATCATTTGTTGTTGTTAGGTGAGGGAAATGGACAAGTTTCTGTCCAAGAACTCGGCATCTTTCTATATGAAAGACTCGCCAAACGATGTTATACCTACCTGTCCTGACTGCTTTTTTCCGAGAAGAACACACACTGACTTTAGGGTAGCACCTATACTCAAACATGACCAGATACTGAGAGGTATGAGATTAAGTGTCGTGTAAGGAGCCTCATTTTGTGTCAGGTCTTAGTGAGATATGGCTGAGTTACCGTATGACAGTAGATGGTACTAACTGCTTTCCATTAGCACAGAATGTTGGGAGGCGCTCACCAAACCCGACACCCCACATTGTGCCAACAGCTTCGGGCGGAAGAGTGCAATTTGGAGGGTGCAAGCCTTACCTTAGTGCGAGGAAGTGCAACTTAAAGACTAAATATCATGACATGGCAGACCAGACCCTAAACCTTGATCGGCAGCTGGTCTAGGATGGAAGCTCCGAGAGGCGGACAGTTAGAAAGTTGCTTTTCTGATCCGGAAGCTTCTGCAGTTTGTCTTGTTCCAGATGTATTGGTGTTACCTTTCTTCTGGAGTAGACTTGCATGAGCAACACATTGTTTCTAAACTCAGCCCAAGGTTTTGTGCTATGGAGATGTATAACTCCATTTTACAAACAATCGTCTGCCAAGACGGCAAGGTGCCAGTCAAGGAGTCTCGTTGCTGCTAGAACTTGCTGCCATTGTTGACGACTTTGGGTGAGGTTACTTGCCAGCTGATCATGATCTGCTGTAGAGAGCTTTGGAAACTTGATTGGAGAATACGAGTCGTACGTACTTCATTCAGGTGACTGTCAAATACCATCAAGATTCTTAACCGGTCTTGCCAAAGATTGGAACACAAACCCACAGATGACCCTGTATCATGTCGATATCGTGAAAGCGCTCATCCTGTGTTCTGTGATGACAGGAGTGTAGATCATGTGTCTATTTCTTCTTTAATCACCAGTTCTCTATTGTTTTTTTGTTTTTTTTAATTCAGATAACTTTTATAATTGGTGTTCTAGTTTCCGAACCAGGAATATTACGAGGGGGTTTCATATAAAAACGATTTTTTTTTGAGTGAGTATAGTCTTAAAAAGTAGATAAATTATCATTTATCGATGTAGTCACCACTGCGTTCAATTCAAATTCTCCAGTGCTGATAAAGTGTGTAGATTCTCTTAGACAAATCGGCTCTGGGGTCACTACTCCGTGTGCCTGACCTGGTCGTGAACAGTCCGTCACAGAAGCCAGACGTTTTGAAACTTCCTACTCCACTCATACACTTGCTCGACTGACAGGCATGCATTACCGTACCGGACCTTCATTCGCCGATGAATTTCTACAGGTTTCACCCCTTCACTGATCAAACAACGGATAACAGAACGATGCTCCTCTTTGGTGCATGTCAAAAGTGAGGCGGCTGTCTTTAAACTGTCCTTATGACGTCACCGTGGCCGCCTGCACCGTTAACAACAATATTTGCAGGTCACACAACAATGGCATTGTTATTGTAATTTACGAGGGGAAGTCCATAAGTAAGTCACAAATGGCTGTAGAAAACTAACTAACTATGATAACAACTTGAAACAGTTTATTTTTATACATACATTGTCCCTTTATTTCTCAACATAATTTCCACCAACATTGATGCACTTATCCCATTGTTTTATCAGTCCTCCAAAACCGGCTGCACAGAACTGCGTGCTCTGTTTTCTAAACCAATTTTTCACTTTACATTCAACTTCAGCGACATTCGCGAAATGTCTCCCGCCAAGGTGGGTTTCCAGTAGACCAAAAAGGTGGAAATCGCTAGGGGCTAAGTCGGGGCTGAAGGTGGATGTTCCAGAACTTCCCACCTTAGTTGGTTAATTTTCTCCTGAGTTAATCGAGCCGCATGTGGTCTGGCAATATCATGAAGAAGCAACACTCCTCTAGTCAGCAGTCCTGGAAATTTCAATCGATCATGCATTATGCTGTATGCTGAATCACGTGAGCACCCTATTGCAGATGCTACAGAGTGTATCGTTACTCGCTTGTCACCTCTAATCATCTCCTCCACCCGCTGCACAGATGCTTCTGTTGCAATCTCAACAGGACGACCAGATCGGATTTCATCAACAATTTTAGAGCGTCCTTGAGAAAAAAATTTTCTACCCAGCTATGCACCGCTTTACGGGATAAACATTTGTCAGCATAAACAGGAAGCATTTCCTTTTAATGTCCTTTCCCCACAAAAATCGCACAACAGCACGTTGCTCTTTTGGTTGTACACTCCGTAAGTACAGTCACCATTTTTTGTGCGCTGCGCATGCGCATGAGACAGCTAGCGCCACCTGACTAACGGGAATATAAATTTCGATGTTGCTGTCACCTAATGACACCTGTAAAAAAACACCAACTACATTACCTGCCATCCCACAGAACTGTGTGACTTATTTATTGACTCGCCATCGTATATCACAATGGTTCTCAACTGGTGGGGAATTTTAGGGTTTCCATGGGGGGGGGGGGGGGGGGAGAGAATTAAGATTATTTCAAGATCGCGTTAATACAAGAACCGATTACTGGATATTGTTTATCCCTTCATACTGTGCGGTTCTGTACGTCTCACGCTTCTAAAATTCATTTCATAAAGTAAGTAGACCCACAAATCACGTTTTATGTGGACGTCTAGACTTGTTTTAGTATGTGCTATTAAATTTAGCTTCCATTATTATATATACTGTGTAGGGGCGGGGGTGGGATCTTTAGGTAGGAAATACAAAAGGGGGGAATGACGTTCTGAAAATATGGTGAAGAGGGGCACGGGCCAAAAAAGGTTGAGAACTACTGGAATATCACATAGTAGAGGTTTTCATTTGACGCCCCCCCCCCCCTTTTCGTACATCTGTTTTCAAAGAAAATAATCTTGTTCTTGCGACTCAGCGCTTTTACTCCACTCATGCTTTTTTGAATGAGTGAGTGAGTGAGTGAGTGCGTGAGTGAGTGAGTGAGTGCGTGAGTGAGTGAGTGAGTGAGTGCGTGAGTGAGTGAGTGAGTGAGTGAGTGAGTGAGAGAGTGAGTGAGTGCGTGAGTGAGTGAGTCAGTACGTGCGTGCGTGCGTGCGTGAGTGAGTGAGTGAGTGAGTGAGTAAGTGCGTGAGTGCATGAGTGAGTGAGTGCGTGAGTGCGTGCGTGCGTGAGTGAGTGAGTGCGTGAATGAGTTAGTGAGTGAATGAGTGAGTAAGTGAGTGAGTGAGTGAGTGAGTGAGTGGGTGAGTGGGTGGGTGGGTGAGTGAGTGAGTGAGTCAGTCAGTGAGTGAGTCAGTGAGTCAGTGAGTCAGTGAGTCAGTGAGTCAGTGAGTGAGTGAGTGAGTGAGTGAGTGAGTGAGTGAGTGAGTGAGTGAGTGAGTGAGTGAGTGAGGGCAAGTGCTTACTAAATAAATTAATATTAAAGGTAACAAGTGCAGGAGACAGACATTTATGACAAAATCACCAGATAAACTAGACATTCATGTTATGTCTTCCTACATTCAAGAGCGCTCTTCACGTTCAGTCTTTTGTCTCCCAAGAGAATGCCAGTCTTTTCTATCATGACCATTCCTTTAGACATTCTTCTTCAACGAGTTAAAATTTATAGAGACTGCCAGCTAACTCTTGGGTGGGGTTCTCTGCCTATTACATTTAGAAATACCCTAACGGCCAACGACAGGCGGTATGAAATGTCAAAAACACGAGAAATGTTCATTGCATTCATTAGCCGCCATTAACTGTTGTCAGATTTGGCGCTAATGGCCGACCTTTAATTGATTTCGTCTGTTTCGTTTGCTAAGAGTGGGACGTGTGACAGACAGCATCAATGAAATCTGGGCGCGAAAGAAGCAAACAAATGCGTTTGTGTCAATCGGACACAAACAAATACGTTTGTATCAATCGGACATACAAAGACAAGTTGGACTGTTTGTGTCCCGTGTTATTGGGGCTTGGTGTAGTAGCAACATAACAATTGTTTGGAAGTACTATAATGAAGCACATGAAAAACATCCTCACCTGTATAATCCAGAAGCAGAGTGTGAAATGTAAATACAAGTGTTTACAATCTGACATATTTGGAATCTTTACTCATTTTCCTATGAATCCATGTTGGACATTAATTTGCAAATTTGATTATTATGAAATTCATTGCATTCAGTGCAGGCAAGGTAGAAAACAAAACGCAACCAGTAAAACAATACATTCACTATCCTCCGTATCTGGTATGACCAACATGTGATTGCAAAGAAACTTGGCAGCAGCTCCGCATGAACGCCAAGTCTCAGAAGGGCATTCCGATGAATCAAGTCCCATTCACGTGTAAGAGCAGCTTCGAGCTGTTGTAGATTAGCTGGAGAATCTTACCTGTAAACTCTGCGTCTAAGCTCATCCCCACAGATGTTCTGTAGGGACATGTCTAGTGATAGGGCAGGCCTATAAATCGTCACAATGTTCTGCTGCTGTGGATATTGTTGTGTAATACGTGCGGTGTGCGCTCGTGCGAGCGCAAAGCGCTCTCCACACCGTCGCCAAATCCATATACATCAATCAGCAAATGATAGGTTGAATCTGCTCTCGCCTGTGAACAGCATTCCACTGACATCATTCCACTGGCAGCATTCCACTGACATCATTCCACTGCAGTCTAGTCCATCTGACATGTTGCTCTGCCCATTGCAGGCGCTGCTGACATGTCTGTGTAATCCAACGTAAGGTTGTCTTACAGTAAGGCCTGTATCTCTACAGTCGTCGTATGACTAAGGTTGTCTTACAGTAAGGCCTGTATCTCTACAGTCGTCGTATGACTGTCATTCGAGCGACGTGCCCACTTCTACCCACTATTGCTGTTGCTGTTTGAATTGCCGGAAGAAAACGATTCCTTATGTGACTCGGCACAATATGACGAACGTGTAGTAACTCCTGGTTGGCCGCTCTGATGTCTATTCCGGGCACTGCTAGTCGCTCTGTAACTCTCATTGAGACGTACAATAGCGCTGGGTTGGCAATTCATCCTTCTGGCAATGACCCGCGAGCTCATTTTGGTCTCCAAAATACCAATGTCTCGCTGGTGGTAGTTTTCAGATAGTCATGGCATTTCAAACACATTTACTTTTTTATTTTTTATTTTTTTTTTTTGGGTCTCAACGGCCTTTTGATACCGAGTATACTGCCACAAGCCGGGCTCCTTTTGCTGTGTAAAATTGATATTTACATAGATATTGACTGACTGTCACCTTGCCGTCTTGACAGACGGTAGTTTGTAAAATGGTGTTTTATCTCTCCATAACGCAAAGCCTGGGCTGAATTAAGAGACCATTTGATGCCCATGCAGCATGAATCCCCTCGCTCGGCCTGTCTAATTTACTCAAGAGGAAAGGTAAAACCAATACGTCTGTAACAAGAAAAGCTGCAGAAGCTGTCGGATCAGCAAAGCAATGCTCTAACTTTCTACCTGTCGGAACTTCCATTCGAGACCAGTTGCCGACGAAGGCTTAGGGCCTGGTCTGTCCTGCCATGACATTTTGTCCTTAGATTGCATTTCCTTGCACTAGGGTAAGGCTTGTACCCTCCAAATTGCACCCCTCCGCCCGAAGCCGTTGGCACTGTGTAGGGGTGTCAGATTTGGTGAGCGCCGTTACATAGATAGTAAACTAGATAATTATATAGATACTAGACTATCATATACCCTAATTAGTTAGTTAAAGGTTTGTTGCATATCCTTTACATGACGTAGCAGTCAACTCCAGCATTTTCTGCTGTTTGTGATCTCTTGGTAAGTTTACGTTCAGTAGTTTGCCATTGCTTTCTGAACGACCGGCACTCATAGCATTTTCATAAATAACCAACGCAAGAGAGTCTGCTGCTAAATCGCCCGCAGCTGTGTTTCGGACACGGTATGCGAGATTACGAACTGCGTCCGGATATCCTAATTATGCATTGGAAATTGAAGAAACTAGAAATACTTTCAAAACCACTATGATAATTCTGGCAGACGCGAAAGAAAACATAGATGACAAGCGGGGAGATTGTGTATGAATGCCAAGTACTTGCGATAAACAGAAATTATAGTTCTAAGTCTTGCAGCTGTCAAACGCTGTGAAATGTCAAAAACACCAGATGATTTCTTCCATACATTAGCCGTCATTAGCTGTTGTCATATTTGGCGCTAATGGCCGATCTTTAATTGATTTCGTCTGTTTCGTTTTCCAAGAATGGGACGTATGACAGGCAGCATGAATGAAACCTGAGCGGGAAAGAAACAAACAAATATGTTTATATCAATGAGACACACAAAGAATGTTTTGTCTGTATGTTGTTGGTGTTTGTTACAGTAAGAACATAACTGTCGGTTGTAAGTTGATGTTATCTAATAGTTGATGATTGGAAGTTGTGGTTATCTGATAATTGATGATTGGGAGATCTGGTTATCTAATAGTTGATTATCGGAGGTTGTGGTTATCTAACAGTTGATCATTTGAAGTTGTGGTTATCTAATAGTTGATTATTGGACGTTGTGTTATCTAATGGCTGATGATTTGGAGTTGTAGTTACCAAGTAACTGATAATTGGAAGGTGAAGTTACTAATAGTTTTCAGTTTGTCTGCCTTTGCCTTTCTAAACTCTCTTTGCGTCTCTCTCTCTCTCTCTCTCTCTCTCTCTCTCTCTCTCTCTCTCTTTCTCTCTCTCTCTCTCTCTTCCTCTCTCTCTCTCTCTCTCTCTTTCTCTCTCTCTCTCTCTCTTCCTCTCTCTCTCTCTCTCTCTCTCTCGCTCTGTCTCTTCCTCTCTCTCTCTCTCTCTCTCTCTCTCTCTCTCTCTCTCTCTCTCTCTCTCTCTCTCTCTCTCTCTATCGCAGCTCAGCTTTGGAACTGTCTTCCACAAGAAATTAAAGACATCACCAATGCCTCTAAATATAATCGCAAATTATTCTAACACTATCTCAGTACGGATTACCATCCCCCTTAATACAAATAATAATAAACATAATAATAATAATAAAACCCTTGTATAACAGCCAGTCCACTCTTGATAGATTAGTATATTCCCCATAGCTAATAATAATTGACTGGACTGATTTGTGCGTCTGTATTAGCTGTTCCTATTACCAGTGTCCCTTGCCATCAGGCGAATCCACTCCGATTTCACAGCTACTTGTAATTTAAGTCCCCAAGTTAAGGACGAGAGGTCAGCATTTTAGTCCACCTGGCCGGTATAGGGGTTTAAACTGCTACCTTGGCATTATCGCACTGGATGTTTAAGAACGAGAGCTTTCGGCCATGCTGACCATTAAAAGGGTTTAAAAGGCAAGAAGATCCACTTTATTGCACCAGGTTACCCCCCACATGATTCGGCCTCTTTTCGCAGAGCGACCTGCCGAATGCTCCGCACAAAGCACGAACTCTATAGTTCCAGAAACGACCCCCAGGAACCTCCGAGAAAACTGCACTCGTGAATCGAATGATGTTGCTCGGAATCGAAGTCAAAACCTTCAGAACACGAGGCAGATGACGCAACCTCTCGGCCAAGGAGACTGTCCATGGCAATGAAAGCGTAGAGGTACTGCAGATCTGTCACGAAGTAAACCAGTTAGAACCAACCGCAAAGGAAGTACTTTACTTAAAATACCAGTTTGTTATCACAACTTGACAATCTTTCTATCCTCTCAATCTGGCAGTTACGTTTCAGATTTATTGCTGTAAATCCTTCACAACCATTCAACCATTTTATTTTTAACTCACATCTGCCAGATACGGAATAGCTTGAGAGTTTTCCTGAATTTTGTCCCCTCTTCACATCAGTGAGAGATTTATGGTCAGGGATTTTCACCGTAATTGTCTATTATATTTCAATTGCCTCCCTTTCACTCAAACGTCGCGAGCTATTTTCCATATTATCGTAGCCGGAAGAAAACAAACGTTTGAAGAGCTCTCATTCTAAACCAACAGTACTGGCACCAGGCTTGAAAACACTAGACTTTTGTTTTCGCTAATGTGTGAGTATTCTTGATTTTATTTCCACGTGAAGCAACGGACTGTTGTTGTCAAAGCAACCGGGAGGACTAATTGGACAATTACTTGAAGAATCAACAAGAAGAAGTCACGAGTTGCTACAAATAATCACACAAATTTTTATCTTGTGTGGATTTTATACTAAATGACAACGTGTTTGGATTTGCTTATTCCGTATTTTTTCGAGTAGATTTGTGTGTTAAATAAAAATTGTTTGAGGTATAATAACGAGGCACAAAAATGACATGGTGTCAGTTCCGAATATATAATCAAAGATATATGCTGGTTGGTGGGAAATGAGCAGACCGACAGATTGGCTGGGTCTGCACCAATTGGTGGGGTATTGTCCATGATCAGGGGACTTTTGGAATCGTGTGTATAGTGCAGAAGAACGGGTAGATCATCTTGGCTTAGGGAAAATGGTGCTGCAGTGAGTAACCAGAGAATCTGGCTGACACTCAAAACTACGAGGAAAGGCCAAACGGACTTATAATCAGACTACTACTGGTACCATTAGTATTGGGTCTCTTCGTTATTTCATGCAGATGAGGACATGGCACGTATTCGAATGTACCGAGTGCTGTGATGTAGGTTCTTGACTCAACTCAACTCAATTCCAGTTGACAGATGGTACCAGCTAATATCAGAGTGAAAATAAGTGGATACAGAAGAAACCACCCACTATCCAGCAGTTATGCAAAGACCTCAGAAGGTATCCTTGACGGACACAAAGACAACCTACCACACATTAGAAACACAGTTTGTAGCCGCACAATAATCAAAGAACAAATGGGATCAGTGCAAAAGATGTAAGGTAAAAGAGGCAGAGGAACGAAAATCATCCAAAAGATACTCTCTATGTTTGACTGCTTAACTGAATCATGCCACTCTGCCCGAAGCATGTGTGTCTTCCCCTTTGTCATCATACTTTCAGTCCGTTCCAACCACGATACACCTATGCTGATTGCCCTTCGGCCAGCGAAACGCCTCTGTGACTTCCTCCAACTCCATCCTCAGACTAGACGTTGTGACATCCTCTTCTTCTGTGTTCGTCCGGAATGTTTTTTGAACGTAATTTGCACCTTTCGACAGACACATCGGACTTCTTCAGGCATTTGTTAACTGGATTAGACTTACCGGTGTTGGGATATCATATGCCAGGCTTTCCTGCACCAAACACCGTCCACCAACCTTCGCCATGATCCCCCAGGCACTTCTCTCATCTCTCAGCTATCGTGGCTCCAGACAAAGACACCCAAAGCTGCCCATGCACTTTAAATCTTGACCAACAACAATGATATGAACACGCCAGTCCTACCACAACCCCGTCATCAAGACTTATAAAAGCGCGACACAACGGCAGTTCTTTAGAAGTACAGTGTCCATTACCCCATGTGGACAACAATCACCTTCGAATTGATAAGACTGTAAGGGTAAAACCATATTCAGCTGCTTTGGTGGTTGTCTAGTCACAGGACTATCATTCTGAGCCGGTGATGGACTCTACTATAACTTCTCCTTGAGGTTGAATGGGGTAGGGGTAATGGTGAAATCGAATCGAAGCAGTTCTTTTTCATATCTCTCGATCAGTTCTTTTCTGATTAATATCTGATCTATTAGTGGCAATTTTAATTAATTTCTTGTCTCAATCTGTTCTTTTTCATATATCTCGATCAGTTCTTTTCCGATTAATATTTGATCTATTAGCGACAATTTTAATTAATTTCTTGTCTCAAGCAATTCTTTTTCATATCTCTCGATCAGCTCTTTACTGATTAATATCTGTTATTCTTCTTCTTTTGCGTTCATCCGGAGTCTTTTTTTTTTCGGATGTGATTGCGTTATGCCGGTTTACAGCGAGATGCGATACTGCGCCTTTAGGCCGACACATCCAACTTCTGCGGCCGTTTCTTGACCGGGTTAAACTTCCCGGGATATCTGATCTATTAGTGACAATTTTAATTAATCTTTTGTCTCAAACAGTTCTTTTTCCTATCTTTCTATCAGATCTTTTCCTATTAATATCTGATCTATTAGTGACAATTCTAATTAATGTTTTGTTTCATAGTGACAATTTTGCCGGTCTCCCTGGCCTTGGTGTTAGCGACTTTCTCCGTAATCCCGTTTATCCACGTGAGCAAACGCGGCTGCGCGAGAATCGGTAGCGCCCGTTACTTACGGGATTTGTGAGCTGGCCGCTCAGAAAGCAATGACAAACTGCTGAGTGTAATCTTGCCAAGAAATCAACAGCAGCGGTAAAATGCTGGTGTTGACAGCGATGTCCTGTAATAGGATATGCGAAAAAAGTGACAATTTTAATTAATGTATTATCTAATAGTCACAATTGTAATTATTTCTTATCTAATGATGACAATTTTAATAAATTTCTTATCTAACAGCTGGCGCTGGGGTGAAAGAGGTTACGAGCGCAATTCTCAAGCCTGCATACAGCATTCGAAACAGCTGCGAGCGATTTGGAAGCAGACCGCCTAGCGCAGGTTTTCATTCAGTGCTATAGTTTAGTTTAGTTTAGTTTAGTCATTCAGTGCTATGGGTGCCTGTAGTGCAGAAAGCAAGGGCAAAATACTGTACGTACACTTGCCAAGAAATCACAAATAGCTACACACACAAATGTCGGGGTTGACTGCTACGTCGTGTAAAGAATATGCAGTTACCTAATAGTGAAGAAATTATTTCACACTTTGCATGTTAACTTTACACTATCCTAAAGCAATGGCAAACTACTGAACTAAAACATAAGATGTCAAAAACCAAATGAGCTTGTATATCAACTATCAGCCATACCGAAACATCCAAATCTAAATATGCAACAAGACAGATGATTGCTTGCTTGCTTGTGTTCGCTGGCTGTGAACTTCAGCGCGGAGTACTGTATGCCGGATGAAGACATCTTTTTGTCCAACATCAGTGTGATGTCATACAGGACCTGAGGTTTGCGTGAGTATCCGTTGTCGCATGTCTGGCTTATTGGTGTGCAGACTTGTGGTTCCTCACCAAAGGGACCTGTTGCCCAGGACGCTTGGCGAGGACGCGTCAATAGGTCTTGGCCACTATAGAACCCAGCCTTGGTGCCTTAGAAACACCTCTGCGTCCCAACAAGACAGATAATAAATAGCATATTCATGCCTACCCTGTGCTACCAATGTCAATCTTGGACATTATCCAATCACACTCATGCAAATCAAGACCTGTGAGATCGAGATGCTTGAGAAGAGCTGCCAACTTAACTATCTGAGGCCGAGTCAGAAATGATGTAAGCAGACAGATAATGGGACCAACACCTTGTGTCAAATAAATTGAAAGGCAGACAATCAAATGGTTCGGCCATCTGCTTAGAATGCAGCACCATCGACTACCAACACTGGCGCTACATCAAAGATTTGCTTCGACAGGAAGAGGATGCCCGACAAGAATATTGATTAATGACGTCAAAGACATTGTACAACCACACGGAATGACACTATCCAGTGCCAGCCATCGGGCGCTGGAACGACAACTATTCCTCCCCACGTCGCTTGACGTTAAAGTTGAGGATATTGATAATGATGATGATGAAAATGATGATGATGATGATGATGATGATGATGATGATGATGATGATGATGATGATGATGATGATGATGACTAAATGTATTTTCTGTTGACTTAAGAGGGGTTAGAGGCAGGAGGATCGACTTTATTGCACCGGGTTCTGCCCCATATGGCTCATTCTTCTTTCCGAGGGATGTCTTAGTCCATAGCTCCATATTACCAGCGACGATCCCCGGGTGAGGTGGTTCCGGACAAAATTTGCACCCGCGAACCGAATGACGAGTTCGCAAGGGAATCCACGACCTTCGCAGCGAGAGGTGGGCGGGTTCAACACTTCTCCAAGCACACTAATTTTTACATGATTCCGCTATCTCATTTTTCATATATCTTTCCAGTTGTTAAAATGTTTCCCATCTGTTCTTTTCTCACAATGGCACACACGGATGGCTCAGTGCTAAGAGGCAAAAGAAGTGACTGGGTGTTCATAAGCAAAGTTGATGAACAGTGTTTAGTGCAGGAGAGCCTGGCATATAATACCACAACATCTAGTCTGAGAATGGAAGTGGAGGAAGTCACTGCGGCGTTCCGCTGGCTGGATGACAAAAAGCACACGCGTGTCGTGATTGTAACAGACTCACAGAGCATGCAGAGCAGGGTGAAGATAGGTATGCTTCGTACATAGTAGAATGCTTCTATTAAAAAATCTAAGATAGCTAGTAACCGTTGAATATTTTGTCCAGGGCAGGCTGGTGTGTGTGCTTTATTTTTCGGAGACTCATGAGGGTCGTCGCTGGAGCTACGGAGTTAGTGCTTTGTGCGACGCTTTCCGCGCTTCGGAAACAGACTGAGCCATATGGGATCAAACCTGGTGCAATTAAATCGACCATGTAGGCTTTTAAGTGACGTTTATGCTGGTGTGTTATGAAATTAGAAGGTGGACAGATTGGCTGTATGTGCACCTCTGTGTAGGGTATGGGTGCACGATAAGCCAGATGTGGTCAGCGCCCTTTGGAATCGTGTTTATAGTGTCGAAGAACAGCACTATCATCATTGCCTGGAGAGAATGGTGCTGCAGGGAGTGACAGGAGAATCTTGTTCTCAGGGGAAAGGCCAAACGGACAAATAATCAGATTGCAGCTGATACCATTAGTACTTGGACTCTTTGCTGACTGTTGAAGAAGACAACGGAGCGCGTATGGGAATGTCCTGAGTGCTCTGACGTCTGGTCTTGACTGATCTCAGCTCAATTCATAATGTGACAACAAATGTGATTACCTATCTATGTGTCTTAGTCCATTTCAAAACATATGGATTACTCACGTAGACAGCAGAATATTTTTTAAACTTATAGATTGCTCACTTTGACTACGCAAGATATCTTTTAAATATATTTATTGCACACTTAGACTGTACAAGATGTTTTTTTAAACATATAGATTGCTCATTTAGACTGTGCAAGATATTTTTAAAACATATAGATTGCTCACTTAGACTGTGCAAGATATTTTTAAACGTATACATAGCTTACTTAGACTGTACAACACGATGTTTTTGAAAACAAAAATATAGATTGCTCACTTAGACTGTACACGATATTTTTTAAACATATAGCTTACTCACTTAGGCTGTGCAAGATATATTTAGAAACATATAGATTGCTCACTTAGACTGTACACGATATTTTTTAAACATATAGCTTACTCACTTAGGCTGTGCAAGATATATTTAGAAACATATAGATTGCTCACTTAGACTGTACACGATATTTTTTAAACATATAGCTTACTCACTTAGGCTGTGAAAGATATATTTAGAAACATATAGATTGCTCACTTAGACTGTTGAAGATATTTTTTAACATATAGATTGCTCACTTAAACTGTACAAGATATTTTTTTTTTTAAATATAGATTGCTCACTTAGGCTGTGCAAGATATTTTCAAAACAGAGACAAAACAGTTCTTACAATCCTGAGGAACAGCAACAATCACAAACTCATAATCTTCAATGGAGATATCTTTAAAGAAGTTAACTAACAAAGAGAACTGGTTACTCGCATCAGAGGAAGACAATCCACATTCTTTGAGCATGTCATGACAAGAGGAAAACTGGAGTTTGCCTTTACAACGGAAAGGTTGGAGGGGAAGAGAGGCAGGGGAAGACCAAGTGAGAAGATTCCGGACAGTTTGACATCATTGCATGGAGAAACGTCGGTGTCAGAAACGATTGGCACTACAAGTGACACAGTTCTGTGGACAGACATGGTCACCAACGCCATACGGCACTGACACAAAGAAAAGGTTGAAGCAGAAGAGGATCTATACGCCACAATCACGAAATATCACGTGACGATCCCGAATCTCTTTGTCCCTAAACTATAAATAGACCCTCTGAAAAACGAATTCCAATTTTTAACATCATTAGACGCTTATTAATATGAGATCAAAATCCCCTTTCTGTATGTCAAATTCGTATCGAATCCCTTCACGTCCAGCAATCAATATTTTCTTCTATCGAATGTATTTATCCATTATTCCATTCTTACTTCGCAAATTGCTGTTTTGATCTCTACTCCGCCAAATCATTCATCATTTCTGACCTCGTTTTCATTAAAGCAAACACTCATTAATAAATTATAACATAAGTTTTTATCCTACGCAATGAGAACTTTTCCCGTGCCTCCCGTGGCGATTATTCAAATAAGTACGGTAATGTTTGCTGTAATATGGGTTATAAATTATTCCACAGTCGTGCTTTATTTCCCCTTTACCGAACTCTACATGAAAAGCGTCAAGTACAATACAAGTTTAGCGGTATCAAAGGTTAATGGCTTCTCGTAAATCTGGCACCGTTGGGATGTTTTGTTCGTCTGTTGCATTTGGTAAAAATTTCCCACATGGCATTACATATTTATATATAAATGCCCGTAGATAGGGGAAGAGAACGCTTATCCCTAAACAACCATTATTCCTGTGCTGGTTTAACCCCAATCTGACAATGCGGCATGACTGGTCTATGCATAATTATTATTTTTTTGTTTTGTATGGATGTTAGTAGTCATGAGGGACGCAACTGCCATAATGATTATGTCGTGTCACAGTGTGCGTTCTGTTCAATGCAAATGGTTTACTGTCCCGGTGTACTGTGATTCCTTGTTATCTAGTGGCTTTCCCTGTTCAGGCCTTTCTGTCTTTCTTCTTCTTATTTTTCTTCTTCTTCTTCTTATTCTTCTTCTTCTTCTTCTTCTTCTTCTTCTTCTTCTTCTTCTTCTTCTTCTTCTTCTTCTTCTTCTTCTTCTATCGTACTGTTTTTTCGCGTGAAGCGTAGCAGAGCGGAGGCAGATGTAGTTTTCTTTGCTTCGCTTGTCTTGGTGCTTATAATATTTTTTAAACTCAGTGGTATCCCATAGTACTACTTTTAATGCACTAACCTGTTTTTCTTAAGTGTGAATTAGTTTTCCATATTACCAGTGTCCCTTGCCATCAGGCGAACCCACTCCCACTTCAGAGGTACTTGTAATTTACGTCCGCAAGTAAAGAAGGACGAGAAATCTACGTTTTAGTCCAACTGGCCAGTGTAGAGGTTGAAGCCACCACCTCGACATTAGCACACCGGATGTTTAAGAGCGAACGCTTTCATCTCTTCGGCTATGACGACCTCGTTTCTTGTACAAACCTCATATTTGATTTCTTGAACGTCTCCGCCCATAGCAACCTTTCAAACTGTATATCTGTTATAAGCCAGATAGTGTTTTGTGTTATGGAGAGGTATAATTCAGTTTTACAAACTGCCGTCTGTCAAACCGGCAAGATGCCAGCCAGTCAGTTAGAAGAGGAAAGCTGACATCAGACTGTAAGATGTCATTACATCGCAGGGTAGAAGAGAAAAGATGACACCGGGCTGTATGAAATCATTACATTTCAGGGTAGAAGAGGAAAGATGACACAAGGCTGTATGAAATCATTACATTTCAGGGTAGAAGAGGAAAGATGACACCAGGCTGTATGAAATCATTATATCTCAGGGTAGAAAAGGAAAGATGACACCAGGCGGTATAAAATCATTACATCTCAGGGTAAAAGAGGACATATGACACCAGGCTGTATGAAATCATTACATCTCAGGGTAGAAAATGAAAGATGACACCAGGCTGTATGAAATTATTACATTTCAGGGTAGAAGAGGAAAGATGACACCAGGCTGTATGAAATTATTACGTTTCAGGGTAGAAGAGGAAAGATGACACCAGGCTGTATGAAATCATTACATTTCAGGGTAGAAGAGGAAAGATGACACCAAGCTGTATAAAATCATTACATTTCAGGGTAGAAAATGAAAGATGACACCGGGCTGTATAAAATCATTACATTTCAGGGGTAGAAGAGGAAAGATGACACCAGGCTGTATGAAATCATTACATTTCAGGGTAGAAAATGAAAGATGACACCGGGCTGTATGAAATCATTACATCTCAGGGTAAAAGAGGAAAGATGACACCAGGCTGTATGAAATCATTACATCTCAGGGTAAAAGAGGAAAGATGACACAAGGCTGTATGAAATCATTACATTTCAGGGTAAAAGAGGAAAGATGACACAAGGCTGTATGAAATCATTACATCTCAGGTAAAAGAGGAAAGATGACACCAGGCTGTATGAAATTATTATGTTTCAGGGTAGAAGAGGAAAGATGACACCAGGCTGTATGAAATCATTACATTTCAGGGTAGAAGAGGAAAGATGACACCACGCTGTATGAAATCATTACATTTCAGGGTAGAAGAGGAAAGATGACACCAGGCTGTATGAAATCATTACATTTCAGGGTAGAAGAGGAAATATGACACCAGGCTGTATGAAATCATTACATTTCAGGGTAGAAGAGGAAAGGTGACACCAGGCTGTATGAAATCATTACATTTCAGGGTAAAAGAGGAAAAGTGACACCAGGCTGTATGAAATCATTACATTTCAGGGTAAAAGAGGAAAGATGACACCAGGCTGTATGAAATCATTACATCTAAGGGTAAAAGAGGAAAGATGACACCAGGCTGTATGAAATCATTACATCTCAGGGTAGAAGAGGAAAGATGACACTAGGCTGTATGAAATTATTACGTTTCAGGATTGATTGATTGATTTAGGAATCGACATCACAGCATTCGGGGCATTCCCATAAGTGCTCCGTCCCCATCCTCAGCAGCCAGCGAAGAGTTCCAACACTAATAGTACCAGTAGCAACCTGATTATAAGTCCGTCTCGCCTTTCCTCTGAGCGTTGAGCGTCGGGCAAATCCCTTCGTCACTCTTCGTTGTCTCATTCTTGCCAGACCATGGTAATCCATTTGCTCCTCCGAAGTGTGCACGTGCTCCCACAAGGCCGCAACCACGTCTGCCTTGTCATATATCAATACTCCACCAAGTTCTGCAGAGCCAGCCAATCTGTCCGCCTGTTCATTTCGCAGCACACCGGCATGCCCCGGAGAAAATATCCAGGCGATGCTTGTCACCCGTGACCTCCGAAGCGAAGCAAGCCACTCCGCACGAAGTCTGCCCGTCCTCACCCTCGTCAGCATGCTTTCTGAGTCAGTTACAATCACGATGTGTGTGTGTGTGTCGTATTCTCCATCCAGCGGAGAGCCGCAGTGACTGCCTCCACTTCCATTCTTAAGCTCTATGTTGTGGTATCATATGCCAGGCTCTCCTGCCCCAAACATCGACCATTAGCTTTGGCTATGAACCCTGTCATATATTTTTGAAGGGAGTGAGAAATCACTGTGGTGCATGCCCCATTTCTAATCAAAGAAGTTGGGCCCCATCCTCTTCTGTCTTCAATAACCCCAGAATATGAACCTTGAGTTATCTGCAGGCCTCGTCTTATTTAATTTTGTCTAGGAGATATAGATTATGGCCCCGGTGAGAATAGTAATTACTAACTGGGATTCTGCCCCTTCTCCAACCTGTTGTTTATCAAATCTGAGGAAAGTCTGGAGAATTCTCTCAGCCTGATTTATTTTAATAAAACATGGATGTTGAGCAGTTGATAGACCTTGAGTCTCTCCCAATTACATATTCCTTCATGAGTTAATTTGTTTTTAAACAATTAAACACATAACCAATCACAATAGATCTTGATAACTTGGTGTACACACATCAGATTGTGAATCACAGATAGGTTGAACTGACAAAGAAACATAAGATCAGTTACATTTTATTATTTATTGAATGGGCCTGTGTCTTCTGGCCTGTCATGTACATTTCCATTGTGGTGTACACAAGATAAATTAGAAACATGCATATAGGACCAATTTTACAAACCATAAACAAATAAGCATCAATATATGTGATGTCAACAAGTGTGAAAACATGGTAAACAATTGAATGTTGTACATGTTAAGTGTGGTGATAGTGAAATCAACAATTATGTATCAGTTCCTAAAACTGAGTGTTGTGTGTTCCTAAAAGAAAGGTACCCTTGTGATGGGAGATTTAGATAAGCCTGGGTCCATTGACTGATGGATCCACTCCAGTTCTGCCCATGACCAAGTCTTCTTCCATCTCAAGTGTGGGTCATCTCTTTCTCTCTCTGGGATCTGGTTTGGTTGGTTGGTCAGTTGGTTGCCAGCTGGTTGGTTGTGGGTTGCCAACTGGGTTGCCACCAAGATTTCACTGTGTAAGATTCACATAAACATATACAATCTTCCCAATACAATAATCTAGAAGTAGGTAAAAGAAACCTAAATTCCTGAAGTAGGAACTAGTTCCCCTCCCCTCCTCTTTTCTCTAATCTAGTGTTGGGTTAATTTGGGGTGGTCAGAGTTTATCACACTGTGTACGCCTGGTCTCAGTTGGTTCCTGCTGTATGTAAGTTCTCATGGGACCTGGGGTCAGTGAAACATGTACAGTAAGACAGTGACAAGAGTGAGGAAGTGTCAAGATGCATGTAAATAAATGACATACATTTATAACATTTCTATAGTGTGTATAAATAATTCTCTGTGTTTTCCCAATTAACCAACTTCTTCTTCTTCTGTGTATAATAACTCCTCTCCCATTATCTGTTGTTGTTGTGGTGTTGAGTGTTGAGTTGTGGGTGGTTGTGTTTGTTAAGTTGTGTTGAGTAATGAGTTAAGTCAACTTCTGGTGGTGTTCTGCGAAGCACAACTTTCTCATGTAATGCAGTTCATGTGTGCCCTTATCCAATTAAAATTTGACACAAATATACATATTTATTCCATCAACCCCTATTTATTCAATAGATGAAGCAGAAAGGAAAGATTGATTTCTCTTTCAGCCTTCCAGATTGTAAATAGGCATAGATAAGTCTGTTTTAGAACAAGGCACTTGTTCCAGTACACGAACTGTCATTTTAGCTGCAGATAGTGATAGCATTTTTAACAGTGTTTCTGCTGAAATGCACAAGATTGCTTTAGAATCATCACTTCGTACAGTTGTCTAGAATAGAATGTAGTATTATTATGCACTTCTTAAAGTTAATAATTATCTTTAAGAATATCAGAGATTGCAGTATTCGAAAAGAGTATTAGATTGTCAGTTTGCCCGGGAATCGGCTCTGCGTCGTAAGAATGGAACAGTCAAACATTTTTCACTTCAGAGGTTTTAATTTATAATAATATATTTCAATTGACATTACAAACACTGAATACCATTCCTGGGCCTTTGATACATCTGGTCATCAGTTCAATCTAAGGACTAACAAGCTCACCTGGGATTCAGACATTCTGCCTTCCCTATTTGAAAAACGGTCACACTTGCTTCCACGTCTGTTCATCAGGCATGTTTTAGGAAGAGTGCGCTACTTAACATATGCTAAACAGGCGTTTCGCGCGGAAGCGGTGTCACGTGTCTGTTGTGTCCAATGGTCTCCTGAGCTTGGGCTGATGAAATATTTCTTAGAATTGACGTCATCTTCTGTCAATTGTTCAAGTTTCAGTTTGATGTGATGTTAATTTAGCCGTTCTGGTTTCAGTTTGCTCCTGTAGTCAATTTGTTATATATTTTCTCCTTTCTTTTGCGTGTAGTCTTGTAAACTGAATAATGGTGGTTAGCAATTATGCTACAAACCCCCAGCCACTTCTCTCACCTCTTGACACCGAACCATCTGTGTAGATAATCACATCACTCGGTTGAGCATTGTCCTGAATTAGTTGCTGGATTTCCACTTCCGTGGGCCCTGCTGGCCACTCCCTGCACTCCCGGCTTAATGTGATTATAACTCTGCACAAGTCTGACTGCTCCGCTGGCACTCTGACCCACTCCTCTCCACGCCTAATGTTCTCCAAGGGGCACACCTGTCTGATCGTATCCTTCGCCTGAGCCATCCATGATTTCCCTCTTATCAGTCGCTGACCCTTAACTGCGTCCAGCGCCTCATGCAGTGGGTGGTCTGTGTCTGCAGCTACTCTGAGGTATGCCTTCGCCTGTATCACCTTGAGCCTACCAGCAACAGTCGGCAGACCAAGGATGTAA
This sequence comes from Cepaea hortensis, assembly GCA_963921405.1. Classification (NCBI taxonomy): domain Eukaryota; kingdom Metazoa; phylum Mollusca; class Gastropoda; order Stylommatophora; family Helicidae; genus Cepaea; species Cepaea hortensis. Next base: position 308,069,824 of record OY992876.1, on the reverse strand, counting down.
CGCATACACACTACTGGGGTGTCTCTAGTGCATCCCAAAATGACCCGCATAGCTTCGTTCTGTATGCGCTCTAACTTCACCAGCTGACTCTGAGACAGTGAGCAGACCTAATCCATAATCAATTACTGAGAGGATCAAGTGCTGGTATAGTGTGAAAAGCATTCTCTGCTCTATGTCCATTGCAGCCATAGTTTTAAGTGCATTGAGTCCCTTTTGAGATCTTGTCACGACCGTCTCCACATGGTCCTTGAAGGATAGGTTCCTGTCAAATGTGATCCCCAGATACTTCAGTTTGTTCTCTCTGCTGACATTTCTACCATCTATCGCGAGGCTTGGGACATCAGCTCTTACAATCCTGTTGTCCAGAGAGCACCACAAAACAGCCGCCTTTTCAGGGTGGATGACAGCACTCATTTCTGTGCACCAGTCAATCACTTTATCTACTGTCGCCTGTAACTCCTGGGCTGTTTGCTCCCGATCTCTCCCCTGCCTATATGCAAGAATATCATCTGCAAATGTTAGTATTCTTCCAACCCCTGGTGCTTCTAGGTTTGCAATCTTGCTCGTATACACATTAAAGAGCACCGGTGAGACTGCAGATCCCTGTGGCAGTCCCGGGGTTAAAATATGTGGCTCTGAGATCCATGCGCCCAGACGGAGAGCAACACGACGAGAGTGCAGGACGGCTGCTAACCAGTTCACCAACCAGGGATTGACCCCCTTCTCCATCAGTGCGGTCATCAAAATATCATATCGAACTCTATTGTACGCATCCTCGAGATCAAGCGCTACCGCCATCGTTTCCTGTCTACTCTGGAACCCATCATAAACATCACAGGCAAAAGTGGCTGCATTTGACCAGGTATCTTTTCCTGGCCTGTAGCTCCCCAGGCCTCTTGGAAGAAGCTTCCCGCTTTCCAAAAACTCTTGCAGCTTGACAGCGACTATCTTCTCTAAGACCTTCCCAGATGTATTTTGAAGGGTGATGATTCTCAAGCCGCTAAGCTTTGACTGATCCTTGAATGGTTTTGGTTTTGGGATAGGGATGAGATAGCTGTGCACCCAATCCTGCGGTACTGATGCTGTCCTAATGCTCTGGTTAAAGCAGTCGGTCATCTCCTCTAGATCTGCTTCGCTCAAACCCTTCATGTGGCCATACCTGACCCCATCGGGCCCTGGTGCCGTGTCTTTTGCCTTTTTCAAAATGTGTTTAACATCTTCCACCCGTATGATGTCTTCATACTGCATATTCTTCGTGGTGCCACATAGCTCCTCTCTAACTGCATCCCTGGTGTCCGCATCATTATGATTGGTCTGCTCTAAAAATCTCTGGAGAAACGTCTCCCCTTTCTCTTTGTCTGTTGTCACGCGCACACCGTCATCTCTATAGATTGTTCCCACTGTCATCGGCCGATCTTTTCTCTGCATTTGCCTGTGCAGTTTCCAGAATTTTTGCAGTGTTTTATCCCCTCCAATCTCCTTCATGAAACATTCCCATCTTGCCTTTTTGGCCTCTGCAGCACAGCGCTTGAAAACCTCCACCTTGTCTTTCTTGACATTTTCCGCTGTGTCCACTTCCTCTCGTGGGCTTCGAAGTGTCTGTCGCACTTTCTTTAGCTGCTTCACTGCAGTTCTCTTTGCTTTCCAAGCATGGTCTACTTCTGGGGTCCACCATGGGGGCTGCACAAAGGGAGTTTTAACAGTCCTGTTGCATGCCCCTTGTCTGAGGCGTCCAAGAAGGCAATCGATCCACTCATACCGGAAGGTCTTGCGCGCTCTCCAAGCTTTAACTTTCCTGGGTTTAGAGATCAGGACTGAGCATGGCATGTGATCACTCCCATGGTCATTCAAAACATTCCACTTTACATCATGGACTGATGACTGGGAGACAAGTGCCAAGTCAATAGCTGTGTCTGCATCGCCAGGCCTCATTGCCATTCTTGTCGGCCTACCATCATTTATGCAGACCACATCGGAGTCCACCATGGCATCTGCAAGGGCAATTCCCTGTCGGTTTTCTCCACTACTGTCCCAATCTCTGTTCCTTGTATTGAAGTCTCCACATATGAGTAGCCTATCACCTGGTAATTCCTCCAGTTCCTTAAGCCAGTCCCAGTGTTCCTTTCTGACAAAACAGTCCACTGTGGCATATACATTTATGATGTTCCAACTTAAGCCACTAATCTTCATTTGTATACCCTTGTGGTATACTGACTCACAAGCCGTTACTAGCTGTCAAGATCTCCTCAAATTAAAACTAAATTGTACTAGAACGTAAACCACTGGTACCATTAAAACTTGGGGGATAGTGGAAAATCGACACCGCCCCGGATTGGAAAACACACACTTCAGGAATCAAGAGCGGATATGGGGTAAAACTTCAACACGGAGAAAGCTGAGATATAAACAGATACAATCGATTTCCGGCCTCATTTGTAACAACAAAACAGCGACTGGTCACAATCCAAGATGTGCATGCAGAATGGTAGCTTTTAACTCGCCACGACTAAGTGAGAAAATTGTCTAAAGAGAAGAAGGACCATACATGCAGCAGCCAGTATTTGGAAACAACCAAATCTATGACCTTACTTCTTGGTGATGTCAAATGTTGACACGTATTGTGAAGCTGTCGTGTTTTGATGAGGTAGTGGTCTTATTCCTGTCAATCCACACCTGACTTGGTGAAGATTGAATGCAGCACCTGTTGAGTGAGCACATGGTTGAGTGATGCCCTTGATAGAGTAGCGCAGAACCTTATCTACCTGCACCCATTCCATTTGTCTCATAGGAGAGGTAATCTTTATTTAACCTTTCCCTGCCAAAACAAAGGGAATAAAACCAAGAGCAAACTTATGTTCTGCTACGCCCAGGAACAATAATAATACAATTGATGATTGCCAGAGTGATTCCCAAAGCTGGAAGTGGAGAATCCTGATTGCAGACAGTTCTTTTTTTCAGATCCTCCAGGCCAGTAAAAGATTAGCATTACATGCCACTGCAAAAATCTAAACTGTTAATATCTACCTTATCATGGGCACATCAAGTCTGTAATATTCAATGTATATGTATATGTCCTTATTTTATGACAGGAAATTGTAATTTTGAATGCAATTTACAAAATCCATATTTGTGTTTATTAAATCATAAAAACTAAGGTCATGTCATGTATTGATTGTATTTTACTTGTCATAGTCAAATTGCTTTAAATTACCCTAGATAGAATTAATTAGTTGGTAGAGGAGAGGCAAGGAACCACTTAGGGAATAAATTGGGTATAAAAGGGAGTACAACTTTTTCAGTATTTCCTAAAGGTATTCCTTGGTTCCCCAAAACTCTATTTCTGGTCTCAACAATTGAGTCAGTACAGCTAAATTAATTAAACGGGCAGAATCACATTGGGAAAAATGATTTTTCATCATTTATCTCTGTGGGGTTGAGCCATCAATCACATACGTATCCGACAACCCTGGACCTCGCTTGCACTGTGATTCCACTGGCTCAAGTCGAGTACCACATGCTTCACTCTTTCCTTCACCAGCAGACCTTGTCCATGTCTCTTCTGCCCAGTAGGGTTTATATAACTGGCGTACCCAGGGCATTGGTATTTGTCTATATTTAGCTCCTGGAGCATGAGGACGTCAAAATCATATATTAGTCTCTACAATACAGGACCTCTCTGTCTGGCACTGCGACAATTCCAGTATCCCACTCTTACATAGTTGAAACCTAGTCTCTCCACTTTTCGTCGTGTTCTCCTGGCTCCTGCCCTCCTATTTCTATGCCGTCGTCCCACACCATTTCCTCGTCTTCTCCTCCTCACTCTCTCTTCGCTAGCCTCTGAGGGATGTGTCAAGCGCAGAGCACGTGCTCCGTAGCTCCGGTGACGATTCCCATGTTTAAATAAATCCATAGGCAAAGTTTGGATATTGCAGGAAATAAACGGTCATCCTAGCATTGCCTGCTTGCTAGGGAAGAGGCAGGGGATGTCCCTCATGAGTCCATACGCCTGGTGCCGCCCCGCATGCCTGTCAGACGTCCAACGTTCACGGCCAGTTAACCCATGGCCATCCAGTTCCTCAGCACGCTGGTCCACCTTGAACATGGGGGTTTATATTTGGAGTTTTCCGTCTCCTAGATGGATTGCTGTCCAAAGATAACGGGTTCCACCTACCCGGGAGCGTAACCCTGATCGGGGGGCTAAACGGGTACTCCACCTTGCCCAAGGGTGTCCCGTAGGCTAGCGGAGGGAAGGAGGCGCCTTACTTCTCCTTTGATAGGGGATACCCCTACCCCGCCACCCACACGTTTCAGGATAGAAGTGAAGAACTTAAATAAGACCATGAATTATCTCGACACCCTGCGTTGAAGTTAGATTTATGTCCTTTAAAGGACTTCGCAATCAACCCCAACATAGTCTAAGTGTTTATTGTTTTCTAGGCAAGTCTACGTACAATAGTTTGTCATTACTTTCAGACGACCGACCTCATACCATTGTTAAAAATCAACACATGGAGATCTGACACTAAATCACTTGCGTCTGGTTTTGAAAGCGGTATGTACGATCTCGTTGGCTACCCATTCGCCACAGATTCCACAAACCAGGGGTAGAAGGGGAAGGAAGCAAATTATAATACCAGCAAGTTATCCACACACATCGGTCACGTGACAGTCTATGAATGCCACGCTGCTACTACTACCATTACGACTACTACAACATCTACTACCAATACTACAACTACAACAACTATTACTACTACCACAACTACAACAACTACTACTACCACTACAACTACTACTAATACTACTACAATAACAACTAACACTACTGCTGCTACTGTTACAATAATAACTATTAAGAAGAAGAAGAAGAAGAAGAAGAAGAAGAAGAAGAAGAAGAAGAAGAAGAAGAAGAAGAAGAAGAAGAAGAAGAAGAAGAAGAAGAAGAAGAAGAGGAAGAAGAAGAAGAAGACTATTACTGCTCCTGCTACTGTTATTACTATTACTACTACTACTACAACAACAACAACTACTACTACTACTACTACTACTACTACTACTACTACTACTACTACTACTACTACTACTACTACTACTACTACTACTACTACTACTACTACTACTACTACTACTATTGCTAGTACTACTACTACTTCTACTATTACTATTACTGCTCCTGCTACTGTTATTACTACTACGACTGTTACTACTGCTGCTGCTGCTGCTGCTACTACTACTACTACTACTACTACTACTATTACTACTACTACTACTACTACTACTACTACTACTACTACTACTACTACTACTACTACTACTACTACTATAATTACTTCTACTACTACTAATACAACAACAACTTCTACTACTGTTTATGCTGATACAACTACTACAACTATTATTACTACTATTACTAATACTACAGCGTCTACTAATATTACTACGGGGTGTATTTTTAATGACTGTGTACTTTTTGAAAATATTGCAGTTCTGTATTCACCGTATATGCATTCATGCAACATATACTGCTATAATGTGTCTTATTTTCGGTAAGGTTTTCACAAATGGTGTTGGAAATATCCACCACGGTTTAGTTGGCAAGTATTTCGTACTCTTTTATTTTAAGTGCCGACCAGAGGCAATAATCCAGGGGAATAAGATCCGGAGAGCGTACAGGCCAAATTCCGCGAGATTATGCGATTTGCAAAAGTGCCACCGTTAGGAAACACATTTCCACCAAAAATACTCTTTCTTCAATAGTTAACACCTTGTAGCTGAGATCAATTACTAAAACATCTGCATGTAGCAGTGATATTCTAAACTAACGTTTCAATGGGGCTTGAACCAAGACGTAATACAAGGTGTATAGAAAACTTGTAACGGCAATATTTTCAAAACGTCCACAGTCATGAAATATACACCCTGTACTACTACTAATCGTACTATTACAACTATTGCTTCTAATAATAGTATTACTACTACTAAATTACTCCAGCAGCTGCTGCTACTACTGCTACTAGTATTCTTTCTGCTACTTCTATCAACACTACCGCTGCTACAACTATCACCACAACTACTACTACTATTGCTGGTATTATCATCATCATCATCATCATCTCTATCATCACCAATACAACGTCGTTTTCCCCTCAGCTACTAATAACAAAACCACAGGTATTTTTCAGCATTGTTTCCCAGGCAGACAGAGAGAGAGAGAGAGAGAGAGAGAGAGAGAGAGAGAGAGAGAGAGAGAGAGACAGACAGACAGACAGACAGACAGACAGACAGACAGAGAGAGAGAGAGAGAGAGAGACAGACAGACAGACAGACAGACAGAGAGAGAGAGAGAGACAGACAGACAGACAGCCAGACAGACAGACAGACAGAGAGAGAGAGAGAGAGAGACAGAGACAGAGACAGAGACAGAGAGACAGAGACAGAGACAGAGACAGAGAGAGAAACTATATCAACAGCTACAACAACAACAACTATCAGTAAAACAATTAAACTGAACAACAACGCAGACAAATCACAGAATCTAACTCACCCGTCAGCTAACTTCACCCGCCACCCCTTAAACCCCCCACCCTCAATCTAAAACAAAACACCCCCCCCCCCAACTCCCAGCAACTACCTGTGAGTACAGCACTGTCGTGCGAGCAAACAATTTCCCCGCACACAACCACACCATGTCCCCTTGTGAATTCCACCCATTACAAAAATGCCACCTAAAAAACGTATCTTTTCTGCCATCGCCTGGCGTAATAGCACTCATAGGCCGCGGTCACCTCCAGCGCTCGTTCACACTCGCCGGCGACAACTTGCTTTCTCTGTTGCACGCGCTGGGTTTATCACGCGCAATCAGACAAAAAAAAGGGGGGGGGGCATAAATGGTCGGCCCTTTTAAGAAGCATGCATATTGGAAGATAGACATACACCCACACAAACATACACACACATACACTCATACCCATATACAAACACACACACACACACACACACATATATACACACACACACACACACACATCCCTGGCACCTTACCGTCTTGACAGGCGAAAGTTTGTAAAATTGGTGTGTAACTCTCCATAACACAAAGCCTGGGCTTAATTTTGAGACCATATGTTTCTCTTGCAGCAATGATCCCTCTCTCGGCCTGCCTAGTTTACTCCAGAGAAAAGGTGATACCAATACGTCTGCAACAAGGCCAGCTGCAACAAGGCCAGCTGCAGAAGGACAACACAGCAATGCTCTAACTGTCCGCCTATCAGAAGTTCGATCATAGATACGTTGCCGACCAAGGCTTAGGGCTTGATTTACCCTGCTATAACATTAAAGGTTAGGTTTGTTTTTCCTGGCGCTAGCGTAGCGCCTGTACCTAATAACAAATTGAGCTCTCCACCCGAACCGTTCGCACAATGTCCAGTTGTTGGGTGTGGTGAGTGTAACAGAAAGCAGGTAGTCCCGTCTATTTTCACACGGCAGTTCACTCTTATCTCAACTAAGACTTGAGTTTTAAATGAAAGCCATTAGTGTTACCTTTCCTGTGGAGTAAACTAGACAGGCCGAGAAGGACTATGACGCATGAGCAACACGTGGTCTCTAAATGCTGCCCGGGCTTTATTGTATGGAGAGGTATAACTCCATTTTACACATAATAGATTGTCAAGAACGCCAAGTGCCAGTCAATCAATTCATTTATAAGAGAAACAGCGGCTACAGCGATATTTAACAATATGAAATGCAAACAGTTAGATATATGTACAGATGGACAGTGTGTACATACCTTACAATGGACTCCATAAAGGTGAACATAAATCACAGAGTGAAAATCCCCCAAAACAAGAGACACTCAAAATTATAGAATAATAAAATTAAAATATGTATTCTAGGACACAACAAAGACGTTTCAATTACATAAATATTCATCAGGAGCGGGGCAACACAAACAGATCTAAAGACAACAACATAAAATTATAAAATAATATTAAAACACAACGTCTTCGGTTTTATCCACAATTGCTTGTGTTGTTCTTCGTGTTTCTGATTCATGCTTCAGTACTGGTTTAATGTTACAATTGAATATTCGAGTGTGCTATTAATTTTCATTTCTTTAGACCTCCACAAATGTCCCATGAATGTATCTTTAGACCTCCACAAATGTCCCATAAATGTATCTTTAGACCTCCAAAAATGTCCCATGAATGTATCTTTAGACTTCCACAAATGTCATCTGAGTTAATCTCTTGACCTCCACAAATGTCCTTTGAATGAATCTTTTGACCCCCCATAAATGTCGCATGAATTAATCTTTTGACTTCCACAAATGTCCTATGAATGAATCGTTTCACTTCCACAAATGCCCTATGAATTAATCTTTTGATTTCCACAACTGTCCTATAAATGAATCTTTTGACTTCCACAAATGTCCTATGAGTCTTTTCACTTGCACAAATGTTCTTTGGATGAATCTTTTTACTCCCACAAATGTTCTATGAATGAATTTTTTTCTCTTCCACACATGTCCTATGAATGAATCTTTTTGACTTCCACAAATGTCCTACGAATGAATCTTTTGACTTCCGCAAATGGCCTATGAATGAATCTTTTGACCTCCACGAATGTCCCATGAATGAATCTTTTGACTTCCACAAATGTCCTATGAATGAATCTTTTGACTTCCACAAATGTCCTATGAATGAATCTTTTGACTTCCACAAATGTCCTATGAATGAATATTTTGACTTCCACAAATGTCCTATGAATGAATGTTTTGACCTCCACGAATGTCCCATGAATGAATCTTTTGACTTCCACAAATGTCCTATGAATCTTTTCACTTCCACAAATGTTCTATGGATGAATCTTTACTAGAACACAATCACAAGTAAGAAAACAGACGTTGCGGCCAAAGCCTTCGACAGCACACACTAATACATCTACTTGAAAATATGACAATTAAAGTTACTTATATGTATCCTTGTTGTGGACTGGGCAAGTGTTTAATTAAATCTATATGTATGATTCCAACAAAGTGACTGAGCCCGAATTGACAAATTTTCCTAGTACTATAAAAGCTTCTATATCCTTTTGTTTTCTTATTTTAATTACTGTATTTGTTTCACCTATTATTGTCTACAATCAATCAATCAATCATGTGTCATGCCGGAAAGCGTGGGCGGTCATGACTCGCCATTTCACTCGATCACCAGCGTCGTGGATGAGTTCAGTGTTACTGTCTCAACCATGCCATATGGCCAAGCCATGCAGGTATTTTACTCTCGGTCTTCCTCTTGGTCTGTTCCCTTCGATCTTGCCAGTTGTCACTAAGTTCTCCAATCCATTTCTTCTCATAACATGTCCAACAAATTTTGACTGTCTACATTTAATTTCTCTAATCAATTTACCATTTTCATTTGTCTCCTGCAGTACTTGGTCATTGGTTTTTCTGTCTGTCCATGGTATTTCTTTGCATTTTCCTCAGAAACCACATTTCTGCAGCCATCAGATGTTTTTCAGCTTGACTGCACATTGTCCAAGTTTCACATCCATACAAAAGAAAAGGCTCTATGTATCCCCTCAACACTCTTTTTCTCGTTTCAATTGACATCTTTTTATTGGTCAGAATGTTTTTCCATCTTGCTAAAGGCTACTTTCGCCATTGCGATTCTTGTTCTAATCTCTTCAGGACATCTCCCATCAGATGTTATGACTTTTCCGAGATAGTTGTACCGATTCACTTGTTGAAGAATATTCCCACTTACTTGTATATTACATTGTGGTACTTCGTTTCTCCTAGTGAGACCATAACCTGTGTCTTCTTACAATTTAGTTCCAACCCCAGCTGCTCACTGTGTACAACAACAGCGTCTACTAATTGTTGTAGATCTTGTGCATTGTCTGCAATTAATACTGTATCATCTGCATATCTAATGTTATTGATGTTTCGTCCTCCAATGCTGATTCCATTTATATCTTCTACATTGCATTTCTGAAAATATTTTCACTGTATAGGGAAAAAAGATCTGGAGACATTATACATCCCTGCCTAACACCTCTCTTAATAGATTGATATTGTCCCACTTCATTATCAATCCTTATGGCAGCTTGTTGTTTCCATTATATGTTTTTTATAAGTCCAATGTCTTTCCCATGAATTTTAGATCTGCAAGCATATCTACCATGTTGGCATGTCTAACTCTATCAAAAGCCTTTGTGTAGTCAATAAAGCAAAGGTGGATATCCTTGTTTACTTCTTTAGCACGTTCAATAACTTTTCGCAGCATATACACAGCACTTAATGTACCCTTTCCTTCTACAAACCCACATTGTTCTTCCCCTATTTCAGGTTGTATTTTCTTCCTCACTCTTTGCATGATAATTTGTAGCAAAATCTTTGTGATGTGACTCATTATAATAATTGTTCTATGTTGATCACATTCCAAGGCTCCTGATTTCTTTGGGATTGCAATAAATACAGTTACATAATTCAGAAGGTATATCTCCAGTATCATATAATGTGTTCAGCAGTCTGGTGACTTGCTCTAGTCCAAATTCTTCTAAAGCTTTAATCATTTCTGTTGTAATGTTATCTGCACAGGGGACCTTGCCAGCTTTCATATGCTTAAGAACATTTCGAACCTCCATCTTCAAAATTGGCGGTCCTTCATTATTAAATCTAATATCATACTGTTCCTCTCTGTTATCATCATAAATGTGTTTCACATAATCTGTCCATACATGTAGAATCTGGTCTTTTTTCTGTTCTGATTTTGCCATCTTTAGTATTTAGACAGTCTGTTGATGTACTTGTTCTTTTATTAGTAAGTTCCTGAATTCTTTTGTGCACTAATTTGGTATTTTGACTGTTGTGTTGTGTTTCAATGTATAAGCACTCTTCATCAAGCCATGCTTCTTTTGCCTCCTTACATAATATTCTGACTTGTCTGTGACTTTCTTCATATTTGGCAGAATTATTTTTGTTGAGTCTTCTTGTTTCTATTAGGTGTAAAACTTCTTCTGTCATCCACTTCTTACGACCCACCTTCTTTAATTTTGGAATAATTGTTTCTGCAGTCAAACTGATTGAACTCTTCAACATTTCCCATTGATCATCCACATCCTGAAATAATATCTCTAGATCAGACAATATATCAAATCTGTTCTGTACTTCTATGTTGAATTTGTTTTGTATTTCCTTGTCATTACTCAATGTACACAAATCATATTTAGTGTTTCCTGTTATATACTTAACTTTCTTCAACTTTATCCTCAGTGTTCCTGTAAGTAGTCTGTGGTCACTATAACAATCAGCACTGGGAACTGTTTTTGCTATTGTTAGTGCGTTTCTAAATCTTCTGCTAATCAGAATGTAGTCAATCTGGTTTCTGATCCTGCTACCAGGACTCTTCCATGTCCATAATCTTCTAGGGTGTTGCTTAAACCAGGTGCTTCCTACGATCATTTCCTGTTCTTTTGCCCACTCTACGAGTCTGTATCCTCTTTCATTTCTCTCTCCTAAACCATAGTTTCCTACTGAGTATCTATCACCTTGATTTCCTACTTTTGCTTTGAAGTCTCCTATTATGATGTTTATTTCTAAATTTTTGCATTTCTTTAAGGCAGACTCTATGTCATTATAAAATTCCTCTACACTATCTTCACTGGATTCTCCTGTTGGGGCATATACTTGAATAATATTTATGCTAAGAGGTCTGCCACTCAATTTAACTAGTAGAACTCTGTCCAACACGGCCGAATATCCTTGAACAGATTTTGATGTTTTCTGGTCCAAAATAATTGCCACTCCCCTTTGTCGATCTTCACCTCCAGAATAAATAATCTTAAAATCTTCTTCTATCTTGATGCCAGCGCCTGTCCATCTCGTTTCCCACATCCCTAAAATATTAATTTTTTCTCTTTCTATTTCTTATTTTATGTTCTCTAATTTTTCGTCGTTGTTTAACGTCCTAACGTTCCATGTTGCTAATTTTAATGTCTCTGTCCTTGTCTTGCGATGATCAGTCTTAAGGCGAATCATAATGTATTAGGCATTTTTAAAGAAGTAGTTTGCCGATGCTTTCCTGTATGGCAGTAACCGTACTGATCGTTTGACCGCAGCCATTGTCTCACGAAAGAGATCCTCTGCCTGCCGTCACGAAACTTGAGACCATAACCAACAAATACCTGTCGGCTGCCCTCAAAATTTCATCCACCACCTGCCTTCCGTGGCTTCTTTTGAACACTTCCAATAAACGAATACGAAATAACATCACATAATCCACAGGAAAAGACTAAACAGCGTCTCCCCGAAGAATAAACGGTTCACTTCGTCGCCATTTGTACCGGAAGTTGTCTACATTGTCTACATAGCTACCTAAATGGGTGTCTGATTCCACAGCCTGAAGTGGTGATTCTCCCAAGGAGATAAGGTTATCATTTGCATGGTTTATTCCTATTCTCATCACAATTTCATCTTGTTTCTCTTGTACCGTGCGTTGTGGAGGTGAAGCATAAACAGCGGGGGGGGGGGGGGGAATTGCCCGTTTATATGCCTCATATATCGAGATCCCCATGGACTCTGTTACTCCATCTGTCCCAGCTTGTGTTGATGTACCGGCTGAGAAGCTCCGCTGACAATAGCGTGATTGCGGTCGGATAAGGTGTCAGTGTCTGCAGTCAGTGTTCGCTATGGTGCTGTGTTGAGTTAAGAACCTAAATCACAGCACTTGTAACATTCCCATACGTGCTCCGTCCTCACCTTCAACAGCCAACGAAGAGCATCAATACTAATGTACCAGTGGCAATCTGATAATGCGTCCGTCTGACTTTTCCTCGGAATTCTGAACCTCTGGTAACTCCAAGCAGAGGCATTCTCTCCAGGCTGTAATGATCTATCTGTACCTCCGCACGATATACACAATACCAAAGGGCGTTATCACACACCAATACCTCACCCAGCGGTGCAGACCCAGCCAATCTGTTCCCGTGCTTGTTTCTCAACACACCAGCATGTCTCGGGGAATACATCCTTCTCTCTATTTTTAATTGTTGAATGTATGACTGCCACTCTGCTGGAAGCCTGCCACTCTCTCCAAAGCCTACCACTCTGTCCGAAGCCTGCCACTCTCTTCAAAGCCTACCCCTCTGTCCGAAGCCTGCCACTCTCTCCAAAGCCTACCACTCTGCTGGAAGCCTGCCACTCTCTCCAAAGCCTGCCACTCTATTCGAAGCCTGCAATTCTACCCGAAGTCTGCCACTCTACCCGAAATCTGCCACTCTACCCAAAGTCTGCCACTTTACCCGAAATCTGCCACTCTACCCGAAGTCTGCCACTATGCCCGAAGCCTGCCACGTGTGGTCGTTTACAGTAGCGCTTACCGATTCTACTACCCCTTCTTTGACTCTTTCATGGCATAGTTTACCTCGTGAGTGGCAGACTCTTCCTGACCTGTCTGTCAGAATCTCGAATGTCTCCAACCGAGATGCAGGAACATCGTTACGCCCGCCAGGCAAATAGTCCCCAACCGGGATGCAGTAACATCGTTACGCCCGCCAGGCGAGTATTAGTTACCTGCCCGCAGGTTGCTGGCTGACGCGATAGCCAGCGGTCAGGCAAGGACAAAGCAAGACGCACGCAGTCCTCGTGAAGCCAATCCACAGAGGGCAAGCGCTTTGCGAGAAACAGACAGACAGCTTGGGTACTCGGACCAGACAGGACGTGTGGGTAGAGAAAGGCTTTGTGTAGTTCTGTGCCCGAAAGTCGAGTGCTTGTACATCTTGTGAGATAGACTGTAAAGCTGTGGGTTGTCTGTAAGTGTATTGATGTATTGTATATGTATTGTAATGATCATCACATGCCAAACTAGATCGTATTGCATGTGACTTGTAAATAAATCCATTGAACTTCGTGTCGTTGTGTCTCAAGTATAATCATGTTGTACTTGTACTTGTCTCACATGTGTTATAACGAGCCAGGTTTAAGACCCTGACATGTGTGAACGTGGTGGCATCGTCCGACTTTAAATTAATTAAGATTTGAACCTAGATTTGTGAACGTGAGGACTTTTGTCCAGCTTTAATGTACATTTAAATGTGATCGTAAAGGCTCATCCTCATATATAGTATTACATTTGTTTGAATATGGAGGCTAGATGTGAACGTAAAGTACATACATTTGTTTGATCCTGTAAACGTGTAAAACATCAGTGATTGTGTAACTTGTCGCCATTTTGTACTTGTCGACATTGTGAAGTTGTCGCCATTGTGACCTTGTCGCCATCTTGTAAACTTGATGTCTATGTCCTTACTGAATGTCATCTTGATGTAAGTGATGTGTCATCAGTGTTGTAGAGTGTTGAGATATATTTAGATTGTCTTTGTGAAGTTAGTTGTGGAAAGCAGAAAGTTTCGGAAAGAAAGTGACTTGTGGTTTTGAAAAAAAAAATTGTTGACTGACGACATTCCGACCTACAATTACACTCAACGCCTTACAAACCTAATCAAAACTTAGTGACAAGCATACACACCACATCAGATAGACGCTAATTTATTTCCTCCAAAAACAAAGCAGGTTTTCTGTGCCATCTGAAACCCTTGCCCGTAGAGGTCATTTGTGTTTTGAAGTAGCGACCCTACAGTTCCTAGCTCTAGTGTGAACCGTTCTCCACCGCATCCGGTACACTTGAGTATATTTTTCTTTCTATATACTTTCGGATGCAAATTTGGGCACAATTGTAAGTTGAACAAAATTGTAAATTTTTCACGTTACTAACACCTTGTAACTAATTGTGTGTCTGACAACGCATTTGCATTTAAATTTTCCATCATGTCTTCATTAAACGACTTCATCGAGATGGGTTTAAATTTAAAGTTAACTGGTGATGTGTTAACAAAGTGGAGTGAAAGAAAATACTCTGAATACCTCCTAGTACAGGAAAAAGCTAACGAACGCGAAGAAAGAGCGGCTGAAAGAGCATTAAAGCAGGCAGAGATCTCAGCTCAAAGTAAAAGAGAAGAGCTGGAGTTACAACTAAAAATTAAACAACTTGAAACTGATACTGCCATAGACAAAGAGTCTAAGAAAGCTGAAAGACTGGAGAAAGAAAACCAGTACAAAAAGTATCAAGGTATTGTAAGAAATTATACCTCAGGTGACTGCATTGCAGCCTTCACCCAAAATTTTGAAACCTTAATGGACCACTACCAGATTCCAGTTTCTGAATGGAACATTATTTATATGAGGAGTTTGTCAGGGGAGCCTCTGAAAGTCATAGAGACTATCCCCAAAGACCTCAGAAAAGATTACCATTATCTAAAATCAAAGATTATGGCACATTTTATGCTAGATGAGGCAGGTTACAGAGAACAGTTCAGCAAGTTGAGTCCAAAATCTACTCAAACGTTCTCTGACTACCTCTGCTTAGCCCGAGACATATTTACAAAATGGACTTCAGCAGCTAAAATAGATAAAGATTATCAGAAATTAGAAGATCTCATCATCAGGGATAAAGTCATCTCATCCCTTCCATCAGCATTTTCAAAATTTTTGCAAGAGAATGAATGTACGAGTGTAGATCAGATTGAGAGACGTGGTTCGGCTTATTATACAGCCAATAAACATTGTTTTGCTAGTGAAGCTACTGATACAAACTTTGTAGCATCGGCTAACTATGAAAAACCTCGATCAGAACCCTATAATAGGCAGAACCAACACGATTGCCGATCTTTTGTCCCGTTGTCCGACCGACCCAGTAAGCACTAATGTCTGAGTGCAGTGTGTTAAATACACTCAGACCAACACAGCCATCAGTGACATTTTTTCCACGAAAGCTGTGTATGTCTACTATGTGGTGTGATAGGGTTCATTCCCACTATATATAGTTTTCTTATTTTATTATTACTGTAGTAAGTGTCTTGAATAATTGTGTAGCGTGTGGTAGAAAGCGAGCGAACAATATTAATTGTATATATATATTACGAAACAAGAACAGTGCCACATTCGCTCTAAACTTACCTCAAGCGAACTATCCAATTTATCAGTGGTATCTGCGAGTGGAACATATCCAGTGATATTTTAATCCGTGTATGAAAGAGTGAACTGAACTTTGACATTTACACCACTGCAGTTAATCGAAATCCAAAAGTTTTCCAGCGAAACAACGAACACATGAACTATCAGAACAGTTACATTCCGAATTGCTACATCAGACCGGAACAAGTGTGTTATAGAATTTTCAACATCAGCTGTTCGTGTGTACTTCCGGATAATTTATAAATTTAGTCCAAAATTGCCGGCTTCGTGGCTTAGAGGTTATGACTTTTCTCCGTAATCTCGTATACTCTCGTCAGGTAACGTGATGACGGTTCAAATCAGCAGTGGTTCGAATCGCATCGGTAACTTACGGGGTATGTGAGCCGGCCGCTCAGAAAGCAATGGCAAACTACTGAGCGTAATCTTGCCAAGAGATCAACATACAGCTGAAAGATGCTGGTGTTGACAGCTAAGTCCTGTAAAAAAAAAAAAAGGATATGCTAAAAAAAAAAAAAAAAAAAAAAAAAAAAAAAAAAAAAAAAAAAAAAGTCCAAAATTAGCAGACGACAAACAAAACCTTAAAACGGTATGACGCTTCTAAAATATTTAGGAATCATCAATTTCGAATACACGAATTGTGTATTAATATTTTTTTCAACTAGTGTAATCTTAGAATCATATCTTGATTAACTTATTCATACTATCGAAATTTTTTCGCTAGTATGGAAAAGCATCAAGCGATGACGCTGAGAAATAGAAGAATAATTGTAATATATTAAATTTAAGATTTTTTGAAATTATGTCCCTTTCATTTAATTGTTATTACATTATTACACCAAGGGCGGTAAATTGAAATGTATTCGAATATGTGTTGTATATAAATAGCCATGGTGTTGCCAGATTGTTAACACTCCAAGAAGTCATCAACTGGGCATGGTATAGGGTTACCGACGTTGTAGACCGACGGAAGAGCTCAGGGCCAAATGAGGTCAGAGCTCGAGCGTTGAATACGGCTTATATAAAGGCGTATTACAGTCTTACCCGATGTTTTTTGTTACAAAAAGCATATTATTACGTTTTTTAAAGAGGTTGCGAGGTAGTTGCTTTGAAAGCTGGTGCTACCGATCTGACTGGGTCAATATTGCAACTCAGGTGATCATCCATCGAGAGGATGAAACTTGGCAAGTGGTAAAGATTGAACACCACATGTCTTTAAATACAACTTGCATTTCTTATGTATTTCTATGCCAATATATAGCTGTGGGTTGTCTGTAAGTGTATTGATGTATTGTATATGTATTGTAATGATCATCACATGCCAAACTAGATCGTATTGCATGTGACTTGTAAATAAATCCATTGAACTTCGTGTCGTTGTATCTCAAGTCCAATCATGTTGTACTTGTACTTGTCTCACATGTGTTAGGTATAACGAGCCAGGTTTAAGACCCTGACACTGTCATCTATCTGTTAGCTGGATCGCTGGGAGTTTCCCTTCATAGATATGTAAACTTAAAGGCGTTTCGCATACACTCTAGTCCCCTTTCAAGACATCAATAGGGACGCAGAGGTGTTTCCAAGGCACCAGGGCCGGGTTATATACTGGCCAAGACCTATTGACGCTTCCTCGTCGAGCGTCCTGGGCAACAGGTCCCTTCATGGTCCTGGCTGAAGTCAATAGGATCGCCGATTCCTCCAAAGTCGGAGAGTGTCTGCCTGTACGGCGAGGAACCACCAGTCTGCACACCAATAAGCCAGACATGGGACAACGGATACTCACGTAAACCTCAGGTCCTGTATGACATCACACTGATGTTGGACAACAGGATGCCTTCATCCGACATACAGGACTTCGCGTTGGAGCTCAAGCCAACGAACACAAGCAAGCAAGCAAGCAAGACATCAATACTGTTATCGAAAGAATACGGAAATATCTTACCTTTAACCTTTCGCTGGTTTTCAAAGTTCAAGGACAGACAATTCTTGCAGTGAACATGATGAAACGCTTACGTTCTTGTCGATCAAATCTCGACTATGAAAGGTTGATGATGATTTTTTTTTTCGCTTTTAAACTCAAGCGTAGTCCATACACGTGCTACAGTTTTTAGTACACTGGACTGACATTTGTGTGTGGATTAGCTTTCACTATTACCATATTACCTCTCCTGATAAACCCACTCCGACTTCTGAGGTAGGTGGTGATGTGTTTTGCTTTGCAGTATTACGTCCTTGTTGAGTACGTGTTGTGAGGTGGACAAATAGAAGTTGATAATCTCAGAGTTGTGGAAGAGTAACATTGTAAAACAGAGAAGAACGTTTAAACAACTGTTTGTGATTTTATTGCAACAACTAAATCTCGATGAGAGAAAAAGTTCTTACGAGTTATACTGAACCAGTTCTGATTATTGGAAGTGGATCATGGAAAATTAGCAGACAAGTGATGAGTTATGTCGAGGCTATAGAGATGTGTTTTTATAGACGAATGATGTGAACACGAGGACGGATAGAAAGTTTCATGAAGATGTTATTGACAGAAAACAAATCACAATGAGAACTGGTTACTCGCGTTAATTAATGCAGACAGTCCACATTCTGAGGGCATGTCATGAGAAGGGGAAAGTATGTTATCACAGCTGAAAATCTGAAGAATGTGTCACAAGGAGAAAGCTGGAATATGTCGTCACAACGGGAAAGTTGGAGCATGTTGTCACAGCGGAAAAAAAATTTAGAATTTCACAACAAAAGGATTGGAGAATGTCGTCAATACGGGAAAGTTGGAGTATGTCGTTACAATGGGAAAGTTGGAGTATGTTATCACAACGGGAAAGCTGGAGTTTGTCGTCACAAAGGAACAGTTGGAGTATGTCGTCACAACGGGATAGTTGGATTATGTCGTTACAAAAGGATAGGAGAATGTCGTCAATACGGGAAAGTTGGAGTATGTCGTTACAATGGGAAAGTTGGGGTATGTTATCACAACGGGAAAGCTGGAGTTTGTCGTCACAAAGGGACAGTTGGAGTATGTCGTCACAACGGGACAGTTGGAGTATGTCGTCACAACGGGACAGTTGGAGTATGTCGTCACAACGGGACAGTTGGAGTATGTCGTCACAACGGGACAGTTGGAGTATGTCGTCACAACGGGACAGTTGGAGTATGTCGTCACAACGGGACAGTTAAGAGTATATCGTCACAACGGGGCAGTTGGATTATGTCGTCACAACGGGACAGTTGGAATATTTCGTCACAACGGAAAAGCTGGAGTATGTCGCCACAACGGGACAGTTGGAGTATGTCGTCACAACGGGACATTTGAAGTATGTCATCGCAACGGGAAAGCTGGAAGGGAAGAGACCAGTGTCCTTCTTAGTACTTGTCGACTTATGAAACGTCTCCCAGGAACCATGCCTTCCATCACCCGTCTGTTTAACCCACCGTGCCGTTTAATTACAGGAGGGCAGATGCGTAAGTTGTGAGCAGGATATGAAGAAGACAACATGGCAACAACGAAGTCTACCGGGTCATAGCTAGCCACCGATATGGAGGTGAAGACAGAGACAAACTGCCGGGGAAAGAAGCTGGCATTCCTCCCGGTCAGTTACAGTACCGCGATAACACTGTAAGATGCACCGGGTGCCTAATGTTCGCTCCCCGAGGGCGGGATGGCTTCTGGACAGACACATTTCGTGACGTCGATATGGGATACGTACGATAAACGAACATCTCGAAGGTGGATACACACGACAGGAGAAAGACGCCTGGGAGTCATGGCCCGGCCAGGCCCGCCCCTTGAGGGGTCAAGAAGGTAAGTTAGTTAGTTGCATATCCTTTACAGGAAGTATGTGTCAACCCCAGCATATTTTGGCTGTTTGTGATTTAATGGCAAGTTTACGTTCAGTAGTTTGCCATTGCTTTCTGAAATGTTGGCACTCATGCCATTTTATAAAACCAACTCGGCAGCAGTTTTGATTCGAATGCCGTATGCTGGATTACGAACTGTGTCCGTAACCCTTTCGCCACAGAGAAGGTAAATGCTCCAAAACATTCGGTGTGGGGGACCCCTTCTGATGATCGGAAACCTCCTCTCGGGATTGCTCAGTGGCGGAGTTTTTAGCCATTGGCCGAAGTGTTTCAGTTCTCGGGACATTATCTGTTCATGAGCCAGTTTTCTGTGATGTTCGGATCTGGTAGTTATCGGTATTGTTATTCTTCTTAGACCAGGGTTTTCTACGAATTCTTTTGTAGCATTTAAAGCTCATATTGATATTCTCTCCTTTAGTGCTTGCGAACTGATCCTTGGCTCACGTCCTTAAATTACAAATGAAAAGTAGCATGTTCTCAATATTATTCTTTTGCGCTCGCTCGCTTTGAACTCAAGCGTAGTTCATACACACTACTTCTAGTAGCACTGGACTTAATTTTGCGTGTGGATCAGCTTTCCCCTTTACCAGTGTCCAACTCCATCAGGTTAACCCATTCCGACTTCAGGGGTACTTGTAATTTACGTCCCCAAGTCAAGGACGAGAGGTCAACATTTTAGTCCAACTTATCGGCACAGAGGTTGAATCCCTTATCTCAGCATCAGCACACCGGATGTTTAATGTCATGCTTTCTTATCCATTCGGCCATGCTGACCTCCTTCTCGACAGTTTAACTGTAATTTGTTTGCTAGTGACATATGCCTGGGTCATTGACATTGCGGTGAGTGACCTGTAGCGGGGCTATGAGAAAAACAACCAGCCATGAGAAATAATGGTGAGGGTGAGTGCAGACCCCCAGGGTGGATGGGGTGAGAGACAGTTTAGTTTTGTGTGAAGTCAGGAGACTTGAAGGGGAGTTGAAGCTGAGACAGACTGAGGGTCGGATCGTTTTAGAGAGTTGATGTTTGGACTCCGAGCTGGTCGGTGGTCTAAGAAGAGGAGCGGAGTTAGATAGAGATCTCCGTCCTGTGTTGTTCTCCCAGTTTTGAATGGAGGCCTAAACCCAGAGTGGGTTGGATAGTTAGTGGAGGCCTAGACCGAGTGTGTGGGTTGTATTGTGTGAGGTCCGGCCGTGGATAGTAGCTGGATAACTGTCTTGTGAATTTGAGATTAACCAGGCCTTGAGAAGGCAGTGATGTGTGCGTGTTAAGTTGTGAGGAGGATATATATATTCTGTGGATTATATTGTTTTCTGTATATGGAAATATGTTACGTGTGTCCGTGTTCCTTCTGCATTAAAAGATTATGTGCGCCAACTCAATCTTGTTCACTGACTGGCGGATGTATACTGTGGGGGTGAGTTGTATTGTGAGACAGGTGGTTAGCTCAACTTACACTCCGTATTGACATACAGGGAGCATTGTAACCTAGACAACGACCATCTCACTCGGTTCTCATTAACAACATTGTGAGAGCTAGTGTTGTGCCATAAGTTATGAATTGATAAAGTGATGCAGGATTATATATATATATATATATATATATATATATATATATATATATATATATATATATATATATATATATATATATATATATATATATATATATGACCTATCATTTGGACAGAAGGACGATATATCGCCATACTAAGGTCATCGTGTTATTTGTTTTGTTTCGCGGTATCTTCTGCATTTTCAATGCTTAGTGAATGGAAATTTACATTATAATACTTGTTCATTTGATAGTGTACCATGTTGGGTCAACCTACTTTTTGCTTGGCAATGAAACTCTTATCCCTGTTTAATCGATTTATTGCTATGACCAGTTTACGAGATATGCTGTTGTTGTCATCGATGTTCAGATCGTGTAGTATATTATTATTGTTCTTCTTCTTAGTGCATCGTATTCTACGAAGCCACGAACGCTGCGATTTTCTCCTTTGGTTATTGGAAAATGATCCTTGACACACATCCGCAAGTTGCAACATTAAAGATCTTCTCCAAAATAAGTTAGCTGCATATTCTTTACATGACGTCGCAGTCAACCCCAGTATATTATATTTGGCTGTTTGTGATTTCCTGGCAAGTTTACGTTCAGTAGTTTGTTATTGCTTTCTGAACGACCGGCGCTCATACCGTAGTATGAAAACCAAAGCAAGACTGTCTGCTGCCAAATCGCCCGCAGCTGTGTTTCGAACGCAGAATGCTGCATTACAAATTGCGTCCGTGACACCTTCGCCACAGAGCTCTTCTCAAAAATGTAACTTTAACTTGTTTGCTGGTATTATGGCATAAGTTCTTAACTGATTCTGCACCAAACAAAAAGTAAGTTTGCACCAAACATGGTACACAATTAAATGGACGTAGCAAGATAATGTACCCGTTCACTGAACATTAAAACAGAAAAATACCGCGAAAAGGAACAAATAGCACTATGACCCTTGTATGGTCATATATCGCCCTTCTGTCCTAATTTAAACAATATGAAATAACACAAAGCAATACTGCTTTACAAAACAGAATTACGACACAAATAGGACGTTGCGGCGACTAGCCTTCATCAGCAAACAAATGCATACACAAAACACAACATATAATCACGGAGAAGACCCTCAAGTGACTACATTAAGGAGTAAAGACGGGCATAGAAAAATAAAAGATTAATATATTGAGAACAAAGGAGAGATCATGAAAATTTAAACAAAATTGTTGCTACTTATTTCAGAATATCAGGCTGTGATACTTCTGTGATACTGGCATTCTGAGATAAGTAGCATAAAATGTCTTTCAAATTTTCATTTTCTCTTCATTGTTCTAATTTTTTTCATATTTTTATTCTTCTCATCCAGTTCTTATGCCTTAATGTAGTCACTAGAGCAGTGGTTCTCAACTTTTTTTGCCCTTCTTCACCATATTTTCAGAGCGTCACTCCCCCCTTTCGTATTTCCTACCTAAAAATTTGGCCCGTGACCCCCTTCACCATATTTTCAGAACGTCATCCCCCCCCCCTTCCCCATTTCGTATTTCCTACCTAAAACTTCCCCCCCCCCCGACACAGTATACGTAATAATGGAAGCTAAATTTAATAGCACATACTAAAACAAGTCTAGACGTCCACATAAAACGTGATTTGTGGGTCTACTTACTTTATAAAATGAATTTTAGAAGGGTGAGACGTACAGAACCGTAAAGTATGAAGGGAAAAACAATATCAAGTAATCGGTTCTCGTATGAACGCGATCTTGAAATAATCTTAATCTCTCCCCCCCCCCTGGAAACCCTAAAATTCCCCCAGGGGGGGGGGGGGGATTCCCCACCGGTTGAGAACCACTGCACTAGAGGATCTTCTCCGTGATTATATGTTGTGTTTTGTGTATGTATTTGTTTTCTGATGCAGGCTAGTCGCCGCATCGTCCTGTGTTTTTCGTAATTCTGATCTGTAAAGCTGCATTACTTTATGTTATTTTATATTTTTTAAATTTCCAAAACTGTACCGCAGTTCCACTAATTCTGTTTAAATAAGAAGTGGCGATATGTCATCTTTCTGCCACAATAGTAGGTCACATTTGGCGATAAGTCATCCTTTTGTCACAATATGAAATCATATGTGGCGATATATTATCCTTCTGTCACAATGGGAAGTCACATGGGGCGATATGTAATCCTTCTGTCACAATGGGAAGTCACATGTGGCGATATATTATCCTTCTGTCACAAGAGGAAGTCTCATGGGGCGATATATTATCCTTTGACACTGGAACAGATAATACTGTTTAAACTCCGCATTGCCGTGGTCTTGTTTACTTCTGACCTCTTTCGAGCTGTGCCAATTATTTTTGATTATGCAAAAAAAAAAACATTCAAAGTTTGTGACATGTTCAATGTCTTCGTTGCTAATTGCGATCTTTTTAATGACATTTGTTTCTGTCTGGACAATTTTCTCTATGCTAAGAAATAAATATTGATCTTGACAGCTAGGATCACCACTGAAATATCTGTTGACAGGAAGACAGTTCGAACCACGATCACTACTGTCTGCTCCGGACAGGAACTTACAGAAGAAGACATATGTTGTTGCCTTAATTCTTTCTATTACAGGAAGTCATACTTCAAGAACCATCAATGTTTATGTCTGGACATAATAAACTAGGTCAGTCTGGTCTAGAGGTTTTTCTCGCCGGATCTTAAATTTATAATGTGCTGACGGCGGGGTAGTGGGTCACTTCCACAGGCTGGTCGGTCGGACTTGGACGTTGCCTTCTCCTTCAGACACAACAATAGCCTTAAAATTGTGTCCTAAGTAGTTTCTTGCTATGAGTCTATGATTTTATATGGCCGTCACATTTTGCCGGCCTAAATGCACGAAGGTATAGCTGACAAATGTTTCGCTCACTTAGAAGGCGATGAGCGCAGGCGTCGCAACCCCCACCCCTACCCCGTGCTCATGACATTACCCGGGCAGTTTCCTGTCGACTTCGCTAACGCGCTAGTTGCTAGCTCGGATAGCGATGGCAAATTGCTGAACGTGAAACTGCCTAGAAATCAAGCTTGAGTTCATCGCCGCGTCCAGAAGAGGGCATCAATTAATCAATCAATGAGGTACCGTCTCCACACTGAAGGTTGGCTGCAATGGTTCTCCAAAATTGTTTATCTCCCGCCCTGATTGTACATTTTTTCAGATTGATGTTCGTCCATCTCTTGATGTTATCTCCCCACTTGTTTCGTTGTCTGCCTCTTGCTTGCTTGCCCTCCATGATAGTTTTTATGAGAGTATTATGTCTTTTAACGTGGCCGAAATATTTCACTTGCCTCTTTTCAATTTCTTTTGTCAACTCTCTTTTCATTTCCAGTTTTTCTAGAACCTCTGTATCTGATTGTTCTGTTTCCACGACATACTACATATTCATCTGTATATCCAAATCTCCAGGGCCTCTATTCCACTTTCTAGTTGCTTGTTCAATGTCCAGGCTTCCGCGCTATACAGTAGTGTTGAATATACGTAATTTTTGGCAATTCTTATTTTTAATGCGTTGTTGATCTCTCTAGATTTTAATACTAATTTTATGCGGTTGAAAACATGCTTGGCCATTTATATTCTCTTTTTTTTTTCTACTTCACTACTTCCATTATCTGAAGAGAACATGCAACATTATTTAAGTTACAGTAATATTGTATGTCATGGCCCCACTGGACATTGTGTCATGACCCAACTTGACATTGTGCCATGACCTCACTGGACATTGTACCATGATCCCACTAGACATTGTGTCATGACCCCACTGGACATTGTGTCATGACCCCCACTTGACATTGTATCATGACCCCACTGCACATTGTGTCATGATCCCACTGGACATTGTATCATGACCCCACTGCACATTGTGTCATGATCCCACTGGACATTGTATCATGACCCCACTGGGCTTTGAA
>OY992876.1:308006942-308039442 GCA_963921405.1 Cepaea hortensis | reverse complement strand
CCTAATCCGGGCAGCTGGAGTGAGGACCGTGGTCGAAGGCAGACCGGGTCAGACTTGCAGGAGCATAATATCAACCTTGAGATTGCCGCCCGATATATTATAGCGTTAATTAATATTGTTATTATGCATTTTACTGTGACTGAGAGTTGTTATTGATACCTCAAATAATGTAGAACATTGTAGATGTGAATTCAAGGACATAATAGATGTAGAATTGTTTGGCGACCTGTTAAATACTTATAGTCGTGTTGCTCGTGATCGTAAGATGAAAGCAAGTTCAAATATAACAGTTTAACCAGCCACTTACTTAATGACACCAAAATGTAGCTCTAATATAATATTGAGGTTTAACCAACTACTTTACTACAAAATGAATCTTTCCATTGATGATAAACAATTGTATTAGGTCATCGAAACTCACCAAGGAATATGAGCCCTGACAATGTCACATCTGCTGAGCCATGATAGCTTGATGACACACCGTGTCAAAACTATTATGACTTAACCCAAATAATCCATGGCCATGACACTCTTGTGTAAACGTATTGGGCAAACAGCAAACAATGTCTAAACACATAAGTTGGGACATGACACTTCCAACGTCAAAGCGTTACTTCTGACAGCTTAAAGTGGTGTTAACCACAACTAACTTATTGTACCACGAGCCTTTATCATTGTGACCCACGGTATCTTACAATATGATTGATCCATGGCAATGAGTCCAAACATACAGAAAAAGGGTTAACTTTTCAATCAAAGACAAGTTCAACGACTGTGATAGTCTGAATCGACAGACAAGGTGTGAAACATTTACTGGCAGTGGAATGATTCCTGGGTAGAATGCAAGCAATGCCATGTACGGACAGAAGAACCAATGAGACAGTCCTACAATAAACACATGAAAACTGTCAACGGATTAGAGAAAATATAAGTAGACAGTCAGTTATTGTGGTCACCTAATGAGGAGAAATAAACAAGGAAACATAGTATTAATTTTCAAAAGTTAGTGGGAAAAGATAAAAGGGAAGGCAGATAGATAAATATCAATCGGGAACCGCTTTGAGATCTGCAAGACAGTTCACAAATACACACACACATGTATTTGTATTGTTTACATAAAACTTAAAAGCTATAGTTACCGACCGGGATTCGAATCTATCACCCAGTGCATTTATGTATAAATGAGAGTCTTCAAGTCTTGATTACTTTATTAAGTCTTGTTTTATTTTGGTGTAGTTTCCAGAAATTGTTCATTTCACATGTAGTCGTATAAAGGTCGTTTTATCGACTACATTGCGCCAGGTTTTATTCTATATGGCTCGGTTTCAGAGCTCCTTAATGAAAGCGAAGCACAGAACACGAACTCCTTAACATAGCCACACCCCCACACTCCTCCACTAAAGTCTCCAAGAAAATTACAATCCTCAACCTAATGACATAGTTCGGAACAGAACCCACAACCTTCACAGCTCGAGGCAGGTTTGCATAACAACTTGGCCACGGTGAAACATTAGGCCGGAATTGTGACTTAGCCAGCGTGGCACTAAATATACTCGGGAATCGCAGCTCTGGGCACGAAATGAGATGGCCACTTCCCTTAAGATATGCAATGCCCATCGCCCAAAAGCCAATAGTCCCTGTAGCGTCTTCCCTGCGGTTATACAAGTATGGGGTGTTTTCGTGTATATGTTTGCTCATGAAGGCCAATCGCCGCACCGTCCTGTTTTCCGTAATTGTCTTCTGTAAAGCAGCATTATTTGGTGTTATTGTGTATTGTTCGTGTATTAAAGACACCATTACTTGGTGTTATTGCATATTTTTGGTGTGTTAAAGACGCCATTACTTGGTGTTATTGCATATTGTTGGTGTGGTAAAGACACCATTACTTAGTGTTACTGCATTTTGTTGTTGAGTTAAAGACACCATTACTTGATGTTATTGCATATTGTTGGTTTGTTAAAAACACCATTACTTAGTGTTACTACATATTGTTGGTGGGTTAATGACACTGTTGCTTGGTGTTATTATATATTGTTGGTTTGTTAAAGATGCAAATGCTTGGTGTTATTGTATAATGTTGGTGTGTTAAAATCATCATTGCTTGGTGTTATTGCATATTGTATGTGTGTTAAAGACACCATTACTTGGTGTTATTGCATATTTTTGATGTGTTAAAGACACAGTTACTTGGTGTTATTGCATTTTGTTGGTGGGTTAAAGACACCATTACTTGGTGTTATTGTATATTGTTGGTGTGTTAAAGACACCATTGCCAGTTCACGTGGGACACAGCTGCAGGCAACTTTGGAGACCTGGGATGTGACTTAATCTGGATAAGATCGTGTCGTGCGTGATGTCACGTGATGCGTCGGACAGTTGTGGGAACCGCTACTGGTCATCTTGACCACGGATGGCTATCAGGGTAGGAGTCAGGCTAACTGGGTGTTGGGTAACTGACACAGGGAGGTCATATATGTTTGTGAGGAGGAGTGGGGGAGATAGGGGTGGGGTGTACATGAGGCAGATAGAGAAGGAGGAAGATGAGAATTAGACTAAGAAGAAGAAGAAAACGAAGTAGTCAAACCAACACAAAGACAGACAGACAGACAGACAGGACAGACAGACAGACAGACAGACAGACAGACAAGAAAGAAAGAAAGAAAGAAAGAAAGAAAGAAAGAAAGAAAGAAAGAAAGAAAGAAAGAAAGAAAGAAAGAAAGAAAGAAAGAAAGAAAGAAAGAAAGAAAGAAAGAAAGAAAGAAAGAAAGAAAGAAAGAAAGAAAGAAAGAAAGAAAGAAAGAAAGAAAGAAAGAAAGAAAGAAAGAAAGAAAGAAAGAAAGAAAGAAAGAAAGAAAGAAAGAATTAAAATGTCCTATACTCCGTGGTATCCACCCAATACTTTATTTAGCTTCCGCTACATGAAAAGGTGAAAAACAAAAAGTTAAAAACCCTTTGATCCGCCTTGGGGTGTTTTTGGTAAATGGTGCTGGTACCATATTTGTATAGACCCGTCTGCTCTGGGTGGATCATTTGGCCAATAGCATGTCGGCTGCCGGCATGTCTGTCATTGTCTGTCATTGTTAATCACTGTCTGTCGCTGTATGACACTATTTGTCATTATCTCTCACTGTCTGTCATTGTCTGTCACTGTCTGCCACTGCCTCTCACTGTCTGTCATTGTCTGTTATTGTTTGTCATTGTCTGTCACTGTCTGTCTAACCCTGCCTCTCACTATTTGTCATTGTCTGACCCTGCCTCTCACTGTTTGTCATTGTCTGACCCTGCCTCCCACTGTTTGTCAATGACTGTCACTATCTGACACTGCTTCTCACTGTCTGTCTTTGTCTGTCACTGAATTTCACTGTCTATCATTGTCTTTGATTGAGTCTCACTGTCTGCCCCTGTCTGACACTGCCTCTCACTGTCTGTCTTTGTCTGTCATTGTCTGTCATTGTATGACACTTTCTGTTACTGTCTGCCACTGCATCTCACTGTCTGTAATTGGCTGTCACTGCTTCTCACTGTCTGTCATTGTCTGTCACTGTCTATAACTGTCTGTCATTGTCTGTCACTGCCTCTGACCGTGTTACACTGTCTATTACTGTCTGTCACTGCCTCTCACTGTCTGTCGCTTAAAAATCGCTTAAAAGTCGATAGGGTCGACTTCGTTGCAATGGATTTTAAACCCATATGGCTCAGTCTCTTTCCGCAGCGCGGAATGCGTCGCACAAAACACGAACTACATAGCTCTAGCGATGACCCTCAGGAATCTCCGAAAAAATGCACTCGTGAACCGAAGAATGCGGTCCGGAATTAACCCACAACCTTCGGAGCCCGAGGCAGACGGCT
Organism: Cepaea hortensis; assembly: GCA_963921405.1. Classification (NCBI taxonomy): domain Eukaryota; kingdom Metazoa; phylum Mollusca; class Gastropoda; order Stylommatophora; family Helicidae; genus Cepaea; species Cepaea hortensis. The sequence goes on along the minus strand of OY992876.1, from coordinate 308,035,593 downwards.
TGGCAACTTCACCACGGAGAGTCTCACTGTCTGTCATTGCCTTTAGCTGTCCCTTGTGTCTTTTATATACCTCATGTTTCCTTCATTTCACTCATTCTGTCTCATTGTTAGTCACGTCATTCATTGTCTCTTATTCTCTCATTTTCTCACATTGTCTCTCACTGTCTCTCATTTCCCTTACCATCTCTCCTTGTCTCTCATTGTCTCTCCCTGTCTACCACCGTCTCTCACTATTTCTCACAGTCTCTCATTGTTTCTCACTATCTCCCATTGCCTCTCATTGTCCCTCACCGTCTCTCCCTATCTATCATTAACTTTCACTGTCTCTCATTGTCTCTCATTATCTCTCATATTAGCCTGGGTAGACTTGGCAACCCAGGTCTTTAATCAGCCTAGATGAGGATCCGAACCCATGACTATAGGACCAATTAGCAAGCCAACTAGCCACTCCTGACACAGCACACATTATTACAATTTAAAAATTGCACATCTGAATTAATGGATACAACATTTACAACCTAACGTGGCATGAAATGGCTTCACATTTTCCTATCATATTTTTATCATCCTTTGACATATTTTTGCAACAAGTTCTATTTTGCTGATATTTGAAATATGAAATATGTGGGAAAAGAGAAAAACACCACTATATTATGACACGCCATTATGAACGGATAATTTATTCACGGCCATTGACATAAAAATTGACACCTTTTTCATGTGGTCTTTCTTCTGTCAGAGAATGTCAGGGCAAAATAGGCGCTTGTTGCCTTGTTATTTTGTCATAAATATCCCAGAGAGTTGGGGAATATTGGCGGTCAGCATGGCCGAATGGATAAGACAACTGTCTCTAAAACTTCCGGTATGCTGGTGGCGAGGTGGCGAGTTAAATTCCTACACCGGTCAGTTGGAGTAATAATGTTGGCTTCTCGTCCTTGACTTGGGGGACGTAGATTAAAAGTACCTCAGAAGTTGGAGTGAGTTCGCCTGATGGCGAGAGACACTGGTGATGGGGAAAGATAATCCACACACACAAATCATTCCAGCCTGGACTATGCTAGAGCTCAAAGCTAGCGAACGAAAACACGGGACATTCTCTCTACACGCTGTGTTGGTGGTCTATTGATACGAGGGGGCTTCAAATGAAAAGCATTTTGTTTTTAGTTGTCCAAACAGATGGAAATTACTTAGGGCTAGGTCTGGCGAGTACAGGGGATGTGGTACACACTGAAAGTGGAGGTCTTTGATTGTTTCAATCGTTGCACGTGAAGTATGGGGTCGAGCTGTTTGGATTTGATTGCGAGTTGAAACTTCTTACTCCACTCACATACACTTGGACTGACAGGCATGTATCACCGTACTGGACCTTCATTCGTAGATTGTCTATAGCAGTGGTTCTCAAACGGTGGGGAATTCCCCCCAGGGAGAAATTTAGGGTTTCCGGGGGGGGGGGGGGGGGGGTTAAGATTATTTCAATATCGCTTTAATACAAGAACCGATTACTTGACATTGTTCACTTCATGTTGTTCGGTTCTGTACGTTTCACCCTTCTAAAATTCATTTTATAAAGTATGTAGACCCACAAATCACGTTTTATGTGTACGTCTAGACTTGTTTTAGTATGTGCTATTAAACTTAGCTTCCATTATTACGTATACTGTGTCTGTGTGGGGGGGGGGGGGGGGGTTTAGGTAGGAAATACGAAGGGGGGATGACGTTCTGAAAATGTGGTGAAAAGGGGGGGGGCGGGGGCACGGGCCAAATTTTTAGGTAGGATACATGAAAGGGGGGATGATGAACTGAAAATATGGTGAAGGGGGACACGACCAAAATAGGTCGAGAACCACTGGTCTATAGCTTTCACCTCTTTCCTAATCAAAAAATGGATAACAGAACGCTGCTCCTCTTTGGGGCATGTCATAAGTGGGGCGGCCATTTTTTAGCTGTCCTTATCCCGTCATCATGTTCGTCTGTACCGTGATGTCACGTGCTTAACCCTCTTGACATCCTTAACAACAATATTGACAGGTTACAAGACAATGGCATGGTTATTGTAATTTCTATCACACTTTTAATGTTTTAATTTGAAGCCCCTCGTATGTTGCCAAGTGAGAAAGCCGCTAAAGTGACCTGAATCTTATTATCATATTTCCCAATGTGTAACGTGTGGGGGAGGGGGGATGGACTCGTCAGCGGCTTAATGACCTACCTGCTGTCGCCATTTGAATATGTTAAATTCGAATCCGGGACGGTAACTACAGCTTTCAATGCTTATGTTGCCCAGTGCTTTCTCTGGTCCATACTTCTTTCTTCTACATCTATGAGCGCCAAACATTACAAGTGTATTTATTTATCTGCTCTGTGGCAAAGCGGTTGCGGGCGTAGTTCGTAAACTCTCATACCGCGTTCCAAACACGCTGCGGGCGAATTGGTAGCAGACCGCTTTGCGTTGGTTTTTGGTATACTTATGTGAGTGCTGGTCGTTCAGAAAGCCATGGCAATGGCAGACTACTGAAAGTAAACTTGCGAAGAAGTCAAAAACAGACAAGAAATACTGGGGTTGACTGCAGCGTCCTGTAAAGGATATGCAACTAACTTTTTTTCTCTTTTTTTAATGTATTCTTCTTCCTCTTCTTCTGCGTTATCCGGAGTTGTTGTTGTTTTTTTTTCCAGACGTTTTTGCGCTGTGCCTGATTTTGCGCCCGTAGGCCGACACATCCGATTTCAGCTGGCGTTTGTTGACCGGGTTAGCTTTCCCGGGTTAAATTTAGTTAGTGGCCTCAAAGGTTCCCCAAGTGATATTTCTATGTAATATGTGGCAAACTGAGACCCCCGGCTCAGTGCTCTATCCGAAACCCGTGGAGGAAATAGTAACAATGGATGCATGGTCTGCCAGTCCTCGTGCCCTGTGCTCACTTGTGTGACCTGGTTACAATGTGTCTTTTTGTAGACTTGGTCACAGTGTGTCTTTCTGTGACTTGGTCACAATGTGTCTTTCTGTGACTTGGATACAGTGTGTCTTTCTGTAGACTTGTTTACAATGTGTCTTTCTGTGACTTGGATACACCATGTCTTTCTGTAAACTTGTTTACAGCGTGTCTTTCTGTAACTTGGATACACCATGTCTTTCTGTAGACTTGTTTACAACGTGTCTTTCTGTAACTTGGATACAACATGTCTTTCTGTAGACTTGTTTACAACGTGTCTCTCTGTAACTTGGATACAGTGTGTCTTTCTATAGACCTGGTCACAATGTGTCTTTCTGTGACTTGGATACAACGTGTCTTTCTGTAAACTTGGTCACAGTGTGTCTTTCTGTGACTTGGATACAATGTGTCTTTATGTGACTTGGATACAACGTGTCTTTCTGTAGACTTGGTCACAGTGTGTCTTTCTGTGACTTGGATACAATGTGTCTTTCTGTGACTTGGATACAGCGTGTCTTTCTGTAGACTTGGTCACATTGTGTCTTTCTGTGACTTGGATACAATGTGTCTTTCTATAGACTTGTTTACAATGTGTCTTTCTGTGACTTGGATACAATGTGTCTTTCTGTGACTTGAATGCAATGTATTATTCTGAGACTTTCATACAATGTGTCTTTCTTTGACTTGGTTATAATGTGTCTTTCTGTAGACTTGGATACAATGTGTCTTTCTGTGACTTGGACACAATGTGTCTTTCTGTGACTTGGATACAATGTGTCTTTCTGTGACTTGGATACAATGTGTCTTTATGTAGACTTGTTTATAATGTGTCTTTCTGAGACTTGGATACAATGTTTATTTCTGCGACTTGGTTACAATGTTTATTTCTGCGACTTGGTTACAATGTTTATTTCTGCGACTTGGTTACAATGTTTATTTCTGCGACTTGGTTACAATGTTTATTTCTGCGACTTGGACACAATGTGTCTTTCTGTGACTTGGATACAATGTGTACTTTCTGGACTTGGTTACAACGTGTCTTTCTGAGACTTGGATACAATGTGTCTTTATGTAAACTTGGATACAATGTGTCTTTATGTAGACTTGGATACAATGTGTCTTTCTGGACTTGGTTACAATGTTTATTTCTGCGACTTGGTTACAATGTTTATTTCTGCGACTTGGTTACAATGTGTCTTTCTGTAGACTTAGATACAATGTGTCTTTATGTAGACTTGTTTACAATGTGTCTTTCTGTGACTTGGATACAATGTGTTTTTCTGGACTTGGTTACAACGTATCTTTCTATGACTTAGATACAATGTGTCTTATTGTGTCTTGGTTACAATGTGTCTTTCTTTGACTTGGTTACAATGTGTCATTCTGTAGACTTGGATACAATGTGTCTTTCTGTAGACTTGGATACAATGTGTCTTTCTGTGACTTGGATACAATGTGTCTTTCTGCGACTTGGTTACAATGTGTCTTTCTGTAGACTTGGATATAATGTGTCTTTCTGTGACTTGGACACAATGTGTATTTCTGTGACTTGGATACAATGTGTCTTTCTGTGGCTTGGATACAATGTGTCTTTCTGAGCTTGGTCACAACGTGTCTTTCTGAGACTTGGATACAATGTGTCTTTACATAGACTTGTTTACAATGTGTCTTTCTGGACTTGGTTACAATGTGTCTTTCTGTAGATTGCAGGTACCAGCTGTGTACACACTGGTTGTTGTCTGAACATGGGGAATGGGTGGGGTGTGGGTTGGGAGTGAGTCGGGAATAGGTGGTGAGTGGGTGGGGAGTTAGTGGGGTGTGGGTGGGGAGTGAGTGGGGAGTGGGTGGGGTGTGGGTGGGGTGTGGGTGGGAAGTGAGTCGGGAGTAGGTGGGGAATGGGTGGGTGTGGGTGGGGAGTGAGTCGGGACTGGGTTGGGAGTGGGTGGGGAGTGAGTCGGGAGTGGGAAGAGAGTGGGTGGGGAGTGTGGGGGGAGTGGGTGGGAACTGGGTGGGGAGGGTGTGGGGAAGTGGGTGGGGAGTGAGTGGGGCGTGAGTGGGAAGTTGGTGGGGATTGGGTGGGGAGTGGGTGGATAGTGGGGGTGGAGTGAGTCTGGAGTGGGTGGGGTGGGTGGGGAGTAAGTCGGGAGTGAGTCGGGAGTGAGTCGGGAGTGAGTCGGGAGTGAGTGGGGAGTGGGTGGGGAGTGAGTGGGGCGTGAGTGGGGAGGGAGTCGGGAGTTGGTGGCGAGTGAGTCGGGAGTGGGTGGGGAGTGGGTGGGGAGTGAGTGGGGAGTGTGTGGGGAGTGAGTGGGGAGTGGGTGGGAGTGGGTGGGGAATGAGTGGAGAGTGAGTCGGGAGTGAATGGGGAGTGAGTGGAGAGTGGTAGAGAGTAAGTGGGACGTGAGTGGAGAGTGAGTGGGGAGTGGGTGGGGAGTGGGTGGGGAGTGGGTGGGGAGTGGGTGTGGAGTGGGTGTGGAGTGGGTGCGGAGTGAATGGGGAGTGAATGGGGAGTGGGTGGGGAGTAAGTGGGGGAGTAAGTGCGGAGTGGGTCGGGAGTGGGTAGAGAGTGAGTGAGTGGGGAGTTAGTGGGGAGTGGGTGGGAAGTGGGTAAGGGGTGAATGGGGAGTGGATAGGAAGTGGGTGAGGAGTAGGTTGAGAGTGGGAAGGGAGTGAGTGAGGAGCGAGTGGCTAGCAGCTCTGCAACACAGTCCCCGTGGGAGTGATACTTTGCTACCGGGTTGAAAGGAAATTCTGTACCCCAGTCTGTACCTCAGTATGTACCCCAGTCTGTACCTCAGTATGTACCCCAGTCTGTACCTCAGTATGTACCCCAGTCTGTACCTCAGTATGTACCCCAGTCCGTACTCCAGTATGTACCTCAGTATGTACCCCAGTCCGTACCCCAGTATGTACCCCAGTATGTACCCCAGTCCGTACCCCAGTCTGTACCCCTGTCCGTACCCCAGTCTGTACCCCAGTCTGTACCCCAGTATGTACCCCAGTCCGTACCCCAGTCTGTACCCCAGTCCGTACCCCAGTCCGTACCCCAGTCTGTACCCCAGTCTGTACCCCAGTCTGTACCCCAGTCTGTACCCCTGTCCGTACCCCAGTCCGTACCCCAGTCTGTACCCCAGTATGTACCCCAGTCTGTACCCCAGTCTGTACCCCAGTATGTACCCCAGTCCGTACCCCAGTCTGTACCCCTGTCCGTACCCCAGTCTGTACCCCAGTCTGTACCCCAGTCTGTACCCCAGACGGTACCACAGTTTGTGCCCCGGTCTGTAACCCAGCATGTACCCCAGTCTGTACCCCAGTCTGTACCCCTGTCCGTACCCCAGTCTGTACCCCAGCATGTACCACATTCTGTACACCAGTCTGCACTCCAGTCTATACCCCAGTCTGTACACCAGTCTATACCCCAGTCTATACCCCAGTCTGTACACCAGTCTGCACTCCAGTCTATACCCCAGTCTGTACACAAGTTTATACCCCAGTCTATACCCCCGTCTGTACCCCAGCATATAACACATTCTATTCACAAGTCTGTACACTGGCATGTACCACATTCTGTACACCAGTATGTACCACAGTTTGTACACCAGTCTGTACACCAGTATGTACCACAGTGTTTACACCAGTTTGTACACTAGTATGTACCACAGTTTGTACACCAGCATGTACCCCAGTCTGTACACTAGTCTGTATCACAGTGTGTACACCAGTCTGTAAACCAGTATGTACACCATTATGTACCCTAGTCTGTACACCAGTCGGTTCCACTGCCTGTACACCAACCAGTCTGTACATCAGTCTGTACATCAGTCTGTACACCAGTCTGTACACCAGTCTGTACACTAGTATGTACACCAGTCTGTACACTAGTACTCGAGTGAAGTCCATGCTGGACTGATTTTTGCGTGTGGATTAGCTTTCCCTATTACCAGTGTCCTTCGCCATAAGGCAAACCCACTCCCGACTTCTGAGGTACTTGTAATTTACATCCCCTAGTTAAGGACGAAAAGTCTACATTTTAGTCCAGCTGACAGGTATAGGGGTTAAATCCGCGGTCTCGGCATCAGTATACCGTGTGTGTATATACAGACCTTATCCACGACTCTCATAATTGTGTCAGATGGCGAACTATGACCGTCCACGCTGATCGGCATAGCACACGATGATGATGAAAATTCTGTCAGACCAAGAAGGTTATAGCTGGTGCCCTAATGGAGCGATAACAACAAAAACATAATCACAAGTGTAATAATGTCACAGGACCCCTTATAGATAGTTTGTGACAAACCTACGCGGTCATGTTCATTTGGTATACTCTGGCTGAACGCTTTATCGTAGATTGAGAAACAATTAGAGACGGTGAGAGACAGTGAGTGACAGTGAGGGACAATGAGAGACAGCGAGAGACAATGAAATATATTGAGAGACAACGAACAAACGAACGAACGAACGAACTTTATTTTCAAAGGGTAACAAATTGGGCACGCAGGCCCGTCTTACATTCGGCCCTTCCATTCACTCATCTTTCGTTCATCAGTGCCTAGTGCATTCACATAGGAAAAAAACATTGTCAAATGAATGTTGTAAACATAAACAATGCATGTTACCATGTTATGAGACAAATCCCCCACCCACCCATCCACCCATCCCCTATCCATCCGCGTGTCCCCCACACATCCACCACCAAACCACACACACATACCCACAGGCACATAAATTCCCCCATCCATCCACCCATCCACCAACCCATACATCCCACACACACTCCTCCACACACACACCATCTCCCCACCCACAACACATCTCCCACCCACCAAACATCCCTCCACACACATCCCCCACCCACCCACACACAAACGCAGGCACACATGCATGCATCCTGCCATCCATCACCCACCCACACATCCCCCCCACCTTCACACATCTCCCCACCCACACGCACACATCCCCCCACCTTCACACATCTCCCCACCCACACGCACACATCCTCCACCCATCCCATAACAGTGAGAAACAACAAAAGACAATGGCAGACCGTGAGAAACAGTGGTAGACAGTGAAAGTCGGGAAGCGATAGTGAAATATGAAGACAGAGACTGAGAGACAATGAGTAACATTGAGAGGTAATGGAAGACGATGGGTGACATTGAGAGGGAGTGAGAGACAGTTATTGATAGTGAGGGGCAGTGAGAGACAATGAGAGATAGTAAGAGACAATGAGAGACAGTGAGAAACGGTAAGAGACAGTGAGAGACAATAAGAGACATTGCGAGACAGTGAGAGACAGTTATAGATAGTGAGAGACAATGAGAGACAGTGAGATACAATGAGAAACAGTGGTAGACAGTGAGAGACAATGAGTAACAGTGGTGGAAAGTGAGAGTCGGGAAGAGATAGTGAGAAATGACGACAGAGTTTGAGAGACAATGAGTAACATTGAGAGGTAGTGAGAGACGATGGGTGACATTGAGAGAAATTGAGAGACAATGAGTGACATTGAAAGGGAGTGAGAGATGATGGGAGCAGTGATCCCAATAATACAATGAGAGCCAATGAGACAGTCAGAAATAATGAATGCCGTGAGTGACATTGAGAGTGAGTGATTTTAGAGACTATGAGACAAGGAAAGACAATGGCAGACTTTGAGAAACAGTTGGAGACAATGAATACCATTCAGGGAGACAATGAGAAAAAAAGATACCGAGAGATAGTGAGCGACAATGAAAGACAACACGATACAATGACAGACAATATGTAGCGATCAGAGACAATGAGAGAATGAGAAACAATGAGCTATTACGAGCCGTTGCAATACATTCAGAGACCATGAGAGACCACAAGAGTTAGTGAAACGCAATGCGAGACAATGAGAGACAATGAGAAACGAAGAGAGACAAAGATAAACAGTGAGAGACAGGGAGGGACTGTGAGTGATAATGATAGACATTGAGTCAAATGAGGGACAGAGAGGTACATTATAAGACAATGAGAAACAGCTAGCGACAATGACAGACAGGGTGAGGCAGTGACAGACAACGAGAGACAGTGAGGGGCAGTGACAGACAATGAGAGACAGTGAGAGGCAGTGACAGACAATGAGAGACAGTGAGTGAAATAAGGGACAGAGAGGTACATTATAAGACAATGAGAAATAGCTAGCGACAATAACAGACGGTGAGAGGCAGTGACAGACAATGAGAGACAGTGAGTGAAATGAGGGACAGAGAGGTGCATTATAAGACAATGAGAAACAGCTAACGACAATGACAGACATTGAGAGGCAGTGACAGACAGTGAGAGACATTGAGAAACACTGAAAGATAGTAACAGACAATGAAAGACAAAGAGAAACCGTTTGACAGAAAGATATATTATCGGCACTGTGACATCAAAACAAAGGTCGCTTTATCTCTCACCGTTATAAAGTCCTGGAAAAGAACAACTTCATTAATTATCAATCAGACATGTTTGTAAATGCTGTGTGTTTGTTGGATCACATTCATTATTTATGTACAATTTACGACAGTCTGTTTTAGATTTACTTCTTGTCGGTTGCCAGTTTGACACTTGAAATTATGTCTCACATATTTTATTTTAAAAATGACAATTTCAAGTTCAACAGAATCAGTTGTGGAAATGCCCAAATGTTTCAGTTTCTTGTCCGATATTCTTCAGACTTTATGTTGGTGTCTGAGTGTTGAAGCCTGAAGATGACATGTGGAAAATTGATGTAACGTTAGTATATTTACTGGTTTCGTTGCGACTGTATAAGTAAGTAAGTAAGTAAGTGAGTAAGTAAGTAAGTAAGTAAGTAAGTAAGTAAGTAAGTAAGTAAGTAAGTAAGTAAGTAAGTAAGTAAGTAAGAAAGCAAGCAAGCAAGCAAGCAAGCAAGTAAGTAAGTAAGTAAGTAAGTAATTAATTAAGTAAGTAAGTAAGTAAGTAAATAAGTAAGTAGGTAAGTAAGTAAGTAAGTAAGTAAGTAAGTAAGTAAGTAAGTAAGTAAGTAAGAAAGCAAGCAAGCAAGCAAGCAAGCAAGTAAGTAAGTAAGTAAGTAAGTAATTAATTAAGTAAGTAAGTAAGTAAGTAAATAAGTAAGTAGGTAAGTAAGTAAGTAAGTAAGTAAGTAAGTAAGTAAGCTGTAGATGGCTGCTGAAGCTACCGAATTCGTACTTTGTGCGACGCCTTCGACAGCCGCCCTGCTGAAAGAGACCGAACCATATGTAATAAACCCCGGTAAAAAGTCGAAACTCAAAAGTCGAAAGTGCCTTTTAAACTCTTTAAACTAAGAACCAAGAACCAAACTATGCCCACAAAACTGGACCAGTAAACGGCCGTTACAACATACACAAGCATTTCTATGTTCTCTTCTTGTTCTTTGTGAAGACCATAATAACTATTACAACGAATTAACACTAAAATGACATGCAATGTGCTAGCTGGCATAATAGAGAGACAATAAATGGAAGTTGACATTTTCCCCACCAAGAGATCTTCCTGGATGTTCCTTGAAATTCTTTCAGACAGACTAATGACGGAGGTCTTTTTGGCTTAATCTGTCATTTAATCCGATGAAGATTAACTAGATTCAGAGTCCTGTCATTGACATAAAAATCAGATTAGAGGGGACTGTCACAGAAGACACGGCGATCGTTAATGAGGTAGTTGGAGAGAAAGGAGAAGCCATATTGGTGTAAAATTAACTCTTCGAGTTGCAGTTAGTTGTTGCTTTAACAGACGTTTTATCCCGAATCTCATCATCATCATCACCCAGTGATTCGCCGGCTGGCGTGAATGATCATGCCTCTCCTCAAATCGCGATCTTCGACGGTATGGATCAAGTCGTGTATTGACTCCTTTCAGTGCCATGACACAAGATTGTCAAGAGTCTTCTCACGCTGTCTTCCTCTATCTCTATTTCAGCAAATTTTTCAGATAGTCACAACATGTTCCAGTTTTTATCTTCTCATAACGTGGCCAAAAAAAACTGATGTTTATCCTGAATATGAGGATAATAACCTTCTGGGATCATTGTTATTCGACGACGAATTTTGCAGGTGAGCATGGTCGAATGGGTAAGAACGCGTGTTCTTAAACATCCGGTGTGCTGATGCCAAGGTTAGGGGTTCAGTTGGACTAAAATGTTGAGCTGTCGTCTTTGACTTGGGGACATAAATTACAAATACCGCTGAAATCGTAGCAGGTTCGCCTGTTGGCAGGGGACACTGATAATATGGAAAGCTAATCCACACGCAAAATTCAGTCTATCAATACTATAAAAAGTGTACACGGACTACGCCTGAGATCAAAGCGAGCGAGCGCAAAGAAAATCCTCGCCATCGTCATTATTATCGTGATCATCTTCATTTTTATCATTATCATCATCAATATCGAATCAACATCATCATCATCATCATAATAGTCATCATCATCATCATCGTCGTCGTCAAAGTCATCATTACCATCATGATTACTGAAACATCATCATAACAGTCATCATCATCATCATCGTCGTCGTCGTCAAAGTCATCATTATCATCATGATTACTGAAACATCATCATCAATGTCGTCATCGTTATCGTCATCGCCTTAACTATTATCACCATCATTATCAGGATCATTTTCATTATTATCACCAATATCGAATCATCATAATCATTATTAGCATTATCAATGGTGTCGTCATCATCGCCGTCATCGTCATGGTTGTCATCATCATCACCACGATCATCATTAGCATACACATCATCTCCATTACTGTTATAATCGTCGTCTTCATCATCATCATAGAACAACAGCGTCCATTTTCTCACTTGTGTATTCTTGTAAAAATCACCACATCCATTTCATGTTTGCCTCACATTATCCATTGTTTAATATATGTTAATGAGAAAAAATTAGAGGTAGTGGAAAATTTCGAATGTCTTGGATCTATCTTTAATTACCAACAAACGCTTTCACAATAAAAGAAATTAAAAGACGAATGTCTACTGCTCTTCAGAAACTAAAACAGCTGACTACATTATGGCATACGATAGATTTTTTTTAAAATTCGCATATCCTTTACAGGACATCGCTGTCAACAGCAGCATCTTTCAGCTATCTGTTGATTTCTTGGCAAGATTACGCTCAGTAGTTTGCCATTGCTTTCTGAGCGGCCGGCTCAGTTATCCCGCAAGTCACCAGCGGGGGTAGAACCGCTCCCAGTTCTCGCCCGCTACGAGACTCTGCGTGATAAACTGGATTACGGAGAAAGTGTTGTAACTCCTCGGCCAGAGAGACCGGCATACGATAGATAGACCGAAAAAAATTATATTTTTAAGCGCATGCATCTTTCCCGTGGCAATACACGCCTGTGAGACCTGGACACTTACTAAACAAGCTGAACAGCGCATAAATGCCTCTGAATACAAATGTTATAGACGGGTTTTAATAATATCTTGGATACAGAAAAGAACCAATCCATCCATACGACAAGATCTGAATGCTGAAGAAGGTTGGATACTAAAGACTATAAAAGAAAGACAATTGTAACATTTAGGTCATTTGAAACTTTAGGAAATTTGGAGAGAACAATAATGGAGGGGTATATGCCCAGGAAGAGAGGAAGAGGAAGGCCAAAGAGAAGATTGGTGCAGGATGTGGCAGACTATCTCCAGATGGATGTATTGGAAGCGGGATATCTTGCTTATGACCGAGAAGTTTTCCCGCAGGTTGTTATGGAAGCGAGGTTCTGCAAAGGACATGCTACTGAAAGAATGAATACATGAATCCATTGTTTTTCCTTTTGTATGTCTATGAGAATATATTCATTTCACACGCATAGATATACTGGATAAACGATACACTGGCGACAAAGTGCCCATTGGCACCTTGCCGTCATGACAGACGATAGTTTGTGCTTCAAAAAGGCATAATAACTATTACCTATGGCGGTAGCGATTGTGACTGATAAGGCCAATTCGCGCTGTAAATGTTCGTCCACAGTGGGTGCATGTGAACACGTGGTCGTTTCCACCATCATGCACCATCTTACGTCTCACACGCTCGGTGTTTGGCTTATCTGCAATAATTTTCTCCTTTGTCTTTATTCCATTTCTGATATTTGCCCTCCATGCAACACGTTCAGTGGCGACTTGCTCCCAGTGTGCATTATCAATGCCTGTATCAATCATGTCCCGCTTACACACATCTTAGTATCGTAGTAGAGGCCGACCCTGAGATCTCTTACCCATCTGTAATTCACCAAAAACGATGTCCTTTGGTATTCTACCATCATCCATTCTCCTAAGATGTCCTATCTATCTAAGTCTACGAAGACTGAGCATGGAACAAACCGTCACACAACCTGATCTTTCCAATACTTCAGTATTTGTGATTTTGTCTTGCCACTTAATACCAAGAATTCTTCGCAGACACCGCATATGAAAGCTGTTTAAACGTTTCTCTTGGTGTGAGTAAGTTGTCCAGGCTTCACTGCCATAAAGAAGAGTACCAAGGACACAGGCTTGATAGACAAGGACAAAGTGCTACAATCAACAAAACAAATGAGAATTTACAAACTAATAATGCTAGTGCAAGAACAAAGCGAAAAAAAAATACAATTTGTCCTTGAAAGTTAGACAAGGAGTTCTTGAATTGTACATAGAACCAATGTTAACACACGGTTACGAATCCTGGACAATTAGTAATTATGCGATACAATCCCTGGAAGCCATGGAGGTGTGGTTTTATAAAAGAATGCTGAAAATTAATTGGACAGGCAAAATGAGCAGTCCGAACATTTTGAGGGCGGCTAAGTCGCAAAGACAACTTATCACAAACATCAGAAAGAGGCAGTCATCTTTTTTGGCCACATTATGAGAAGACAAAAACTGGAACATGTGACAACCGGACAGATTTGCGGAAAGAGAGATAGAGGCAGCCGGCGGGAGAAGATTCTTGACAATCTTATGTCATGGCACGAAAGGGAGTCAACACACGAATTGATCCATGCAGTCGAAGATCACAATTTGTGGAGAGGCAAGGTCGCCCACGCCAGTCGGTGATTTCTTAAAGCAAGAAGGGTCAGCATGGCCGAATGGATACGCTCTCTGGTTCTTAAACATCCGGTGTGCTGACGCAGAGGTCGCGTGTTCAACCCCAATTCCAGTCAGTTAGACTAAAATGTTGACTTCTCGCCCTTGACTTGGGGACGTAAATAACAAGTACGTCGGAAGTCAGAGTGGGTTCGTCTCATGGCGAGGATACTGGTATTACTAGAAGTATTAGTACGTGAGTACGTGAGTACGTGAGTTCAGGTCAGGTCTTAGTCAGATATGACTGAGCTACCGTATAACAGTAGACGGTACTACCTGGTTTCTGTTAGCGCCGAACGTTGGGCGGCGCTTACCAAACCCGACACCCCACATTGTGCCAACGGCTTCGGGCGGAAGAGCGCAATTGGGAGGGTACAAGCCTTACCCTGGTGCGAGGAAATGCAAGCTAAAGACAAAATTGTCATGGCAGGGTAGACCAGGCCCTAAGCCTTGGTTGGCGACTGGTCTAGGATCGAAGCTCCGACAGGCGGACAGTTAGAGCATTGCTTTGCTGATCCGGCAGCTTCTGCAGCTTGTCTTGTTCCAGATGTAGGGGTGTTACCTTTCCTCTGGAGTGAACTAGGCAGGCCGAGAGAGGGATCATGCTGCATGGGCAACACATGATCTCTATATTTTAGCCCAGGCTTTGTTACATGGGGCGCCACGCGTTGCCTCTGACGGTGGGAGACACCTATAGGTGTCACTGATCAGCTACCGCCCGCCTCAAGCTGGGCAGCCCCCAGCCAATTGGGTGCTGATCCGCCACAGCCTGCCTGCTTCAATGGGTGCTTGGGGCTAGGACAAAAACTGAATCGCAGGCTGTAAAACCAATGCACCAGGTACAAACAAAAATATAAATAGAAACCTCAAGCTACGGCTTGCAACCTGGAACGTGAGAACCATGTGTCCAGGATTTTCCACTGACTTGACCAATATTGACGATGTGAGAAAAACGGCTGTGATTGATGCCGAACTCAATCGTCTTAACATTGATATTGCTGGCCTGCAGGAGACTCGCCTCGCTGAGGAAGGGTCACTCAGGGAAAACAACTACACCTTTTTCTGGAAGGGTAAAGGGCAGGCAGAAAAAAGGCAACACGGTGTGGGCTTTGCAGTGAAGAATTCGCTACTGGGAATGATTGAAATTCCAGCAGGAGGAAATGAAAGACTATTATCCCTGCGCTTGGCAACCTCTTGTGGGTTTGCCACCATTATTACTGCATATGCACCGACACTCGATTCCTCTGATGATGTGAAGGATTTGTTCTATGAGGAGTTAGACTCTGTGATCAAGGCAGTTCCAAAATCTGACTACATTTATATGCTCGGTGATTTCAATGCTCGTGTGGGCAAGGACTCGAGTTCATGGCCAGTGTGCCTTGGAAAATACAACATCGGTCGCATGAATGAAAATGGGCAAAGGCTGCTGGAGCATTGCACCAGTAATGACCTATGTATTACAAACTCTTTTTTTAAAACAAAAGAGATGCATAAGGTCACATGGAAACATCCAAGATCCGGCCATTGGCACCAGCTGGACTTCATCATCACACGGAGACAACATCTGAACCATATATCATTGACTCGTAGTTACCACAGTGCTGACTGTGATACGGATCATTCTTTGGTTGTTGCAAGGGTTAGACTGAGACCAAAGAGAATCTACACAGCTAAACACAAATCTAGCCCCAGGATTAATATTATTAACACTCATGATCCTGAAAAGTGCTTTCAGTTTCAACAGCAACTTGAAGACGCTTTCACTGATACACCAGAAAATTGTACAGTAAATGATAAATAGAATAAACTTAAGGAAACTCTTTGTAAAACTGCCGTAAAGGTTTACGGCACTGTGGATCATAAGAGGCAGGACTGGTTTGCGGCCAACAGCGAGACTCTGCAGCCCTTGATTGATAAGAAGAAGAAAGCTCTCTTAAGAAACAAGGAAAGACCAACGCGTAACACTCTGAGTGAGCTAAGGCAAGCTAGGAAGGATGTGCAAAAGGCTGCCAGGCAGTGTGCAAATGATTATTGGATCAAGTTATGTGAGTCCATTCAAATCGCAAGTGATAAGGGAGACATAAGAAGCATGTATGAAGGAATAAAGAAAGCCCGTGGTCCAGTGATCAAAAGAAGTGCACCATTGAAAACCTTGACAGGAGAAGTCATCACTGATAAGAAACAGCAGATGGACAGATGGGTAGAGCACTATTTGGAGCTTTACTCAAGTGAGACCAAACTAGCGGATAATGCCCTCAACGCCATAGAGGCTCTACCAACTCTTGACCACCTGGACACACTTCCCACCATAACAGAAGTTAAGTGTGCTATAAATGAACTTGCATCTGGCAAGGCTCCAGGTAAGGATGGGATTCCAATAGAGGTTATCAGGAGTGGGCAAGACACACTCACTATACAGATCCACCAGCTAATAGAGCTATGCTGGCGTGAAGGACAAGTCCCACAGGATTTCAAAGATTCAAGCATCATAACACTGTACAAGAACAAGGGCGATCGGAGCGACTGCAACAACTATAGGGGTATCTCACTTCTGTGTATTGTTGGAAAAGTATTTGCCAGAATTGTTCTGCGCAGACTTCAAGTCCTAGGAGATCAAGTCTACCCCGAATCACAGTGTGGCTTTCGACAGAACCGGTCTACCACTGATATGATATTCTCATTGCGACAAATGCAAGAAAAATGCCGTGAACAGAATCAACCACTGTTTATTGCCTTCATCGACCTCACAAAGGCATTTGATTTGGTCAGTCGTGAGGGTCTGTTCAAGGCACTAAAGAAGATTGGCTGCCCACCAACTCTTCTGTCCATTGTGGAATCGTTCCACACAGGCATGAAGGGTATAATCAAGTTTGATGGTGCAACTTCTGAAGAATTTGAAATCAAGAGTGGAGTTAAGCAAGGTTGTGTACTAGCTCCCACCCTCTTTGGAATATACTTTTCACTTCTACTGAAATATGCATTTCGTGATCAGGATGGTGGTATATACATTCACTCACGCTCAGATGGCGGCCTCTACAATGCTCAGAGATTGAAGGCTAAGACCAAAATTAGGAGGGTACTGATCAGAGAGTTGCTTTTTGCAGATGATGCTGCAGTTACGACCCACTCTGAGGAAGAATTGCAATGTCTACTATCTGCATTCTCCAATGCTTGTTCTGAATTTGGTTTAACAATTAGCAAAAAGAAGACACAGATTATGTCACAAGGTGCACATGGGGTACCATCAATCTTTATTGACGACGCCGAACTAGAGATAGTAGACCATTTTACATATCTAGGATCGGTGGTAAATAGCAAATTATCCCTAGATCAGGAAATCAACATCCGGATTGGTAAGGCAGCAACAACAATGAACAGGTTAAGAAAAAGAGTCTGGGAGAACAGGAAGCTTACTGCCAAAACAAAAGTCCTTGTCTATCAAGCCTGTGTCCTTAGTACTCTTCTCTATGGCAGTGAAACCTGGACAACTTACTCACACCAAGAGAACAATTTAAACAGCTTTCATATGCGGTGTCTGCGAAGAATTCTTGGTATTAAGTGGCAAGACAAAATCACAAATACTGAAGTATTGGAAAGATCAGGTTGTGTGACAGTTTATTCCATGCTCAGTCTTCGTAGACTTAGATGGATAGGACATCTTAGGCGGATGGATGATGGTAGAATACCAAAGGATATCTTTTTTGGTGAATTACAGATGGGTAAGAGATCTCAGGGTCGGCCTCTACTACGATACAAAGATGTGTGTAAGCGGGACATGATTGATACAGGCATTGATAATGCACATTGGGAGCAAGTCGCCGCTGAACGTGTTGCATGGAGGGCAAATATCAGAAATGGAATAAAGTCAAAGGAGAAAATTATTGCAGAAAAGTCACACACCAAGCGTTTGAGACGTAAGATGGTGCATGATGGTGGAAATGACCACGTGTTCACATGCACCCACTGCGAACGGACATTTACAGCGCAAATTGGCCTTATCAGTCACACTCGCTACCGCCATAGTTCATAGTTAAAAGTTATTATGCCTTTTTAAAGCACAAACTATCGTCTGTCAAGACGGCAAGGTGCCAATGTAGTACGTGAGTAGACTACGTTTGAGTTCAAACCGAGAAATCGCAAAACACACTCAAAAACCAAAATAAATCACTACAAAACACACTGTGACGAAACGGATAAAGAACGGCAGATCTCTGCATAATATCCCTTTGAAGGGAGTGCGATGCGTTGGTCTCCCTTGAATTAATATCAATTAATAGGGGATTCCCCATCAAAAAATAGTGCGGGGCGGAGCTATTCTAGTTATTTATAGAAAATCTAGAATGTTCCCTCAAGTGCGTACGTAGTAGAGATCTCTAAGTTCACAAGTGCTTCATGCAGCACGGGGTGGGGGAACTTATCGTGACTCTGGTTTTCTTCATGTATCATGAAAGTCACGCGGCCCGTGTAGGCGAGTGGAAGGCGCACTGACTTTGTCGTGAGCAGTCGCCCACCAAACCTCAGCGTAGACAGATCGCAGCCAACAGGCTGATGTAAGTTTGATGTCAATATTCGCGGCCAGTGCGGACATCTACAGTCAAGGTTGTGATTCTTCAATCACAGGTTAGTTGAGTACTTATTCTATGATTTAATTGTTGTCGTAATGCCGTGCTGAGTTCCCGGAATGAATTAATTGCCATCGCAAAATTGAGTTGTCGCGTAGCGTTATCCGTTACAGTTGGCGGTTGCATTTTTAAGTAGGCTTTATCGATCAGCAATGTAATGTGTTACCTGACGGAACAAGCCGTATTCCACAGCGAGTGGTGTGTAAATAAAATAGGCCGACCGATGTGCTTTACAGTGTGTAGCAGTTACGGGTTTGGTTTATTAATTACGCAGGCAAGGCGACAGTTGGTCAGTCATTACATCAACATGCTAGACGCTGTAAATGATAAGGTAGAGCTTATTATTAGAGATGTGTAATGTGCTTCGTGACATTAGAATGGTAACGTAATTGTTCTATCAGTGATGGTGATTTTTCGAGGAATCAAGGTGAAATCAGCAGTGGTGTATTTGCTGTGTGCAGATAGCAGTGTTATTCCGCGTAAGCCGAATGGCGTTGCATCGGTAGGATAACAATTGATAAGAAGTATTCATGATACTATTGTTACTGCTTGTTGTCATGTCCGTCCGCAAGGATGACCGTGCGTGTTCCATTGTACGTTTGTCTAGGCAGCGGGAGGTAGGCCGGTACCCCCAACCCGATCGGTAATAGGTCCGACCCAATGCAATCGTGCATATCCGATGGATGAACATACCCGATCGAGGGTGATGCGGCGCTCCGTAATTCGAGGCCGAGGTGTCTAGATAGATCGAGGTTTGAACCTAACCGTTTCTGTCTCTAATATTCTACTCTTCTGGAACCCTGACTCGGTTCATGGAGTACTTGGAGTACTGCCGTGAGGTAGTAGTTGGGAGGGGCATAACCCCCCCCCCCCAAAAAAAAAAAAAAGGTGGAGCCAGAGTTTGGTAGTGGAGTCTGGAGGTTTGCTACATTGGATGACGTGACTTAAGTCGTCACGGGACAAGGTACACGAGACCCACAGTAGCTGTGGGAAAGTGTAGTGGTGGATGGCCACCACAGCTGTGCTCGACCGGCACAGGGATGACTGACCTGAAAGATAGTCAGTGAATACAAGGGCAACTCAGGATCTGGGGCAGGGATCCCAGACCTGACACTATGGCTGTGATATGATTTTGTTAGTTAAGTGTAACAAGTCATGAGTTCTCCTTAGTTAATGCTATAGTAGGGAATTATCAGGAGTATAATTCATTATGGACATATAGTTATTAATGTGTGTAATTCATCAGTCCATGGGTTAAGGGAGTGATGAATTGATGAGTCTGTCAGGAAGGAGATGTCCGGCTGGACACCTTCTCGATACAGTAATCCCTACACTGAAAGGAAAGTAAGTGTATATGTTGATTGATGATGGGAGATGAAACCGGATTGGACTGGCACCAGGCGAAGGATGCTTGACAGAGTCATACAGTCGACTCTGGTGCTAGGGGTTATATGTAGCCCAGAAGTGTTACTTGACTGAACAGGTGTGCTATTGCTTTTTCTACCATCATTATGCCTATATATTATAGTGACTAAGTAGATCTATGATGTGATGATTTCATACTCATGTTGGTAGACATGAGGAATGTCTGAGAGGCAGGTGACAGGGTGGAGATGCTGGTAGTCTTTGTTGTAGTTGAGTACTCACACCAACCTCTCCGTGTTTCAGGATCTGTTATTACTATACAGAAGAAGATTCAAGAGCTGCACCATGAGCTCTATGGGCCCACTCATTCCAGTGCCTATCCAGAAGTTGATTGAGGCCATACTGGGAGTGGTTGTCTGATTCTGCGAGATCAATGTTGGAAGGAGCTGAGTGCTGAATAAGTCGGTAGGTCTAGGTTAGGACCTCCGTCAAGAGTCCGACGAGTGTCATCCGATCCTGAGAGGATCCAACACTGAAACGTCTGGTGATTCAAGCCAGTGAAGCACTGGTGACATTCAGTCTCTGTGTAAACCTTGGTAATTGCAAGGGAGTGACCTTTCAAGTTGTGCAGAGTGATCATTGTTACCGGTCGCCATGACCTGTGTTATATGCTTCTGGCCCGGCTGGGTTATGGGACACCATGTATCAGTTGATGCTTACATAGTGTTTTTACATTGGTTACCTTTATGAAGCCAACATGTGGTCCAGTGAACTAAGACATTGATTACAACATGGGTGGAAACACCAGAGTGACAGGTTTGTTAAGGTAGGGAGCTACCTCATGCCAACGTGATGAACTGTTGACAATGTTTGTGAAGGTAGGGAGTTACCTCATGCGATCGTGATGAACTGTTGACAGTGTATGCTAGGTTGTGATTACTACCCATGGATCAGGGTAGTTACCTGATACTGTGTGAAGATCTATTGTCCAAGGACATGGAACTAAGGTGAAGTGTTTAGTCACCTGATAGACTTTACCAGTGACATTGTGTGTTCGTGTGGAGCAACCGCTTATTGTGTAGGTGACATATCAGTGTGTGGGTCACTGATGAGATAGAAGAGTGACCTGGCTCTTGTGTATTTTGAGACGGTGCTACATGTACTTTTTCTGCAAGTTGGAGACCGCTAATGTTCTAGGGTCGGCCCAGACTTCATCAGGAGTGTGACGAGTGAAATAGTACGACAGCAAGGAAGGATCCTTGTTCATCAGTGCAGTGTCAGTCAGGCAGTGGTACTGCGCTTGATCAGCCCTTGCTTGGTTCTCTGGGTGAAGAGGGAACTTTGGAGAGGCAGCAGACCTTGGAGTTCCAGTCCACTGGAGGAGCCTGGGTGAGTCGCTACCACGACTGGACAACCGCACGAGCTATCGTCCGCCTCCATGATGAATACTCATCTGCGTCTTTGATCTTGTACATAGTTCTTCTAGTCTGGCTTTCAGCCATCCTTCTCTGTGTTGTGGTTGACGTAGTTCAGAATTAAATTTTTTATGTTCTCTTAGCTATGACTTTGTGCAGTGATATGACTGGTGTCTGGTCCGAGCCCCCTTGGGGTTTGGAACCCTAGGTGAGGGAGGGGAGGTTAAGCTGTCCCGGCTTGTGTGGGGCCTGGTAGATGTAGAGTGCTATTGAGGTGGTTGGAGCAAAGGCAGGGGATAGTAACTATCGTGGCAAACCAGTCCAAGCCCCGGCGGTCTTGTCACAAGATAGAGTGGGGGCCCGTCCGGGATCTTCTCTTTGTTCTGACATCTCGTAGGAATAGGTTATAGTGTCATCTGTCCTATACCTATTATCTACTTGACGAGTAGGGCTACTGAAACCTTTCTCTTCGACGTGGACAGACATTTAGTTAAGTCAGTATAGAAACAAAGTTACAGTGTTGGTTGGAGTACAGTTAGCATTGTGATTGGGTATTGCATATCTATACTGATACTAAGTTACACTAAGCATGGCTACTCGTACTTTAGATTTAGCTAAGGTGCGGGCATCTGCAACTGAGATGGGATTGGAAGGTGAGGAGTTCAAAGCCTATGTACTGGAAGTAGAGAGAGACTTCAGAGCAGAAGAGAGGGAGCGAAGAAAGTCAGAAATTGAGCTGGAAGCTCGAAAGGTAGCACTTGAAGAGCAAAAGTTGGTGGCAGACCAACAGGCACAAAAACTGGCAGCTGACCTAGAGTCTAAGAAATTAGATGCTAGGAAGTTGGAAATGGAACATGAGTTCCGTATGAAGCAACTTGAGGTAGAGGCTAAATCGGTTGGTGAGTCTGAGGGAGCAGTAGGTGGAGTAGCTTTACCTAGCTCATCAGTAGCCAGCAGACCAGCTTACCATGCTATGAAATGGCCGTTTCCACCATTTGAACCGGACCAAGAGAAGATAGATCAATTCTTAGAGAAGTTCGAGGCAATGTGTAAAGCTATGGGTTTAGAGCCTGAGCGTTGGAATCTTAAGCTTTCACAAGGACTCCGTGGCACCGCGTACGAAGTGTATGCGCGTCGTCCCCCAGGGATGGAAAATGATTATCCAACCCTGAAATCGGCTCTTTTGAAAAGATTCGAAATGACAGCCCATGCTTACAGGCGGAGGTTCAGAACTTCCAAGAGAGAACCAGGTGAGATGTTCTCGGCCTATAGTGTGAGGTTGAACTCATACCTGTTGAAGTGGATGGCCTTGGCCAATTTCAAAGAGGATTATGAGAGTCTGAGAGAGTTGATGGTGGTGGATCAAATGAAAATGCAGATGTCCAAGCCTTTAAGGAATTTCTTAGGGGAAAATGGGGCGGAAAGGCTAGACATAGTAAATAAGTTAGCTGAAAGGTATGTGGAAGTCTATGGTGAGACTGGGGATTCCAGTCAGACTGATTCACAGAAAAGGCAAAAGGGGCTTGATCAGAAGCCCAAGACCAAAGGTCCCAAAGAATCATCCAATGTAGCAGATCCTGTGGTAAAAGACTCTGGTAAGAAACCCGATAAGCAAAGCCCTCCCGCCTCCCCAAAACGGAAGTGGAGTAAGAGGTGGTGTAAGCACTGTAAGTCTCCTTCCCATAATACTGTAGAATGTCAGAGGAAGCCAACGGACTTGCACTTTGCGTGTCTCGCCTCTACTAGAGGTAGACCTAGGGAGACCACACCTAAGGGTCGGGAGAAACCAAAGTCTGAGAAATCACCTGTGATCGAAACGATAGAGGTGAATGGGAAGCAGGTGGAATGTCTATACGATACAGGATTGCAGTTTGAAGCTGTAATCTCATCCCACCTTGTGAGCCCAGGGCAGCTCACCGGCGAGACAAGAGAATTTCAGCTGGCCATGAGGAGCTCCGTAGCTATGGACTTGCCGATTGCTCGGATTGACATTCGGTGCAGGTACGTTACGGGTAGCATCCAGGCGGCTGTGCTGCCTGATCCTATTTACCCTTTGATCCTCGGTCGTCCGCATGTATTCCTGGGGGACCCCAGGGAACATTGTCTAGTGAGCGCTAGGCAGGCCAGGGCTAAGGATGGAGAAAGGCAGTGTGGTAAGGAAATAGACCATTCTCTTGCGAGGTTAGTGAGCAGTGCTCAAAGTGGGGACCAGACTTTGCGTCCTTACTTACTGGAGGTGTCCCAAAGTTCTGTCCCGCCAACTCCGGGTCAGTTCTATGTAGAAAACCGGTTGCTTTATCGTAGAGCCGGGCAAGGGGATAGCCAGTACGGTCAGATGGTAGTCCCTACTGACTACAGATCCCGCTTGATACATAGAGTGCATACCTTATCCTTAACCGGACATAAGGATGTGAGGACAACAGTCCAGTGTCTTTCCAGCCACTACCACTGGCCTGGAATGACAGGCGACGTGCGGAGATATATCCGGTCGTGCCCAACGTGTTGTCTGGCAGCACCAAAGCACAAGACCAAAAACGGTTTATCTCTGCAGATTGGAGATAGGGTTCTCGCACTTCTCCCAATCGAGGGGGCGGAATTCGAACTCGGATGGCAGGGCCCTTTTCCTGTGGAGCGGATAATGTCCCGATCCACGTATGAGGTGAAGGTCCGCGGGGAATTGCGTAAGTTCCATGGTACTCTCCTTCAGAATTTGGAGAGGTCCGAGGTAGTTTCTCCACAAGGTAGTGCGACTACCATCGCGCTAGATTCGGTTCTGGGTCCAGACGAGGGCGAGGAAGACTCAGTCCTACGCAGTACATCCTGTGGGGAGGGTCTGCGGTCTCCTGAGCGTTCAACCGTAGATAGGGCGAACGGGCTCCGTCGGGAAGAGGCCCATGGTGTTAAGCACACTGGGAATCGAGGTCGGACAGGCGAAGTCACATCTGGCACGACGGGATCGTCGGGTGACTCGATACGCCGACAGGCTCACTGTCCTTACTCGCGGGAGAGAAGGCAGGAGCAAGGGTACTCCAGACGAACCTGGAGTAAGCGACCATTCATTTCGGTCGACATCCGCGAACAGTCCACGAAGGTGATGCCTAGTCGGGATAGGAAATATCCTATTGTCGGAAGGGACGAACGAACCTTCAGTAAAGTAACCGATGGCCTGCAACAGGTGGATGCGGAACAGTCCAGTGTAGACAGATCCTGTAAGCCAATCACCAGGCCGTTACGTTTCGGGCCTAATCGCTGGAGATAACGTATGTTTGAGGCGGTGGTGGGTGATCCAGCATCCATACCATTCTGGTGGATCTCCGCAGGGAAAGTGAATGTTATGGAACGTCTTTTCCTGGGAATCCAATCTTGATAGAGTAGAGGTTCAGAGTTCAGACCGATCTTTGTCTAGTGAGTTCGACCGGGTCGACCATCTTAAGTGGGGGCCTATGTGACGAAACGGATAAAGAACGGCAGATCTCTGCATAATATCCCTTTGAAGGGAGTGCGATGCGTTGGTCTCCCTTGAATTAATATCAATTAATAGGGGATTCCCCATCAAAAAATAGTGCGGGGCGGAGCTATTCTAGTTATTTATAGAAAATCTAGAATGTTCCCTCAAGTGCGTACGTAGTAGAGATCTCTAAGTTCACAAGTGCTTCATGCAGCACGGGGTGGGGGAACTTATCGTGACTCTGGTTTTCTTCATGTATCATGAAAGTCACGCGGCCCGTGTAGGCGAGTGGAAGGCGCACTGACTTTGTCGTGAGCAGTCGCCCACCAAACCTCAGCGTAGACAGATCGCAGCCAACAGGCTGATGTAAGTTTGATGTCAATATTCGCGGCCAGTGCGGACATCTACAGTCAAGGTTGTGATTCTTCAATCACAGGTTAGTTGAGTACTTATTCTATGATTTAATTGTTGTCGTAATGCCGTGCTGAGTTCCCGGAATGAATTAATTGCCATCGCAAAATTGAGTTGTCGCGTAGCGTTATCCGTTACAGTTGGCGGTTGCATTTTTAAGTAGGCTTTATCGATCAGCAATGTAATGTGTTACCTGACGGAACAAGCCGTATTCCACAGCGAGTGGTGTGTAAATAAAATAGGCCGACCGATGTGCTTTACAGTGTGTAGCAGTTACGGGTTTGGTTTATTAATTACGCAGGCAAGGCGACAGTTGGTCAGTCATTACATCAACATGCTAGACGCTGTAAATGATAAGGTAGAGCTTATTATTAGAGATGTGTAATGTGCTTCGTGACATTAGAATGGTAACGTAATTGTTCTATCAGTGATGGTGATTTTTCGAGGAATCAAGGTGAAATCAGCAGTGGTGTATTTGCTGTGTGCAGATAGCAGTGTTATTCCGCGTAAGCCGAATGGCGTTGCATCGGTAGGATAACAATTGATAAGAAGTATTCATGATACTATTGTTACTGCTTGTTGTCATGTCCGTCCGCAAGGATGACCGTGCGTGTTCCATTGTACGTTTGTCTAGGCAGCGGGAGGTAGGCCGGTACCCCCAACCCGATCGGTAATAGGTCCGACCCAATGCAATCGTGCATATCCGATGGATGAACATACCCGATCGAGGGTGATGCGGCGCTCCGTAATTCGAGGCCGAGGTGTCTAGATAGATCGAGGTTTGAACCTAACCGTTTCTGTCTCTAATATTCTACTCTTCTGGAACCCTGACTCGGTTCATGGAGTACTTGGAGTACTGCCGTGAGGTAGTAGTTGGGAGGGGCATAAACCCCCCCCCCCCCAAAAAAAAAAAGGTGGAGCCAGAGTTTGGTAGTGGAGTCTGGAGGTTTGCTACATTGGATGACGTGACTTAAGTCGTCACGGGACAAGGTACACGAGACCCACAGTAGCTGTGGGAAAGTGTAGTGGTGGATGGCCACCACAGCTGTGCTCGACCGGCACAGGGATGACTGACCTGAAAGATAGTCAGTGAATACAAGGGCAACTCAGGATCTGGGGCAGGGATCCCAGACCTGACACTATGGCTGTGATATGATTTTGTTAGTTAAGTGTAACAAGTCATGAGTTCTCCTTAGTTAATGCTATAGTAGGGAATTATCAGGAGTATAATTCATTATGGACATATAGTTATTAATGTGTGTAATTCATCAGTCCATGGGTTAAGGGAGTGATGAATTGATGAGTCTGTCAGGAAGGAGATGTCCGGCTGGACACCTTCTCGATACAGTAATCCCTACACTGAAAGGAAAGTAAGTGTATATGTTGATTGATGATGGGAGATGAAACCGGATTGGACTGGCACCAGGCGAAGGATGCTTGACAGAGTCATACAGTCGACTCTGGTGCTAGGGGTTATATGTAGCCCAGAAGTGTTACTTGACTGAACAGGTGTGCTATTGCTTTTTCTACCATCATTATGCCTATATATTATAGTGACTAAGTAGATCTATGATGTGATGATTTCATACTCATGTTGGTAGACATGAGGAATGTCTGAGAGGCAGGTGACAGGGTGGAGATGCTGGTAGTCTTTGTTGTAGTTGAGTACTCACACCAACCTCTCCGTGTTTCAGGATCTGTTATTACTATACAGAAGAAGATTCGAGAGCTGCACCATGAGCTCTATGGGCCCACTCATTCCAGTGCCTATCCAGAAGTTGATTGAGGCCATACTGGGAGTGGTTGTCTGATTCTGCGAGATCAATGTTGGAAGGAGCTGAGTGCTGAATAAGTCGGTAGGTCTAGGTTAGGACCTCCGTCAAGAGTCCGACGAGTGTCATCCGATCCTGAGAGGATCCAACACTGAAACGTCTGGTGATTCAAGCCAGTGAAGCACTGGTGACATTCAGTCTCTGTGTAAACCTTGGTAATTGCAAGGGAGTGACCTTTCAAGTTGTGCAGAGTGATCATTGTTACCGGTCGCCATGACCTGTGTTATATGCTTCTGGCCCGGCTGGGTTATGGGACACCATGTATCAGTTGATGCTTACATAGTGTTTTTACATTGGTTACCTTTATGAAGCCAACATGTGGTCCAGTGAACTAGGACATTGATTACAACATGGGTGGAAACACCAGAGTGACAGGTTTGTTAAGGTAGGGAGCTACCTCATGCCAACGTGATGAACTGTTGACAATGTTTGTGAAGGTAGGGAGTTACCTCATGCGATCGTGATGAACTGTTGACAGTGTATGCTAGGTTGTGATTACTACCCATGGATCAGGGTAGTTACCTGATACTGTGTGAAGATCTATTGTCCAAGGACATGGAACTAAGGTGAAGTGTTTAGTCACCTGATAGACTTTACCAGTGACATTGTGTGTTCGTGTGGAGCAACCGCTTATTGTGTAGGTGACATATCAGTGTGTGGGTCACTGATGAGATAGAAGAGTGACCTGGCTCTTGTGTATTTTGAGACGGTGCTACATGTACTTTTTCTGCAAGTTGGAGACCGCTAATGTTCTAGGGTCGGCCCAGACTTCATCAGGAGTGTGACGAGTGAAATAGTACGACAGCAAGGAAGGATCCTTGTTCATCAGTGCAGTGTCAGTCAGGCAGTGGTACTGCGCTTGATCAGCCCTTGCTTGGTTCTCTGGGTGAAGAGGGAACTTTGGAGAGGCAGCAGACCTTGGAGTTCCAGTCCACTGGAGGAGCCTGGGTGAGTCGCTACCACGACTGGACAACCGCACGAGCTATCGTCCGCCTCCATGATGAATACTCATCTGCGTCTTTGATCTTGTACATAGTTCTTCTAGTCTGGCTTTCAGCCATCCTTCTCTGTGTTGTGGTTGACGTAGTTCAGAATTAAATTTTTTTATGTTCTCTTAGCTATGACTTTGTGCAGTGATATGACTGGTGTCTGGTCCGAGCCCCCTTGGGGTTTGGAACCCTAGGTGAGGGAGGGGAGGTTAAGCTGTCCCGGCTTGTGTGGGGCCTGGTAGATGTAGAGTGCTATTGAGGTGGTTGGAGCAAAGGCAGGGGATAGTAACTATCGTGGCAAACCAGTCCAAGCCCCGGCGGTCTTGTCACACACACAAAAACCAAAATAAATCACTAAAAGACACACACAAAATCCAAAATAAATCACTACAAACCACACATAAAAACCAAAATAAATTACTACAAAAAACACACAAAAACCAAAATCAACCACTACAAAACACACACAAAAACCAAAATAAATCACTACAAAACACACACACAAACCAAACTAAATCACTACAATAGTGACGGTAACAACGCCAACGACAGCATCG
>OY992876.1:307969079-308004242 GCA_963921405.1 Cepaea hortensis | reverse complement strand
ATTCTGTTTACGTTGATGAGGCTTTATTCAGATATGCACATATCTTTGTTTTAATGTGTCCTCAGCATCTAAGAATACCTTTCGGTTTCATTATATATTGCAATATCCTGCTGCAGTCTAGATCTTTCTTATACTTTATCTATACTTCTACATTTAAAAACGGAGGTCAGAGTCCCTGAATTGATAACAACTCTGGTTTTTAAACATCCAGTGTACTGATGCCGATGTAGCATGGTCAATCCCTACACCGGACAGTTGGACTAAAATATTGACTTCTCGTCTTTGACTTTGGGATGTAAATTACAAGTACCTCAGAAGTCGGAGTGGATTCGTCAAATGGCGAGGGGCACTGGTAATAGATAAAGCTAATCTGCACGTAAAAATCAGTCCAGTGCACTAGAAGAAGTGGCATGTATATGGACTACTACTGAGTTCAAAGCGGGCGAATGTAGCGCCCCCCCCCCCCAAAAAAAAAAAAAAATAAATAAATAAAAATAAAAATTGTATAACGTATACTTTCTGACTATTACACGAATAGTACTTGTGTTTAGTCGAGTGGCAGGATCCTAACTATATTGACGTAAATGAGAAAATAATTATGTCTAATCGGAGATCCCCAGATCAAACGATGTATTTTTCTATCACATATCATATCCGGGACTTATGTCGAGACTAGAAATCTGAAGATTTTAATGAGGTTGTGAAAACTAAGTTTTGTTTTGTTTGTAAAGACTTAATTCTAACCGTCTAGCCCAGTATTCGGAAACCAGTGGTACGCGTGGCACGTGGAATGATTTTTAATGGCGCGCTGGGTGAATTAAAGTGTAGTACGTGATCTCATTTTAAAAAAGGAATTGAGTTTTTTAAATTTCAGCAGAAGCATATAATTATTAACGTTTAAGTACAATTGACCGGTGTAGGGATAAAGCCACCACCTTGCCTTTTTTCGCATATCCTTTTTTACAGGACATTGCGGTCAACGCCAGCAATTTTCAGCTGCTATTGCTGGGGTTGACTGCAGCGTTCTGTAAAGAATATGCAATTAACTTTTAGTTTGCCATTGGTTTCTAGAGGAGACGTACATGTTGAAACTCAACAGATCAAAGTAGGGAACAGTCCCGCAACTTTGCCGTCAAATCAGAGGAAGTTTAAGAGCATCTCGGCTTGGAGAGGATGGTGCTGCAGGGAGTGACCAGGGGGTCTGGCGCACATTCAGAACTCAGACGGCCACTTAATCTGACTGCTACTTGAACCATAAGATTTGGGACTCTTCGCTGGCTGCTGCAGATGAGGACGGAGCATGTATGGGAATGTTCTGAGTGCTGTGCTGTGTCTCAACTCAACTCAACTTAGCATCGAGAGCTCTAATTAATTCGGTTGACTAGGAAGAGGAACAAAGGCAAAGACGTTGAGGAGAGGAGACGGATGGCGGTGGTTACGACAATTATGGTGATAGTTGGGGAGAATGAATCACCGAAAAATAAGAAGTAGATTGTGAGCTTTAAAAGAAGACGATTATAAGTAACAGAATTGAAGTTGCGGCTAAACACTTCATCAGCACAGAATAAACAAATACTAACCGTCATAAAATTAAGTTAGTTGCATAGGACGTTGCGTCCGTAAACTCTTCGCCGCGGAGGAGGCCCAACTCCATGACAAACATTACATGAAAATATAAATATAAATGTTACTTATATGTATCATTGTTGTGGCTGTATACGTCTTTCACGCGATCAACGTATGATGACTTACAATGGAGTGAATGAACCGGATGTGTGGTTAAGGCGGGTCACTGGACTAAAGGCCAATGACGTCACAAGCCCAGGTATTGACCTAGCCACCCGAGAGGAGAACACCCGCTGGGGGAAGGAGAGATACTCATGTGACCGAATGGTAAGATAGGGATTAATAGTGGACTATACTACTGCCGAAACTGCGGGGCTGGGGTAGGGATGGGGGTTACTCTGAAAGGGGAGAAGAGTTACGATGATTTTTTATTTATTTATTTATTTGCGTTGGGTCACTTTGAACTCAAACGCAGTCCATACACATGCTACTACTCCTAGTGCACTGGACTGATTTTTGCGTGTGGGTTAGCTTTCCCCATTACCAGTGTCCCTCGCCATTAAACGAATCTAATCCGACTTCAGAGGTACTTGTAATTTACGTCCGCAAGACAGGGGCGAGAAGTCAACATTTTCGTCCAACTGGTCAGTGTAGGGGTCGAACCCGCTACCTCGGCTTCAGCACACCGGGTGTTTAAGAACGAGATCTCTTTTCCATTCGGCAATGCTGAACTCCATTACAATGATAATGATAACAGTAATAATTATTACCATGAAGTCCATGATGACGAGGCTGATAATAGTAATGATAAAGGGAAGAATGTTTTGTTAAAACTAATCCCAGCTGGTTTTATTGAAGTTTGAAGGATTATAACCCTTAGGAAATCATTGGCGGAAAACAGATTTTTCTCGCCATTATATTTCTGGTCACTTCTATTTCCTCACCTCTTCTCTCATATTTGTTTAATTTGTAACAATTTTCTGTAACTCTCTCTCTCTCTCTCTCTCTCTCTCTCTCTCTCTCTCTCTCTCTCTCTCTCTCTCTCTCTCTCGCTCTCTCTCTCTCTCTCTCTCTCTCTCTCTCTCTCTCTCTCTCTCTATTGTTTATGTGTCTGCTCATTACTCCGTCAGCTTAATTGCATTTAATGTTTATTTATTATTTAATCTCTTGCTCTCTCTCTCTCTCTCTTGCTCTCTCTCTCTCTCTCTCTCTCTCTCTCTCTCTCTCTCTCTCTCTCTCACTGTGTGTGTGTGTGAATGTGTCTGTTCTTCTCGCAGTCTCCTTCTGTTAGTTTAGTTATTATTATTTATTTAATCTCTCTCTCCGTTCCTCCATCCCTCTCTCTCTCTCTTTCTCTCTCTCTCTCTCTCTCTTTCTCTCTCTCTTTCTCTCTCTCCTAATTTTTACACTATATATGTATCTTTTCGTTTCTTATCTCTTTTTCTTTGCTTTCTCATTTGTCATCCCCTGTTTTATTTCAAGCTGCCATACACCTCTCTCTCTCTCTCTCTCTCTCTCTCTCTCTCTTTTTTCTCTCTCTCTCTCTCTCTCTCTCTCTCTCTCTCTCTCTCTCTCGTCGACATTCTGTATCCACCGGTTCCTTTCTCGACAATTTCTATATTCGAGCACTATTTAGAGCTTTACTCAAGTGAGACCAAGCTAGCGGATGATGCCCTCAACGCCATAGAGGCCCTGCCAACTCTTGACCACCTGGACACACTTCCCACTATAACAGAATTTAAGTGTGCTATAAATGAGCTTGCATCTGGCAAGGCTCCAGGTAAGGATAGGATTCCAATAGAGGTGATCAGGAGTGGGCAAGACACACTTGCTCTACAGATCCACCAGCTTATAGAGCTATACTGGCGAGAAGGACAAGTCCCACAGGATTTCAAAGATTCAAACATCATAACGCTGTACAAGAACAAGGGAGATCGGAGCGACTGTAACAACTATAGGGGTATCTCACTTCTGTGTATTGTTGGGAAAGTATTTGCCAAAATTGTCCCGCACAGACTTCAAGTCCTGGGAGATCAAGTATGCCCCTAATCACAGTGCGGCTTCCGTCAGAACCGGTCTACCATTGATATGATATTCTCATTGCGACAGATGCAAGAAAAATGCCGGGAACAAAATCAGCCACTGTTTATTGCCTTCATCGACCCCACAAAGGCATTCGATTTGGTCAGTCGTGAGGGTCTGTTCAAAGCACTAAAGAAGATTGGCTGCCCACCAACTTTTCTGTCCATTGTGGAATCGTTCCACACAGGCATGAAGGGTATAATCAAGTTCGATGGCTCAACTTCAGAAGAGTTTGAAATCAAGAGTGGAGTTAAGCAAGGTTGTGTACTAGCCCCCACCATCTTTGGGATATACTTTTCACTTCTATTGAAATATGCCTTTCGTGATCAGGATGACGGTATATACATTCACTCACGCTCAGATGGTGGCCTCTATAATGCTCAGAGATTGAAGGCCAAGACCAAAATTAGCAGGGTACTAATCAGAGAGTTGCTTTTTGCGGATGATGCTGCGATTACGACCCACTCTGGGGAAGAATTACAACATCTACTATCTGCATTCTCCAATGCTTGTTCTGAATTTGGTTTAACAATTAACAAAAAGAAGACACAGATTATGTCACAAGGTGCACATGGTGTACCATCAATCTTTATTGACGACGCCGAACTGGAGATAGTAGAACCATTTTACATATCTAGGATCAGAGGTAAATAGCAAATTATCCCTCGATCAGGAAATCAACATCAGGATTGGCAAGGCAGCAACAACAATGAACATGTTAGCAAAAAGAGTCTGGGAGAACAGGAAGCTTACTGCCAAAACAAAAGTCCTCGTCTACCAAGCCTGTGTCCTTGGTACTCTTCTTTATGGCAGTGAAACCTGGACAACTTACTCACGCCAAGAGAAACTTTTAAACAGCTTTCAAATGCGGTGTCTGGGAAGAATACTTGGTATTAAGTGGCAAAACAAAATCACAAATACTGAAGTATTGGAAAGATCAGGTTGTGTGACGGTGTATTCCATGCTCAGTCTTCGTAGACTTAGATGGATAGGACACGTTAGGATGATGGATGATGGTAGAATACCAAAGGACATCTTTTTTTGGTGAATTACAGACGGCTAGGAGATCTCAGGGTCGGCGTCTACTACGATACAAAGATGTGTGTAAGCGGGACATGATTGATACAGGCATTGATAATGCACATTGGGAACACGTTGCCGCTGAACGTGTTGCATGGAGGGCAACTATCAGAAATGGAATAAAGACAAAGGAGAAAATGATTGCAGATAAAGCACACACAGAGCGTGAGAGACGTAAGATGGTGCAAAATGGTGGAAGTGACCTTGTTTTCACATGCACCTACTGTGGGCAAACATTTGCAGCAAGAATTGGCCTTACCAGCCACACTCGCCACCGCCATGGATCGTAGTTATTAAGCCTTTTTGAAGCACTATGTACCAAACTATCGTCTGTCAAGACGGAAAGGTGCCAATGAATTTCTATATCCAGTGCTCACTCACTCAGTATACATTCGTTCCTTTCTCGACAATTTCTATATCCAGTGCTCACTCACTCTGTATACATTCGTTCTTTTCTCGACAATTTATATATAATGATAGCCACTTTAGTAAATTTTTCTAAATTGCTTTTTAATTATATAACCTGCATAGTTGGATAGCTCTTGAAAAAACACATCCAACGGTATCTTATTCAAGTCAGTAGGTCAGTTTTAAGCCGAGATATTAATGTTTATGTGTAAAGTTAATCTTAAAAGGTTTATTTAAAAGGGACGTATACAATAAAAACGATTTTGACCTTTCACTTTTTGTGACCCTACCTACACATTCACACAACTATCGATTTACACTGTCGCCAAGGGAGATTAACACTGTGGCCTGTCTAACTCAAGGAAAAGTAATTCTGCCGGTTTATATATATATATATATATATATATATATATATATATATATATATATATATATATATATATATATATATATATATATATATATATATATACACACACACGCACACAGATATATACATCTTCACGTCATATGTGTGACGTCAGACCGCGCGTACACTACACGCGGCGAATCTTGTCAGCCAGCGTAGATAGATGCATTTTGACAAAATATGTTCCGTTGGAAAGATGAAAAATTATCAATGATCCGGACCATGCAGAGTGGTGATAATTTATACACAAATACTAAATTTGACGGTGAATGCAATCATGCATTCATTGGCATGCAAATCGCTGTGAATATTCCATAACAATATTAAATAGTCATCGCTGACAAGGAAACGGCTATTTCCGGCCATTGAAATATCACATCAGACCTGCAGTTTTCATCATTTTAGTTTGGGATGACCCTCCTGATCTTAATTGTCGAAAATGACCAGATTTACATAAAAATGGATGATACATCTAATAACACATACTAGAACAAACAAATACATCTGCATAAAACGTGATTTGCGAGTCTACTTACGTCTGAAAAAGTCACTCTGTATCTCTGTGTAGGAAACGAATTTCAGAAACACGAGATGTACACACTTAAACCGAGGAGGGAGAAACTATATAAAGTAATCGGTCCCTTTTTTAACGCGAACTTGAAATATTCGGAAAATTTATTTAAATCGCAGACACACACAATAAGTTGCCGAACAAAACCGCAAATATATTTCCGTTAAAATGCGGCAATCTGTACCGTAGTGGCTATATATATATATATATCCTATCCATGCTCTCTCTGTATAAATGCGTTCCTTTCTCGACAATTTCTATATCCAGTGCTCGGTCACTCTGTATCCACGCATTCCTTGTTCGACCATTTCTATATCCAGTGCTCGCTCACTCTGTATCCACCCATTCCTTGGTCGACAATTTCTATATCCAGTGCTCGCTCGCTCTGAATTTACCCGTTCCATGTTCGACAATTTCTATATATAGTGCTCGCTCGCTCTGTATATGCCCGTTCCTTTCTCGAAAATGTCTATATCCAGTTGTCGCTCACTCTATTCACACTCGTTCCTTTCTCGACAATGTCTATATCTAGTGCTCGCTCACTCTATTTACACTTGTTCCTTTCTCGAAAATTTCTATTTCCAGTGCTCGCTCACTCTGTATCCACCCGTTCCTTGCTCTACAATTTGTATATCCAGTGCTCGCTCACTCTGTATCCACCCGTTCCTTTCTGGATAATTTCTATATCCAGTGGTCGCTCACGTCTCTCCTAATTTCTATCTCATTTTCTCCGCGTGTTAGTACTCACTTTTAATTCACGGTCCATGTATTGTATAGTTCTTAAAATTTAAAAAAAAATGAATTCAATAAATACTTACCAATGTAACCAAGAAGTGAACATCTTGATTATTAAGACAATAATAGCTACAGTAAAATCTGGAATTCTATTAACTTTACGGCATCTTCGTTACCTGGATTTGTGTGACATCGCTCTCCCTTCCAGCACGCAAAATCATGATAACCTAAACACACTTGGTGAGAAGTCACAACAATTAGGATTAGCAATTCGTAGGAAAAACTAAAAATAATAATAAGCTAATGTAGAAAAATTTCGAGTAGCGCAGTTGGTAGAATACAAGCTGTCGGATAAATAGTTTATGGCTCAACACCAAAGATATCATAGATCCAGATTTCCTCTTTCTCAATGTGATCCTGCCCGTTAAAATTAATTTAGCTGTTACTGGCTCAATGATTTGAGACCATTAAATAGAGTTTTGGAGAACCAAGGAATACCTCAAGGAAAAAATGAAATTTTTACTGAGTATCCCAAATGTCCTGAGGAATGGTTCCTTGCCTCTCCTCTACCAACTAAATAATTAATCTTGGGTAATTGCTTACAACAATTTTAGTATGACAAGAGAACTCTCAAAAGAGACAATAACCTGTAATTTTATCATTTATTATATATAAATGGAACTATTGATTATACATGTAATAACATACAACAACCAATACAGTACAATTACAATATTATGGGTATATTAGTCTCTTAACT
Source organism: Cepaea hortensis (assembly GCA_963921405.1). Classification (NCBI taxonomy): domain Eukaryota; kingdom Metazoa; phylum Mollusca; class Gastropoda; order Stylommatophora; family Helicidae; genus Cepaea; species Cepaea hortensis. The sequence goes on along the minus strand of OY992876.1, from coordinate 307,996,631 downwards.
AAGTATCTATCTCCTGACTGTGCTACTGTATCATACATTGTCCTCAGTGTTGCAACCCGTTTTACTTATGATTATTGGGCCTCTTCTGCTGGCCTAATTCTAATCTGTGGAAAGAAACTGGGTACACCCTGATGGTTTACCACCCAGTTATTGGATCTCGGTAACAGTCAGTGTAGAATCTTCTTGAGTGTTCTTTATTGTTTTCCCCGGTGATTTATTATAAATTGGCTCACTGGTGTTCTTCATCTATACATGGATAAAAGGATATGTGATACCTGTCCTGGAAAGGTGGTGAAAATTGGCAGGAAGTTGCTGTGGAATAGTATTTGGCCTCACTATCTCAGCTGCCTCACTCAGTTAAGTGGCTACTGTATTCAGTCAAGCTGCTACAACTACTTTCACAAAGTGCTGCATTCACAAAGTCAGGTCTGGATAATGACCACTACCTGCAATTTTAGCATCACATAATTCTAATGATATCATAAATATGACATTAGAAATGAAATGTAAAAACCTAAGAACACAACAAGTGAAAACAATAAAATGAATCTTGTTCTTAGAGAAAATAAACGTAGAAGAAAGGTAGTCTTGGTGTTCTCCTGAAATTTTAGCATCCATCATAAGTCTAAAAATATCAGCAATGTGAACATCAGAACTGAAATGTTCTATACTTTTCTCAAGAACATCACAAAGAAAATACCTAAAAGAATTGAGATCCTAGGAAAATAAACAGTGGAAGGTAAAGAGTCTTGATGCTCTAAAATAGTTATCCACAACATAATCTCCATTAAATCTTCCATTATATGGTGTTCAAGTTTTAGACTAGAAGATGTGCAGTTTCATCTTCACCTATGCCTGTCCTCAGGTCTACCGGTTAAGTCATACCTTGATTGATTTGGAATTTATAACTATGTCTCCTATCCCATTCTGTTCCTAGTTAATTCTCTTATTCATCTTTTTCTATTCAAGAAAAAAGGTCTCATACATTAAGGGCTTTTAAAAATCAGTTCCCATGTCAATGAGTATTTGCTTATAAACAATATAAGTACATTATGGTATTTTTCTTGTATAGCCTTCAAGTGCATTCTTCTTCATTAAATGCTTCAAGTGAGATTTCTTCCATTCTCATGGATGTAATATTTATTATCATCATCAACATCATCATGGGTTCCTTAATCATTGTAATTACATTCATTATCACTATTATCATGCTTATGACATTAGAAATCATTACATCATTCTAACATTATCATCATAATCATTATTACATCATTTTCATTACATTACAGTCATCATCAGCATCATTGTATTACATTAATGTCATTACACTAGACCATATGTGTTAACAGGAGTGACATGAAATACAAAGTGGAATTGTGCTTAAATTACACATACAGATGCTGTAATATGCGTAATGTATGATATTGGTTGTGTCGTGCTTAGCGCACAAAACTAGATGATAGAAAAAATGAATGATATTTTATACAAAGTGCTGTCATGCGCCGGGGTGTACTAAATTATTATTTAGTTTAGGAGTTACGCCGAACCATTTCTCTGGTGATAGTCATGACATTTCACATCAAGTTGCCAGCTATCATGAGATTGACTGTTGGCCTATACTCCCTCTCTCTCAGCCTGTAACTTCACTCAAATTCCTCATGCATCAGTCAACATATCAATCTATGCATGTGAGGTCAATGCACTCATCTCAGACATCATTCATATGCATGGATGATCATTTCACTCAGTCTATAGACACACTGGTGAACCCCAGACTATCCATGACTCTGGTATATGACAGTTGAACGTGGAATCAGGCGGTAACTTTTGGAAGAGGGTATACGCTGTATCCATCTAGGCCAGGCATGCCTCATGTCTTTGCAGACATTTAAAAGATTAACACCGTCTGTAAGTTCCCAGAAGTAGGGAATCCACTTCAGCATAGCATAGTCCAATAATTATCCAGGCATTGACATTCAGGTTCAGGGTGTGTGGCAGTAACCAGCACTCTCTGTAGAATATTAGGGGTAGGCTGATATCCCAGTTTCCTGCCTCTAAATCCAAATATGTTGACTATAACTCCAGTTCAAATACTCCACCCGCATCTATCCAGCGCTATATAGAGTGAAGAAAAAAAACAGGGTCGATATACATTAGTAATAAACCAAATATTATGATAACAGTGTATCATAATAAAATATATAATATGATAACAGTGTATCATAATAAAAATAAATGAAACAAAAGGGAAGAAGAAAGAAAGGTGTTGCTAGTTTCCTAGCACTTGTCGCCTACTGTAGAGTTTTGTCTCACTCCAAAAGTGAGTGAGGTATCTACTCCATATGTACACCTCTTCTGGACTGACACTGGAGCTTCCTGAGGGGTTTTGCACCTCCTAATCCGTCCAAACATCTTGATAGTACTGCTGACACACCATGGACAAAGTTCCTGAGACAATGGCCTCATGTAAACAATTTATAAATCTCCTTTCCATAGTTACAAACAGCATTATGTAAGTACCACTGACAAATGGCAGAAGGCTAGCTACCAGATCAGTCATCTCCTCTTGCGTCATCCTCATCATGTGTTTGTCCCCACTGGGGTGAAGTTATGTTTACTCCAGCAGTACCATCATGAATAGAATATACATATAACGAATACAGAAAAACTTGTAACTCTTTTTACTAAACATGGTATTGTCACAAAATAAAACCGTGTGTTTAACCAGTTGATTATTATAGAGGCTTTCTGATAAACCGGACTATCTGCTAAGCATCAAGTGTTTCAACTAATACACAGAAAACATTCATAGTTGTGGCTGCACGTAACAGGTCGGGCATAAATAACCGCTGTACTTGTACATCTGGTTGACGGATTGGCAACACTCGGAAGTGAGTGCGCTGAATCATACATCGCTTTGACAGTTTGTCAACAAGTCAGAGGGAAAAACGGAAGTACTCAGCTCGGAAGAAAACAGTCCATCTGTCATATAGTTTCCGGACATCACGCAGATGGGCAGATTGCTATTGACAGCTTGTTGGGGGAAACCTGTTGTTGGGATCATACAGTAACTCGTTAGTTTGTTGGGGGAGTAGAAACAAGTGATGACAACTTTGACAGTGACTAAGGCAAGGGAGAATCGATTCTTGACAATGGCTGATATGAAAATAAATAACACCTGCAGGACGTCACCCATATCACGTGACCAATTTTAGGGGTTTGCCAGAAAACCATGATTGGAGATGGGGAGTTGACAAAAACCGTGGATTATGATGGACGTGTTTGTGGGAGAGCTCTACAGTGTTAGATTAATTCTAGATTAACTAGCATGTGTCGTTATGGCAAAGTGTAGTAGCCATCCCGGGAATGAGGCGGTTTTGCATAAGGTAGTCAATATAGTCTATTAGTTCTAATTAATATAGACTGTAGCCTTGTTAAAACTATAGTGTGATGATTAGCACTGCTAGTTAAGAATAGAGTAGGGTAGTGGTGATAAGCTATGCTAGTTAAGAATCGAGTAATGATGGATAATTGGGAGACGGGGGAATTGGCCGCTGGGGTTTTGCACTCTGTATGGGTCTTTCCTTGTCATAGCCTGATTCGGCCCTAGGTGGGTAGCTAATCTGCTCTATGACAAAGTTTAGTTAGCTAAAGATCATTAAGCAAGGCAATAGGCTTACACTCAGCCGACAGGATCAGTGACTAGTACTATCATCAGATGTGTTGTTTCCATCCTAGGTTCCCTACCAGATCCGAGGAAACTCAACAAGTTTTTAGGAAAGGTTCAAATCCCATTCGGAAGAACACCAGTGGAACAGTCAATACAGTTTCGTACAGAACGTAACTAAAGCTAGAAGGAAGATGATTCACCAAAGACGGGTGATGATTGTTGATGCACCACACAGCATCAGACAGTAGTAACTAACCTAGAACATTAATTATAATAGTTACCTAGTGTGATATAATCTCGTGTAATAGAACACAAGACATGATACTTGAGGCTAGATAGACACGAGTGAGGATCAAGTACATTGACTATTAACATTAATAACTGTGTACACACTACAAAGGACTTGTGCATTTTTTTTTTTGGGGGGGGGAACGATAGGAACGGACATTGTGTAGGGTGCAACCGGTCCATGATTAACTGTTAATACCACCGGTGTCTATTTCGGAAGATCATGAAAGGGGATTACCAGAGGTCTACAGAGGCAAATCAGTATTCAGCAGGATGGTTTCGGCACTGGGTGAGACGTACATGTTCTGACGTAATGTGCTGTGGTCTATCCTTGCTGGGATCAGCTGACTGGGTTGTTGTCTGAGAGTCCGATTCAACACGCTTTATAGAACACGTCACACATTTTCTTCACATACACGTCTCATATACGTTACACTTTTCTTTTAATAAATTAATCTTTATTAATTTCTGTACGACAGTGAGAGAGTGATAGGAAGGTGTCCACGGGCTGGTGGAGTGTGTTGGACGGAAGCTGGTGGATTCTCCAAGATATTGAAAAAAGGAAGAAAAATATTATAATGTGGGTGTTGACTCTCTTCACTCCAGAGACGACACTTTAAAGGAGGACACGACAGGTATGAACCCTCTAGTGGGTATTACCCAATATCTCAACCAAAACCCAAGAGCCTGGTGTAATATCACACTCACTTGAGATTATATATCATACAAAATGACAATCCCATAACATCATTTATGAAAAAGACTACAAGACAATCACACATCTGTGTATTTACAACAATGTAAACAAAAGATTAACTCATAAGTGCATGAAAAAGTCAAGCGAGAACCTCTCTCTCTCTCTCTCTCTCTCTCTCTCTCTCTCTCTCTCTCTCTCTCTCTCTATCTAACAAACTATTAAAGTTGTACACAGATAGTAATATTTCTCCATCATAAGAGCAGAAATACAAAATAAGCACTCAGAAAAAAACACTTTATAACACAAAGACAAGTTGTGAAAGTTTAGCATTTAGGAATAAAGTAGGTTCACAAAATCGTATCAGAAAGGTGACTCATAGAAAGATTACATTGTAAGCCTTATGAAAGCTGACTGGACAACATGGCGATGGACAGGCTGCGCAACTCAAACCAACTTTTCAATGAAAAGTGATTCTCATATTTTTCACACACAACTTCAATCATGATATTAGTTGCATCAAAGCATTTATCTTAATACATAACATGATACATTTATGCTCACCCCAAAGCGCAGAGAATAAGTGGGCTATTAAATTAAGCCACACTAAACCAATGTGTGACTCGCTCTCTTGAACAAAACATGGCGAGTGCCTAGCTATGCCTTTGTCTCCTAACTCCCTTTGTTGTCCGGGCTCAGCCAATCAATGGCCTTCATTCAAACATAAGTTAAATTCGTTAATTCTCCCGTCGGGATTTTTACTAGCCTCTACTTTTAAGGTAGCGCGTATAGCAACGTCTGCTGGGAAAGGACTAGTGGATGAAACACATACGTGACAGTTTTATCAAATGATACATTCACATCTGTTTAACAATGATGAACCATACATGACACAAGCATGCTCTTCAATGACATAGCCATGTGATCATTAGGCACACTTATGAAATTCACCCAGGATTTAGCAACATGAAATCCAGGAGTCATCTCATTCCCTCATCAAATACATACAATTTAGGTGATATATCCAATTCACATTCAGGCATTATGAATTAAAATACTTCTTGCATGGCGGTTGGTTAAGCACTATTATGTGGCACAAATATTATTATTCCCCATGGTTGACAGCCATGTCTATATATTTGCCTTACCCCATGTGTGCTGTACCATCACACAAATTATGATAACTGTAGAACTCTTTTTGGTTTCCATGTGTTCAGGAAATATTTTTTTTAAAAAACTATTTGTTTGCCCATGTGCTCATGTCAAAAATAAATCTACTGACTAATTACACATTACTCTAATTTCTCTATTAGTGCTGGCACATGTAAACTAGTTTTTAATCTTACCAGTGGGCACATATACAATATGTCCTTACCACTGCACTAAGAATTCTGAGTTTCCTTAAGTCTTAAGTTACTCTAATTCATTGTGGATTGAATTGCTTAAGAAATAAATGTACAACTTGGACTAATGCTTATACATTACATCAGTTGTTTACTTTGGGAGAAAATAAAATTCACTATGGTTATTCTTAATGAATAGTTTATCTATAAACTATTACCATTAATTATAATTAAATTCTTAAGAATTCACCACACGTGTTCACAAGTCGACTTACCAACTCTTCTTCTGGGAAACTGAACTCACAACTTATCTAAGATTTAAATGAATATCATATTCACCTCATCCGAACAAGACGGCTTCACAACACGTGTCAACAGTTGACATCACCAAGAAGTAAGTTGTTTGTAAGTTGTTTCCAAATACTGGCTGCTGGATGTATGGTCCTTCTTCTCTGTAGACAATTTTCTCACTTAGTCTGGCGAGTTAAGAAGCTACCATTCCGCAGGCACATCTTGGTTTGTGACCAGTCGCTGTTTCGTTGGTACAATGAGGCCGGGAATCGATTGTAGCTGTTTATATCTCAGCTTTCTCCGTTTCGTGTTTTTACTTTCCAGTGGACCCTGAGTCCGTCCTTGTAAAATATGGGATTGTAGTAATATGAAACAAACTTAGTATTTTTGGTGGTGAACTCTCATTTTGTCGTCCTGGAAATAATTGACGCGATATTACGTTTGTGAAAATACAATATATCGCACAAGCCTTATCCTAGTTATGGGAAATGTAACCTAAAGACTAAATGTCATTGCAGGGCAGACCAGGCCCTAAGCCTTGGTTAGCAATTTGTCTAGGGTGGAAGCTCTGACAGGCGGACAATTAGAGTATTGCTTTGCTGATCCATCAACTTCTGTAGCTTGTCATGTTCTTGGCGTATTGGTGTTACCTCTTAGGTAATTAGATGCATCCTTCAAGCTGAAATATACACAAATATGTGTTTATGCAAATATGTGTATATTTCAGCTTGAAGGATTTATCTAATCATTTAGTTTATTATGTGTGGTTTCTGCAGTATGTACCTGACGAGTTGAAACAAAATATGCCAAGCAATAAATCGTGCAATCTATTGTTTGCCTCTTCGTTATTCAAACTCATTACGGGAAACCTTATTATGATGAGAATGGTGAGAATGATGATGATGACAAATGTGATGAGAATGATGATGAGAATGGTGAGAGTGATGATGATGATGATGATGATGATGATGATGATGATGATGATGATGATGATGATGATGGTGATGATGGTGGTGGTGGTGGTGGTGGTGGTGGTGGTGGTGGTGGTGGTGGTGGTGGTGGTGGTGGTGGTGGTGGTGGTGGTGGTGGTGGTGGTGGTGGTGGTGGTGGTGGTGGTGGTGATGATGATGATGATGATGATGGTGGGTGGTGGTGGTGGTGGTGGTGGTGGTGGTGGTGGTGGTGGTGGTGGTGGTGGTGGTGGTGGTGGTGGTGGTGGTGGTGGTGGTGGTGGTGGTGGTGGTGGTGATGATGATGATGGTGATGGTGATGATGATGATGATGATGATGATGATGATGATGATGATGATGATGATGATGATGATGATGATGATGATGATGATGATGGTGATGATGATGATGATGATGATGATGATGATGATGATGATGATGATGATGATGATGATGATGATGATGATGATGATGATGATGATGATGATGATGATGATGATGATGATGATGATGAACGACCGGCACCCATAGCATTTCTTAAAAAAGCAAAGCAATGCAGTCTGAGACATTAAATGTTAATTTTTTGGCATATCCTTTACAGGACATCACTGTCAACATCAGCATCTTTCAGCAAGATTACGCTCAATAGTTTGGCATTGCTTTCTGAGCGACCGACTCCATACTCTCATAAGTCACTGGCGCGACTCGAACCGCTTCCAGTTCTCGTACGCTCACATCAACCATGAGAGTATTCGGGGTTACGGAGAAAGCTGCTAACACCTCGGCCAGGGAGACCGGCTCTGAGACATTAGACAATATAAATACTACAACTAGAGGTCGACATGGTGTGAAAATGATAGAAGCACTAGCTCATAAACGTCCGGTGCGCTGATGACGAGGTAGGTGGTTCAACGTCTACACCGGCGTTAGGTTATACTGAACACGTTGACTTTTCGTTCAAAAGCAATGGGAAATTTTATGTACGTAACATAACCTAGAAAATTAAACAAGGGTTATTCGGAACATTTTTCAGATGGCAGGCAACACATATTGACTTTTCTGGGATTCGAACAGCAGATTTATAAGTTATAACTCTAAGGTCATCAGAAAGAAGCGGTCATCATGTTTGTCCATATTATGGGAAGACAAAAACTGGGACATGTTGTGACATCCAGAAAGATCTGTGGAAAGATAGATTGGGGAAGACAATGTGAGAACATCCTTGAAGTCTTGTGACCTAGCACGGATGGGAATCAAGACGTGTACTGACTCATGAGTAGTATATAGGTTCAAAAGGATATCCTTTTTTGTGGAGGTGGAGGTGGCGTCTTATAGATACCTCCACAAAGGGCGATAACTCATTTCTTCAAAAATGTAGGCGTGGTCAGAGTAGGTGCGGTCAAGTGATCCATCAGAGTAGGTACGTGTAGTGTATAACATAAAAAATACAACAATAAAGAAAACAAACGAATCAAGTAAGGTATATAATGTTTTTATTAAACCATGTATAGACAAACAATACAATGCATATTAAATAAGTAGGGACGTAGTCTATAAATTATCACTGTGAACCTGTCTTTTTATATACAGATATGATAACGAATCGCGATGTTGCTGATACGTATACACACCCGTCCCATGGGTCTTGAATCCTATATTGGTTCCCCCGCCCGCCTCTTGGGTGTTGAGTACTTCCAAAAAAGTTTCCTTGTTCAGATGAGTGTTGTGGTTTTTGGTCAGACCTTCGGTACTGATTTTATCATAATCTCCGACACAAATATAAGTCTTGCTGCATAACGACACCATCCCCTCCCCCTCGTATTCTAGTTTAAATAGCCCAGGGGTTCTATTTTCATAGGTTTTGATATCCACAGTCATGACAGGTAGTGGTAGTAGTTCTATGAACAGGGCAAACTTCAGTTTTTTTGGCGGGGAAGTGTGGGAAAATCTGGAAGGTAGTACCGGGAAGTTACACTTTTTTTTTGGGGGGGGGGGGGGGGGGGGGATGGGGGGTCGGCGAAGTATGAGAAAATCTCGTGCGGGTGTGACGGTGGTCGGTTCATAACAGAACGGTGTGTATGATGGGTGGAAAAAAAGTCATTAAGTAACGTGTTGTAAAAACGTTAGTGAGTGGTGTGTTAAAATATTTTGAACTGTTAGCACATTGGAGGTGTACATTAGTAGCAATAGAAGGAATAGTTGCGGTGGCGATAGTATAAATAGTGGGTATGGCTTAGTGAAATTAGTTGATAATGGGTGGTTATTAGTGCTATGTAGATGGTAGTAGTGGCTTATTCACTATTATCATACGTGTTACACATGAAACCTTAAAAAGTAAAGTAGTCGGTTGTAATGGATATGGTGTGGTGTCATTCGGTGGTAAGGGGTGGGTAGCAGGTAATAGTGGTCAAGCAGCAGTCAAGTAGTGGTCAAGCAGTGGTCAAGTGGTCGAGTGACCACTTAAATTGTGGAGGAAAGTACTGTAGTGACATGGTAGTGGTTAAAGTGGTGATTGACGTGGTCAAGAGGTGGTCAAGTATGGTCAAGCAGTGGTCTAGTGGTCGAGTGACCAATTAAATTGTACAGGAGAGTACTGTAGTGACATGGTAGTGGTTAAAGTGGTACTTGACGTGGTCAAGAGTTGGTCAAGTAGTGGTCAAGCAGTGGTCAAGTGGTCGAGTGACCACTTAAATTGTGGAGGAAAGTACTGTATACTGTAGTGACATGGTAGTGGTTAAAGTGGTAGATGACGTGGTCAAGAGGTGGTCAAGTAGTGGTCAAGCAGTGGTCAAGTGGTCAAGTGACCAATTAAATTGTCGGGGAATGTATGTGTAGTGAAACGGTAGTGGTTAAAGTGGTAGATGACGTGGTCAAGAGGTGGTCAAGCAGTGGTCAAGTAGTGGTCAAGTAGTCGAGTGACCACTTAAAATCTAGAGGAAAGTACGTGTAGTGACATGATAATGGATAACGTGGTAGATGATATGGTCAACTGGTGGTCAAAGGGTGGTCAAGCAGTGGTCAAGTAGTGGTCAAATGGTCGAGTGACCACATAAATTGTTGGGGAAAATACTATTAGTGACATGGTAGTGTGTAAAGGGTAGTGACACGACAGTAGTAATAGTAGTAACAAAAGAGGTAGTTGTTGCGCCAGCAATAGTAGCGGTTGCATTGGTAGAGATACAAGTCTCTTATCGGCATGAGTAAAACTCACACACACAAGAACAAAGACACAAGTACGGCCGCATCACAAGAATAGACAAACGTATAAACACACAGACAGATACAGAGAAGTACAGAGACATCACAATAACAATGACACATACACAGTCACAAGAATAGACGAATAAATACACACTCGAACACAAAGGTACAGAGACTGCGAACAACATATCCTTCCCCGTGTTTTGTAAACGGGTGCCGATGTCCAAGAAAAAAGTCATTAAGTGACCGGATGGTTGCTGGAAGATGTGATTCATTGGTCGCACGCGGGTCGGTTCATAACTATTAAAACAATCACACGGTTCGTCAGCGGGTGCGTACGAAAATGTCATTGCTATGTGTCTATATACGAGTCGTTGCATCTTTCCCCAGAAACATATTTCCATTGTTTTACAACTTGTCTGCTCATTGCCTGTTTCACACACAGACAAAATCACAGGTTCTATGTATAATTTCAACATTCAAATAAGAAAATGTGTTAGACAAATTATTAAAATGTTGGCCAAAACAAGAAACATCTCAACCAAACTTATAAAAAGTAGGAAAGTTTGTTAACCAAATGTGAAACATATTTGCCAAGTAAAGAAATATCTCGACTAAACTAACCAAAAAAAAGTAGGAAAATGTGTCGACCAACGTAGGAAGAATTTGTTAGTCAAAGATGAAAAATAGTGGTCAAGTAAAGAAATATTTCAACCAAACTTATAAATATCGCAGCCAAACTTATAAAATGTAGGAGCATTTGTTAACCAAAGGTGAAAACTATTGGCCAAATACAGAAATATCTCAACAATACTTATGAAAAGTAGGAAAATTTGTTAACCAAATGTGAAAATATTGGTCAAACTTATAAATGTCTCGTGCACATTTTAAAAAAATAGGAACATGTGTTACCCATATGGTGAAAATATTGCTCAAACTAAGAAACATGTCGACCGAAGTACGAAAATACGTGAACCAAAGTAATAAAATTATTGACCAAATACAGAAATATGTCGACCAAATTTATAAATATCCCCACCAAGCTTATGAACAGTAGGAAACTTTAACCAAATGTGAAAAAATATCGACCAAAGAGAGAAATATTTCAACTAAACTTATAAAAGGTAGGAACATTTGTCAGCCAAAATGGGGAAAATGTTAACCAAAATAGGAAATATCTCAACCAAACTTATAAAAAGTAGGGGGGGAAATGTTGGCCGAATTTAGAAATAGCTCGGTGAAACTTATAAAAAGTAGGAAAATTTCTTACCCAAATTAGGAAAAATATTGGCCAAGTTATGAAATATCTCGACCAAACTTATAAAAAGTAGGAAAACATGTCAACCAAAGTAGGAAAATTGGTTAGCCAAAGATGAAAAAATAGTGGCCCAGTAAAGAAATACCGCATCCAAATTTTATAAAATGTATGAAAGTGTGTTAGCCAACGGTGAAAACTATTGACCAAGTAAAGAAATTTCTTGTCCAAACTCATAAAAAGTAGGCAAATTTGTTAACTATATGTGAAAATTATCGGTCAGGCTTATAGATGTCTTGTTTAAACTTATAACATATAAGAAAATTTGTTAGGAAAAGGTGAAAAATATAGGCCAAGTAATGAAATATCTCATCCGAACGTATAACAAGTAAGAAAACATGCTATTAACATTAAGAAATATTCGACCGAAGTAATGCAATAGGCAAAACGATGGACAAACTTATAAACATGTCGACCGTTATAAGAAAATGTGTTACCCAAATTAGGAAAAATATAGGCCAAGTTATGAAATATCTCGACCAAACTTCAAAATAGTAGGAAAACATGTCGACCAAAGTAGGAAAATTGGTTAGCCAAAGGTGAAAAAAATAGTGGCCCAGTAAAGAAATAACGCACCCAAATTTTATAAAATGTATGAAAGTGTGTTAGCCAACGATGAAAACTATTGACCAAGTAAAGAAATTTCTTGTCCAAACTCATAAAAAGTAGGCAAATTTGTTAACTATATGTGAAAATTATCGGTCAGACTTATAGATACCTCCACCAAACTTATAAAAAGTAGGAAAATTTGTTAGCCAAATGTGAAACTTTTTGACCAAGTAAAGAAATATCTCATCCAAACTTATAAAAATGTCGACTGATATAAGAAAATATGGTACCCAACGTAGGAAAAATAGTGGCCGAGTTACGAAATATCTCAACCAAACTTACAAAACTTAGAAAAATATGTCAGCCTAAGTAGGAAAATGTGTTAGCCAAAGATGAAAAATAGTGGCCATGTAAAGAAATAGCGCATCCAAACTTATAAAATGTAGGAAAATTTGTTAGCCAAATTGACAAAACTGTTGACTAAACTTATAAATATCACATCTAAACTTATGAAAAGTAGGAAAATTTATTAACCAAATGTGAAAAAATATTGACCAAGTACAGACATATTTCAATCAAACTTATAAACTTGTCGTCCAAAGTGATAAAATCTAGGAAAATCTGTCAGCCAAACTAAGAAATAGCTATGGAAAAGTAAGAACAATGTCGACCAAACTAAGACAAATGTGTTACCAAAATTAGGAAAAAATATAACTTCTGTAGTTATGTCAAACGTGTCTTGAACTTTTATCTGAAAAGACATTTCACAATACATAATCATCAACGTCAGCACTCTCCCGATTTTACATTACCGAAAGCTCCAACTTACCATTCCAGCGTATCTGCTAAAGAAGCACTTATACAGACTAATCACTCATCTCTCCACACTCTTGGTTTTTCCTTTCTAACACAACGTGTCTCTGTCTTTCATAGATAGATTCAAAACTTTTCCATGTCACACCACCAAGAACTCTAAACCTTCGTTGTGGATGAGGTCTAATAAAACAGTCATAACAACATTTATGGCAATACAATCTGTGATCCACCTGGGATACTTTCGATATCATCTGAGTATTCGTCAGCAAAGAACCATCTTCCAAGGCTGACGTCTTTAACTTTATATACCACAATGTCTGCTTCACTAACCTTCCATTGTTCCATCTTTCAACAATACAAAAGGTGTTCTCAAAGGCTAGCTAACATAACATTTCTTACTTTGGCCACCTCTTTCACACGTTGTCATTTCACAACTGCAATAGCGGCAAGTCTACATTCAACCAACAGTGGCTGTTATTAAGTCGACCTTTCTTAAAACCACGTCTGCCTTATTGAGCCCTTGAATACCCTCTACCACATCTTCCAACAGACTTTCAACGTTTCATAACAAATAACATTAACATTCTCTTTTATTATAGAACAACCGATTTTCTGCTGACTAGGCAGATTTTCCACCCTAATGGAGATAAATCATCTATCTCCCCTAACCTACTAGGCGCTATTCTAGACAACGAATACGGTCATCGACCAGCACCCCTAGGAAGAACTTGAAAAAACAACAGAGATTGGGTTACTGAGACGAATGAGTTGCATTCCTTGGACAACCAGAGTAACTAACGATGATCGCCTAAAAGAGCCTAAGGAAAATAGAGCATTATATACATCAAACACAACAAATTGAGCAATATTTTCACCATATGGGTAACAAATTTGCCTATTTTTTTTTAACTTTGGGCGAGGCATTTATAAGTTTGACCAATATTTTTTTACATTTGGTTAACAAAGTTTCCTACTTTTCATAAGTATTGTTGAGATATTTCTGTATTTGGCCAATAGTTTTCACCTTTGGGTAACAAATGCTCCTACATTTTATAAGTTTGGCTGCGATATTTATAAGTTTGGTTGAAATATTTCTTTACTTGACCACTATTTTTCATCTTTGACTAACAAATTCTTCCTACGTTGGTCGACACATTTTCTTACTTTTTTTTTTGTAAGTTTAGTCGAGATATTTCTTTACTTGGCAAATATGTTTCACATTTGGTTAACAAACTTTCCTACTTTTTATAAGTTTGGTTGAGATGTTTCTTGTTTTGAGCAACATTTTAATAATTTGTCTAACACATTTTCTTATTTGAATGTTGAAATTATACATAGAACCTGTGCTTTTGTCTGGGTGTGAAACATGGCAATGAGCAGACAAGTTGTAAAACAATGGAAATATGTTTCTGGGGAAAGATGCAACGACTCGTATATAGACACATAGCAATGACTTTTTCGTACGCACCCGCTGACGAACCGTGTGAGTATTTTAATAGTTATGAACCGACCCGCGTGCGACCAATGAATCACATCTTCCAGCAACCATCCGGCCACTTAATGACTTTTGCATATGGCGCCGATGACGTACGGCAGGGACCCGCCAACCTAAGATAATAGTATGGTTGTTGTGGTAGTAGTAGTAGTAGTAGTAGTAGTAGCAGCAGCAGCAGCAGCAGCAGCAGCAGTAGTAGTAGTAGTAGTAGTAGTAGTAGTAGTAGTAGTAGTAGTAGTAGTAGTAGTAGTAGTAGTAGTAGTAGTAGTAGTAGTAGTAGTAGTAGTAGTAGTAGTAGTAGTAGTAGTAGTAGTAGTAGTAGTAGTAGTAGTAGTAGTAGTAGTAGTAGTAGTAGTAGTAGTAGTAGTAGTAGTAGTAGTAGTAGTAGTAGTAGTAGTAGTAGTAGTAGTAGTAGTAGTAGTAGTAGTAGTAGTAGTAGTAGTAGTAGTAGTAGTAGTAGTAGTAGTAGTAGTAGTAGTAGTAGTAGTAGTAGTAGTAGTAGTAGTAGTAGTAGTAGTAGTAGTAGTAGTAGTAGTAGTAGTAGTAGTAGTAGTAGTAGTAGTAGTAGTAGTAGTAGTAGTAGTAGTAGTAGTAGTAGTAGTAGTAGTAGTAGTAGTAGTAGTAGTAGTAGTAGTAGTAGTAGTAGTAGTAGTAGTAGTAGTAGTAGTAGTAGTAGTAGTAGTAGTAGTAGTAGTAGTAGTAGTAGTAGTAGTAGTAGTAGTAGTAGTAGTAGTAGTAGTAGTAGTAGTAGTAGTAGTAGTAGTAGTAGTAGTAGTAGTAGTAGTAGTAGTAGTAGTAGTAGTAGTAGTAGTAGTAGTAGTAGTAGTAGTAGTAGTAGTAGTAGTAGTAGTAGTAGTAGTAGTAGTAGTAGTAGTAGTAGTAGTAGTAGTAGTAGTAGTAGTAGTAGTAGTAGTAGTAGTAGTAGTAGTAGTAGTAGTAGTAGTAGTAGTAGTAGTAGTAGTAGTAGTAGTAGTAGTAGTAGTAGTAGTAGTAGTAGTAGTAGTAGTAGTAGTAGTAGTAGTAGTAGTAGTAGTAGTAGTAGTAGTAGTAGTAGTAGTAGTAGTAGTAGTAGTAGTAGTAGTAGTAGTAGTAGTAGTAGTAGTAGTAGTAGTAGTAGTAGTAGTAGTAGTAGTAGTAGTAGTAGTAGTAGTAGTAGTAGTAGTAGTAGTAGTAGTAGTAGTAGTAGTAGTAGTAGTAGTAGTAGTAGTAGTAGTAGTAGTAGTAGTAGTAGTAGTAGTAGTAGTAGTAGTAGTAGTAGTAGTAGTAGTAGTAGTAGTAGTAGTAGTAGTAGTAGTAGTAGTAGTAGTAGTAGTAGTAGTAGTAGTAGTAGTAGTAGTAGTAGTAGTAGTAGTAGTAGTAGTAGTAGTAGTAGTAGTAGTAGTAGTAGTAGTAGTAGTAGTAGTAGTAGTAGTAGTAGTAGTAGTAGTAGTAGTAGTAGTAGTAGTAGTAGTAGTAGTAGTAGTAGTAGTAGTAGTAGTAGTAGTGGTAGGAAGAGTTCTCGGACATCGGCACCAGTTTACAACACACGGGGAAGGATGTGTTGTTTGCAGTCTCTGTACCTTTGTGTTCGAGTGTGTATTTATTCGTCTATTCTTGTGACTGTGTATGTGTCATTGTTATTGTGATGTCTCTGTACTTCTCTGTATGTTTCTGTGTGTTTATACGTTTGTCTATTCTTGTGATGCGGCCGTACTTGTGTCTTTGTTCTTGTGTGTGTGAGTTTTACACATGCCGATAAAGAGACTTGTATCTCTACCAATGCAACCGCTACTATTGCTGCCGCTACAACTACCTCTATTGTTACTACTATTACTACTGTCGTTTCACTACCCTTTACCCACTACCATTTCACTAATAGTACTTTCCCCAACAATTTATGTGGTCACGCGACCATTTGACCACTGCTTGACCACTGCTTGACCATCCTTTGACCACCAGTTGACCACATTATCTACCACTTTATCCATTATCATGTCACTACATGTACTTTCCTCTAGATTTTAAGTGGTCACTCGACTACTTGACCACTACTTGACCACTGCTTGACCACCTTTTGACCACGTCATCTACCACTTTAACCACTACCGTTTCACTACACATACATTCCCCGACAATTTAATTGGTCACTCGACCACTTGACCACTGCTTGACCACTACTTGACCACCTCTTGACCACGTCATCTACCACTTTAACCACTACCATGTCACTACAGTACTTTTCTCCACAATTTAAGTGGTCACTCGACCACTTGACCACTGCTTGACCACTACTTGACCAACTCTTGACCACGTCAAGTACCACTTTAACCACTACCATGTCACTACGCATACTCTCCTGTACAATTTAATTGGTCACTCGACCACTAGACCACTTCTTGACCATACTTGACCACCTCTTGACCACGTCATCTACCACTTTAACCACTACCAACTCACTACAGTACTTTCCTCCACAATTTAAGTGGTCACTCGACCACTTGACCACTGCTTGACCACTACTTGACTGCTGCTTGACCACTATTACCTGCTACCCACCCCTTACCACCGAATGACACCACACCATATCCATTACAACCGACTACTTTACTTTTTAAGGTTTCATGTGTAACACGTATGATAATAGTGAATAAGCCACTACGACCATCTACATAGCACTAATAACAACCCATTATCAACTAATTTCACTAAGCCATACCCACTATTTCTACTATCGCCACCGCAACTATTCCTTCTATTGCTACTAATGTACACCTCCAATGTGCTAACAGTTCAAAATATTTTAACACACCACTCACCAACGTTTTTACAACCCGTTACTTAATGACTTTTTTCCACCCCTCATACACCCCGTTCTGTTATGAACCGACCACCGTCACACCCGCCAGAGATTTTCCCACACTTCGCCGACCAAAATTTAAAAAATATGTGTAACTTGTCGGTACTACCTTCCAGATTTTCCCACACTTCCCCGCCAAAAAAACTGAAGTTTGCCCTGTTCATTGAACTACTACCACTACCTGTCAGGATTGTGGATATCACGACCTATGAAAATAGAACCCCTGGGCTATTTAAACTAGAATACGAGGGGGAGGGGATGGTGTCGTTATTCAGTAAGACGTATATTTGTGTCGGAGATTATGATAAAATCAGTACCAAAGGTCTGACCAAAAACCACAACACTCATCTAAACAAGGAAACTTTTTTGGAAGTACTCAACACCCAAGAGGCGGGCGGGGGAACCAATATAGGATTCAAGACCCATGGGACGGGTGTGTATACGTATCAGCAACATCGCGATTCGTTATCATATCTGTATATAAAAAGACAGGTTCACAGTGATCATTTATAGACTACGTCACTACTTATTTAATATGCATTGTATTGTTTGTCTATACATGGTTTAATAAAAACATTATATACCTTACTTGATTTGTTTGTTTTCTTTATTGTTGTATTTTTTTATGTTATACACTACACGTACCTACTCTGATGGATCACTTGACCGCACCTACTCTGACCACGCCTACATTTTTGAAGAAATGAGTTATCGCCCTTTGTGGAGGTATCTATAAGACGCCACCTCCACCTCCACAAAAAAGGATATCCTTTTGTACCTGTATACTACTCTCATGCCGACGGAGATCGCGATTTGTGGAGGGGCATGATTGCCCACGCCAGCCGGCAAGGCATTGGATTAAGGTTACCTCAATGTTGCTGTATATATCAGAAACATGCCGAACGACTATCACAATTACTGATAAATTATAACGATTCGTTAAGTCACCGCTGATGCGTTGTATGGAGGGAAAAGATCAGGAATGGAATAATAACAATGGATAAAATGATTGCAGATTGGTCACACACTGGGCGTGTGAGATGTCAGATGATGCATGATGGTGGAAATGACCATAGTTCATATACACCCATCGTGGACGAACATTTACCGTGCGAGTTGGTCTGTTCAGTTCAAAGGGACCACCATGTGTTGCAGTTATAATGCCATTTTTGAAGCACAATGTAACAAACTTTCTTCTGCCAAGAAAGTTAGTTAGTCGCGGTCCCAACTTCACGGCATTGTGTCACCTCCATAATGATCTATTCCTGTGCCAGTGAATATCACACAATATGATCATCACTGCCCCATGCCGAAATGCCAGCAGCCAGTGCAGGATAGAAGGACTATAAAGGTATAACCGAATCTCCAATGCGTACCACAGGGAGAGAAAAAAACCAGATTTATTCGATTCAAAAAGTGAGAAGTACGTGCCAGCACTAGATATGAATGTGAATGTAACATGCACAATTGATGAACCAAAGATGAGTGATTGGAAGAGCCGAATGTAAGACGGGCCTGTGTGCCTAATTTGTGACCTTTTGAAAATAAAGTTCGTTCGTTTTCTCTCTCTCTCTCTCTCTCTCTCTCTCTCTCTCTCTCTCTCTCTCTCTTTCTCTCTCTCAATTTGTCTGTCTATATATCTATCTATCTAGCTCTCTCTCTCTCTCTCTCTCTCTCTCTCTCTCTCTCTCTCTCTCGCTCTCTCCCTCTCTCTTTCTCAGTCCTGGATAATTTCATAGTATTTTTTTTTTCAGATTGTATTCCGTATTTCTTCTTTAATTTTCAATTGATCAATTACTAATTATTTAATACCCTCTCTCTCTCTCTCTCTCTCTCTCTCTTCTCCTCTCTCTCTCTCTCTCTCTCTATCTGTATATCTCTATCTCCCCCTATCTCTCTCTATTTCTTTCTCTAATTCTCTCCCTTTCTCTCTTTTGCTCGCTCTGGCTCTCTCCGTCTCTCTTATCTCCTTCTCTCTTATTCTTTCTGTCTTTCTCTCTTTCGCTTGCTTTCTGTTCTCGCTTTATTTCTCTGTCTGTCTTTCACTCTTTCTCTCTGTCACTTGCTCCTTGTCTTTCACCCTCTCTCTCTCTTGTTCTCTCCCCTCTCTCTCTCTGTCTCTCTCTCCATGTATCTCTCTTCATTTCGCTCGCCTCTCTTTCTATCTCTCTCTGTCACTCATTCTCTGTCTCTGTCTCTGTCTCTGTCTCTCTCTCTCTCTCTCTCTCTCTCTCTCTCTCTCTCTCTCTCTCGTGTCCTCAACCCTCATTCTCTCTCTTTCTCCATTTCTCTCTCAACCCTTTGTTACTCCCGAATCAAGAACAGTACTCTGACTTTTAAATGCCTGGGGACCCATTTTTGGAACAGCTATTTTCAGGCACTTATAACCATGAACCAGCAATGGAAGCTTCCGTTACCAATAATTTGTTTCATAGTGATTTGGATACACGTTTTTATGTTCCTTAATTAACTTTGCTAACCTCAATTTGATAAATGCACGGTAACTGTTTACAATTAAAATATTAACAATATGTGTAAATGTTAAATGCACGCAGTGTATGACAACAGTCATGATGTTTAAGAATTAATACTATGCTTTATTTGATTCGTTTCACATTCGCAATTTCAACCCCTATTTCAGTTCAACTTTCTCTGTCTGTCTGTACTAACTGTCTATGCTGCCTGGCTTTTCTATCCTTCCTGTCTCTCTGTGATGGCTGACTGTATAATCTTTCTCTGCACTTTTTCTGTATATTCTCTCTGTGCAGTCTGTCTGCGCTGTCTGACTGTGCGGTCTGTGTTGTCTGGATATCATATCTGTCTATGATATCTATGCTGAGATGTCTGTCTTTGTTGTCTGTCTGTTCTGTATGTATATGATGTATGCATTGTCTATCTGTCTGTGCTGTTTGTGTGTGTTGTCTGCTATATTTGTCTATATGCGCTGTCTGTTTTGCTTGTGTATCTTTAGTGTGTGTCTGTGTCATGTGTTACTCGGTGCTGTCTGTCTGTGTTGGCGGTCTGTCTGTGCTGTCTGTCTATATTGGCGGTCTGTTTGTGTTGTCTGTTTGTCTGTATTGTCTGTTGATGTTGGCGTTATGTATGTGCTGTCTCTGTTGTATGTTTGTACTGTCTGTCTGTGCTTCTGTCAGCCGGACTGTGTTGGCTGTCTGCATGTGCTGTCTGTCTGTCTTTCTCTGTGTGTGTATATGTGTGTGTGTGTGTGTGTGTGTGTGTGTGTGTGTGTGTGTGTGTGTGTGTGTGTGTTTCCTTGCTAGATTTATGTCTTTTTTTATGTTACTTTTTGTTTTTCTTTCCTTTGTTTCTTGCTCTTTTATTCACTGCTTCTGTCAAATTGTACTCAGCCCTTACACAAACATTTAGTCTTGACTACAGTTATCTGTCTCTGACGGGTACTAGGTGCTGCTTTTTCTCTCATCGAGCATGTCCTCTGTTTCTGTTTCTAATTCTTTCTTTCTTCTTCTTCTTCTTCTTCTTCTTCTTCTTCTTCTTCTTCTTCTTCTTCTTCTTCTTCTTCTTCTTCTTCTTCTTAATGTCTTTAACATATTGTTTCTGACATCATGTCTTTCCTTTAATCCGTGTACCTTTTTTTCGGCATTTACATTGCGAGAGCGCGAATAAGGGCATGTGTGTATGTTGTCCGTGTGTGGGTGTTCTATATAATCATGTTCTTCGGACCACTTGTAACGCTGTTGTTATCGTTGTTGTTGTTGTTGCTGCTGCTGCTGCTGTTTTTTGTTGTTGTTGTTGTTGTTGTTGTTGTATATTTCTAACCCTCCACTCCCAAATCCTGGTGGCTTATTACTCTCTAAGCCATCGCATCTTCTTTCACATACACTTTCTTCACTCTCGTTCATCGTCGTTCCGTCTCTCCAGCCCTCCTTCTTTTGTTTCCTTCCTCTCTACTCTCTTCGTTCTCTCCCTTCCTCTTTCTTTCCATCTCCTCCTCTCCCGCTCATCTTCTCTTCGTTTCTACATTGTTCCATCTCTCCCTCCCTCCCTCTCTTGTTTTTCACTCCCTTCTCTTCTACCCCACAATTTCTTTTTCTTTTTCCTCTCCCTTCCTTTCTCTGTCCTTCCCTCCTTTCCCTCCTTTCTTTTCCCTGGCCTTCCTCTGCCTCCCCATTTTCATATCTTTCTCTAATCTCTCCCTCCATTCTTCCCTCATGTCTACTCTGTTATATCTCCTTCCCTCCCTTTTGATCACCCTCGTTATTCTCTCCCTCCCTCATAATTCCCTCCCTCTTCTCTATCTTCTTCCTCTTACCCTCTCTCCCCCTTCGATCTCCTATTCCTCTCTTTCTCCGTAACTCATTTTCGTTCTCCCTCGTTGTCTCCATCCCTAATTCTTCCCGTTTCCCCCTCCTTCCTCCTTATTTCCTCCTTCCATCATGTCTCACCTCCTCTCTGCCTCTCCTCCCAAATGGCAAACTGTCACAAATCAGCCACCTAGTTTATCCCAGGCAGTATTACATCATGACTCTCCAGGGGAAACCATCCATACTCTAATGCACAACCCCTGCATAATTTATGGCGCCTGCTCCTTCGGAGACATAATTTCATCTCCCTCCTCCCCTCAAATTCAAACATGCCAAGCTCTCCGCTAAAAACAAAACACCTCAAAAAAGCGTCCTTCGAAGAGCACCCTATACAACAATAAAGAACAGCATTCCTAGCAGGGGCAGACAACAATGAGAAACTGAGAATACTCCTTGTCGGTTTGTTTGTTTTTGCCTAGAAAGTTATCTTTCCTTAGATTTGTTTAATACAACAAGCCTACATGCTTTCTTTGTGTGTTCTGAATCCCTCCCAGTCTACCACCCCCCACTTCCTCATTTCTTTACCCTCCTATTCCTTGTTGCCTTAATGTCAGTTTTCTAGTTATAAAAGCTCATGCTTGTTGCAGATTGGATTCCATTTTAATTAAATTTTAAAAACCTGAGTTAATTTTTCAGCGAGCTAATATTGCTTGTCCATATCAATTTTTCATTTTCTTGCAAATGTGACCTGTCATTTATGCGTTTAATAAGAGTTTTATTTCCGATTCACGCGAGCTGGATCTTGGGGTTCTCTGTGGGCGGGTCGGAATATGTTGGTGGCATATTTTTTTTTTTAATAAAGATTCCTTAAAGTAGTGGTTGTTGTTGTTGTTGTTGTTGTTGTTGTTGTTGTTGTTGTTGTTGTTGTTGTTGTTGTTGTTGTTGTTGTTGTTGTTGTTGTTGGCAGGTGGATGTAGCAGAATAAGGAACAGTCATAGTATCAGTAGTAGTGGCAATTAAAAGTTACTTGCATATCCTTGACAGGACGTCGCAGTCAACACCAGTATTTTTTGCTGTTGTGATCTTTTGGCAAACTTACTTTCGGTAGCTTGCCATTGGTTTCTGAACGACCGGAATACATACCATTTCGTAAAAAACAACGCAAGGAGGTCTGCTACCGAAGCGCCCACAGGTGCATAGTAATGGCAGTAATAGACGTAATACTAGTAGCAGTAGTGGTGATGGTAGTAGTAGCAGTAACAGCAGTAATAGTTGCAGCAGCAGCAGTAACAACAGTAATAGCAGTAGTAGTTGATGTTTTTGTTGTGGTAGTAACCATGTGGTGATAGAGTTAAAACAAAAAAAGTTTTAGTAATAGTATTAGAAACAGCAGGAGTAGTAATAGTATTAGAAACAGCAGGAGTAGTAATAGTATTAGAAACAGCAGGAGTAGTAATAGTAGTTGTGGTGGCTGCAGGCGTAATAGGAGTAGTTGTTTTTGTTGTTGTAATATTAACCGCGGCAATAGTTATAGTAGTTATAGTACCAGTAGCAATAATAGTAGCAGCAGCAGTAGCAGTAGTAGTAGTAGTAGTAGTAGTAGTAGTAGTAGTAGTAGTAGTAGTAGTAGTAGTAGTAGTAGTAGTAGTAGTAGTAGTAGTAGTAGTAGTAGTAGTAGTAGTAGTAGTAGTAGTAGTAGTCGTAGTCGTAGTGGTAGTCGTAGTGGTAGTAGTAGTAGTGGTAGTGGTAGTGGTAGTCGTAGTCGTAGTCGTAGTAGTAGTAGTAGTAGTAGTAGTAGTAGTAGTAGTAGTAGTAGTAGTAGTAGTAGTAGTAGTAGTAGTAGGAGTAGCAGTAGCAGTAGCAGTAGCAGTAGCAGTAGCAGTAGTAGTAGTAGTAGTAGTAGTAGTAGTAGTAGTAGTAGTAGTAGTAGTAGTAGTAGTAGTAGTAGTAGTAGTAGTAGTAGTAGTAGTAGTAGTAGTAGTAGTAGTAGTAGTAGTAGTAGTAAAAGCGTGTAATGAAGCGTCCACTTGGTCGCGGATACTGGAGTCGTCTCTCGACGTCGAGGCCAGCGAATGAGTCTCCGTTGACTAATAGTGACGGTGGTCAGTGAGATGAGGTGAGTTAGCTAGCGAATATCTTCTTCTTCTTCTTCTTCTTCTTCTTCTTCAGCATTTCGAGCCATTGAGGTTCTTTGCTGCAGATATAAGCCGTCTCCATTCGTCTCTCTGGTTGACCTTCTCTTGCCAGTCGCTGATTCCAAGTAAGTGGATATATATATATATATATTCATTCATTCATTCATTCAGTAGCATGCCCTTTGCAGAACCTCGCTCCCATAACAAACTTCTCATCCATAAGAGAGATGTCCCGCGTCCAATCCACCCATCTGGAGATCATCTGCCACATCCCATCTTCTTTTTGGCCTTCCTCTTCCTCTCTTCAAGGGCATATACCCCTCCATTATTGTTCTTTCCAAACTTTCATGACGTTTCAAGTGACCAATCTTCTTCTTCAGCTTTCCGAGCCATTGAGGTTCTTTGCTGCAAATACAATCCGTCTCCATTCGTCTCTCTGGTGGACCTTCTCTTGCCAGTCGTTCTTGGTCTACTTCGGGGTCTACGGTCATTTATTTCCTGAGTGTAAGCGAGTTTTGTTTCCCTATTATCTTCCATTCTTTATATATGCCCCAGCCATTGTAGTCTATTAGCCTTCATGATACCAGTGATTAGCGGAGACTTAAACAGATCATAAATGTCTTTGTTACTTCTTCTTTTCCACTCTCCACTTTGTGTATCCCTAATGGGTCCAAAGATGCGTCTTAAAATTTTGTTCTCAAAGGTTTGTAACGCTCCTAATAAATGTATGCATGTGTGTGTGTGTGTGTGTGTGTGTGTGTGTGTGTGTGTGTGTGTGTGTGTGTGTGTGTGTATACAACACACACACACACATCCACTCACACACCAGGTCTTATTGTGATGACGTCACCTGCATGACGCTGTCTACCAGATGGCTCAGATGTTATTCTGACAATTGAGGTCAAGATGACAAGTTGCAGAATTATAAACGATCCCTGTAGAGAGTTGAAAAATTACACAAAAAATACTATAATGGGCGGTTAATGGAAGCATGCATTCTTCCTCAATGCTGAATATTTTATAATAATTGTAATTCGGCATCGCTGCTTTATGACAAATCGGCGGCCTTTTCGTTCCCACCATGTGATTGTCAAATTACAGCATAGGATCTCATAATTGTGGTTTAGGTTCTGTCCCCGTACGCTTTATTAGTCGAAACCTTCGAAATAACGTAGAGACGGTTGCTTAATTGAATAATACATAATAAAACAACATAGAATACCTTTTAAGTGATTCAACGCCAAACAAACAGACATGATGCACAAGCAAATGAACCAGTATTATAATGAGAATTTCCATCCTTTGAGTATTTAAATTGCGGAAGATACCGCGAAACGAAACAAATAATACGATGACTCTACCTCATCTCATCTCATTATGTTTCTCTTGTACCTTGAGGTGTCGAGGTGAAGTATAAACAGCGGGAGAGTGCCCGCTTATGGGCTTCATCGATATTCTCATGGACTCTGTTATTCCCTGCGTCCATCGTTTATGTGGTCGGCTCTTCCTCTGCTTCCATCTGGTCTGTACATTATTGCTTATTGTGGTATACTGTTAGTTGGTAACCTAGCAGCATGACCAAACCATTTGACTTGCTGCCTTCTAATAAAATCTAGCGCTGCTATAACCCCTAGTTTAGTCCTGATTTCTTCATTTCTGATCTTATCTCTCCTTGATACATCGAGTATTGTTCTCAGGAATCTCATTTCTGTTGTGATTTTTCTTTTCTCTTTACAATGACTCTAGAATAGCGATATATCGCCCCATTATCCAAATTGGAGACGAAATTTAGCGATATATTATCCTTCAGGACTGAAAGTCAGGTCTTAGTCAGATATTACTGAGCTACCGTATGACGTCAGGCGGTGCTACCTGTCTTCTGGTAGCGTAATCGAATATTGCCTTTTCTGATTTGAAGAGCGTCATTAGATACCTACAAATGGCTACTTATGACGCTTTCAGATGCACCACGACTGCGATGTATTCAGACTGACTGTAACTGAGGTAATGTTCTAGGCAGAGGAAGTCACATGATGATCATAATTACTTTCGTTTCAATCATATGAAATTTCGTTTATAATATTTTATCATTGCTTCGTAATTGTCTTTGTCGCGTAAAATATTTATCATCTACCTATCTATATATCTATCTATCAATATAGTCATCTATCCATCCTTACATCAATCGATCCACCCACTCATCCACTCATCTATCCATCCACCCATCTATCCATACATCCAGCCATCCATCCAACCATATATCCATCCACCTATCCATCCACCTATCCACCCAACTTTTCAATTATCCATCCATCCATTCATGAATCCATTTATCCATCTGTCCATTCATTCATTCACTCATTCATCCATTAATTCATCCTTCATGTGTCTAACCACCAATATAGCAATCCATCCATCTATCCATCCAACTATCCATCAATCAATTCATCTAACCATATATCCACCTATCGATCTAACCACCCATCCATCTATTCATTTATCAATACAACCATCCATCTATCCATCCATCTATCCATCCATCTATCCACAAAAACATTAATCAATCTATCCATCCGCAAACCTACCCATCTATATATCCACACACCAATCCATCTATCCATCAATACATCCATCCACAAGCCCATCCATTCATTTACCCATCCACAAACCGATCCTTCCACCCCATCCACAAACACATACATCTATCCACCCATGCATGCATCTATCCACAAACCCATCCATCTATCTATCCATCCACAAACCCATTCATCCACCCATCCACAAACCCATCCATCTATCAATCCATCTATCCATCAACAAACCTATCAATCCATCCATGCCTCCACACACCCATCAATCTACCCATCATCAAACCCACCCATCCACCAATCACAAAACCCACCCATCACCAAACCCACCCATCCACCCATCACCAAACCCACCCATCCACAAACCCATCCGTCCACTCATCACCAAACCCACCAATCCACCCCCACCCATTTATCCATATATCCATTCATCCACAAACCTGTACATCCACAAACCCATCCATCCATCCATTTCTGGACCCATTGTGGGTCCGATCGACTTGGGGGACCAGATCAGGTCAATTTTTAAGATTGTAATCCAGTCTAGTGCTTCCAATTTGACTTGGTCAAGGCCCAAGGTTCCTACCAGAATACGATCAGCGTTGCCAGTAGTGGGTTGTGCTCAATCTTCAAAATGGAATCCACCCAAATACGAATTGTACCCACCACCACTGGAAAGTCAGGGGAGTGCCTACCCACAATGCTACAGTCTCCCCACGACGCTCCAGCCCAGACATGTTCACACACACACACACACACACACTCACACACACACACACGCACAAGCTCACACATAAATTCACACTCATCACACACACAAACACTATGTCTTTACATAGCACAGTCCGGCCAATAACACACGCCGATAAGCGTGGGCGTTCATGTTTCGCCACCTCACACGATCACCAGATAGATCACTTCACAGACATTCAAACCAGAACCTTCCATCTGAGGCTACTGCTCTATCCAAAATATACCCAACCCCTTTCTTTCGCCCTGGTTCCAGAGAATTCTGAAAATAATCAAGAGCGGCTATTTATTTGTGACGTGTATTTTGAGGTAATTATCCGCCCCTGGCAAACAGAACTCATGAAATGTTG
>OY992876.1:307594079-307964079 GCA_963921405.1 Cepaea hortensis | reverse complement strand
CGGGTATATTTCGGGTGGAGTGGCTAGCGTTGCCCAACAAGAAGACGATGGTGGGCATATCCCAGCTTCATAACAAAAATAATGCCCGACAATTTACATAATATTCTGGAAACTGGGAAGAAACGTCATCGAGGAATAAAACTGGCCATCTCAGCTCCTTACGCTATGAGCTAGAAAGATGTGAAGAATTAAACCTTCACACCAACGACGGAATTTGGCATGCGGTTATATTCACATTCACTAACCATTATGCGTCGAGAGAGAACAAATAAAATGGTTTCCGTATCGTATAGCCATAAATCCTGACCGACCAAACACAAAACTGAATATACAGTGCCACAGGAGGAGCCTAAAAGAAGCGATGGATAGATAATAGATGGTTATCTCATTTATTTATTTTTTTAGCATCTCCTTTACAGGACTTAGCTGTCAACACCAGCATCTTTCAGCTGTATGTTGATCTCTTGGTAAGATTACGCTCAGTAGTTTGCCATTGCTTTCTGAGCGGCCGGCTCACATACCCCGTAAGTTTACCGATGCGATTCGAACCACTGCTGATTTGAACCGTCATCACGTTACCGACGAGAGTATACGAGATTACGGAGAAAAGTCATAACCTCTAAGCCACGAAGCCGGTTGGTAGCCGGTTATCTCATGGATACATTAATTGATTCAGTGTCGATTGATTATAATATGCGCCAAGTGTGACCTCCAATCTGGACAGAAGGACGATAGGCCTACATCGCCGTACAAGGATCATCGTGTTATTTGTTTTGCTTCGCGGCATCTTAAGCACTAGTAATGCTCAATGAATGGAAATGTACATTATAATACTTGTTCATTTGATTGTGTACCACTACAACCCTACTTTTTGTTTGGCACTGAATCAGCTAAAACAAGATCCAAGTGGTTGCTGACAACACTGTCCTCCTTTCCCACAAATGAAATCAAATGTAAAGTCATACATACACGCTGGACGGGAGACGCTTGTGGCGTCCGTGTTTACACATTCACTAACTTGTACCTGCGTACAACAGGATCAACGTGCCATGACAGAGTCCTAATGCCAACTTAAGGCGACAACCAGACAGATTTCAGCGAATAAACAGATGAGCGAAATATAGAACATGTTGAGTTGAGTCGAGTTTAGAACAGACATCACTGCACTCAGGACATTCCCATAGGTGCTCCGTCCCCTCCTTCAACAGCCAGCGAAGAGTCATACTACAAATCGTTCCCACCGCTATCTGATTTAAAGTTCTACTGGTCTTCCCTCTCAGTTTTGATATTCTTCCAGAACCCCCTACTGATCCCCTGCAATCTCATCCTTTTCATATACGGGTTCTCAATCTGTTTCACGCCATCTCCACCTGGTCCCATAAACGCATGACCATCTCCCCCTTGTCCATAGGCAATCTACCACCAAGAGGTGCATTCCCTGCCAGCCTATCAGTCTGTTCATTCCCCCACACCCCAGCATGGCCAGGGCAAAATAACCATACAATTCTCACAATCTGTGACCTCTGAAACGACGATAACCATTCCACACGAAATATTCCTGTCTCCACCTTACTAAGCATATCTTTGAATGCGTAATAAATCTAAGGTTAGTTAGTTAGTTAGTTAGTTAGTTATTTAGTTAGTTAGTTAGTTAGTTAGTTAGTTAGTTAGTTATTTAGTTAGTTAGTTAGTTAGTTAGTTAGTTAGTTAGTTAGTTAGTTGGTTGGTTGCTTGCTTGCTTGTTTGCTTGCTTGCTTGCTTGGTTGAT
This sequence comes from Cepaea hortensis, assembly GCA_963921405.1. NCBI lineage: Eukaryota > Metazoa > Mollusca > Gastropoda > Stylommatophora > Helicidae > Cepaea > Cepaea hortensis. The sequence continues at coordinate 307,962,311 of OY992876.1, read as the reverse complement.
TGGTTGCTTGTTTGTTTGGTTTAGTTGGTCGGTCGGTTGGTTGTTTGGTTGGTTGGTTGGTTGGTTGGTTGGTTGGTTAGTCGACAGATTATCCTCATTGCACATCGAACCATTCAGTCCATAAGTGTTCGGATCCCCTCCTCAGCAAATCCCGCAGCGTGTAGCGGCTAACGATACCAGTTCTGTGTTGGTTTATCAATCTTCTTTGGCTTCCTGCGTAGTGTTCTTGTTTGGCCACACCTCTTTTAATTTGCTGTTCTCGCAGTCTGGCCATGGTTGTAGATTCACAGTCATCCCTTGGTTCTCGCAAAAGTCTTACTTCTCATAGAGCATTCAGAATGTCAGCCTGGTCCATGGCTCGTCCGCTCTCCACAGTAGCCTTACCTGCGAGCTTGTCAGCCCGCTCATTTCCTTGTACTCCTGCATGCCCTGGCATTCCTTTATGTTATGTGACACGTTATGTAATTTCCCTATGTACTATGACACTTATAGTTATTCCCCTATGTAATTTAACACTTAATGTGGTTCCTCTATGTAATTTAACACTTATTGTGGCCCCTCTATGTATTATGACACTTACAGTGGTTCTCCTATGTAATATGTCACTTGCTGTGATTCCCCAATGTTATGTGACACCTACTGTGATTTCCCTATGTAATATGATATTTACTGTTATTCTGCTGGCAATAGGACACTTATTGTAAATCTCCTAACAACTTGAAACTTACTGTAATTCTCTTAGAAATATGTCGCGTACTGTGATTCCAGTGGTATTATGACACTTAATTTAACTCCACGAGCAAAATAACACTTAAAGTGATTCCCTTATTAATACTGCACTTACCGTAATCCCCCTAGTAAAACGACACTGTGGTTACCCTAGCAATATGACACTTAATATGACCGTCGAGAAATATGCTACTTTTGACAACCCCGCTCCGCCACTAAACTTCAAACACCCTGTGCCATCACGCCCTTTGAAATATGAATATCCCCCGCCCCCCTGGAGGCCATATATCTTCGATTCTGAGAACCACTGTTTTAAATTACAGTGTACTGTGCGCTGAAATGGAATTGCTACCACGCACTCACGCATACACACACATTCAGTAGCGAGAAGTCCCAGGGTGCGATAACCCTAGCAATTTTAAATTACTCTCTGGTGGTTTCACGGGTTCAGAAAGCGACTCAACCAACGGATCTGAGGGGGAAAAGAAAATTTGAATTACCTCAAAAATGTAATATTGCTTTCAGGGAGGTGGCGATCTGTCGCAGATATCAAAGGATTCGGTGTGGGTCGTGGGGATATCGGCTGCGTAAATTGAGTAAGGGTAGTTTGTGAAGGAAGTATGATTTAGTAAAAGTTTCCAGCTTAAGTATTGGTTGTGGTGTTGACTTGGTGAACAGAAGGTTGGAAAAGTGTAGAGAAAAGGGATATGTATTGGTGGGTTGGATAAATGAATGGGTTGGTAGATTGGCTGGTTGAGTAGTGGGTGGGTGAGCTGGTTGATTCCTTGATTGTTTATTTGCTTGATTAGTTGAGTGGTAGGTTGTGTGCTTAGCTGGCTAGTTGCTTGGTTGGCTGCTTGAATGTTTGTTTGGTTGCTAGATGGTTTGCTTGTTAGTAAGCTAGCTGATTAATTACATGCTTGTTTGTTTGGTTTGCTGTCCAGCTAATTGGCTGGCTAGATGGATTGTTGGTTGGTTAGTTTATTGGTTGGTTTGGTGGTTGTTTGATTTATTCCTTGGTTGGTTGGTTGGTTGGTTGGTTGGTTGGTTGGTTGGTTGGTCGGTCGATCGGTAGGTCGGTCGGATGAATGGCTGGTTGGTTGGTTGATTGACTGGCTGGCTGGTGGGTGGGTGTGTGGGTTAGTGGTGTTGGTTGGCTGGTTGGTTGGTTGATTTGTTTGTGGTTAGTTGGTTGGTTGGTTGGTTGGTTGGTTGGTTCGCTGGATTCGTTCGTTCGTTCGTTAGTTGGTGGATTTGTATGTGTGTTGGTTCTGCGATTGATTTTTTTTTTTTTTTTTTTTTTTTTTGGGGGGGGGGGGGGGTGTTTGTTGTTGATTGGTTTCTTGTATACTTGCAGCGAGATCAAGAATGTTAACGTACTATATAGAACTTAAACTGTTAAATGCTTGTGAAACAAGGACAATAGCCAGACGAGCTTAGAAATATGTCTAATGCCAGTAGAACTGTGGTTTCTGGAGAACATGATAAGAAATCCAGGGACTGGCAGATACACGAATAAGGCAGTTCTACAAGAAACAAATGAAAACTGTTAATTGAGTAGAGAAATTAGACTGGGACAGTCAAGATTTTGTTTTGTTTACATTGAGTTGAGTTGAGCTACGAACCGACATCACTGAACCCAGGACATCCCCTCGATCAACAGCCAGCGAAGATTCATACTACGAGGACGAGTCAATAAGTAAGTCACACAGTTCTGGGGGATGGCAGATAAATGTAGTTTGTGTTTTCGACAAGTGTCATTAGGTGACAGCAACATCGAACTTTATATTCCCGTTCATCGGGTGGCGCTGGGTGTCTCATGCGCATGCGCAGCACATAAACAAAATGGAGACTGTACTTACGGAGTGTACAACCAAAGAGCAACATGCTGTTGTGCGTTTTTTGTGGGAAAAAGGACTGTCTGCAAAGGCCATTCATAAGGAAATGATTCCTGTTTTTGCTGACTACCAGCCCGAATCAAAGCGTGCTGCAGTGCAATGGAACATCCTTCTTCGCCTTGTGTCCAAAAATTCAAGGTTACGCCATCAGCAGGGAAGGTTACGCTGACAGTGTTCTGGGATTGTCAAGGAGTGTTTTTCACCAATTTCAAGAAGAAGGTGACAATGTGAATTCTGAATCATACTGTAAAGTTCTATCGATGCGTCATGATGTAATTCGAAGAAAACGTCCAGGACTGCTGACTAGAGGAGTGTTGCTTCTTAATGACAATGTCAGACCACATACGGCTCGATTAACTCAGGAGAAAATTAACCAACTAAGGTGGGAAGTTCTGGAACATCCACCTTACAGCCCCGTCTTAGCCCCTAGCGATTTCCACTTTTTGGTCCACTGAAAACCCACCTTGGCGGGAGACATTTCGCGAATGACGCCGAAGTTGAATGTGAAGTTAAAACGTGGTTTAGAAAACAGAGCATGCAGTTCTATGGGGCCGGTTTGAGAGGACTGATAAAACGATGGGATATGTGTATCAATGTTGATGGAAATTATGCTGAAAAATAAAGAGACAATGTATGTATAAAAATAAACTCGTTTCAAGTTGTTATCATATTTAGTTATTGTTCTACAGACATTTGTGACTTACTTATTGACTTCCCTTAGTACTAATCGTTCCCACCGCCATCTGATTGAAAGTTTGCCTTGTCGTCCCTCTCAGTTCTGATATTCTTCCAGAATTCCTGCTTATCCCCACGCAATACAATTTTTTTCCCATACGGGTTCGCATTCTGTTCCCTCGCCTTCTCCACCAGGTCCTTTGTCCAGAGGTAATCTACCACCAAGAGACGTATTCCCGCCAGCCTATCGTCCTGTTCATTCCCCGCACTCCCGTATGGCAAAGGGCAAAATATCCATACAATTCTCACAATCTGTGACCTCTGAAGCGAGGATAGCCATTCCACGCGAAACATTCATTTCTCCACCTTACTAAGCATACTCCTTGAATCCGTAATGAATACAATGTATGTTGCAGTGGTCACCTCTCTATCCAACGGAATGCCGCTGTTACTGCTTCCACCTCCATTCTCATGCTGGAGGTCGTAGTCTCATATGCCAGATTCTTCTTTTTCCAGACTCGTCCATTACCCTTCGCATTGAAACCCCAGCCACTACGTCTGTTTCTCATCACTGACCCATCGGTGCAGATTACTATGTCACCTTGCTGTGTTTTACGTTGTGTGGAGAAATAAACTAAAACCGTAGTGACAACAAATATGTCTGGGGAAAGTGCAAAGAGGAAGGTAAAGAGATAGATACCTGGATTGCATTGCCACATGGCATAACGAAGTCAAGAACACAGAGCTGATCCACGACTCTGATCTTAGTGAGACATATCGAACCATGACAGCCCACTCTTTTCGGCACGGCACATGTTGATGATGATGACTTCAGCGGCAACAAGAAGAATGAGCACAGGAAATCATGACGCCGGCGACTCACGTCACAAAACCATGACTGCGCCGGATGTGTTTCATTTTGTGGTACAAAAACATCCAGCAATTCTGCCGGATTCAGGCTGCAACCAAAATGTCTGCCGTTATAACGGTAAGGTTAGTTAGCTTGACTAGAAAGTTTGGCTAAAGTTTAAGTCAACAAACACTGCTTTAAGGGTGGGTAGTCCTTTGACAAGAAACCACAAGAGAATTCATTAGTCAGACAGTCTGAAGGTTGGTGTTGAAAGCGTCGGATCATATACCACCATTATTATCTCCTTATTCACAGCAACTTACTTCTTCTTATGAACCTTCGTCTGTACACCAACGCCCTTGCATGCTTGAGTTGTGTAGTTTCTGCTTGGTCGGTTGGCCAGACCTTCGACAAGGAAACACAAGATAATTCATTAGTCAAACAATCTGAAGACCAGTGTTGATCATCATCACCACCATCATCATCATCATCATCATCATCATCATCATCATCATCATCATCGTGTGCCATGTCGATAAGCGCAGGTGATCACGCTTGGCTATCTCACTCCATCACCAGAGTCGTGGATCAGCTCAGTGTTCTTGTCTCGACCATGCCACGTGGTCAAGCCATCCAGATATTTACTTCTATGCCTTCCCCTTATTCTCTCCCCCTCGATCTTGCCAGTTGTCACCAAGTTCTCCAATTTATTTCTTCTGTTAACGTGACTCAAAAATTGTGACTGTCTAAGTCTACTTTCTCTAATCACTTTACGATTTTAATTTGTTTCTTGTAGGACTTGATCATTGGTTGTTCTATCTGTCCATGGTATGCTTTGCATTTTCCTTAGACACCACATTTTCACAGCCATCAGATATTATACAGCCTATTTGCTCATTGCCCACGCTTCAATTCCATACAAAAACGCAGTCTCTATGTAGCACCTCAAGACTATTTTTCTCGTTGAAATTGACATCTTTTTATCGGTCAGTATGTTTTTCATCTTGCAAAAGGCTACCTTCGCCAAGCTGATTCTTGTTCTAATCTCTTCAAGGCATCTCCCATCAGATGTTATGAATGTTCAGAGATAATTGTACAGATTCACGTGTTTAAGATCATTCCCGTTCTTGATCATATCCCGCCATTGTCTGCTAATTCTCATCAACTCACTTCAGCTCAATGTACGTTTATACCCCAACATCCTTGCATGCCTGAGTGTGAAGTTTCTCCATGGTCGGTTGGGCAGTCTTTTGACAAGGAACCCCAAGAGAATTCAGTAGCCAGACCACCTGGACGCTAGTGTTGATCAAAGATCAAATCCTGCCATTGTCTGCTTATTCTCATCAACTCACTTCAGCTCAGTGTACGTTGGTACTCCAACGTTCTTGCATGCCTGAGTGTAAAGTTTCTCCATGGTCGGTTGGGCAGTCTTTTGACAAGGAACCCCAAGAGAATTCAATAGCCAGACCGCCTGGAGTGTGTTGTATATATATATATATATATATATATATATATATATATATATATATATATATATATATATATATATATATATATATATATGTGTGTGTGTGTGTGTGTGTGTGTGTGTGTATATGTATATATATATATATATATATATATATATATATATATATATATATATATATATATATATATATATATATATATATATATATATAGCGCGACTCTATTATAAAGCGGAAATGTCAAATTGCCACTTTGATGTTTTTTTTTTTAAATCCTAATAGCTTCATATGTTTAATTTTGTTTCTTTTACCACAATTAACCACAGCACAATATGTTAATAAAACAAGTTAAGTTAATATGAATTTAAAATGCCCCACAAAAAACAAAATCTATAAAAGATTAATATTCCAATGTTGGAGAACAAACAAAAAGAAACGTGTATCTCAGCAAAACAAGATTTCTCGACCAAATAATGAAAGTATTCACTGTATAATTTCTTTGTTCGATATGTATTTAGATAATGCAGATTCGTAAATGCCAAGTAAGCACTTAGGCTGTGCAATTTGTTGTAATAAAATATTAATTGAATGTCCCATACATGAATATAAAACGCATACAGTAGATAGGAAAGCGCAGAACAAATAAGGCAATATGAAATTCTTTAAACTGTTATTTCTTCTCCTCCTCTTCGTACACCAGCATATGTGGATATGAATATATAGTAAAAAATAAAGTAACAATAAGCCAGAGCTTCTTGGCAATTCTATAGTGTTAGTCTTCAAATGGAGTGGGTGGTATATTTTGTATACTTCGACAATAAATGTGTATGTCATTTTACCAACTCGTTACATTCACTTTTTTTTAAAATTTGATATACAGTTTGATATACAGTAAACCCTCAGTTTTCGTCGATAATCCGTCTGACAACCATCAACGAAATCCGAAACCGACGAAAAATGAGGCACTTTCCATATAAACCAATGTAAATCCAATTAATTCGGTCTAGACACTCCAAAATACATACCAAAAACACCTTTTATAGAGAATAAATATAGTGTTTAATACTACATTTCGGCCCTAGATTTGTCGGAACTCGCACCTTCGCCGTGCCTAGTAACACTGTATGTCAGTGCACCTCTTCAATTGTTCTCATCCTCTGTTGGCCTTAAAATCACTTAGTACACAAGCACTCGTCCCAGGCAATTTCTGAATGAGATGGGCATTCAACAGTCTGGTCTTATCACATATAACTGACTCCGAAACAGAATCGCCATCTAACTGGTTTTGATTTATCCAAATTAATCATAACTATTCGACATCTTCAATTGTTTGCGATTTCTTTTTCGTTAGCACATTCATGTTTTTCGCTACATTAGCCTCCTTTATTTCTTCCCTTTTCGCCACAATGGTACTTATTGTGGATGGCAAATTCCCGTACAAGCGGCTGATTTCAGCAATCGTAATGCCGCTTTCGTATTTTATTATTAGTAAGAGATGCTCACACAACGAAAAACAACGCCAAACTGAACAGAAGATCGTCAGTGTCCTCTTGTTTTCGCTACATTACCAGCGAGATCATGTGGCACACCGACGAAATCCAAGGCAACCGACGAAACCTGGGACAAATTTTTCGCGGAAAAAGTCGACGAAAACCTAAACCGATGATAAACGAAGGCAACAAAAACTGAGGTTTTACTGCATAATACAACGTATCTATAACCATATTAACAACGGTTAAGTGAATTTGAATATGTTGTTGGCACCTTGCCGTCTTGACAGACAATAGTTAGGTACATTGTGCTTCAAAAAGGCATAATTACAACCCATAGCGGTGGCGAAAGGGCTGATAAGGCCAATTCCCGCTGTAAATGTTCATCCACAGTGGATGCATGTGAAAACGTGGTCATTTCCACAATTATGCACCATCTCACGTCTCTCACGCTCTGTGTGTGCTTTATATGCAATCATTTTCTCCTTTGTCTGTATTACATTTCTGATAGTTGCCCTCCATGCAACACGTTCAGCGGCGATTGCTCCTAATGTGCATTATAAATGCCTGTATCGATCATGTCCCGCTTACACACATCTTTGTATCGTAGTAGAGACCGACCCTGAGATCTCCTACCCATCTGCAATTCACCAAAAAAGATGTCTTTTGGTATTCTACCATCATCCATCCTCCTAACATGTCCTATCCATCTAAGTCTACGAAGATTGCGCATGGAATACACCGTCATACAACCTGATCTTTCCAATACTTCAGTATTTGTGATTTTGTCTTGCCACTTAATACCAAGAATTCTTCGTAGACACCGCATATGAAAGCTGTTTAAACGTTTCTCTTTGTGTAAGTTGACCAAGTTTCACCGCCATAAAGAAGAGTACTAAGGACGCAGGCTTGATAGACAAGGACTTTTATTTTGGCAGTAAGCTTCCTGTTCTCCCAGACTCTTTTTCTTAACCTGTTCATTGTTGTTGCTTCCTTACCAATCCTGATGTTGATTTCCTAATCTAGGGATAATTTGCTATTTACAACTGATCCTAGAAATGCAAAATGGTCTACTATATCCAGTTCGGCGTCGTCAATAAAGATTGATGGTACCCCATGTGCACCTTGTGACATAATCTGTGTCTTCTTTGTGTTAATTGTTAAACCAAATTCAGAACAAGCATTGGAGAATTCAGATAGTAGACTTTGTATTTCTTCCTCAAAGTGGGTCGTAATTGCAGCATCATCTGCAAAAAGCAACTCTCTGATCAGTACCCTCCTAATTTTGGTCTTGGCCTTAAATCTCTGTGCATTATAGAGGCCTCCATCTGAGCGTGAGTGAATGTATATACCGGCATCCTGATCACGAAAGGCATATTTCAATAGAAGTGAAAGGTATATTCCAAAGAAGGTGGGAGCTAGTACACAACCTTGCTTAACACCACTCTTGATTTCAAACTCTTCTGAAGTTGCACCATCAAACTTGATTATACCCTTCATGCCTGTGTGGAACGATTCCGCAATGGACAGAAGAGTTGGTGGGCAGCCAATCGACTTTAGTACATTGAACAGACCCGCACGACTGACCAAATAAAATACCTCCGTGGGGTCGATGAAGGCAATAAACAGTGATTGATTTTGTTCCCGGAATTATTCTTGCATTTGTCGCAATGACAATATCATATCAATGGTAGACCGGTACTGTCGGAAGCCACTCTGTGATTCGGGTAGACTTGATCTCCCAGGACTTGAAGTCTGCGCAGAACAATTCTGGCAAATACTTTTCCAACAATACACAGAAGTGAGATACCCCTATAGTTGTTGCAGTCGCTCCGATCGCCTTTGTTCTTGTACAGTGTTATGATGCTTGAATCTTTGAAATCCTGTGGGACTTGTCCTTCTCACTAGCATAGCTCTATTAGCTGGTGGATCTGTAGAGTGTGTGTGTCTTGCCCACTCCTGATAACCTCTATTGGAATCCCATCCTTACCTGGAGCCTTGCCAGATGCAAGATAATTTATAGAACACTTCTGTTATGGTGGGAGCTGTGTCCAGTTGGTGAAGAGTTGGCAGGGCCTCTATGGCGTTAGGGGCATCATCCGCTAGTTTGGTCTCACTTGGGTAAAGCTCTAAATAGTGCTCAGTAGATCTATCCATCTGCTGTTTTTTATCAGTGATGATTTCTCCAGTCAAGGTTTCCAGTGGTGCTTTCTTTATCCCTTCATACATGCTTCTGATGTTTCTCTTATCACTTGCGTTTTTGAATGGACTCAGATAACATGATCCAATAGTCATTTGCACACTGCCTGGCAGCCTTTTTCACATCTTTCCTAGCTTGCTTCAGTTCACTGAGAGTGTTATGCGTTGTTCTTTCCTTGTTTCTTAAGAGAGTTATCTTCTTTTTATCAATCAAGGGCTGCAGTGTCTGGCTGTTTGCTGCAAACCAGTCCTGCCTCTTATGATCCATAGTGCCGTAAACCCCTACCGCTGTTTTATAAAGAGTTTCCTAAAGTTTACCCCCACTTTTCACTTACTGTACAATTTTCTGATGTATCAGTGAAAGCGTCTTCAAATTGCTGTTGAAACTCAAAGCACTTTTCAGGATAGTGAGTGTTAATAATATTAATCCTGGGGCTAGATTTGTGTTTAGCTATGTAGATTCTCTTTGTTCTCAGTCTAACCCTTGCAACAACCAAAGAATGATTCGTATCACAGTCAGCACTGTGATAACTTCGAGTTAACGATGTATGGTTCAGATGTCTCCGTGTGATGATGAAGTCCAGCTGGCGCCAATAGCCGGATCTTGGATTTTTCATGTTAACTTATGCAGCTCTTTTGTTTTAAAAAAGGAGATTGTAATACATAGGTCATTACTGGTGCAATGCTCCAGCAGCCTTTGCCCATTTTCATTCATGCGACCGATGTTGTATTTTTCAAGGCACACTGGCCATGAACTCGAGTCCTAGCCCATACGAGCCTTGAAATCACCGAGCATATAAATGTAGTCGGACTTTGGATCTGCCTTGATCACAATAATAATTATGCTGGCAAAACCACAAGAGGTTGCCAAGCGCAGGGATAATAGTCTTTCATTACCTCCATTTGGAATTTCAATCATTCCCAGTAGCAAATTCCTCACTGCAAAGCCCACACCACGTTGCCTTTTTTTTCTGCCTGCCCTCTACGCTTCCAAAACAAGGTGTAATTATTTTCCCTGAGTGACCCTCCCTCAGCGAGGCAAGTCTCCCGCTGGTTAGCAATATCAATGTTAAGACGACTGGGTTCGGCATAAATCATAGCCGTTTTTCTCACATCGTCCATATTCGTCAAGTCAGTGGAAAATCCTGGTCACATGAGCCTTGCGTTCCAGGTTGCAAGCTTTAGCTTGGGGTTTCTATTTTTTTTTTCTTTTTATTAGTATATTAGTTTTACAGCCTGTGATTCAGATTTTGTCATAGCCTCAAGCACCTATTGAAGCAGGCAGGCTGTGGCGGATCAGCACCCAATTGGCCGGGGGATGCCCAGCTTGAGGCGGGCGGTAACTGATCAGTGACACCTGTAGGTGTCTCCCACCGTCAGAGGTAACGCGTGGCGCCCCATGTCTACGCCAATTAACAAGGACTTATAACCAGTAAATGTTACCTCTCGCTTTGATTCCGAGACCGGTTAAGACCAGGGATGGAGTTATTGTCTCTCCATAGCACAAAGCCTGGGCTAAAATATAGAGACCATGTGTTGCCCATGCAGCATGATCCCTCTCTCGACCTGCCTAGTTCACTCCAGAGGAATGGTAATACCTATACATCTGGAACAAGACAAACTGCAGAAGCTGCGGGATGAGCAAAGCAATGCTCTACCTGTCCGCCTGTCGGAGCTTCGATCCTAGACCAGCTGCCAACCAAAGCTTAGGGCCTGGTCTGCCCTGCCATGACATTGTGTCTTTAGGTTGCATTTCCTCGCACCAGGATAAGGCTTGTACCCTTCCAGTTGCGCTCTTCCACCCGAAGCCGTTGGCACAATGTGGGGTGTCGGGTTTGGTAAGCGCCGCCCAACATTCGGCGCTAACAGAAAGCAGGTAGTACCGTCTACTGTCATACGGTAGCTCAGTCATATCTGACTAAGACCTGGCGTATGAATTTGAATAACGAAGACACAAACAATAGATTGCACGATTTATTGCCTGGCATATTTCGTTGCATCTCGTTAGGTGCATACTGCAGAATTCACACAACATAAAGTGAAATAACTAGATAAATCCTTCAAGCTGAAATACACACATGCTCGCACAGTAATGTCAATTGTCTACCACGGTAATTTTAAACTGATTAACTTTCTTTCTGTTTGCACAAACCAGGCTTGTGTAGATTAATCATTATGGCTTCTGCAAACTTTAACAAGCGAGTATTATGTGTGTTAAACAGCATGCGAGAGGTAATGTCTCTATCAATCGCATGGCCGCTTTCCAGCATATACCTAGCAATTGATGAAGCGGGAGGGTTTCGGTGTGTCGGCCCCACTAGGTTCCCATCGCCTGTGAGTAGTATCTTGTCAATCCATTGAGATATGTGTTCAGCAACTCTTTTGTTCAACTACCACTCTGTTCTGCCGATGTTGATAGGCTGGCACCTACATGTGAATAGGTAAATGCAATTGTTTTTTTTTTTTTTTTTTTGGCGTACAGAGGAACAGGTTATTTTACTGCTGGGGTGGGAATCGGTGTGAGTCTGTACCTAATGACTGGAGTTGCAGCACAGAATGTTCGTCCCACTGCTGTAATGACCCGGTCTTGTTGACGTTGCATTACGTCATCTCCTCGAAAGGTTAGCTGGATGAATACCTTGAGTTTGGGACTGTAGTTTCGTCTAGTTTTGGTTAGTGCTGTTGGCAGCGGCACTTTATAAATCATGTGGAGTACCCATTCAGGTTTAAGACATTCCTCAGAGTTTCAAATTCCTCTGTCAGTGTGTCCTGGGTGTATATCTTCCTAGCACGGTCAAACAGTGTCCTTACTAAGCTCTGTTTGTACTGGACAGGCGTAAAGCTCTGAAAATTTAAGTATTGGCTAGTCCATGTTTCTTTGCGGTACACCGATCTTTGAATTGTGCCATCTGCTATATGTCTCATTAGAATATCTAGGAACGGCAACGCTTTGTTGTGTTCGTGTTCCGTAGATAGAGAGATGTTTTTATGCGTCACGTTCATTATGGCCTGGAACGATGTTGCTTGTAGCTCGTCTGTGGTGATACATGAAGCATAAAAAACATCTCTCTATCAATGGAACATCGCTCATTACAGCAGTCGGCCGAACATTCTGTGCTGCAACTCCAGTCATTAGGTACAGAACCACCCGATTCCCACCCGAACAGTAAAAGAACATGTTCCTCTGTACGCCAAAAACAAGTACATTTACCAATTCACATGTAGCTGCCAGTATACTTACATCGGCAGAACAGAGCGGCAGTTGAACCAAAAATTTTACTGAACACATACCTCAATGGATTGACAAAATACTACACACAGGAGGTGGGAGCCTGTTGGGGCCGACACACCAGAATCTTCCCGTTTCATCAATTGCTAGCCACGTGCTGGAAAGAGGCCATGTGATTGATAGAGACAGTGCCTTTCGCGCGTTGTTTAACACACAAAATACTCGCTTGTTAAAGTTTGCAGAAGTCAAAGCTAGGTTTGTGCAAACAGAAAGACATGTTAGTCAGTTTAAAATAACCGTGGTAGACAATTGGCATTACTGTGCGAACAATTGTATATTTCAGCTTGAAGGATTTATCTAGCTATTTTACTTTATGTTGTGTGAATTCTGCAGTATGTACCTGACGAGATGCAGCGAAATATGCCAGGCAATAAATCGTGCAATCTATTGTTTGTGTCTTCATTATTCAACCGTTTAAGTGGTAACTGTGACACACCCCTACTTCCCATTTTCTGCCATCCATTTTTATTAGGTCCAAACATACTTTTAGTTTGGCACTGAATCGGTTAACTAGTCGGCTCCGTGGCGAAGGTGTTACTGACGCACTTCGTAATTCCATATACCCGCGTTCGACACACAACTGCGGGCGATTTGGCAGCAGACTGTCTTGCATTGGTTTTTACGAAATATTATGGGTGGTGGTCGTTCAGAAAGCAATGGCAAACTATTGAATGTAAAGTTGCCGAGAGTTCACAATAGCAAACGTGCTGGGTTGACAGCGACGTCCTGTAAAAGATATGCAACTAACTTTTAACAATTATTAACTAGGCGTAGGGGAGGCAACCTGGGTTTGAGCTAAGAACATTATCCCCGATTGTCTCCCGTTTTTCTCTCCGTTTACACATAGATAAGCTTGTGTTAAGTTTTAATCAAATGGAATATTCAACATTACGATCTCCTTACAAACAAGGACAAAAAGAAACAGAGAACATTTCTTGAAAACATTAAATATAATGTGTATTGTCTCCCATTTCCTGCTTTCTTCTGATTATGATTATTATTATTCTAGTTCTTCTTTATTCTTCTTTGTCTTTCTCTTCCTCCATTTCTTCTTCTTTCCCTTGCTCTCCATCCCCCTTCACTTCATCTTATTCTTATTCTTCTTTTTCCTCCTCCTGCTTCTCTCTGTTTCTGCTATTTCTTCTTCTTCTCATTTGGCTTTGTCTTCTTCTTCCTCCTCTACTTCTTTTTCCTCTGAGTGGGGCTGAGTGGTCAAGAGGTATGATGTCCGCCTCGAGTGCTTGAGGTCCTGAGTTCAAGCCCCGGTGAGGACCGGGATATTTTCACGTAGACCTCTATAATAAAATTTCCCCTGGTCTCTGGGTAGTGAGATCAGTTCCCGTGTGTATATATGCGCACGTAAAAAATCCCTTGGCAATTGGAAATCGAAAAAGAGTAGCCTAACGGCGCTGCCCGGGCAAAATTTCGAGTTTAAAATCTACAAAAAAGTATTTTCAGGATCCTCGCCGGTGCTACGGAGTTCGTGCACTGAGCTGAATTTTCCCAGACTCAGATTTGAGATAGGAGGAAAACGGGGCACTTATGGGTTATACTCGTGTGCCGTGATGTTGATCCATCGACTAAACTAAACTAAACTAAACTTCTTTCTCCTCTACATCTACTTCTTCTTCCTTTACTTCTTCCTTATTCTTCCTCTATTTATTCCTCCTCCTGTTTTTAATCTTTTTCTTCTTCGTATTCTTCTTCATCTTCATCCTCCTCCACCTCTGCTTCTTCTTCCTCCTCTTCTTTTTCTTAATTTTCGTTTTCTTCTTGTTTTTCCTCTTCTTCCATTGAATCCGCCTCCTCCTCCTCCTCCTCCTCCTCCTCCTCCCCTGCCTCTTCTTCTACAGTTTTAAGCATCAGCCTAAATATATTGAACTAAAGCATCAATAACTTGGAGTTGTTGACATCTCCATAGAGTGTGCCCTCAAATGGAGCGGATGTAGGCCATAATGATTTCCACTGCTCTGCATATGTTGGACCCACTCTGGCAATCAATATTGACCCGTCATTTTACCAATTCAGGACATTGCCATACGTGTTCTGTCCTCATCTTCAACAGCCAGCAAAAAGTACCAACATTAATGGTACCAGTAGCAAACTGTTTATGATGAAATTGACACTGAGCACAGAGCCTGCACTCAGTAGCTGCAGTGATGATTCTTATGTATAGATTCCAAAGAAACTTGGACAGGGAATGGGTGTCTGTGCCTCCGGTGTTTAATTGCACCTTCTCCTGCATGTCCACGCAAGACAGGAGGTGCAGAGAACAGAATCTGCTGCTGTCAATGCAGAGGTCAACGCGCTCATCGGTGAACATTCAGATGATTCCGATGTGCTTATCTACACAGGGGGATCTGTTATACAGCAGCAGTGATCTACGTGAGCATTTTCGACACGTTCAGCGGGCCGAACCCGTAGTAGCTAGTTAGTAGTTAGTCGCGGTTCCAACTTCACGGCAACAGGTTGTCCCCATTATGCTCCGTTCCTGTGCCAGTGAATATCATATAAAATGCTCCTCACTACCCAATATGAACAATGGAATAGACAAGAGTCTCGACGAGCCAACAGCTCACACAGGTACACTATGTATAGTCGGACCGAACCGTTCAAACAGCCAATAGTTCCAACTCTGTGACTACGAGCAGCATGATGATGGAGGTGATGCCTGGAATCATATAATTTTACCAGTGTTTGTGTACTAAGTAATTTAATTAGTACGATCCGAAAAGTCGAGGCGGGTTCTGTCTGTAGACACTGGACTGAATCGTTTTGGAGATCTGTTGCCCAATGTCTTCTTCATCTTCGTTCCGGGGTATGCAGGAGTTGGGAGAAATGAACCAGCTGATAAACCTGCTGGAACTGCATCCCCTGCAAATGGTCAGCCCAAAGTTATTAATGGCTAGAGAGGTGTTGAGAGCGGAGGATTTTGACACTGGTGAATTCACAACATTGTCTATAATGGGAGACTCGGGAGTAAGAACTTGCACGGACAGACACGAGAGGTACATGAGGAGAACTAGGGGCCTCATCAACCAACACAGAACTGGCACTCGGACAATAATGCATATGTTGGGAGGGGGGATCTTAGCACCTATGGACTTGTCCGGAGTGCAAAGGTGATACCCCAACACATAACAGATTTCATAGAAGTATTTCTTCTTCTTCTTCAGCATTCCGAGCCATTGAGGTTCTTTGCTGCAGATACAAGCCGTCTCCATTCGTCTCTCTGGTTGACCTTCTCTTGCCAGTCGCTGATTCCAAGTGCTTGTAGGTCTGTATGTATATTATCTCTCCACCGCCTTCTTGGTCTACCTCGGGGTCTACGGTCATTTATTTCCTGAGTTTAAGCGAGTTTTGTTTCCCTATTATCTTCCATTCTTTCTATATGCCCCAGCCATTGTAGTCTATTAGCCTTCATGATACCAGTGATTAGCGGGGACTTAAACAGATCATAAATGTCTTTGTTGCTTCTTCTTTTCCACTCTCCACTTTGTGTATCCCTAATGGGCCCAAAGATGCGTCTTAAGACTTTGTTCTCAAAGGTTTTGACAAGGCTTCGTCTCCTTTCGTTGTACTCCAGGTTTCAGAGCCATACAGCACAACTGGTATGATCAGTGTTTTGTATATTGTGATTTTGGTGTTACGAGATAGAGTATTTGATTTTAGTAGATGTTGTAGTGCATAGTATATCTTATTTCCAGAGTTGATTCTAGTTTGTATTTCTTCCCTTATTATGTTGGAGCAGTTGAAGATTGTACCCAGGTATTTGTATGTTTCCGTTCTTTTAATGGTCATATTATCTATTTGTATGTGGCCAGTTTTTAGCCCTTCCTTCTCTTGAAATTACCATATATTCTGTCTTATCTTGGTTGATAATCAGCCCCATTTGTTGAGCTTTTTTTCCCCTTTAAATGAGTCAATATTTCCAATGTATTTTGTTCATTTTCATCTATAATATCTATATCATCTGTATAACCAAGCAGTCTGGATGTTTCTCCAATAGCACATTACTCCTTTACATTCCTTACAACTTTCTCTAGAGCCAGATTGAAAAGAAGCGGCGATAGTGCATCACCCTGTTTCAAGCCAGATGTTATTTGGAAAGGCTCTGATTTCCTGCCTTTATATGTTACTATATTATAAGTATCTTCCATGTACAGTCTGGTCATGTTGATTAACTTCCTTCTTCTTCTTCTTCAGCGTTCCGAGCCATTGAGGTTCTTTGCTGCAAATACAATCCGTCTCCATTCGTCTCTCTGGTGGACCTTCTCTTGCTAGTCGTTGATTCCAAGTGCTTGTAGGTCTATACATGTATTATCTCTCCACCGCCTTCTTGGTCTACCTCGGGGTCTACGGTCATTTATTTCCTGAGTGTAAGCGAGTTTTGTTTCCCTATTATCTTCCATTCTTTCTATATGCCCCAGCCATTGTAGTCTATTAGCCTTCATGATACCAGTGATTAGCGGGGACTTAAACAGATCATAAATGTCTTTGTTACTTCTTCTTTTCCACTCTCCACTTTGTGTATCCCTAATGGGTCCAAAGATGCGTCTTAAAATTTTGTTCTCAAATGTTTGTAACAAGGCTTCGTCTCCTTTCGTTGTACTCCAGGTTTCAGAGCTATACAGCACAACTGGTCTGATCAGTGTTTTGTATATTGTGATTTTGGTGTTACGAGATAGCGCCTTTGATTTTAGTAGATGTTGTAGTGCATAGTATATCTTATTTCCAGAGTTGATTCTAGTTTGTATTTCTTCCCTTATGATGTTGGAGCAGTTGAAGATTGTACCCAGGTATTTGTATGTTTCCGTTCTTTTAATGGTCATATTATCTATTTGTATGTGGCCAGAGTTTCTAGCCATTCCGTCTCTTGAAATTACCATATATTCTGTCTTATCTTGGTTGATAACCAGCCCCAGCTGTTGGGCTTTTCCCTTTAAGTGAGTCAATATTTCCAATGTCTTTTGTTCACTTTGCCCTATAATATCTATATCATCTGCATAACCAAGCAGCTTGGATGTTCCTCCAGTATCACATTCCTCCTTTACCTTCCTTACAACTTTCTCTAGAGCCAGATTGAAGAGTAGCGGCGATAGTGCATCACCCTGTTTCAAGCCAGATGTTATTTGGAAGGGGTCTGATTTCCTGCCTTTATATGTTACTATATTATAAGTATCTTCCATGCATAGTCTGGTCATGTTGATTAACTTCCTTGGTATTCCAAATTCCTGCATAGCATTCCATAGACTATTCCTATGGACACTATCATAAGCCTTTTTAAAATCCACAAAAATGTTATGGAGATCTCTTTTATATTCCCAATGTTTCTCGGCTATTTGTCGTAAGATAAATATCTGATCTATTGTTGATCTGTTTTGTCTAAAACCCGCCTGGTAGTCACCTAATATGTCTTCTGAATATGGTTTTAGTCTATTTAGTAATACTGCGGATAGTATCTTATAGCTTGTGGACAGTAGTGATATTCCTCTATAATTTCCACATTGGAACTTGTCTCCTTTCTTAAAGATAGGTATCAATAATGACTCTTTCCAGTCATGGGGTAATTCTTCTGTCCTCCAGATTTTTATTATTAGTTCGTATAGCTTTAGATGTAATGCATGGCCACCTGCCTTTATAAATTCAGCAGCAATTCCATCAGTCTCAGTTGCCTTATTGTTTTTAAGTCGTGTGATTACATATAGGATTTCTTCAAATGTAGGTTCTTCAATTTGTGGTTCGCATGTTAGAACCTCTTCCTGTGGGAAAATGTTACTTGGAGCTTCACAATTTAGTAATTCAATAAAATATTCTTTCCATGTGTTGCACATTTCCTCATTGGTATTTATCATATTCCCATTTTTGTCTTTTAAACCATATGTGTTTTGTTGGTGCCCTCGTTTCATTGACTTCAGTTCTTTAAAAAAATTTCTGGATTCATTTTTCTGGTGATTAGTTTCCATATCTTTGATTATATTACTCATATATTCTCGCTTCTCCTGTCTGACTATTTTTGTAGCCTCTTTACATTCATTTCTATAATGCTCTTCCTTTTGGATGTTATTGATGTCATTTAACCATACATGTCTGGCATTCTTCTTCCTAATGACTGCTTCTTCACATTTTTGATTGAACCATCTGTTCTTTCTATGCGTGGTTAACACACCGAGACATTCTTCTGCGGTAGACTGAATTGTATTCTTGATGTTCAACCAAGTTTGGTCAACGCTTTCCTCCAAAGGGTTTTGCAGAGTTTCAAGTTTACATTTTATTTCATCTGTAAATTTCTCTTTGACTGTAATGTCTTGCAGTTTTTCTCTGTTATATGTTGGGTGTAATCTTTGTAATTTAGTATAGAAAGCTCTCTTAAGTTTTATTTTAAATGTTGCTCCAACGAGGAAGTGATCACTGTGGCACTCAGCTCCTCTATAACTTCTAACTTGTTGTATGTTTGATGCATTTCTGTTGTTAATTAAAATGTGATCTATTTGATTATAGGTTCTCTTGTCACATGATTTCCAAGTTTGCTTATGTATATCCTTTCTTTGCAGTCTAGTACTGCTGATCTGTAGTACTTTTGGCTTCTGCTAGGTTGAGGATTCTCCGTCCATTGTCATTTGAAGTTGTATGTAGGCTTTCCATACCGGCAACTATAGAAGTATTTATTATATTAAATATCATGGATAGAAACAGGCAAATGCCAGTGAACCAAGTGGTGAAGAAAAGATACTGGGGCACCAATGCCACACCCAGCAGAACAGGCCCAGCCAATTTGTCCCCTGCTCGTTTCCCAACACACCAGCATGTGCTGGGGGAAAAGACCTAACGGATCTTTCCTATCTTTGATTTTTTTTTTTTTTAAATGTTTTCTTACTGGGGCTTTTCGATGAGTAACATCATCTTTTATTGTGTTTAAAACAAGTGTTTCACATTATCATATAACTTATTTTTCATTATTTTTGTAATAGTTACTTCTGTCCATTTCAGGATTACCTGGCCAAGAGCTATGTGACATGAAAGGTCCTCGCAAGGTCAAGGTTTGGTATCCGTGCAACCGCAGGAGACGTCGAGCTTGAAGGCAAGTGGCGTCCAGCACGAGTGGGACGCTCGTCTTGTGAAAGCCAAAGAAGCCCTCACCTGATTACCCCCTTGAGTAAATCCGCTCCACGACTAGCTCCCCCCAATGGCTAGCACTGTTGTGGAGAATGTCATGAGTGCTGCGGATTTCCCCTCACTAAGCCACGCCCCGGATCAACACACTAATGAATCAAGCCAGTACAACATAGAGGACAAAGCGTACAATGCAAGCTTCTCTGTGTACAAATCCTCGACAAGCATTGCAAAATCCGGGAATCCTGACTGTGATTATGATTATTCTTCTTTCAGCACTCAGAGTAGAGACTGTTCCAACAAGAATGGTGAGCAAACGAAGTCTTATTTGGAAGAAAATTCTCTATCGTTTAAGTCCAATTATAGTCAGTATGATTTCGAGAAGATTCTAACCGATTCAACTCTGCAACAGAAACTGAACAAGGAACCTGGTTCGCAGTCTTCAATAGATGCTCTGCTTGGAGGTAACTTTGATTCTTATAAGTCAAGCAATGTGGGGATAGAAAAGCCTTCGGAGAATAAATGGGACTTCAAAACAGACTATTCTAGCTTTGCCTGTGAAAAGACCACCACAAGCAACGCCTGTGACAAGAACAAGGCATATGAGAACCTCTCAAAGTCTGATTTAAAGTCTGACGACTTCAAGGCAAAATCTCAAAACTTTGACTTTGAAAGTCTAATGCAGACCTACAATTTTGAAGCTTCAAAAGAAGCCACAAACACCTCAGAAATAGGACTGGATGCTACCAAGAAGCAACAAGCAAGATCATCCTTCGATTTTGAAGCCACCGAGGTCGCTATGAGGCTGCGGAACAGTGTACAATCTAATTTTCTTTCCAGTGAACTCTGGAAAGGGACTCCTCCATCAAAGACTGATGACACCAAAATCCAGGACAACAGCGCCCTTCGCACCATTGAAGAGATACTGAAACACCATGGCATTTCGGACAATGTGCCAGGGAAGAGCGGTGGCGACATTGGTGATACCTGCAAAAAGGCATCCACAGGTGGACAGGCAGATCTGTCTCAGAACAATGAATGTTCTACGGGTATGCCCAAAGCAGCTGGCTCAGAAAATAGCCAGTTCTTCTTCTCCATGAAAGATAAAGATCCTTCTAATGTGTATTCCATTTCCGGTAACAAGGACTTAAATTCTTCATTCAAAACAGATCCTGCAAGTGGCTCCTCACTTCCAGACGCCAAGAGCTTCACAACTCAAGGAACCAGCAGTTTCACCGCGAATTCTTCACAAAACAATGAGACCACATCTAAATCCCAAAACACTGCGGAAAGCGACCCTCTCAAAAGATATGGCTCGTCTGTAGATTACAATGCCACCGGTAAATATGGTATGCACTCCGGAAGTACAAACTTCAGGATGTATGACTTTAGGAAAACTTCGTCCCTGTCAGGTGAAAACACCAGGTCATCTATGCATTTCTCAGCTAAGGACTCCAAGCAATTTGAAGGCAGCACAGAGATAGGAAAATATGATGCCCCACAAGCTGATGGTAAGTCAACTTTCAATGCCAGCAAAGCTTCGCATATTGACATAATTAAAAACCTGGGGTCTGCCACGGATGCTCTGGAGTACTCCATGTCAACTGAGAGACAGCGGCTGAGGAAGCTGGACACAATGATATCAGCCACCCCATTTAATTATTCTTCAATGGAGGTGCCTCGATCTTTAAGAGCTCAGTATATGTCTCCTGAGCGGACTTACAGCTCGATAATTCCTAATGAACTACCAAGCAGAAGAATCTACTCTACGTCAAACATGCCCTCAACTTCAAATCAAGGATCACGCTACCCCGCTAGAAACCACATGTCTGGTAATGTGGGTCATCGAGACTCCAGCACTGCACTCAATAAATCCATCTCTGCCCCGGGCAGCGCAGGAATGCAGTCGGTTGTGAACTACGGCTCCTCTGTGGATGGCCGAGCCATGTACTGGCCTTACGGCTCCAAGAGAGACTTCAACACGCAGTACAACAACGCCTACAATCCACAGTTGCTTGAGAAACTTGTTAATCAGAAACATGACATTAGTAGTCAAAAGAAATTGCCAGTCGGCAAAAGGAAAGATTGCTCTTTAAAGAGCAAAAGAGAAGAGTGTGGCAAGAGGAATGAGCAACTGATGTCGTATCATCAAACATCGACTGGAATCAATTTTTTAAACAGCTCACAAATGAAAAAGCCAACCACAGCGGAGAAGAAAAAAATACCTGGGAAGCTCGACACAAAAAAGAAATCGGCAGATAAAGATTTTAATCACAGCAAGAATATTGGTGCTCTGTATGATGGGTTTGATTTTGTGAAAGATTTGAACCGTATGTGGCAGGAGACAGTGTTTGGACATACGCAAAAGCCAGCTTCGAATCAAAAAGGGAAGTATATGCCATACAAGCCTGCAACGCAAGATAAAAAAGAGGCAAAACCCACTGGTGGGCAAGGCCCTCAGGATCTATTTGGACAGGACTTGTGGCGGCCGTCAATCCAAAGGAGTGACAGCAACTGGACGCTGAACAGCTCTACGGGAACCAATGGGAAACTGAATACCTATGGAAAAGACTACAGTCTGGACTCTGTGCAGAAAGTTCGAAGTCAGTGTTCCATAGGAGTTCCCTGTAATAGCCAAACGAAAGGTAAGGGAGGCAACAGTTCCCTGATGAAGACCAAAATGAATGCGTCGTCTGGGATGATCACAAAGCAACCACCTGCCACTCCTAAATCAATCCTGAAGCAACCAAATAACACCAAACCTGGCTGCATGTCTTCAAATGTAACCAGACCACAGTCCTCCACGGCGGCTTCAAGCAAATCCTGCACACAGAACGCATACCAGCTGCCATATCACCTCATTCGTGGCTTCTCGCCTGTTGAGCCACACAAGGTCAGTCGATCCAATACTACTGCATCGCTGGTGAAAAAACAGGAACATTCGAGCAACAAGAGGTTAGTGTCTCGAACAAGCACAATTCCCAAACAAGGCCGCAGAATCTGAAGCTGCCACGGTTTGTCCTCAACAGCATCTGATTCAAACATGCAAGTATGATTAGTGTAAGAGATCTAAAAGTCAACAGGAACTATTTAGTTCAAAAATATATACGAAACAATAGTGACTAAAACACCTAATTGATACCCTCTTATGAAAACCTGGCACAAACATAATGGTAAATGGAACTTTTTCGCGCGATCACGATGAACACATCATCAGGAAAGTTCTCTCAATGATATTCGACTGGAAAAAAAAAAATAAAACTGATGAAATTCGACTATTGTTGGAGCTCCTCTTAAGTTTTATACAACTCGGTGGGCTAGTATATCCTTCTTAGCTGGCTGTATTGAGGACAATCCTGTGGAACAAGTTCAGTAGTTTGTTAAACTAGTCCAAACAATACTGGCTGTTTTAAATTACGATGAGATACCTTTGATGAGAAATCTGACAACAAACGCAATGACAGAAGAAACAATATTGATTATTTGAAGAAAGAAACCTGGTAACAAAGAGAATAGTAAAAGGTACACTATTGGTTGTTTGAAATGCTTATGGCATACCTCTGGAGAGAAATGTGGCTACAAACACGGTGATAGAAGAAACAATATTGATTGTTTTACCTGATTATAAGATATACACATCTATGGAAAGAAACCTGGCAACAAACACAATGACAGACGATACACTATTGATCGTTTGAAATGACTCCGGGGTTGATTTTGAGAGAAATCTGGCGACAAACACAATGATAGAAAAAACAGTATTGATTGTTTAAATTGATTATGAGATGGCTCTGGGGAGAAATATGGCAACAAACAATCACAGAAGAAGAATTATAGATTGTCTGAAATTATTATGAGATACTATACTGCTGGAGAGAAAGCTGGCAACAAACACAATAATAAAATAAATAATATTGATATTTTAAAAATGATTATGAGATACCTCAGGAGACAAACCTAGCACAAAATAATTCAAATAATTAATTCTGTAAATTACAGCATACATTTTACTATATTGTATGTCTATAAATGACTGCTGAGACCTCGAGCTGTGATATTATTCAAGCTTTGTATAATCCGAACAACTGCGAATCATTCCAAGATATCTGCCAGATGGAAATGACTAATGGAACTTACTCATACGATTTTTATAGCTCATTAAATGCCATGTGACTCTAACCAAAACTGTCCTCGGATTTTTATTGACCTTCACATGATCTTCTTTGCTAGTACATGTTTTGTCAATTTAACTGATTCAGTGCCAAACAAGCTTTCTGGCCTAGAGGTTAGCGACTTTTCTCCGTAATCTCGTATTCTCTCATAAGTAACGTGACGACGGTGAGAATCAGCAGTGGTTCGAATCGCGTCGGTAACTTACGGGGTATGTGAGCCGGCCGCCCATAAATCAATGGCAAACTACTGAGCGTAATCTTGCCAAGAAATCAACAATCAGCTGAAAGATGCTGATGTTGACAGCAATGTCCTGTAAAGGATATGCAAACATGTTTTTAGTGCCAAATAAAACGTAGGTTTGGACCAAACATGGTATACAATCAAATAGTATCATGTAAATGTCCATTCACCGAGCATTGAAATTGCAGACGATATCACGACACAAAACAAATAACACGACGACTCAAGTATGGCGATATATCGTATTTCTGTCCAAATGGGAGGTAACACTTTGCGATTTACGAGGGGCTTCAAATGAAAACCTTAAATGTGTTGTTGTTGTTGTTGTTGTTGCTGCTGCTGTTGATGCTATCCTGTTATTGCTTTTGTTGTTGCTGTTGTTGCTGCTGCTGTTATTGCTGCTGCTGTTGTTGTTGCTGCTGCTGCTGCTGCTGTTTGTTTTAATCTATTCTGGAAAAAAAAAGTAGAGAACAAATGTATCATTTTTATATGTAGTCACTACTGCGTTCAATGCAAGTCATCCAGCGCCGATAAAGTGTTTGGATTCCTGTAGAAAAAAATTCTCTTAGAGCACTACTCAGTGTTTCCTACACGGTCGTGAACAGTCTGTCACAGAAGTCACGCCGTTTTGAAATTTCACACTCCACTCATACACTTGCTGGACTGACAGGCATGCATCACCATACTGGACCTTCATTTGCCGCCTAATTTATATAGGTTTCACCCCTTCACTAATCAAATAATGGATAACAGAATGCTGCTTCTCTTTGGTGCGTGTCAAAAGTGTGGCGGCCATCTTTACACTGTCCTTATGACGTCACCGTGTTCGTCTGCACCGTGATGTCACATGCCTAACACTCTTGACATCCTTATCAACAATATTGACGTATTACAATGACGTGATTATTTAATTCTATTACACTTTTAAAGTGTTCATTTTAAGCCCCCTCGTATTATTCTTCAGCATTGAACTAGTTAAGATTAGTCAGATCAGTGCGTAACCCCAGCTGTGGGACGAAGGAGTGATATGATAAAAGCATCAACACATAGAAGATTGTCATTGTTGTCTATTCTCAGCAGGAATAATGTGACATGTCCATGCTCTGATGTTTTCACCCCAGGGTTTTCTAAACGTTGCGCTTTGTCGTTTGCCTTTAACTGTTCCCTGAAGGGGTGTTACTTGTGAAAGTGATTTACAACAAGTGGTAGTGGCTAGAATGCCAAATTCTCCTTTGGGAGACCTGGTTTCGAATCCTCGGTATGGTGTGGATTTTTTTCTGTCGGGGGCAAAAAGAAAAACCATAACCGGCACAGTTCGCGACGACTGCACTAGCCAGGTGGCTTTAATTCCTCAGGATCAAGGCCCTCTGCTATACACCGCAAGGTACTATATAGGCAGTAAATCACAGGTTAAATGGCAGGTGTGCCCAGACCAGGCAAGCTTTCAGAGCCTCACTATTGAGAACATTGGTTATTGTACTCTAAAGTTAGTTGCATATCATTTACAGGACCTCGCAGTCAACCCCGGCATATTTTTGCTGTTTGTGACTTCTTGGCTAGTTTACGTTCAGTAGTTTGCCATTGCTTTCTGAACGACAGGCACGTATACCATTTTATGAAAACCAACGCAAGGTGGTCTGCTGCCAAATCGTCGACAGCTGTGTTTCGAAATCGATAAGCGGGGTTCACATTGCGTCCATAATCTCCATCGTCACAGAGCCGGCTATTGTACGCTACACGTCGTTATTTTCTCTCGCTGATATAAAAAAGTTAGTTGCATGTAGGCCTAATTCCCAGGACTTTGCAGTCAACCCAAACATTTATTGGCTGTTTGTGATTTACTAGACAATCTTAAATCAGTAGTTTGCAATTGCTTTCTGGGCGGTCGACACCTTATGTTTTCGAAATCAACGCAAAGCGCACTTTTCAAAATTGCCCTTGGTTGATTTTTAACCTTGAGCTCCGTGTGGCGGGAGAATTATGAACCTGCGCGTCTCATTATCCCCCAAGCCCCATAACTCTCAGACGTAAGCATACGCTTTGTGTTCTTTGCAGCAGATGTGCAGTCGTGATCATCGTCATCAAATGCCCTGCCATCGGGTGTAGGCGTTCTTAGCTCTCCACAGATCTCGGTCTTAATGTTCTCGATCAACTCTGCTGATGGTATTCCTCCATGCCACCGTCTCAATCCATCCAGCATCATTTCTCTAGGTCTGCCTCTCTTCCCCTTGATCTTTCCAATCGTCATGATGTTCTCCTGTGCCTCTCTTCTCATCACATGACCAAAGAAAGCTGTTTGTTTCTTTCTTATCGATGTATATAATGTTCTGTAATATCTCTTCTTATCCTTGTATATAATGTTCTATAATGTCTTTCTTATTGTTGTATATAATGTTATTTAATGTCTCTTTCTTATTGTTGTATATAATGCTCTATAATGTATGTTTCTTATTGATGTGCAGTATTCTATATTTGTATTCAAAAGCCGGGAACTAAAGTTCTGTATCAGCAGTGAATGCCCAGCTCCTGCATACATACAAGAATGTACTTAACACAAGTGATATGTGTTAAGTGAACCTTCATGAGACAGTTGATGCTCTTCCAGATGACACAAGTGATATGTGTTAAGTGAACCTTCATGAGACAGTTGATGCTCTTCCAGATGACACAAGTGATATGTGTTAAGTAAACCTTCATGAGACAGTTGATGCTCTTCCAGATGACACAAATGATATGTGTTAAGTAAACCTTCATGAGACAGTTGATGCTCTTCCAGATGACACAAAGTGATGTGTGTTAAGTAAACCTTCATGAGACAGTTGATGCTCTTCCAGATGACACAAAGTGATATGTGTTAAGTGAACCTTCATAAGAAAGATGATGACACAAGTGATGTGTTATGTGAACTTTCACAAGAAAGCTGACGTTGCTCTTCCAGATGACACAAGTAATGTGTGTTAAGTGAACCTTCGCGACACAGCTGATGATGTTCTTCCAGATGACACAAGTGATGTGTGTTAAGTGAACCTTCGCGACACAGCTGATGATGTTCTTCCAGATGACAGTCAGTCTGGACATGACAGATGTCGATACCTCTAATCTTGCCTGAATCTGTTTTCTTTTCTTTCATTGGTCTAGGATCCCTTCTTCTTTTTGAAAATCTGGTTTTGCTCGTTTTGAACTCAAGCGTAGTCCATACACGTGCTACTATGTCTAGAACACTAAACTGATTTTTGTGTGAGGGCTAGCTTTCCCTATTACCAGTGTCCCTCACCATCAGGTGAACCCATTCCGACTTCAGTGGTACTTGTAATTGACATTCCCAGTCAACTTGTTAGTACAACTGATCAGTGTAGGGGTTTAACCCGCTACCTCAGCATCAGCACACCGGAAGTTTGAGAAGGAGAGCGATCTTATCCATTCTGCCATACTGACAAATGTCCCAAAAAATGCCCGGGTCTCCTCCCATAGGTCACACAGGGAGAATCTCTGCACAGTGCACAAACTCTGTAGCACCAGCAAGTATCCAAATGTGTGTACCAGAATCGCACGTGCTGTGAATATGCATCGTGGGTTGGTGTTTACAATTTTAAAATGTAGCATGGGCAGCGTTTTATTTGGCCTCCTTTCAATTTCCAACTGGTGAGGGATTTTTCATGTTTACATGTGTCCTTCAAGTCTTTCCCCTTGTCTGAGAAGCCTAGAAGTCCGATCCACTACCCCAGGATCATCCTTTCCTTATTTGTAATACCTGGACAGTGAACCAAGTATGTGTGAGCCAGATGAGGATGACGTTACCTCTGAACCATCTATCTATCTATTTGAAAAGACATTACTGTAAAAGTAGAGAGAAGAATAGCTTCAATTGTAGAAAGAAATTACACATGGCGAGATAATCTATCAATGTAGAGAGGGGAAACACATGTAGAGAGAAATTACACATACAGAGAGAAGCTAATAATGTAGAGAGAAGCTACAGATATATAAAGAGGCTACACATGTAGAGAGAAGCTACACATATAGAGAGAGGCTACAAATGTAGAAACTATAAATGTAGAAATTACAAATGTAGAGAGAATCTATCGATGTAGGGAGACTCTATAAATGTAGAAACTACAAATGTAGAAAGAAGCGATGCATGTAGAGAGTAGCTACAAATATTGAAAAAGGCTACAAATGTTGAGAGAGGCTACACATGTTGAGAGAAGCTACAAATGTTGAGAGAGGCTACAAATGTTGAGAAGCTACAAATGTTGAGAGAAGCTATAAATGGTGAGAGAGGCTACAAATGTTGAGAGAGGCTACAAATGTTGAGAGAGGTTACAAATATTGAGAGAAGCTACACATGTTGAGAGAGGCTGCAAATGTTGAGAGAAGCTACAAATGTTGAGAGAAGCTATAAATGTTGAGAGAAGCTACATATGTTGAGAGAAGCTATAAATGTTGAGAGGCTACACATGTTGAGAGAAGTTACAAATGTTGAGAGAGGCTACAAATGTTGAGAAGCTACAAATGTTGAGAGAAGCTATAAATGGTGTGAGAGGCTACAAATGTTGAGAGAAGCTGCAAACATAGGGAGAAGCTAACCTCTGAGTTTGGAGTGGGTTTGCCTGATGGCAAGGGGCACTGTAATAGGGAAAGCTAATCCACTCGCAAAACAGTCCAGTGTAGACTATGCTCAAGTTTGCAGCGAGCAAATGAAAAAATGTAGAGAAAAGCATAGAGGAGCTATAAATGTAGAGAGAAGCTATAAATGTAGAGAGAGGCTATAAATGTAGAGAGAAGCTATAAATGTAGAGAAAAGCTATAAACATGGATGCTACATATGTAGACAGAAGCTTAAAAATGTAGAGAGAAGTTTAAAAAGAGGCCAAATTCAACATGAAGTTGATGATTCAACAGAGAATAAACAATACTGACTCGTAAAATATTCATGAAATATATCTATAGAACAACCTGGCTACAAATGTGAGGTTAGTTCTAAAAAAATATGAAGCAGCGGTCAACTGGAGATTTCTAACATTTTCACCGTTTGTCTTAGAGAATATATCTATAGAACAACCTGGCTACAAATGTGAGGTTAGTTCTAAAAAAATATGAAGCAGCGGTCAACTGGAGATTTCTAACATTTTCACCGTTTGTCTTAGAGTATGTAGAGTGTGAATTAAAAACATTGCCTCTGTTATTCAAGCATTATTATATTATTCAAGCAATTTTCTGTTATTCAAGCATTATTCTGTTATTTATGCTGGACATTGTTGCAGCAAATGTTAAGTTGTCATTTTATCAATTTCCTCAGCTGCATTTCTAAAGGTTAAGTCGAGTGTTAGTCAGATATGACTGAACTACTGTAAAACAGTAGACGGTACTACCTGTTTTCTGTTAGCGTGGAATGTTGGATGGCGTTAAAAAACCTGATACACCACATTGTGCCAATGGCAGACTAGGCCCTAAGCCCTGGTTGGCAACTGGTCTAGAATTAAAGCTTTGACAAGCAAACAGTTAGAGCATTGCTTTGCTAATCCGGCAGCTTCTGCAGCTTGTCTTGTTCCAGATGTATTGGTGTTACCTTTGATGTGGAGTAAAATAGACAGGCCAGGAGAGGGATCATGTTGCATGGGCAACACATGGTTTCTACAATTCAACCCAGGCTTTGTGCTATAGGGAGGTATAACTCCCAGCCATGGGTTGTAGTTATTATGCCTTTTTTGAAGCACAAGGAACAAAGTATCGTCTGTCAAGACGGCCAGGTGCCAGTGATTTCTCAAGGGCTTCTGTCATTAGCTTGTTAAGCTTGTGGTATCGCAGACTGTATGTTTACGTGGTTCTGGGGACTCTTGATTTTGCTATTTCAGCTTGAGATATCATCAGGCATTTAAGTCTTTGAGTTGATAATGATGTTTCTTCTTTCATTCGCTTGAAATTTGTCTATATCTGCAATGTTGTCTTTTGTATGAGCTTCACTGTCTTTTTTAATTCACTTGGTGGTCCGTAGAGTTTATCTTCCACTGTTGTTTCTCTAGGCCAGGTTTGCCTAGAATTATCCTATATTGGGCAGTTTTTGACAATGTGATGTGCTGCCTGTGGCACCAATCCACACGTGCACGAGACTCATTCGCCAATCTTGAATTTTGTATAGGTGTGGTTATATAATATATTGTGTCCCGTTCTGATGATTCCCTGGTTATTCCATTCTGTCCTTGTCTGTTCTGTATAACCCTCTGTAATGCCATGCATGTCTGCGTGATAGATCTGAGGGGGCTTCATGTGAAAACTTTAAAAGTGTGATAGAAATTACAATAACCATGCAATTGTCATGTACCCTGTTAATATTGTTGTTAAGGATGTCGAGAGTGTTAAGCAAATGACATCACAGTGCAGATGAACACAATGACGTCATAAGGACAGTTTAAAGATGGCTGCCCCACTTTTGACATGCACCGTGTTTTCATCAGTGAAGGGGTGAAATCTATAGAAATTTATTGACGAATGAAGGTCCAGTATTGTTATACATGCCTATCAGTCCAGCAAGTGTATGAGTGGAGTAGGAAGTTTTCTTCTTTTTTCTGCATTCGTCCGGAATGTTGTTTTGGACATAACTGCATTGCACACGTTTACAGCAGAGCTGCAATTTTTGCCCCTTTCAGCCGACACATCTGACTTCTTCAGGCATTTATTGACCGGGTTAACCTTCCCAGGTGTTTTGTAGGATGTTCGACTCTCACTGTTGTGATGTTATCTCCATACCAGATGGCCCATGTAGAACAGCTGAAGACATCCCTCAAGGGAAGGCAGGTGCAGACCATGGGTATTCCCCACCATGCAAGGAGGCTTCCATAATTGCAGAGCCGACACATACCGCTCTGGTACTGGGCTCACTCAAGGAATCGTCACATCCTGCACATGGCTGCTTAGCTTCACTTCCGTATATTGGGCCTTCCTTTCACCACAGTCTGTTTCTCAGGAAGCCAGAAGAATGCAGTCTGCAGATGACATCCAGAAAGTGAGCTTTCGATTCGGACTTTCCACATAATGAATTTGCTATTAAAGCAGTATTCCATTTCGTGCCACTTGGACACTTTTTCCCACCTCTGATGACGCCCACACAATGAGCTTTCGATTTGGACTTTCCACGTAATCGATTTGAAAAGAAAATTTCAAAACAGTGCGACTTCTGTGACAGACTGTTCACGACCAGGTTATGCACACCAAAAAGTAACCCCAGATTTGATTTTTCTACAGGAATCCAAGCACTTTATCTACGCTGGAGGACTTGCATTGAACACAGTGGTGACTACATTAAAAAATGATACATTTGTTCTCTACTTTTTTAGAATATATTCACCAAACATAACACATACAAAACATTTAATATTTTAATTTGAAGCCCACTCGTATTAGATAAAGTATACTATTACTCTGCTTTTGGTTGTCTCTGTGTTATCCTTTGTCTTCATGTGGAAGCATTGAATAGCTGTGTATCAAAGTACACACTGTCAGATTTGCCAAGGCTAATTGTGAAGTCTTGATCCTGTATGTGAAGAGACATAGTGAAAATCAAAATCTTTCCCTGAACTTAAACCAAAAAAGATTCACTTCTATGGAGAAAACTACATCATCATCATCATCATCAAGTGCCATGTGGATAAGCGTGGGTGGCCATGGTTCGCCATCTTATACAATCAACTGAGTTTAGGGTCAGGCTGGTGGTGTTTGTCTCGATGATTCTTTTCTTTTCCCATCAATCTTGTCAGTTGTTACTAAATTTTCATGTTTATTTCTCCTCATAACATGCCCAAAAGTTCTTGCCTGGTTATGGTTCATTTCTCTAATCAGTTTAATTTTTTCATTTGTTTATTGTATGACATGTTCATTGGTTTTTCTGTCACTCCATAGCACTCTTTGCATTTTCTTCAGAAACCAAATTTCCACCACCATTAGATGTTTCTCTGCTTGTCTTCTTATTGTCCATGTTTCATGTCTATATAACAATAGAGGTTAACAGCTACATGCCAGTCAAACATCACAATTAACAATGACAATAGTTTAACAAGTCACAAACTTTGAAAATGCTTAGCTCCTGAGTTGAGTTGAGTCAAGAACCGATATCACAGCACGGGAAGAGTTCCATGCCCGAAGCATGCCTGTTTTCACCTTTCTCATCACACTTTGTGAGTCAGTTACAATCATAACAGGTGTGTGCTGTCTGTCCTCCAGCCAGCTCAGTAATCTGCTAGAATGAGGAATGTTCAAAAGCAGTCAGAAATAGATTGGCCATAGCAATACAGAGAAAGTCAAGAATACCGTTGACAGAGAAAGTCAAGAATATTGTTGACAGAGAAAGTCAAGAATATCGTTGATAGAGACGAATGTCAAGAATATTATTGACAGAGAAAGTCAAGAATATCATTGACAGAACATGTATACAAAATTCAAGATTGGTGAATCAGCCATGTGCACATGTGGATTGGCGTCGCAGACAGTAGAGCACATACTCTAAGACTGCCCAAAATATAACATATCTAGGCAAACCTTCTGGCCTAGAGAGACGACAGTGGAAGATAAACTCTATGGACCGCTATGTGAACTGAAAAAAGACAGTTAAATTCATACAAGAGATAACATTGCAGTTATAGACATATTTCAAGCGAACAAAAGAAGAAGAAGAATCATTGACAGAGAAACTCAAGAACATCGTTGACAGAGAAAGAATGAAGCAACAGACTTTATTTTCAAAGGGTTAAGAGTTGGGCACACAGGCCCGTCTAATATTCTGCCCTTCTATCACTCTATTTCATACATTATTTCATCCACACATCATTCGAGGCTAACCAAGAACAACAACAATATAAATATGCATTATAAAGGTATAGAAGAAATGCAAAAATCACTACATGACTCACTAACATTAATTAATGATGTGTCAGTTGTTATTAGCTACTGGGAACATAGTCTATCAAAAGGGGACTGACAGTTATACTAGGGTTTTATTATTGTTATTGTTATTATTGTTATTATTATTATTATTATTAAGGGGGAAGGTAATCTGTACCGAGACAGTGTTTAATAATTTGTGATTATATGTATAGGTACTGGTGATGTCTTTGATTTCTTGTGGAAGACTGTTTCACAGCTGAGCTGCGGAATATGCTAGACTTGTTTTGTATAAGTCTATCCTAGGCTTCGGACTGTGTAATGTATTTAGTCGTTTACTGTGTCTTGCATTTTATTTAAACAATGGCCAAACGTAATTTGGGCCATTTCAATGAAGGATTTTGTGAATTAGTTTAGCCTTGTTGAAAAGTAGGCGTTTGAGAAGTGGTAGTAACTGAAGGTGTTTATGTAGGCTAGGATTATCAGTTACTGCTAAGAATATCACTGACAGAGAAGAATGTTAAGAATATTGTAGAGAGAAGACTGTTAGGAATATCGTTGACAAGAAAAATCGTAAGAATATCATTGACAGAGATGACTGCTAAGAATATTGTTGACAGAGAAGACTGTTAAGAATATCATTGACAGAGAAGAATCTTGAGAATATCATTGACAGAGATGAATGTTAAAATATCGTTAACTAAGAATCTAAAGAATATCATTGACATAGAAGAATGTTAAGAATATTGTTGACAGAGAAGACTGTTAAGAATATCATTGACAGAGAAGAATCTTGAGAATATCATTGACAGAGATGAATGCTAAGAATATCATTGACAGAGATGAATGTTAAAAATATCATTGGCAGAGAAGAATGTTAAGGATATTGTTGACAGAGAAGAATGTTAAGAATAACATTAACTGAGAAAAATCTTAAGAATATCATTGACTAAGAAGAATGTTAAGAATATTGTTGACAGAGAGGACTGTTAAGAATATCATTGACAGAGGATAATGTTGAGAATATCATTGACAGAGAAGAATGTTAAAATATCGTTAACTAAGAATCTAAAGAATATCATTGACATAGAAGAATGTTAAGAATATTGTTGACAGAGAAGACTGTGAAGCATATCGTTGACAGCGAAGACTGCTAAGAATATCGTTGACAGAGAAGACTGCTAAGAATATCGTTGACAGAGAAGACTGCTAAGAATATCACCGACAATATCACTGCGATATGGAAGCAGATCACTTTGTGACCGTATGAGCGTCAGCTGTTCAGGAAGAAATGGCAAACTAGTGAACATACACAGTAGAAGTCACAGCTGCAGCAGGATATAACACACACACACACACACACACACACATATATATATATAGGAATCAACATACAGCTGAAAGATGCTGGTGTTGACCGCAATATCCTGAAACAGGATGGAAAAGCGGAAAAAAAAAAAAATATATATATATATATATATATATATATATATATATATATATATATATATATATATATATATATATATATATATCCATCATGTGCCATGCCGGTAAGCGTGGGTGGTCGTGACTCACCATTTCACTCGATCACCAGAGTCGTGGATCAACTCAGTGTTTCTGTCTCAACTATGCCTCGTGGTCAAGCCATCCAGGTATTTACTTCTCTGCCTTCCCCTAGTTCCCCTCCCCTCGATCTTGCCAGTTGTCACCAAGTTCTCCAATTCATTTCTTCTCATACATAACATGTCCAAAAAATGTTGACTGTCTACATCTAATTTCTCTAATCAATTTACGATTTTCATTTGTTTCTTGTAGTACTTGATCATTGGTTTTTTTGTCTATGGTATTCTTTGCATTCTCCTCAGAAATCACATTTCCACAGCCATCAAATGTTTTTTCAGCTTGACTGCTCATTGTCCAAGCTTCACATCCATACAAAAATACAGGTTCTATGTAGCACCTCAACACTCTTTTTCTTGTTTCAATTGATCTTTTTATTGGTCAGTATGTTTTTCATCTTGCTAAGGGCTACTTTCGCTATGGCGATTCTTGTTCTAATCTCTTCAAGGTATCTCCCATCAGCTATTACTGTTCCGAGATAATTGTACCGATTCACTTGTTGAAGAATATTCCCTTACAGAGAGGGGGGGCTGCGTGGTCTCGAGGTATGGTGTCCGCCTCGAGTGCTGGAGGTCCCGGGTTCAGGCCCCGGTGAGGACCGGGATTTATTTTTAAAAATCCACCTGGACTTCCTGGACTTCCATTAATACAATTTCCCCTGGTCTCTGGGTAGTGAGATCGGACGCCCGTGTGTATTGTTGCGCATGTAAAAAATCCCTTGGCAGTTGGAAATCGAAAAAGAGTAGCCTAACAGCGCTGCCCGGGCAAAATTTCGAGTTAAAAATCTACCCAAAGTATTTCAGGATCCTCGCCGATGCAACAGAGTTCGTGCATTGAGCTGAGTTTCTTCAGACTCAGGTTTGAGTTAGGAGGAAAACGGAGCACTTATGGGTTAAACGGTGTGCCGTGATGTTGATCCATCAACTAAACTAAACTAAACTTAAGAATACAGAGTCACAAGGGTGAGAACAATGTTCTGCATGGTAGAAGCACACACCTATTTAGGTGATGGGTGAACAGGTAACGGATAAATTAAGAATACAGAGGGCAGGAGGAGTCGTATTGCACTAGGAAATGTTCATGAAGGCTACAGCCTACACACTCACCTTTCTGTTCTTTCATTCGTCAAGCTTCAGCATTCATTTGACAATGTTTTTTCCCGATGTGAATGTAACATCAATCAATCAATCAATCATGTGCCATGCCGGAAAGCGTGGGAGGTCATGACTCGCCATTTCACTCGATCACCAGTGTCGTGGATCAGCTCAGTGTTCCTGTCTCATCCATGCCATGTGGCCAAGCCATCCAGGTATTTTCCTCTCAGTCTTCCCCTTGGTCTGTTCCCTTCGATCTTGCCAGTTGTCACTAAGTTCTCCAATCCATTTCTTCTCATAACATGTCCCAAAAATTTTGACTGTCTACGTCTAATTTCTCCAATCAATTTACGATGTTCATTTGTCTCCTGTAGTACTTGGTCATTGGTTTTTCTGTCAGTCCATGGTATTCTTTGCATTTTCCTCAGAAACCACATTTCTGCAGCCATCAGATGCTTTTCAGCTTGACTGCTCATTGTCCAAGTTTCACATCCATACAAAAGAACAGGCTCTATGTATCCCCTCAACACACTTTTTCTTGTTTCAATTGACAGCACAATTGAATGTAACATGCACAATAGATAATTGATTTTTGGAAGATGAGTCTCTGGAAAAGTGAACGTAGGATGGGTCTGTGTGGCCAATTTGTGACCCTTTGAAATAAAGTTTTTTCATTCGTTAGTCTATGTTTTTATCTGGGCTCCAGTAACAGCTCGGCAGCAGCAAACACACACACAGAAACACACCCCTCCCCCATGATCAACACAGAAGACAGATTGTAGAGGAGGAACATGTTTACCTGTGTGGCTCAGCATGACACATGATGATGAGATTTCTGCCTCAGCATGGGTAGTAGAAGAGTAGCAATCTCAGTGCAGGTGAATCTCTTTAGTGCAGGTTGACAAGGGAGGCGTTACGGATGATGTAGACGAAGTCATGCTTGCACTGCAGAGGCATTGCTGCTTCATCTATCAAGGCAATGCAACTACAATGCACCACAAGCATCGTCTGAACTCAACAACATTACAGGAGATTCTTTCCAGGGCTGAGGATGAGTGTCACCGACTTTCAACGTGAAGATGCCAAGCGAGGGCTTCCGAACCTGAAAAACTAAATTTTCTCAACACGTCATGCAAAATCTTTATACAACAATCCTTCATTCAACTCAACTATGTTGTCTTCATCAAGATTCTCCTCCTCAAGGCCAGGCACCTTTTATTTCTACTCCACTATATTTTCTTCCTCGGAGGCAGCAGAAGTGCCTAAAAGGCTAATGAAAGTAGAACATTATACATAGATATATAGAGACAAATGATGCTCTCTGTCATTCGACATCAAGATAAGTCACCTGAACAAGTCAAGAAGCCTGATACGGGGGGAAATGGCACGTTGCAAGAACACCAGAAGACACATGGCAATCAAGATGTGCAGCATGGGAGCCGACAAGAAGACGAGCGGAGAGAATCTACCTGCGAGCTGCAGCAAACAACAAGAACCTCAAGCAAACTCTAACAAAGCTACCACGAGGAAGGACGATGACAACCCACCACAAATAAGAGCCAAACCTACTGAGAAGCAGAGAGAGGAGAAAGACACCAGAGTCGGAAACACTGACTTACGACAAGCAAGTGGGTTGTCAAGCGTATCAAAGTGGAGCTATCAGACGAAGAAATTCTGAAGCAGCTACGAGAAGAGAATCGAGAAGAGAATCTTCACATTCGATTCTTGAAGGCGGAGCGGCTCCTCACCTACTCTAAGATACCTACAACCTTGGCAGTGGAGACGACACAGGACAGCGAAATGCCGACCACGGTATCAAACAACAAGAAAATACAACAGCCAGAGAGATTCATCCCAAGAGTCAGTCAATGTTCCAGATGCCAGAGGGCCGGCCACAGCAGAGCAGCATGTCGCAGTAAGATGGAAATCTGCCGATACTGCACCGATCACCACGCCTTCAAGGAGTGTCCGCTGGCCAAGCTGGACATGGACTTCCGAGCACCCAACAACAAAATAAAGTGCGCCAACTGCCTGGGCAAGCATGGAGCAAGATACTTAGGCTGTCCGTACCTTCAAAGACACAGAGACATCTTAAAGTTTGCCATCAACACAAAGACACCATATAAGGACGCAATGCGGAGGTGCTATACAGCCGC
The DNA here is from genome assembly GCA_963921405.1 of Cepaea hortensis. Taxonomy (NCBI): domain Eukaryota; kingdom Metazoa; phylum Mollusca; class Gastropoda; order Stylommatophora; family Helicidae; genus Cepaea; species Cepaea hortensis. The sequence goes on along the minus strand of OY992876.1, from coordinate 307,924,439 downwards.
GGGTATATCACAAGATGAAAGAGATAACTGCAAAACCAGATAGACGAGTTGAAGAAGCAATTCAAGGCACTTATAACGCCGACTCCAACGAGCGACAATGAGAAACTGCTGGCTGAAATAAAGGAGATCCATCAAAACATCAAGCAAGAAGTGGAACTTATGGCACTGATAAAGAAGGAGAACGAAGAAATCCTACAAACCATTAAACAAGAGCGATAACTACAGAAAGCTGAATTTGAACTTTTCCAAAACAAACCAACAGAAGCCATACAAGAAACCACAGAGAAACCGCAAGATGAAAACCAAGAGCCCGAGCCTGAACCGCAAGCTAAAGCCGGAAGCCCAACCACGACGCCGAAGACATCCAAGGGGAACCAATATCTCGTCAGACATCCGAAGAAAACCGAGATGAGCACCTTGAGGACGGCATGGAGAGACCCCGAGGACCTACCTTGGAGGACTTGCTAGAATCAGCAAGGGAGCAGGCAATTGAAGAGGAACTCGCGAACAAGGAATTCAGAATCCGCTGGGAAGAAAAAGAAAAAGAAAAGAAGAAGCCCAAGAAACTCAGAGGGCAACCAATACAATACCCAGATAGAATCTATGACTGTGAGACCAGATTCAGGTACTATATAGATGACGGAGAGATCATCCCATGGCTGTCCACGGAGGAAGACTGCGAAAGAAAACAAACTTTTTATCGAAAATAAAAACAGGCGCAAGAAGGAGGAAAATGACATCGAAAAGCTCCTACGAACAATAAGAGGCAAAAAGACCAAATAAAAAGTCCTTATAAGGACTGCACCCAACCAATCCAGACGAGCAAGCACCAGCAAAGAAAACCACAAGAGGAGGCAGGCACAAAGTATAGCCACCGACCAACCCCCTAGCCGACGTCACAGACACAAATGCTTACGCAACCGAGGAGGACTACTCAGAGTGCACAAAACAAGAAACGGGGCTGAAAACCCACAAAAACCACGGCTCTCAACAATAACCACCGCTGAGGAAGCAGGTTAGACGAGACCGAATTTGGAATTTTTTTTCGAAAATTGGAATTGGAATTGTTCTCTGGTCTGTGAGGAGAAGAGAGGCATTGGAAAACATGGCTGGAAAGATCTGTGGTAGGAGAGACAGGGGCAGACTGAGAAATGACACTGGATGGACTGAGACAGTGGCATGTCAATAGAGCTGATCCAGAAAACCAGGGATCCAGACGCATAAACGCTTATACCAGTTGCCAAGACACATGATTATGCTGATAGATGTAGATGGTGAATTAAGTCATATTATAAAAGTATGCTTGGATAAATGTGGGTAATTAATGATTGGATTTAGTCTAGATCCTCACTGATGCTACGGAGTTTGTGCACTGAGCTGAGTTTCTCCGAACACAGGTTTGAGTTAGGAGGAGAACGGAGCACTTATGGGTTACATCTGTGTGCCGTGATGTTGATCCATCAACTAAACTAAACTAAACTGGATTTAGTCTACTGCTGATTAAACCCAGGGAACCGCAGTGGCATAGCAGCCAGAACGCTTGCCTGCCTAGAAAACAGTTGTGTGTTCAATCCACAATGAGGTTTATTTTTTAAATAAACCTGGGCTCCCAGGTCAACCCAACTTAAAATATTTACCAGGAAATGTCCTGGGAAGCATTGGCAGCCTGCACACTGACCACATCATACATGCAGTGCATATTATCTATACAAATATGGGGCTTTGCACCATATGCCTAATAGTCACCAAGAAAGAGGTCCTTTACTTACTAATGCAACCTATACAGAGTACCACCAACTGAGGTCCTTTACTTACTAATGAAACCTATATAGAGTACCACCAACTGAGGTCCTTTACTTACTAATGAAACCTATATAGAGTACCACCAACTGAGGTCCTTTACTTACTAATGCAACCTATACAGAGTACCACCAACTGAGGTCCTTTACTTACTAATGCAACCTATACAGAGTACCACCAAGTGAGGTCCTTTACTTACTAATGCAACCTATACAGAGTACCACCAAGTGAGGTCCTTTACTTACTAATGAAACCTATACAGAGTACCACTAACTGAGGTCCTTTACTTACTAATGCAACCTATACAGAGTACCACCAAGTGAGGTCCTTTACTTACTAATGAAACCTATACAGAGTACCACCAAGTGAGGTCCTTTACTTACTAATGCAACCTATACAGAGTTCCACCAACTGAGGTCCTTTACTTACTAATGAAACCTATACAGAGTACCACCAACTAAGTCAAGTTTTCCCTGTAGCTTTTGTAAATCTTTCAAGAATGAACGAACCAACTAACTTTATTTTCGAAGAGTTAATTGGGCACACATGCCTGTCGAACATTCTGCCCTTCTAATCTCTCTTTCATACATTGTTTCATCCATACATCACTTATGAGGCTAACCGAGAACAATAATAATATCAATATATGCAATGCACTATGAAGACATGTGAAATGTGCAAAAAAAGCATTACTACAGGACTCACTAATATTAATTGATGTGGCAATTGTTATTAGCTATGGGAGACATACTACCAACAGAAGACTGATTGTTATACTAGGGTTTCTATTATTATTATTATTATTATTATTATTAAGGGGGAAGGTAGTCTGTACTGTGATAGTGTTTGAATAGTTTGCAATTATATGTATAGAGATCTGTGATATCTTTAATTTGTTGTGGAAGATTGTTCCACAGTTGAGCTGCGGAGTACCCACTAAGCTTGTTTGAAGGAACCAGAATGAACCACTAGGGAGACAGTCATTCAAAACTATGTAGGAGGTAAGCTGGTCAGTACAGCTATATATTGTACATAAAAGAGAATGAGTGCTGATTCTTAAAAGGTGTCATATAACTATATTCACCACACTATTAACAATCCCATGCATAAAGCTAAAGAAGGGATCATGAAGTTTCCCTAAAACAAGGTTTTGATAATAACTAATATTCAACGCTCTCTGAGTTAGTTAGTTAGTTAGTTAGTTAGTCGCAGTTCCAACTTCACAGCAACGGGTCGTCCCCATTATGCTCCGTTCCTGTGCCAGTGAATATCATACAAAACGCTCCCCACCGCCCAATGTGAAAAGTGGAAAAGACTTGAGTCTCGACAAACATCAGCCCGCACAGATGCACTATGCATAATGCCGCCGCCAGAATGTCAACACAATAGTCCCCCATAAAACACCAAGTTTATTTCTGATGGAATCTGCAGCCATTTTCCCATCTGGATGTTTCCTAGATATTCACCCACACAGTCCACGAAATACAGTTCATCGTCGATGGCAGTGGCAGTCAACTCTCTGAGTGTCTTCTAATACCACATCACTGATCATCTGCCTGAATGGGTCACACATAATCAGACAATGTACAAAACCATGGGCAAAGACACATCAAGTCTGTTACAGGGTCAAAAGGTCAAGCTGGTGACCTATTTGACCTTTATTTTTGTAAAAAGGTAGTTGCAAGTCCTTTACAGGACATTACAATCAACTCCAGTATTTATTGCCCACTTGTGATTTTCCTGGCCATTCATTCAGTAGCTTGTCACTGCTTTCTGAATAGCTGGCTCTCATACCATTGTGAAAATAAATACAAAGCAATCAGCTTCCAAATCACATCACTGCTTTCTGAATAGCTGACTCTCATACCATTGTGAAAATAAACACAAAGCAACCAGCTTCCAAATTTCCTTCGAAAATACATTGTCCGGATTATCAAACTGCATTCACTATACCCAGGCCTCAGAAAACTTTACCTTGATTAAAATATGTCTAATTTCAACCAAATTAATAAATAAATGGAGTTTTGTTGCATTAACTCCTGTAACATATTACCAGGGGTAGGCAAACACAGGGAACCCGATTACTATCACACCTGGAAATGTTGACCTAGGCAAATAAATTCTCACATTCAGATCTAAAACATATTGGCCTGCACTTGCAAATAATGTGCTAGCGCCTGAATCTTTAGTTTTGTCTACCCACGCTTGTTACTGAGTAACTCTTGCATACCACAAAGTCATGTAAAATGGATCACACTTTGTGAATTACCTTACAGATGGCTTATAATTTTATTAGTTGATTAAATACATTTTTTTTAAAACTCTTTCAGTACCAAGTACTCCAAGTACTCCAGCTATTGATAATGTAATTGAGTCAGAGTATACTAAAGTACATTTAGTAATGGACTAATGAACAATTAGTAAACAGGCAAAAAATAATCCCCAGAAGCCTTGGAGATATGGTTTTACAGAAGAAGGCTGAAAAGTCATTGGATAACCAAAATGAGCAATCTGGACATTCTGAGGAAGGCTAAGCCACAAAGACAACTCATCACAAACATCAGAAAAAGGCAGTCATCATTTTTGGCCACACTAGAAGAAGACAAAAACTGGAACATATTGTGACAACCAGAAAGATTTGTAGAAAGAAAGAGGTCTTGAAAAACCACAAACAGCAATACCTCAATGAAGCCTGTATGATGTATGTCAATTCTAAGCGGAGATATTGGGACACAAAGGAGAGTTAGCAGAATCCTGAAAAATTCTTTGTTCAAGATCCCGACACTTAAATAAAAATATCTCCGCTTAGAATTGAGATACAGGCATCACTGAGGTACCGTTGGATTTGGTTTTTCAAGGCCCATCTATCTGTGGTGGTCAGATTACTAAATAATGCATTTGAAAAACATGAGCAGTATACCTACATATAGTCGTCACTGGGGTACTGTTGCACGGTGGATTTTCCAAGGCCTATCCAGCTGTGGGAGTGAGGGGGATATATGCGGGTATACAGGATTACGAACAAGAACCCCATCCATCCATCCATCCAGTGCCATGCCGGTAAGTGTGGGCGGTCTTGTTCTGCCATCTCACTCGATCACCAGAGTCGTGGATCAGCTCCGTATTTCTGTCTCGACCATGCCACAAGGCCAAGCCATCCAGGTACTTGCTTCTAGGTCTTCCCCTTGGTCTGTTTCCCTCGATCTTACCAGTTCTCACCAAGTTCTCCAGATCATTTCTTCTCATAACATGCCCAAAACCCCAGAGTCACTAAATTTGTCAAGTCCCTAGTTTGTAGTTTTCCAAAAACTGTTCTTGTAATTAAATATTTTATCTCCTGATCCTGTTATTTTTTTAACATTTAAGTTACAACTTCTATACCAGATTCTCTAGCGTACATACAAACAGTTGATGCAATAACTCCAAGGCACAGTTACAAACACAGCGAGGTACTGAGGTACCCCTGATTATCGATTGATGTCACTGAAAATGTGTCAAGTCCCTATCGGAAAACTGTTCTTGTACAAAGTTTGTCTGTTGATCCTGTTACTTTTTGTAACATTTTTAAGTTACCATTTCTCAACCATATTCTCTAGCCTTCATACAAACAGTTCAAGTAATATTAGTAATGGTAATATTATAACTGCAAGGCATAGTTGGAGTTACAAACACAGCAAGACACTCCCGATCTCACTGAATTTGCCGACTCCCTAGAACTAGAATTTACTTTAGAAACTAAAGAAAGTTGTCGTGTAGTCTGCTAAGCCTAAGAAGCGGAGTAAGCCCAATGTCTGGAGAATCACCGAAGTTGTAAACAGGCATTTCATCTGAACACGTTCCCCCATTAACACATTCTTTTTAAAATACTCATACATATCGAACACAAGATTCATTAGCTATAAACGGTTCTAAAAATTGAAGAAGAAGAACAAAATGATCTACTAATTCTTGCCGAAACTTTCTTGAACTCAACCTCGGCCATGTTATTTTTGGAGCAGGTAACATTTCAAGTTCCGACCAATCAGAAGCCAGGGTTTGTGTGGGGTGATATTTCGTCACTGTAGCACTCCATGTTATCTTCGCATATTATCTTTTTTTTTTTTTTTTCATTCATCATCATCATGTTGTAAAAGATCTTGTTATCTCCCCCAACACTTCAATGAGGAATATGGAGGAAGGGAAGAAGAAAAGATCATCATGTAGCAGGTCCTTTACATAACGTCGTTCTCACCGAAAAGCCTCTTGTCATTTCTCCTGTAACATGCACCCTACTGTCACAAATGTGTCTGCTATGCTATGTCTTGTGTGTCTTAGCCGGTCTCCATTGTTAAGGTCTTGCGGATGCGATTTGTGTGTGTGTTTTTCGAAACACAGCTACAACCAGTTTGGCAGCAGACCGTGTCGCACTGATTTAACGTGATGGTATGGGAGCCGGTCGTTCAGAAAGTAATGGCAGACTAATGAACGTAAACTAGCCAAGACATAAATAACAGCAGTGCTAGTGTGGTGTTGACAGCCATGTCCGGTTAATAGGATATGCAAAAAACAAAACAAAAAAAAAATTCTTGTGTCCATCTTCATGCTGGTCGACCGCCGCCTCTTTTACCATGAACTATGCCTTCCACCAATATTCTATTTTTTCATTACTTACTACCGAATATTGAAATAAAAGAATCGACAGCATTGCAGTCGGGACATTTCGAAACACCCCCCCCCCCCAGTGGCGTGCAGAGGGGGGTGTGGTGCGACGGCCCCGGGCATCCAGCCGAGAGGGGGGCATCCAGTTAGGGAGAGGGGGCAACACTGTGGAGTCGGGGGGAAGGAGGAATGAATGAGGTAAAGAACAATTTAGGGGCATCCAATCAAGGGGTTGGCCCCGGGCATCAAAGAACCTCTGCACGCCACTACCCCCCCCCCCCCCTTTTCAAGAGAGGCAAAAATTAATTTCATTTTCGTGCCAGGGCATGTGGGTGTACAAGGAAATAGCAGGCTGACAGGCTTGCAAGTAAGGCTGCTGAGGAGGCGGAAGAGCCATGAACAAGGCTGATATACTGAATGCTCTATGAGAAGTAAGACGCTTGCGAGAAGCAAGTGATGATTGAATCTGCAACTATGGTCAGAGTGCGAGAACAGCAAGTTAAAAGAGGTGTGGCCAGACAAGAGCACTATGCGGGAAGCCAAAGAAGGTTAGTAAACCAACAGAGAACTGGTGTCGTAAGCCGCTATACGCTGCGGGATTTACTGAAGAGGGGATCCGAGCACTTATGGACTGAATTGTTCGATGTGTAATGAGGATGATCTGTCGACTCACTAACTAATTAACTAACTAGCTAACTAACTAACAAACTTCAAAAGTCACTGAAAAGGTCTCACGCTGATTATTCCAGTAGCAACTTGATTAAACGTCCACCTGGTTTACCTTACATAGATACTCCGTCTGTTCTGCTGCACTTTCCAGCTGCTTCCAGAGAGTCTTCACCACATCACCTTCATCATAAAGTAATTCTCTATCCAGCGGATAGTACATAAATAAACACACATGTATCGTTTGGCGCACATAGAAGTGAGAAGAAGGAAGAAGAGACTAGAGGACGCACTAGACAACATAAAAATTGAAAGCTATAGTTACTGACCGGGATTCGAACCTGTCAATTCCAAATGACGACGCTCCTCCCTGCAGGTGCAAATGTACTTCAACGCATAAGCTGAGGAGTGCTGCCAATTTAACTATTCGAGAAGTCATAAGACATGATGATATCAGACAGACAGTAATCAACACCATGTGTCACATATATTGAAAGACAGAAGATGAAATGGTTCTGCCATCTCATTAGAATGCAACACCATCAACTTACTGGTGCTACTTCATAGAAGATGTGATACAAGAGCAAGAGGACGCCCGAGAAGAAAATGTATGACCACATCAAAGACAGCGCCACTCACCAGGCGCTGGAACGCTAACTATCCTTTCCCCTCAACGCGCCGTACAGAGTTTGAGGTACAACAACTGATCCAGAGTAATACACATAATGGTGACATATTGATCTATACTGATGGGTCAGTGGTGAGAAACAAACAGAGTGCTTGGGGTTCCATTGCGAAGGCTAATGGACGATTCTTGAAAAAGGAGAGTATGGCATATGAGGCTACGACTTCCAGCATGAGAATGGAGGTTGAAGCTATCACAGCGGCATTCCGTTGGTTAGAAGAGACTACTGTAACACACTGTTTTCATCACGTACTTATGAAGTATGCTTAGTAAAGTGGAGAAAGGAATGTTTCGTGTGGAATGGCTCACCTCGCATCAGAGGTCACAGATTGTAAAATTTGTATGAATTTTTTGCCCTGGCCATGTGGGAATGCATGCGGAAAGAACAGGCTGATAGGCTGGCAGGGAGTGCACATCTTGGTGGTCGATTACCTATGGACAAGAGAGAGGTGGTCGTGCGCCCGTGGGACCAAGTGGAGAAGGTGGAGGAAAAGACTGAAAACCTGTTTATGGAAAGGATGAGATTGCTGGGGATTGGCAGGTGCTTTGTTACTGGTAGTCTCGAAACTGAAAGGGAAGACCAGGAGAACTTTCAATCAGATAGCGGTGGGAACGATTAGTAGTGTGACTCTTCGCTGGCTGTTGAACAAGGGGACGGAGAGCATAGGGGAATGGCCTGAGGGCAGTGATGTTGGTTCTTAGCTCAGCTCAACCCAGCTCAATTCCTCTCAAGGCCTGTCATCAAAGGTAGAAGATGATGATGATGGTTGATTTATGAACCGGAAGTAAAAGCGTGAGAAGAGCAGAAGTGAAAAACCGCCCTGTTGGTTTGAGAAGCGAATCCATTTTCACTTTTAGTACTTTTACCGGTTGTACAAGATGTAAGTCTTCACCGTCTTTTGTTATTGTTGTCGAACTACAGACAATGATTTGTCAAGACCGATATTAGTAAATGTATCAGAAGAGAAATGGAAAACGTCCTGTTGGTTTGAGAATAGTTTTATTTTACTCACCTCAGAGATAGTGTATATATATATATATATATTGCCATGCCATATATAAATTATAATATTTAATCATATATATATACTTTAAACAGTTTAGTTTTTACGAAGAATAAGTGTAGTCAGTCGTCATTTGCAATGTCTTTATTCTTTGTTAAACTGCAAGCAGTGATTCGCGAGGACGATATTAATAAATGTATCGTAATCAGTAAATTGTATACTTAACTTACATAGCTTACCTTTCGTTCGTTTCATTCATTCGTGATTTCAAGTTGTTAATTACGTTAATGTTATTGGTTATTAAATTGAAATAATTCAGCTTCTATTCGATTATGGCCGACAATGTCTTCAGTTCCTACACAGTGTTTTTCATATTGTATAATCAGGTGAAGATGTTAAGATATGCCACAACGACTGATCTTCTTTCACATGTATTGGAGTGATTACAGCGTTTAGTACACGACTCTTCTTCTTCTTCTTCTTCTTCTTCTTCTTCTTCTTCTTCTTCTTCTTCTTCTTCTTCTTCTTCTTCTTCTTCTTCTTCATCATCATTATCAGGTGCCACGTCTGAACAGACATCGGCTATCATGACTCTCCAGTGCTGTCTGCCATCTGATAATTTGATGGAGTTGGTGACGATTATAATTGTTAACCCCCCCCCCCTCATCTCTCTATCTCTCTCACTCACTCACACATACACACACACACACACACACACACACACACACACACACACACACACACACACACACATCCAAAAGTAAGCATCTTATCGGTTAAATAATGAAAATATCGGGAAAATTGGTAAATAAGTTTTATTTTTACCCAAACAAAAATGTTTGTCTTTCCAGCTAAACATACCAGTTGGCAAAATGGGAATGCATTGGGGTGACATGTGCAGGAATGTTCGTGGCATCATCACATTCAGTCTGTCACCATATGAGCAAAAGGCCTTCCACAATGTGTTCCGCAAAGGTTTCCCAAATATGATCAGAAGAATCAGGAGCCAGATTTTTATAGTTGCACCACGTAAGTATGTAATTAATTTCTTTGCCACAACCTCCAACGGTGTCTGCCATGGGCTGAGGAAGTATGGGGATCTATCTTGGCATTCATTAATTCAGTGGCATGTCTTTTGCAGAACCTCGCTCCCATAACAACCTTCTGAACAACTTCTCGATCTAAGCAAGATGTCCTGCGTCCGATACACCCATCTGGCGATCATCCACCACATCCTGCACCCATCTTCTCTTTGGCTTTCCTCTTCCTCTCTTCCCGGGCACATACTCCTCCATTATTGTTCTTTCCAAACTTTCATGATGTTTCAAGTGACCAACATATTTCAATTTTCTGTGTTCTATCGTCTTAAAAATGTCGTTTAAAAGTCGACAGGATCGACTTCATTGCACCGGGATTTTATCCCATATGGCTCAGTCTCTTTCTGCAGCGCGTAAAGCGTCGCACAAAGCACGAACTCCGTAGCCCCAGCGACGACCCTCAGGAGTCTCCAAAAAAATTAACCACTTCGCCACGACGACTTCCGTCATTTATCGTCTTTAGTATCCAACCTTCTTCAGTATTCAGTTCTTGCCGTATGGACTCATTTGTTCTTTTCTTTACCCAAGATATTCTTAGAACCTGTCGATAACATTTATATTCAACGGCATGTATGCGCTGTTCAGCTTGTTTAGTGTCCAGATCTCACAGGCGTTTGTTGCAATGGTAAAGATGCATGCTCTTAAAAATCTAATTTGGCATAGGGCTGGTAATTTTTCCAAGAACCACTGGTATCTTAAGATATCTCACGCCCCGCAAATATCTTGAGCAGTGAGATCGGATGCCTAGCCTTCATGGAGAGGAGCAAAACAGCAGGAGGTCATGTAAAGCAAGCTGTGTACGTTGAAAATCCCATTGCCGTTGGAAATCGTAAAGAGTCATAAAGCTGTTGTCCTAGAAAGAATACCTACCCAGGGGTGGGTAGTGCACATGATCTTAGATGAAATCTGCCTACATGAACCAGGTTAGTTGCATATCCTTTACAGGACATCACAGTCATTCCAAGCATATTTTGGCTTAGTGTGATTTCTTCGCACGTTTACGTTCAGTAGTTTGCCTTTGCTTTCTGAACGACCGGCTCTCACACCATTGTATGAAAACCAACACAAGGCGGTCTGTTGCCAAATCGCGCACAGCTGTGTTTCGAACGCGGATTGCTAATTGCGCCTGTAATCCATTCACCACGGAGCAAGCCACAGATGAAGCAATCCTGACAGAAATGACTGTTAGAAACTGACACTCTGACCTTCTAGGGGCACACATAGATGTGGCACAGTCCCCTCAAAAGAGGATTGAAGAAGAAACAACCTGTGAGGTATTGTCGGATATGGGTTTGATTGATGGCTCAACCCCACAGAGATAAATGATGAAAAATCATTTTTCCCCATGTGATCCTGCCCGTTTAATTAATTTTGTTGTCCTGACTCAATTGTTGAGACCAGAAATAGAGTTTTAGAGAACCAAGGAATACCTTTAGGAAATACTGAAAAAGTTGTACTCCCTTTTATACCCAATTTATTCCCTATGTGGTTCCTTGCCTCTCCTCTACCAACTAATTAATTCTATCTAGGGTAATTTAAAACAATTTGATTATGACAAGTAAAATACAATCAATACATGACATGACCTTATTTTTCTTTGTTGATTTAATACACATAAATATGGATTTTGTAAAGTGCATTCAAAATTACAATTTCCTGTCATAGAAATAAGGACATATACATATACATTAAATATTACAGACTTGATGTGCCCATGATCAGGTAGATAATTAACCGTTTAGATTTTTCTCAGTGGCCTGTAAAGCTAATCTTTTACTGGTCTGGATGATCTGAAAAAAAGAATTGTCTCCAATCAGGATTCTCCACTTCCAGCTTTGGGAATCACTCTGGCTATCATCAATTGTAGTATTATTTATTGTTCCTGGGTGTAGTAGAACATAAGTTGGCTCTTGTTTTCCTTTGTCTTGGCAGGTACTTATTTTAAATAAAGATTACCTCTCCTATGAGACAAATGGAATGGTTGCAGGTAGATAAGGTTCGACGCTACTCTGTCAAGGGCATCACTCAACCATGTGCTCACTCAACAGGTGCTGCCTTCAAACTTCACCAAGTCAGGTCTGGATTGACATGAATAAGACCACTACCTTCATTTAAAATGAATTTCTTCCACACTTCGGCGCCAGGCTTCAGATTTTTCTCAGTGCGATGTCGAGGGCTGATGTTTTTCTTCCTATCTAACTTATACTAAATTATCTTTGCTAAGTTGATTTTGAAGAGACTATCACTCCCTTCCTCATCCTATCTCTCCTGCGTCGTGTGTGTGTGGGTTAGTTCACAAAACAGACAGATTTTCTCCCGCATTGGCTTATATTTAGATTCATTGTTCCGGTGGTGACGTCACAATGGGTCGATGAAAAAGTCGGATTATCACTGCAGGGAATGAGCGGTGTCGAACTATTTTTATTGCCTGGAATTATTTTAGTGCATGTTACTCTTGTGAAAATATATATCACATGGCTCCCCTCTCAGACTGTTGTTCGCCTGAAGAACAGTAGCTTTGAGCAAGCGTAACAAGCTTATAATTCCTCTAATTCTTGTACAGACTCTTCAATAGGATGTCTGCTGAGAAAGTCTGCTCCTACATTCATCTTTCCTGGAACATATTCAACTTGAAATGAATATGGTTGTAGAAGTAACGACCATCTCATTAGTCGAGCGTTTAAGTTTCTGGATGCTGCCAGGAACGTGAGAGGTTGAGGATCGCACTGTATTGTGAAGTGTTTCCCATACAGGTACGCCTGAAACTTCTCTACTGCCCAGACTAAAGCTAAACATTCATTTTCAATGGTAGAATAATTGCGTTCGGCTGAATTCAATTTTCTACTGGCATAGGCAACTGGAAAGAGCATTGATTTATCCTCATCCATTCCTTGTAATAAGGTGGCACCAATTCCTATGTTGCTTGCATCCGTCCTAAGTATCCAGGATCTGGTAGATGAAGAACTGGTTTTGCTGTTAAAGCTTTCTTTAACTCCGCGTACGCTTTCTCGCAGTCAGCAGACCAAACAACCTTTTCTGGTTCCCCTTTCCGAGTGAGATTTGTCAACGGAGATGCGAGGGAATTGAAGTTTGGGATGTATCTTTGGTAAAATCCACAGAGAGATACAAAAGATCGAACATCCTTTTTGGTTCTGGGTCGCAGTGCATTTCTTAGTTTCTCCACATTACCATCATGAGGTTGCATTTTTCCTTGAGATATTGTGTGTCCCAAAAAGTCTAATTGCCTGAACCCAATCTGGCACTTCTTTGGTCTTGCAGTCAACCCCACTTCTTTCAGGCGGTTGAACAGTATCTTCAATGTCTCAAGATGTTCCTCGAATGTTTCTGTAGCAATCAGGATGTCATCCATGAAGTTGCTAAGACGTGGATTTTCCAATGGTCCTAAAAGTTTCCTCATCATGCGAGTGAAGACACTAGGTGCATTGCTTAATCCGAAAGGAAGAACGTTAAATTCATAGTGTCCATCAGGAGTGCTGAGGCTAACCACGGTCTAACTTCCTTTTTCACTGGGATTTGATAATATCCTTTGCTGAGATCTATCTTTGTGAAGTATTTTTCTCTGTTGAGGCTGGTGAAAAGTTGATTCTGATCTGGCAGTGGTTCCGGTTGGAACTCTGTCACCGCATTCAGCTGCCGATAATCAATGCATAATCTATGTTCACCATTGGGTTTCCTCAATAAAACTACACTTGCATTGTAAGGTGATTCAGAAGGTGATATTATCCCAGCTGAAAGCAATTGTTGAATTTCATCTTTGAGAGATTTGGCTTTGGCGTATGGAACAGGGTAGGTTTTGACTCGCGCAGGTGTTGTATCCTTCAACTTCATGTCGAATTCTTCAAGATTTGTTAATCCTGGCTTGTCTGTTAGTATCTCTGCATAATTCTCTAAGCACTCTCGAATCTGCTGCTGCTGATCCGTCGTTAATGTTGAACTAATGTCCACATCTCGATAAGTCTCGTTGAATTGCAGTGGATACTCCACTCCCATTGAGTTTCCATGCTCAACTTCTGTTGCTACGGCCATTGCTATCAAATGTGCTGTCTCGGTGGGGGGTCTCTCGTTGTACTTCCGTAACAGGTTGAGATGAAAGATTTTCTCTTTCCCCTTTATAGCGATCTTGTAGTTTGTTCTGGGAATTTTCTCCTTTACTACATAAGGTCCTTTCCAACCGATTTGCAACTTGTTTTGACTTGTGGGAAGAAGTAATAGTACTTTTTCTCCCACCAGTAACTCTCTATCTTTCGCTTTCTGGTTGAAATTTAGGGCCATTCTACGTCGTGCTTGTCGTAGGTTGCTTGCGGCTAATTTCCAGCCAAGTTGAAGTCGTTGTTTTAACTCTTCCACATATGCGGATGCAGTCACAACAGTTTCATCAACTGAATCATCAGTCCAGGTACGAAGTAAAGCTTCTAATGGTCCCTTAATTGGACGACCAAACAACAGTGTTGCTGGTGCAATTCCCGTAGATTTGTGTGGTACCTCGCGGTACGCAAAAAGTGCTGCCGGAATGTATGTATCCCACGCCTCTGGTTTTTCTTGAGCTAGTTTCTTCAAGATGGTTATTAGTGTCCCATTAAATCTTTCCACAGCTCCGTTTGAAGCAGGGTGGTATGGAGAAGTACATATCTGCCTAGATTGGAACATTCTAAACACTTCCTCCATCAACTTTCCTTTGAACTGAGATCCGTTGTCAGTCAGGATCCGGATTGGAAATACTAATCTTGTAAATATTCCGAGTAGAGCTTCTGCTACATGCTTGGAATCACTCGAAGGCATCGGCACAGCTTCCGCCCACATCGAGCATGTGTCTACTAGTGTTAGTATGAATCGATTCCTCTTCTTTGTCAGGGTGAGAGGTCCGACTATGTCCACAGCCACTTTCTCGAATGGTGTGCCAGTGATGGGCATTTCCCCTAATGTCGCTGGTGGTGTCCAGTGCTTTGGGGCTACTCTCTGACATTCTGGGCATGATTTGACATATCGTTGAATGTCCGCGTTTATTCCAGGCCAGTAGTAGTGAGTTGAGATTCGTTGCATGGTTGCGTTGATTCCCATATGTCCGCTAAACGGCATACTATGTCCCATCTCCAGTATTTGTGTTCTGTAAGTAGTTGGAACAACCAGTTGAGAATACTCTTGTCCTAACTTTCCTGCCTTTCTGTGAAGAATTCCATTCTTCATGTAGAGATCACCCTTCCCAGGAGGTGTATGTGATTTTGGCAACTTACGGAAGCACGTCCCAAGTGAACTATCTGTTGCTTGGGCTTGTTTTAAATCTTCGGGCTGAAGATTTGCTGGTGTCGTAGTCGTTGGAGTTTCCTTGGCCTGTTGGCGCGTAGTCACCGCTGATGCTATCATTGGCTGTACTGGTTCTCCTAAAAAGACGTATCGACATCCAAGCATGACAGGGTAGATTGGATCTTCCATGAACGCTGCTCTGATTTCTCCTGTAACATAGCGTGAAGTTATGCTGACCTTGGCAACAGGAAGTGTCATAGGTACGGAACTTTTCAGAAATCCCTGTATTTCGACGGTTTCATCTGTAACTTGCTCTGGGTTTACCAATGAGGCTTGTACAATTGCGTCGAAAAATAAACCTGTATCATAGAGACATTCCACTGTCCATCCATTCAGGTTGACAGATTCTATGACTGGCAGTTTGAAGTTGGTGTTCCGTTGCGTGTCCCTATTGGAATAAGCATTATGGTTCCTTCTCGCTGCTTTAGGTTTTACTGCACATGCTGTGGTAAGAGGTTGAGGCTTCTTTTTGCAATCCCTTGTGTTATGAGCATGATTTTTACAATGGCTGCAGTAGAGCTTCTTCTCCCACTTGAACTGCTGGTTCTGATTTGTAGTGGTCTTATTTGATCCATTCGATCCATTTGGTTTGCTGGATTTCGGTTCTCCTTTATCTTTGGTCTTCTGAGGGAATTCGCGAGGAAGATTATTGGTATTTCGTTGATTACCTCCCGCCTCTTTCTGCGACTTTTCATATCTCTCGGCCAAAGTAATGATAGACTTCAATCTCTCAGCTCCATTCTGTGTTAAAAATGCTCTCATGTCCTGAGACATTTTCTGTTTGAGTTGATCTATCAGAATCATTTCTTCTAGATCTTGGTAGGTTTCCTCAAATCTAGACATGGTACGCCATTTGTTTAGGTAGGATCTTAGTCTTTCTACTTATTGAGAGAAGTTCTCTCCAGCTTCCTTCCGAGCAGTCCTGAACTGTTTCTTGTAGTTCTCTCCGTCTATCTCGAATCTGGCTAATAAGGCTTGTTTTAGGATGTTATAATTGCCCAACTCCTCCGGTCGTATCCTAGAAAATACTTCGTAAGAAATTCCGCGAAGTCCTTGTGACAATTTAACTGCCCATTTGGTCTCCTCCAGTCCGCACATCACACACATCCTCTCGAATCTTGATAAATAATGTTCGATGATGTCTGTTTGTTCATTGAAAGGTTCCAATGGAAAAGACATGGCGTTCACTTGAACTGAAGCTGCTTCCCCTGGTGGTTCAGCTGAAGATCTACTTTGATCTGTTGAGGGATTCTGTTGGTTCATGATTTCCAGTCGTCGTAACTCGGTTTCATTGTCCAACTTCCTCATTTCCAGTTCATGTTTTTGTCTTCTCTCTTCTTGTTCTCTGTTTGCCTGTCTATCCTTCTCCTTATTTTCATTCTCCGCTTGTAGACGTCTTTCCTCCTTTTCCTTCTCAGCTTGTAGACGTCTTTCCTCCTTTTCCTTCTCAGCTTGTAGACGTTCATGTTTCTCGAATTCCTCGCTAACATACTGAGCTAACTCCTTACCTGTTAGGTCGCACTGCTTACCAGTCTCCGTGAAAGATTTCTCAGTCTGGCGGTGTCTGCCATTCTTACCTTTTTCTTGTCTTCTCTGAAGGTGAATACGCCTGTATACCTGGAGAATAGACTTTAAGCAAAGCACGTATGTCTGATTAGAGTTATCTACCTACTTTATCAATATCTAATGATATGATAACTCTGACTAGGTGAATGTTACTATCCTAACCTGCTATATTCTACTTTCTAATTAAAGAAATACCCGGACTTAGCCCCCAACTTGTCGGATATGGGTTTGATTGATGGCTCAACCCCACAGAGATAAATGATGAAAAATCATTTTTCCCCATGTGATCCTGCCCGTTTAATTAATTTTGTTGTCCTGACTCAATTGTTGAGACCAGAAATAGAGTTTTAGAGAACCAAGGAATACCTTTAGGAAATACTGAAAAAGTTGTACTCCCTTTTATACCCAATTTATTCCCTATGTGGTTCCTTGCCTCTCCTCTACCAACTAATTAATTCTATCTAGGGTAATTTAAAACAATTTGATTATGACAAGTAAAATACAATCAATACATGACATGACCTTATTTTTCTTTGTTGATTTAATACACATAAATATGGATTTTGTAAAGTGCATTCAAAATTACAATTTCCTGTCATAGAAATAAGGACATATACATATACATTAAATATTACAGACTTGATGTGCCCATGATCAGGTAGATAATTAACCGTTTAGATTTTTCTCAGTGGCCTGTAAAGCTAATCTTTTACTGGTCTGGATGATCTGAAAAAAAGAATTGTCTCCAATCAGGATTCTCCACTTCCAGCTTTGGGAATCACTCTGGCTATCATCAATTGTAGTATTATTTATTGTTCCTGGGTGTAGTAGAACATAAGTTGGCTCTTGTTTTCCTTTGTCTTGGCAGGTACTTATTTTAAATAAAGATTACCTCTCCTATGAGACAAATGGAATGGTTGCAGGTAGATAAGGTTCGACGCTACTCTGTCAAGGGCATCACTCAACCATGTGCTCACTCAACAGGTGCTGCCTTCAAACTTCACCAAGTCAGGTCTGGATTGACATGAATAAGACCACTACCTTCATTTAAAATGAATTTCTTCCACACTTCGGCGCCAGGCTTCAGATTTTTCTCAGTGCGATGTTGAGGGCTGATGTTTTTCTTCCTATCTAACTTATACTAAATTATCTTTGCTAAGTTGATTTTGAAGAGACTATCACTCCCTTCCTCATCCTATCTCTCCTGCGTCGTGTGTGTGTGTGGGTTAGTTCACAAAACAGACAGATTTTCTCCCGCATTGGCTTATATTTAGATTCATTGTTCCGGTGGTGACGTCACAATGGGTCGATGAAAAAGTCGGATTATCACTGCAGGGAATGAGCGGTGTCGAACTATTTTTATTGCCTGGAATTATTTTAGTGCATGTTACTCTTGTGAAAATGTATATCACAGGTATAGGTCTGCAATAATTGCTGAATGTACATGTGTACTTTTGGTTGTAGCTATATCATTCCTATCTTCTGCTTATTTTCTTCTCATGATCTGCTACAAGTCCTTTGGATTCACATCTCTCTCTCTCTCTCTCTCTCTCTCTCTCTCTCTCTCTCTCTCTCTCCCTCTCTTCTCTTGTGCACAGAGGGTACTTTATGCACCATGTTATTCTCAAAGTGTTTAAACTAACCTGTTTCCCCAAAAAGTACAGATCTAGGGTGTATCCAGCATAAAAAATTGGGTGTTAGAGATTTTAAAAGAATTGTAAAATGAAAGTCATAGCAAGTTTTTAACAATCTTACTGGTTTCTTCTGTTCTCTCTTTGCCATTTGTGTCCACATCCTCATCATCGTCATTCAGTGCCTTACTAGCTGATCGTGGGCTATCATACCTTTCCACAAATTGCGCTCTACGACAAGTTAGTTTACATCCTATACAGGACGTCACAATCAACACCAGCATTATGTGCTGTTGAGATCTCTTGGCTAGTTTACGTTCAGTAGTTTGTCATTGCTTTCTGAACGACAGACACCCATACCACTCCGTAAAACACCAACGTAAGTCGGTCTACTGCCAAATCGTCCGCAGCTATGTTTCGAACGCGGGTATGCGGGATTACGAACTGCGTCCGTAACCATTCGCCACGGAGCGAGCTTACATGGCTCTTCGACAAGATGGATCACTTCGTTTGTTGACTCCCCTCCGTGCCGTGACACAAGACTGTCAAGATTTTCTCATGCTGTCTTTGTCTATCTCACTTCCACAAATCTTTCCGGTTGTCACAACATGTTCCAGCTTTTGTCTTCTTATAATGTTGCCAAATAATGATGGTTGCTTCTTTTTGATGTTTGTGATAAGTCCACAGACCAGTCCAAATTTCCTTGTTTCTACTCTGCCTTATGCCGGCTTCCTGGCGTAGAGGTTAGCGACTTTTCTCCGTATTCTCGTATACTCTCGTAAGTAACGTGACGACGGTGAGAATCAGCAGTGGTTCGAATCGCGTCGGTAACTTAGGGGTATGTGAGCCGGCCGCTCAGAAAGCAATGGCAAACTACTGAGCGTAATCTTGCCAAGAAATCAACATACAGCCGAAAGATGCTGATGTTGACAGCGATGTCCTGTAAAGGATGTGCAAAACAAACTCTGCCTTATATAATTGTGTTCTTATATTTGTCCAGTCTCTCTGCCTTTTTAAATTTAATCTTTTTTTCAAATGTATCCACATATCTATCCAGTCTTCTTTGCTTCTATTCTGGATTTTTCGACTGCCCACCCATATCTTTCCAATGTCCCTGATTTATTTTATTCTATCTTTTTTTTCAGTTGTGTCCTAGTATCTAAAATAAAATAATTTCCTTGTCTTATTCTACTTTGTATTTTTTCAACTTTATGTGTCATCCATATCTATCCGGTCTCTCTGGCTTCTTCTAACCACTTTACTTCTTCTGACTATACGCCTGTGTGTGTATATATATATATATATATATATATATATATATATATATATATATATATATATATATACATAATCTCCCTGACTGCTTCTATTCTGTATTATTCATCTGTGACCCTATAAATATCCAGTCTTCATTGCTTTTTATAGTCTGTATTTTAAAATGTGTAGCAATATCTTTCCAATCTCCTTGGTTTTATAGTCTGTATTTTAAAATGTGTCCCAATATCTTTCCAATCTCCCTGGCTTATTCTGTTGTATATTTTCAACTGTGTCTCTGCGACTGTATAATCTTCCTTCTTCATGTTCAGGTATCCTTCAGATCCTCTCATGGTTCTTCTTGATCTTCCAATCCTTCTATTCTCCTGTGAACTCCTGGGACCTTGTGTAATGCTCCTGTTTCCCCCTTCCCTTATCAAAGTAAATTTTCTATCAATTTCCCCCAACCAGGAAAGCTGTGTAGTCTGGGCGGCTGAATAAAACCCCAGCAGACCGGAGAGGAGGATGTCAGCTGAAGTTGCCTTCAGGAGTGTGAAAATGATTGAGAAATCATGCTATTATTCCAGGTCAATTTAGACAATCCTCAACGATGAGGTTCCAACACAAGATCATGTTAACAAACTGCTTCGCTTGAGCAGGTTGAGAGCCTATGCTGCACTGGGAAATGAAAGACAGAAGAAGACAGTCCTACATTCTTCTTTGAAAGTCATACATTTATACCCGTTGCATTTTCCCCCGTGGGAATCAGTTGTGATTCAGGGACTGAAGGACTTAATATCTTTCAGTTCTCCGTCTATCCTGTAACTCCCATCAGAGAATAGGCCCTCTACCAGCTCACGCCAACACAATATCACCAGCAGCTAACTCCATATTCTCCCCATATGATTCACCCCTATATTTAGTTCTCTTCTCCGTAAGTGTTTAGGACTCCTTAACTTCATTTGCTCTGTTAGTTTCAGTGGGAAGACTTTCTAGTTGTACTATTCTCATGCCCGCCTCAATAGAATCATGTATGGTTCTGTCGCCCAGCTACTGAGCAGAGTGCATGGAGTGACACTGTGAGCTGTGGATTTCGAGTGGAGTGCTTTTACATCTGTCCGTGGTTGTTTGTATCGTGAACAGCATGCTCAGAAAAATGGCTGCCATCCGGTTACTTAACTAACTCGGTTTGTCTTATGCAGTAATGTGTGGGTGCTGGTTTTTTAGTGACTGCCGATTCAATCGACAATGAACTGTATTTTTTCTTGGCTTTTGTGTTGGCATTCTGGCATCGGCCTTATGCATAGTATACCTGTGCTGGCTGTTGGTTTGTCAAGACTCTTGTCTGCTCCACTTGTCTTGTGGGGAAGTGAGGAGCATTTTGTGTGATATTCACTGGCGCAGGAACGGAGCATTATGGAGACGACCCTGTGCTGTGAAGTTGGAACCGCGACTATTCTCGTGTTTTCTCATTGCGAGTCCTATCGAGTGGCAGCATCTTTTCTTCATCTCTTGATTCACTTGAATCTGTGAAGTTCTCTCCCTAAGCTCCACATTTGTGAATCTGTCATACAATTTAGTCCTGTTATTCTGCACTGGTACCAGCCAATGAATGTTTGTAGTTTATTTGTAATTGTCTTGTCTCTAGCTATAAATGGTAGCACAACATCTTGTCTGAGAATAGATTTAGAGGCATTCACTGTGGCATGGCGTTGGTTGGAGGGCAAACAGCACACACATTTGATCCTGACTGTAACGGACTCTCATAGGATGCGGAGAAGGTTGAAGACGGGCTTATTCGTGCAGTGTGGCATGTTTCAATTAAAAAATCAAAGATAGGGACTGTTGGATCTTTTCCCCAGACGTTTCCTCCTCCTCCTATTTGTTGTTGTTCTTCTTCTTTCTCTCATTCCTTCTCTTATTTATCCTCTTCTTTCTTCTTCTTCCTCCTCTCCCCTCACCCCCTTCTCCTTCTTCTTCTGCGTTATTTCTCAGATGTCAAATCCAGATTCAAATATAAACTATTTTGTTAGCCTCCTGTTAGTATGTAAATAAAACTTGCTTTGTTTTTTCCTCCAGCTTTTGTTGTTGGGTATCTGATTTATGACTGGGCTGAAAGAAAACACGAGCGACTCCAGCGTAAGAACCCCAGAGACAAAATGTGTGCTGCTGAGTAAGCAGATAGCAGGACATCTAGTACATTTTGTGACTGATGTATCTATCTGTCGATAACTTTGTGTGAATTACGTATTTTATCAAACATCGTGTTGAATATATTAATTACGTACATTATCAGAATTGTATTGAATTTGTGAATTACACTTTTGAATTAATTAGTTGTGTTGTTATATTTGTGAGTTATTTTATTGATTTTATGAATTAAAGGCAAGGATACTGTCACTGCACCAGGTTTGATCCCATATGGCTCTGCCTCTTTCCGCAGAACTCTACTTTGAGTGACAAACCCCAGGAGTCTCTGGGACAAAAATGCACTCATCAATCAAATAACGGAGTCTAAAAAGAAACCCACGACCTTTAGACAAGGCGGCGTGATCATTTTGCCTTGCGATTAGAATGAAACGCTTAAATTAATGAGTTGTGTTGTTATGTTTTTTTTTAAATAGTTATTTCGTTAATGTTATGAATTATGTTGATGAATTTAAAAGACTTTGAGTTATATATGTTTTATTTGTTTATATATCAGTATACATTTTCACGAGTGCGTCTGTAGCGTAGACATTTGCTTGTGGGTCAAGGGTTCGAGTTTACATTGAGGTGGATTTTTACAGTTGACATGGGTTCCCAGGTTGACCTAACCTGAAATGGGTACCAGACAATGTCTTGAGAAGTGACAGCCGCAAACATGAGATGAATCACATCATTCCTGGAGTGCTGACTGGTTTAAAGATATGGGTCTAGCACCTTATGACTAAGGTGCCTTAAGGTGTTTAAAATGGTCCTTTACTTTTTCTTACTTATACATTTTCCGTAATGTTTGTTGATTTACAATCTTAATTTATTAATAACGTTTCATCATCTTATGTGTGGTATATTATTGTGTCGTTAAATATGTTCTCTACTCGGTGGTACAAGTTAACCTAATGCTGTTGCTTTTCCTTAGGTGATAATGTGTCTTATTTACTAAGGTTGTCTTTCTTTTTCTATCATGGGGTATACCTTTTGGTTAAGGTTTGTCTTTTCTCTTCTATTGTGTTGTCATGAGGTACTTTAAGGGCTGATCAAGCATTTTTCCTCTTCTACCTTGTAGTGTATAGGAACCTTAAGATCTTTTAATCTGTCCTTCTCTATTAAAATGTGCGTGGCGATATTTAGGCTATGTTTACTTCTTTTCCATTTTTACAATATGGTCTCAGAACAGTTTCATGTTTCGTCAGCTTTTCTGACAGCTGCTTCTTATGTGTGATAGTTTTCCAATGAAAGGGACCTAACCATTGTAGAAAAATGGCTCATAATCAGCATTATATCTCAGTAAATTATATTAATTTGGTCATAGTAAATACCAGAGTGGCTTAAAGAGAACAGTAATGAAACGCAAAGTTCCTGGAAGATGAGGCAAGGTTGACCAGCACAAAGATGGGCACAGGATTTTGAAGAAACCTTGGCCATGAAAATGCATGAGGCAGTGAATTGAAAGATGGAAGTCTTGATGAGAGCAGTGTTGTGTAGAGTACCTTCTAGAGGGGGATGATAGCCATGTGGTTTAGAGGCATATATGATTTTGTTTAGTCTTTCTTCTTCTTTATTGTTAAATATCCTTCCTCTTCTTCATATGCCTGGTCTGGAGGAGATATCAGCGATCATGACTCCATTCCTCTGTCATCTGATATTTTGATGGAGTTAATGTTGTTTATATTATTATTATTTTCCGCCCAGCAATTTAAGCTGACCTCATCTTTCTCTATCTTCCTCTCTTCTCGTGCTTAATATTTTCCAACATAAGGCTTTATTCTTTATTCCACCTTTTGTTGATATGGACCATACATTTTGCTTGTCTAATCTGTATGATTTAATATGGATTAGTGATCATGTAACATCTGCAGCTCTCAGTACCTCAGTGTTTGTTTCTTTCTCCATGTTATCTTCAATATTCTTCTGCGTCCATGATATCCTCAACATTCTTCTCTGTCCATGATATCCTCAACATTCTTCTCTGTCCATGATATCCTCAACATTCTTCTCCACCAATGATATCCTCACCATTCTTCTCCACCCATGATATCCTCAACATTCTTCTCTGCCCACGATATTTTCAACATTCTTCTCTGCCCATGATATCCTCAACATTATTCTCTGCCCATGATATCTTACACATTCTTCTCTGTCCATGGTATTCTCAACATTCTTCTCTTTCTTTCATCTGGATTCATCTAGGAAAGTATAACATACCCCATATTGTAAATATTTTCTTTCATCTGAATTCAAATGGGAAAGTGTAACATACTCCATGTTTTTAAACATTTACTTTTATCTGGATACAAACCTGATTGTTTTTTGTTAAAGTCAGAACAGGACACTGGTAAATAGTATAACTAAACATCTATTTCTCCCACAGAGACTTAATAAATAGGAGACCTACAACACAGAAGAAAATTAAAGACACTTGACTAATTTGGGAAGGACATGAAGGGAGTTGTAGGAGATAGGAGGGTTTGGCTAGAATTGTTGTAGGAATGTTTCATTGAGGATACACAGAAGATGTAGGAGAATCTGTCACTGTCATCTATTGCCTAGAGTACCTTACGGTGTAGGACAGGGGGAGTTTTGAGCCTGAGGAATTTAAGTTCACCTGGCTAGTACAGTCGGCGCGAACTGTGCAGTTGGGGTTTTCCTTCGTTTTTGCCCCCGCCCCCGACAGAAAAAATCCACACCTTACCAAGGATTTGAACACGGTATTCTAGTCACTCGATCAGTCGCTCCTCACCTCTGAAGAATCTTTAACTGTAAATTAAAACTCAGAGAGAAAAATCCCGGATCAAACCCCGCATCGTTTAAGAGTTAGGAATCTGTTGCAGGCAGTTATTACTTCATAAAGTGTTTAGATCTTAAGAATGAGACAGAACCGGCGACAGAAACTATAATAAAGGGAGCTAATGTGTCAACTGGAGGGGTTGTTAAATGTACGTGTTAGATCCCTTACCAAAGGCCAGAACTTTTATGGCTAATGGTCTGCGTAAGTGAAATGATTGAACAACCATACCTACCTGGTGGTTGTATCACATCACTCAGTTGCCTGAAAACACTGGAAGTCCAACTGCGAGAATGCCTCAGTTAGAAATTATATAAGGAGGCAAATACGGCTGAATACTGCTCTGTGTATAACTGCATATGATTGTGAATCTTGGGTATTGCAGTATCAGTTGGGGAGCAAATTAACACTGCCCCAGCTATACCTTTTAACAGCATTGTCTGTGCACGTTGGGCACATTAAATCACATTGTAGTTGGACTCTGAAGATAACGTTTGTGCAGCTGATAGGAGGCTATGCTTATAATGTCATGAGCGCGGCCGGACGAGGATTCGCCGCCCGCATTCTTCATCCGCTAACAGGCAAAAACAGGTCACCTATCCCTCCTAGCATTCAAGCCTACAAGATGTGATGCCCCTATAACATCACATCCAATAGCTGGCTACTGCATGGGGAAATCTTGTTAACATATTGGATACTGTAAAGAGTAGGTATTACGGCCACCGCCCTGTCAGGAGTGTAATGATTGTAAACCTACTCTGTGCGAATAATATTATAGAAGTTTGAATTCCTGCGTGAAAATATTGAGAGCTTACAATTATTGATGGGAACGGCTGTAATGCAGTGGTTTACACGCCCCAGGAACATTGGGCATTTGGTAGTAGATCCATATTTGTATAGACCATGAGGTACTCTTAAGGGTGATGCACACCAGCCTCCTTTACTCCCAAAGATATTTCCTTGTATCCCTTTTAGGACTGGATCTATCTGGTGGGTGCAGATTCAAACCCCCGCCCAGCGGCTGGAAGGCTAGCATCTAGCCACTACGCTATGGCGGCTTCCGTTAACATACACGGCATCAGCTAACTTCTGTCTATACATGTCTGTTAACATACCATTGTGTCCCATGCTGTTGTTGTTTGTCCATCAAGAATGATGATGACCATTCATTTCATGCAGTGGGGTTGAAAGTATGGAGCCGTGGATTCTAAGATGGCTCCCAAAGATATTTCCTTGTATCCCTTTTAGGACTGGATCTATCTGGTGGGTGCAGATTCAAACCCCCGCCCAGCGGCTGGAAGGCTAGCATCTAGCCACTACGCTATGGCGGCTTCCGTTAACATACACGGCATCAGCTAACTTCTGTCTATACATGTCTGTTAACATACCATTGTGTCCCATGCTGTTGTTGTTTGTCCATCAAGAATGATGATGACCATTCATTTCATGCAGTGGGGTTGAAAGTATGGAGCCGTGGATTCTAAGATGGCTGATAAGGTCTATTTTGGCTCGAAATGTTCTTTGACAATGTGGACAAAGAATGCTTGACCTTTCTGGGGGAGGATTTCCTGCAGTGGTTTTTCTGTCCTGCCTTTTCTTCACAGCTCTTGCAGTCCTGGTTGCCTCACACGTGACTGCACCCTTGCGTAATGATGCACGCCACGAATTTCGGTCTCTGGCATTCTCCCAGGTGTCATTATGAATTCCAAAAACATTCAGTGAGACTTTCAGAGTGTCGTTAAAGCGTGTCCTCTGGCCGCTTTGGGGGCGTTTACCACAACGCAACTCGCCGTAAAAAATTCATTTAGGGAGCCTGTGATCTGGCATGCGAGTTAAGTGACCAGCGAATCTGATTCTTCATTAGTAAAGTGTGGATACTGAGAATGGACGCTCTTTCTAGGACTTCAGTGTCTCGTTGGATGAAGAATGACTTGCGCGATGAATTGGATTAAAGTGAGGAAGAGTTGCACAATTCGTCGACCTCACTCTCACGCCTGAGTCCATCTGAGTTCCATGCTATATCGTGCTCAGTGAATATCTTATTTGTGACAACTTCGTTCCACTACAAACTACAAAAATGTCGTGAACCTGGAAAAAAATTTGGTTTTTATTTTATTTTATTTTTTTTTCGTTCGCTCGCTTTGAATTCAAGCGTAGTCCATACGCGTTCTACTACTTCCAGTGTACTGGACTAATTTTTGCGTGTGGATTATCTTTCCCTGTTACCAGAATCCGCCGCCATCTGGCGAATTAAGAGGTACTTGTAATTTACGTGTCCAAGTCAACAACGAGAAGTCAACATTTTAGTCCAACTGACCTGTGTAGGGGTTGAACCCGCTACCTCGGCATCAACACACCGGATGTTTAAGAACGACAGCTCTTATCCAATCAGCCACACTGCTTTTATTGAAGTCAGCCTTCCGGACACCAGGATGGGGGTTTGTTGTCAATGAAATACCTAAAACCTGTGGTGGAAGGAATCATTACCACCAAAGCCGATCCATATGTGCTGTGATGAGTTACTAACGTGACTTTCTGCAGATGTGAAGTTCCAGCACCACTAGTCTTGCACACCCCGCTGGCTTGTGGACTTGACAAAAGGTCAGGAAGGTATTGCAAAACAGTCCCCGCGGAGATGGTGCTGGGTCGGAAGGGAAATCTCTTCACCGACCTCACTCGGATAGATACAAGCCCTATACGGGGCGCAACCTGAACACCGGTGCCTAGGATTTGCCACTAGCAGTCTTCTTCGGAGCTTGCCTGCTCCGCGGTGAAGAGGCTACAGATGCAGTTTGTAATCCGGCATACCCGCGTTCGAAACACAACTGTGGGTGATTTGGCTGCAGACCGCCTTGTGTTGGTTTTTTACGAAACGGTATGGGTGCCGGTCGTTCAGAAAGCAATGGCAAACTACTGAACGTAAACTTGCTAAGAGATCACAACAGCAATAAATGCTGGCGTTGACTGCGACGTCCTCTGACGGATATGCAACTAACTTTAGTCTTCACAAACAATAACAATTGGAGTTATTTACATGGATATTTGAGTGCTAACGTAAAATAAGTACAGTAGTTGTATATTGGTGGACAGCATATAAATAACTTACGTTATGCTGATGACACCGTCTTGATAGCAAGTCAGAAGGATCTACAAGAAATGATAGATACAGTGGTTGTAGAAAGTGAAAAAAGGGCCTTAGTTTGGATAACAGAAAAAACAGAAGTCATGGTGTTATCAAAGAAGGAGATTGTGCCCAAATGTTCAATTAATGTAAAGGGCGTTATTTGGGGCAAATGCAGAAATTCAGATATCTAAGCACACGGATAATATCAGATGGAAAATACATTACTGAGATAAAGAACAAAATAGGACAAGCAACAACTGCACTCTATCAAATGAAGAACGTTTTGTGTAATAAACCATTGTCCTTGATAGTTAGAAAAAGAGTTCTTGCATGTTACATAGAACCAGTTGTAAAATACAGCTGTGAATCGTAGGCACTTAGTAAACAGGTAAAAAAAAATCCATGGAAGCCTCGGAGATGTGGTTTTATAGAAGAATGCTGAAAATTAATTGGACAGCCAAAATGAGCAATCATGACGTTTTAATGGGAAGCTGAGTCGCAAAGACAACTTATTAGACAGAGGCAGCCATCGTCTTTTGGCCACATCATGGGAACACAACAACTGGAACATGTTGTGACAACCGGAAAGATTTGCAGAAAGAGAGATGGAGGAAGACAGCGTGAGACCATTCTTGACAGTCTTGTGTCATGGCACGGAAGGGAGTCAACACACGAATTGATCCATGACGTCGGAGATCGTAATTTGTGGAGAGGCATGATCGCCGACGCCAGCTGGCAAGGCACTGGATGATTCTCTTACACTCAGTCGTAGATCCTCCCCTACTCCAAACTTCTCACACACACACACATGGAGAGAGCAAGAGGGAACATGGACAATAAACGGACATGGTTAATTTTTGTTACACGACTTTAATTATTCAAAATCGATTTTACTTAAGCTCTAAAACAAGTTTTATAATGTAATTGCAAAATGGATGAAAAAATAAATAATATGAAAGACATTCACGTTAAAGGACATATTAAACAGTGACAGCAATGGCCATACATGAAGATGCCAGTTGCTTGATATTCTTCTATTACATTGCTGAAGGGGACAGGTGAGTTGCTACACCCGACTGCCTAGACAACTAGCTAACAGCATAGTCAGGTTGAGAATTCAGCTTCTAAATGCTTACTTTCGAAAAGTTCAGACATTAGAAGCCATTGCCCTCCTTGGACAACAATCACTTTCCAATTAATATCCGAATTGTGGCTGGCTCAGTCAGGTTGATTACGCTGACCCTGGCGATTTACCGTAATATAACTTCTCTTTTCAAGTTTTGAACGGGGTAGGGGAAATGGTAGAGTGGAATTCAAGATGAACCAGGCGCCACTTATCAAATATAAGGCACAGGAGTTGCGGTCTGCTCCTTCCCACCTTTCACTTAACTACGTTACTGCAAGAGTCTTCAACAATGCGAATGGCATATTGGAATCTTCTTGGGTCTGTAACTCTTCTGTGATTTAGTATGTTATCTACTTCCTGCAGATCCACCATGTCAATCAATACTACTAATTACAGTGCAGACCTGATGAGACGAACTCACCTAGTGCTCAAGAAATAGTTCTTTTTATCAGAAATTCCTCTTATAAGAGCTCAAGCATTTAGTAATGCATTTACAGCGTACAATACAATATTGTTCTTAACAGAAATTAGCCACATCCGAGATCGCCTTAAGTGGTCTGCACTGTATTACATTGTTATTAAAAGTATCTTTAAGTAAACCCCTCACCCCTTTTCATTCATAAACCGCAAATATATTCAGGGTGACCAGACATCCCGACTTTACCAGTCCAGTCCCTCAGGAAAAAAAATATATCACGTCGAGGGGGTTCGAAAACATGTCCAACGAACCGGTAAGCAAGTGTGCTAACGCTTCTGTTTGTTACGTAACATGCCGAATTCGTAATTTAACCGATTCAGTGCTGAGGGATAATATATCTCCATTTGTGACCTTCCATTTGGGCAGAAGGACGATATATCGCCAAACTAGGATTATCGTGTTATTTGTTTTGTTTCACTGTATCTTCCGCAATTTCAATGCTCAATGAACGGAAATTTACATTATAACACTTGTTCATTTGATTGTGTATCCAGGTGGTTCTCAACCGGTGGGGAGTATTCCCCCCCCCCCCCAGGGGGAAGTTTATGGTTTCCGGGCGGGGGGGGGGGATAAGATTATTTTAAGATCGCATCAATACAAGAACCGATTACTTGCTAATGTTTTTCACTCCATACTTTACGGTTCTGTAATTCTCGCCCTTCTGAAATTCGTTTTATAACGTAAGTAGACCCGCAAATCGCGTTTTATGTAGACGTCGAGACTTGTTCTAGTATGTGTTATTACATATAGCTTCTATTTTTATGTATACTGTTTAGGGGCGGGGGATGGGGGGGGGGGGGGTTATAGGGGGAAATGGCATTCTGAACACACAGTGAAGAGGTCCGTGGGCCAAAAAAAGGTTCAGAACCACATGCGTGCCATGTTTGGTCAAATCCTACTCTTTGTTTGGCAGTAAATCCGTTAACTCGGTTCATCCTGGTAAGTGACTTCTTGTCCTTGAGCTGTGTCCCTTTCATCGCCCAATGGAACATAATCCCTCAACATCCTCACGCCAAATCCTTTGTAGACTTGTCCATTACTGGTTGCATTTTGCAGCTAAAGTTTTATACAGGGTGAGATAGCCAGTCTCACGCCAATCCTCCTTTGTCGCCTCTTACGACATGCATGGTAGCTTTCATTATTACTATTCTTTGATTCCCTTGTGGGTCCCGATAACACACGGGCGAGTAAGTGGTTATCACGACTTAAATTCCTTGATTACGATGAAGAGTCAAGTGTCTGCACTCGGGGCGAGTCCAGACACGCTCAGCGCCTCCGTGCAGAAGTCGAAAGGCATGGATTACAACACCCATTGCGAGCTGGTTAGCTATATTTGAAAACCGTCCACGCCAATAATCATTACGTCTAGCTCCATACTTCGAAAACCGAACAGAGAAGATTTAATTTATTCCTTGTGGGTTCACCATCATCGTGTGTCATGCCGAGGTGGGGGAAAAAGGGGGGGGGGGCGTGTTTCGCAATCTCGGACAATCACCAGAGTTTTCGTTATCTCAGGTCATCAAGGCATTTATCTCTTTGCCTTCCCCTTAATCTTTCCCCCATAAATGTTGCTAGTTGTCACTAGGTTTTCAAGTATTTTTCTCCTCATAACGTGCCGTGTGAACTGCCTGGAACAAACTAGGCCAACGAGAAATACATACACAGGTTAAATACACCAGTAATATTCACTTTGGTGTATAATAATTAAACAGATGCATGACAATAAAATAGGTGCAAAATAATTAATAAGACTCTTATACCATCTTTTAATTCTTCATTCCAGACCACCCCTAACCCTTCTCCCCCCCCCCCCCCCCCAATCCTTTTATTTCCCCTCTGAGGAATGTAGGCCCTCAATGAACTTTTGCGATTCCTGCAGCTCCCTCATGTCCTCCCTACATTCCTGCAGTTCCCTTATGACCTCTTCCCCCCCCCCCCCCCAATATTATACATATATATGTCATTGATTTTCTTCGCCATTTGTATTCAGTTCTCCCTCTAGTCCTTTTTGCCCTGTGGTCCAGAGAAGAGACTTCCCAGCTATACTGCTAGAGGGTTTCTTTCCACTGAGATCAAACTATCAGTACGACAATAACCGATATCATCATCATCACCATTATTTAACACCACTTTAATTCCACTATCATCATCGTCTCCATTTCCAGTGCCATCTCACACGATCACCAGAGTCGTGTATCAGCTCTGTGTTCTTGTCTTGACTATGCCACGTGGCATATTTACTTCTTTACCATTCCCTTGTTCTTTACCCATAATTCTTGCCGTTTGTCATCAAGTTCTTTAGTTTATTTTTTCATATAACGATTGTCTACGTCTAATTTATGTAATAATTTTCAGGTTTTCCTTTGTTTCTTGTATGACCTGCTCTTTTCTCTTTTTTTTTTTTTTTTGATGGGGGTGGGAGAGAGCACTGTCCATGATACTCTTTGCATTTTCTTCAGAAACCACATGTCAACTGCCATTAGATGTTTTTCAGCTTGTCTCCTCATTATCCACCTTTCAGATTCAAATAAAAGTACATATTGATTATTCTGTGTAACTTTTCAACACTCTTTCTCGTTGTAACTGACATCTTTTTTATTGGTCAGTATGTTTTCCATCTTGCACATTTCTATCTTTGCCATATACACATACTTACACATACATGTGTTCAAAATCGCTCGCGTTGCACATTGGAAAGGTGGCAAAATGAATGTGATATTTATGAATTTCGACGCAGTGTAGGGTGAATTTATTTCAGATAACCAATGGTGGTATTTAACGGTCCTGTAAGACAGCCATTTTTGGCGTTAACGTTTTAAGAAATCTGATAAAATAAACATATTATACAATGATACAATTGTCATATATACGCACTCATATACTCGTGCACATATATATACATAGGTGTGTACGTCTGTACACATACGCGTACATAATATGTATATAATATTATATTTGTACAAATGTAGACAGACCGAAAGATAGAGAAACATTATATATTAGATTAGATTAGTTTAGAATAGATTAGATTAGATAGGGAAAGGGCACCAGTCCGAAACACATATAGAATTATAATTTCTTACTTTCGGAGGCACAATATGAAATTAGAGAAGAGAGCGAAAATAGCCCTAGAGACCTTGAACAATAAGATCATTAATAACGTGCTAATTGATCGACACGCATATAAGATAAAGGGGAAGAGAATGGTTATCAGAAGCACAGTTAGCGGCGTAACCCGTTCTGTCAGCAAGGTGTTGATTTTCTCTATTTTATATTGTGCTCTCTGCTTGATCTTTTGCCTTTGATGTGCGGTAATCATCTTTGAACTTATATTTCTAATTTCGTAACGGCAGACATCTGTGTTCTTCATTAGTTGTCCACATTACCCCTAATTTATCTAGTGTCGCGTTTCCACAAGTTTCCATACCGTCTTCTGCTGTAGTAGGAATTATATTCGTCCTCATCTTGTTCTCGTTGCCTTGCTCTTCTCCAGGAAGTATGGCGTCTTGCGGCAGGCCGTCTGTCTTCTCTATTGTATACGTCTGGATACCAGCGATCGAACCGCTGCCGTCTTTGCCAGGGATTTGAAGAATCGTCATTGTTGCCCAAGTTGTCATATTGATTGTAGTATTGGGTAGGTCGTCGACGATTTTGTCGCCTCGGCCAACCTGAAAGCACGCTGTTGTTTTCATCTGCACTGCTACTTTGTTCGCTACTAATACTGACGCTTCTACGCTTTCTCACGATGTCGCCGTTCATGTTTTGTCCTTCAGCAGTCGGTGTAGTTGGATTGTTGTTAATGTCGTAGTAGCCAATACCACCATCATCATCATCAATAGTATCATCATCATCAACAGTATCGTCATCACTATCATCGTCATCCGAGGAAGATTCAGAAATGGTAGATCTGATACTGTTTTTAGAGTTAATATCATCGATGTCATGTGTTGCACTGTGATGGTTAAAATAATTAAAATTGTGACCCGGTTCGTTTCCATGTAAATAGAAATCACGCACTTCATTTCCGTTCGCATAAATATCAACAACTTCGGCGTTACCGTTGATATAGTGACCACGATTTACTTCATTTCCCTTTGCGTATCTATCATCTTCGTCATTTCCGTTGCCATGAATACCATGGTCGGCTTCATTTCCCTTCACGTAACTATCATCATGGTCGTCATTTCCGTTATCGTATATACCATGATCTGCTTCGTTTCCCTCCACATAACTATCATCATCTTCGCCATTTCCGTTGTCGTTAATACCATGATGTGGTTCATTTCCGTTGTCAGACTGGCCTTGATCATAGTTGAAGGACTTGTCATTGTTGTCAAGCAGACTTTGATCAAGGCTGAAGGACGAGTCAATTTCGTCGTTAACGTCATGATCATTAATAGCGGCGCCTCCACCACGAGGAGGGTTAAAGTCTTGAGGTACGTCACCATCTTTAGAAGTCCCGCCTTCGCCGTGTGGTGGGCTAAAGTCTTGAGGAACGTCGCCATTGTTAGAAGCCCCGCCTTCACCATGAGGAGGGTTATAGTCTTCAGGAAAGTCACCATGGTTAGAAGCCCCGCCTACGCCATGAGGAGGGCTAAAGTCTTGAGGAAAGTCACCATTGTTAGAAGAACCGCCTTCGTCAAATGGAGGACTAAAGTCTAGAGGAACGTCACCATTGTTAGAAAACCCGCCTTCGCCATGAGGAGGGCTAGAGTCTTGAGGAACGTCACCATTGCTAGAAGCCCCGCCTTCGCCGTAAGGAGAGCTAAAGTCTTGAGGAACATCTCCATTGTTAGAAGACCCGCCTTCGCCATGAGGAGGGCTAAAAGCTTGAGGAACGTCACCATTGTTAGAAGCCCCGCCTTCGCCGTGAGGAGAACTAAAGTCTTGAGGAACGTTACCATTGTTAGAAGATCCGCCTTCGCCGTGAGGAGGACTAAAGTCTTGAGGAACGTCACCATTGTTAGAATCCCCGCCTTCGCCTTGAGGAAGTTTTAATTCTTGAGGAACGTCACCATTGTTAGAAGCCCCGCCTTCGCCATTAGGAGGGATAAAGTCTAGAGGTACGTCACCATTGTTAGAAGATCCGCCTTCGCCATTAGGAGGGATAAAGTCTAGAGGTACGTCACCATTGTTAGAATCCCCGCCTTCGCCTTGAGGAAGTTTTAATTCTTGAGGAACGTCACCATTGTTAGAAGCCCCGCCTTCGCCATTAGGAAGGATAAAGTCTAGAGGTACGTCACCATTGTTAGAAGCCCCGCCTTCGCCATTAGGAGGGATAAAGTCTAGAGGTACGTCACCATTGTTAGAAGACCCGCCCTCGCCATCTGGTTGGCTAAATTCGTGAGGTAAATCTCCATTGATAGAAGATCCGCCTTCAACATGAGTTGGGCTAAAGTCTTGAGGTGCGTCACCATTGGTAGAAGAACCGCCTTCGCCATGAGGAGGGCTAAGATCGTGAGGTACACCACCATTGTTAGAAGCCCCGCCTTCTCCATTAGGACGGCTAAAGACTTGAGGAACGTCACCATTGGTAGAAGATCCGCCTTCGTCACGTGGCGGGTTAAAAACTTGAGGTATGTCACCATTATTCGAAGCCCCGCCTTCGCCATGTGTAGGGCTAAAATCTTTAGGTATAACACCAATGTTCGAAGCCCCGCCTTCGCCATCTGGGGGGATCAAGTCTTGAGGAACGTCACCATTGATAGAAGCCCCGCCTTCGCCATGTGTAGGACTAAAGTCTTGTGGTGCGTCACTATTGGTTGAAGCCCTGCCTTCGTTATGATCAACTTCAGATAAGTCGAGGTGCCGATTTTGACCAAAGCTGGAGGGTTGGTCGTTTTCCTCATCGTCTATGTCGTTGGTAAAGCTCTCTTGCTGCTCTTTGCTAGATCCGCCATTAGTATGGCTAGCGTCATTCTTTGTGCCGTGAGTAATAGGTATGTCAATAGTGCTATGCCCTGGTTGTTGTTCATTGCTAGATCCACCATTAGTATGGCTAGCGTCAGTCTTTGCGATGTAAGTAGTAGTTATGTCAATAGTTTTATGCCCTGGTTGTTGTTCATTGCTAGATCCACCATTAGTATGGCTAGCGTCATTCTTTGTGCCGTGAGTAATAAGTATATCAATAGTGTTATGCCCTGGTTGTTGTTCATTGCTAGATCCACCATTAGTATGGCTAGCGTCATTCTTTGTGCCGTGAGTAATAGGTATATCAATAGTTTTATGCCCTGGTTCTTGTTCATTGCTAGATCCACCATTAGTATGGCTAGCGTCATTCTTTGCGATGTGAGTAGTAGTTATTTCAATAGTGCTATGCGCTGGTTGTTGTTCATTGCTAGATCCACCATTAGTATGGCTAGCGTCATTCTTTGTGCCGTGAGTATTAGACGTTTCAGCCGCAATATGTCCTACTTGTTGTTCATTGCTAGATCCGCCATTAGTATGGCTAGCGTCATTCTTTGTGCCGTGAGTAATAGGTATGTCAATAGTGTTATGCCCTGGTTGTTGTTCATTGCTAGATCCACCATTAGTATGGCTAGCGTCATTCTTTGCGCCGTGAGTATTAGACGTTTCAGCCGCAATATGTCCTACTTGTTGTTCATTGCTAGATCCGCCATTAGTATGGCCAGCGTCATTCTTTGCGCCGTGAGTACTTGACGTTTCAGCCGCAATATGTCCTACTTGTTGTTCATTGCTAGATCCGCCATTATTATGGCTAGTGTCATTCTTTGCGCCTTGAGTCCTAGACGTTTCAGCCGCAATATGTCCTACTTGTTGTTCATTGCTAGATCCGCCATTAGTATTGCCAGCGTCATTCTTTGCGCCGTGAGTATTAGACGTTTCAACCGCAATATGTCCTACTTGTTCATTGCTAGATCCGCCATTAGTATGGCTAGCGTCATTCTTTGCGCCTTGAGTCCTAGACGTTTCAGCCGCAATATGTCCTACTTGTTGTTCATTGCTAGATCCGCCATTAGTATGGCTAGCGTCATTCTTTGCGC
The DNA here is from genome assembly GCA_963921405.1 of Cepaea hortensis. Classification (NCBI taxonomy): domain Eukaryota; kingdom Metazoa; phylum Mollusca; class Gastropoda; order Stylommatophora; family Helicidae; genus Cepaea; species Cepaea hortensis. Next base: position 307,888,057 of record OY992876.1, on the reverse strand, counting down.
CTTGAGTCCTAGACGTTTCAGCCGCAATATGTCCTACTTGTTGTTCATTGCTAGATCCGCCATTAGTATTGCCAGCGTCATTCTTTGCGCCGTGAGTACTTGACGTTTCAGCCGCGTAATGTGATACTTGTTGTCCATGGCTAGCTACGCCTCCTCCATTAATACGGTTAGCATCTTGTATTGCGCCATAACTACTAAACACACCAACAGCGTTATTTCCTGCTTGCTGACCATAACTTGCGCCATAACTACTAAACACACCAACAGCGTTATTTCCTGCTTGCTGACCATAACTTGCGCCATAACTACTAAACACACCAACAGCGTTATGCCCTGTTTGCTGTCCAATGCTAGCTGCGTCTCCACTATTATTATGGCTAGTGTCTTTCGTTGCTCCGTTACCAATAAATATATCAGTCGCGGGTTGTTCTGCTAGCTGCTCACTGCTAGCCGCGCCTCCACCTTTAATACTGTTAGCGTTTTGTGTTGCACTATTACTATTAAACACATCAGCAGCGTTATTTCCTGTTTGCTGTCCGTTGATAGATGGACTTCCGCCATTATTATGGCTAGCGTCTTGCGTTGCGCCATAACTACTGAACACATTAACAGCCTTATTTCCTGTTTGCTGTCCATTGATAGCTGGGCCTCCGCCATAATTATGGTTAGCGTCTTGCGTTGCTACGTTACCATAAAATGTATCAGCCGCCTTTTGTCCGACTTGCTGGTCATCGTTAGCTCCACCTCCTCCATTACCATGGCTAGCGTCTTGTGTTGCTACGTTACTGGTTGTTGTCTCATGCGTGTTATATCCTGCTTGCTGTCCATTGCTGGCTGCGCCTCCACCATTACTGTAGCTAGTGTCTTGCGTTACTCCGTTACCATAAAATGTTTCGGCCGCGTTTTGTCCGGCTTGCTGGTCATCGTTAGCACCACCTCCGCCATTTGCATGGCTGGCGTCTTGCGTTGCTACGTTATTGGTTGTTGTCTCATGCGCGTTTTGTCCCGCTTGCTGTCCATTGCTGGCTATGATTCCAGCATTATTATGGTTAGCGTCTTGCGTTGCTCCGTTACCATAAAATGTATCAGCCGCGTTTTGTCCGGCTTGTTGGTCATCGTTAGCACCACCTCCATTATCATGGCTAGTGCCTTTTGTTGCTACTTTACTGTTGGATGCCTCATGAGCGGCATGACCTGCTTGCTGTCCATTACTAGCAGCACCTCCACCATTATTGTAGCTAGCGTCTTGCGTTGCCCCGTTACCAATAAATGTATCAGTCGCTTTTTGTCCGATTTGCTGATCATCGTTAGCTCCACCTCCTCCATTAGCATGGCTAGTGTCTTGCGTTGCTACGTTACTGCTTGATGCCCCATGAGTGCTATGTCCTGCATGCTGTCCCTCGCCATGCTGACCATTACCAACACCAGGCGACAACCCAATCTCGCCATGGCTGCCGATTGGACCTTCGTGGATGACATGTTGGTTTTGATCAATGGCGACACTTTTACCGGCAATATGAAAAGCAATCGGGTCCTGTGGAAACACCGGTGCCTCGCCATTCTGCTCTGCTCGATTTCCGTTGACCCCACCAAGCTGCGCATCATTGAGGAACTGTCTGTTCGCACCACGGGCGGGGTAATGATTGGCTCCTGGACCGACTCCCTGATTTAGATCAGCTCTAGGATCACCGCCACGTTGATGCGCAAATGAATTTGCTGGGTTTCCGTTGACCGGCGGGCCTTCGTCGGGATATGGTAACTGTTCATTCGGGCCTCCATTAGGTCCCCCATTTGGGCCTCCGTTCGGTCCCCCATTCGGGCTCCAACCTGGATAATTATTGGCCAGGGGTTCCTCATTTGGCTCAATAACTTGACCGTTACCGCCGGCAAAATTGTAGGGATTAGGCAGGGGATTGGCACGACGACGATTAGCAGGATTGATCGGTTGAGGTTGGCGAGGATTAAGTAGCTGCCCATTTTGTCTGTTGCGATTACTGACTCCATTTACCACGTTTCTAGGTCTTTCTTGTGGCTCAAACGCAGGATTGGCCTGGAGAAGTTGTTCAGGGTTCGGTAGCTGTCCATTTGGTCTGTGATGCGGTTCAAAAAGTGGATTGGTCGGGTAAGGTTGGTCAGGATACGGTAGTTGTCCATTTGATCTGTAATGATTATTGGCTACACCGCCTCCGTTTCTCATTCGATCATGCACTTCAAAAGCAGGATTGGTCAAGTGGGGTTGATCGAGATTCGATAGCTGCCCAGGTGGTCTATGGTGACTATTGGGCATGGTTCCCCCATTTATAAATCTCCCAGGTGGCTCATAGTTGACAGGGTAACCAGCTTCTTGGTAGGGGTAATATAATTCATCACCAAAATATGGATTTAGTGGAGGGCCCCCGATGAATGTGTCCGCATCCCACCTGTTGTAAAAGAATGAAAAGAATATCTGTAAGTACTTCTGAAACGCGAAAACAATAACTCAGTTAAAGACGAACCTTCATCGCTTGCAGAGCCATGGCATTCGTCCACATATTACCAGAAGCAATAGTTAGTTAGTCAACCGATCGTCAGCTGAGAAGTCGGAGTGGGTTCGCCTGATGACGAGGGATACTAAACAGAGAAAGCTAATCCAGCACGTTGTAGTGGCTAGCCTACAACATACAAAAAAAAACAACAACAACAACAACAACAACATACCAACACGATGGAAACACTAGTGTCTTTTCACTGCAGTGTCTTCCCCGTGTTGATAAATTTTGTGTATTTGTTTGCTGATGAAAGATTCTCACCGCAATGTCCTACGTTTTCCGTAATTGTATTCTGAAAGCTGCTTTACTTCATGTTATTTTATATTGTTTACATTTCCACAGCTTTACCACAGTTCCACTAATTTTATTCATTGCCTATCGAACTATTAATCCATAAGTGCCCAGATTCTCTCCTCGATATCTCCCTTACCAAATATCACTATAAATAACATTCTCTAATTGGTACCTGTGCTAAATAGAAGGAATAACATGGGATAACAGAATGCCCAATGTCGAGCTCTTGGGGAGGACTAGACAAATACCAGTAAACCAAACAGTGAAACAAAGAATACCGGCGCTGCATGGGACACACATTGAGAAAACCACACAATAGTATAGGGTGTGTTTTTAATGACTGTGGGGTGTTTGAAAATATTGCTATTCCAAGTTTTGTATTCACCCTCTTGGGAGTTCATGCAACATAACAAGTAAATACAAAACTTGGAACGGCAATATTTTCAAAAACCTCCAGTCATTAAAAATACACCCTGTATAACTTGAACCTCTGGAATTCAAAGGTGCCAAAAAATTAGAGGACGACTTTAAAAAAAAAACACACGGAAAAGAGACGTAGAAACACAAATGAATAATATGGGGAGGACATGGACTTGTTCCACTTCTGCGTTCATCCGGAGAGAGTTTTTTTCCCCCTGACGTGACTGCGTTTTTCCTTTTCACAGCAGCGCTGCGTTCTTTGCGCTTTTAGGCCGACACATCCGACTTCTGCGGGCATTTGTTGACAGGGTTAACCTTCCCGGGTGGACATGGACTGAACTATATGTGATAGATAGCGATAGGACGGTTTGGAATGAGATTTTGGGCCTCTGCCCTAAAGATACGGGGGTGAAAGGCAAAAGTAGAAGATGCACGGGGCACTCTACCATCAGTGTACACAGGAAACAACCGCTTCTTAAATAAGCTTTTTTTTTTTTACTGCATTTCGAGTCACTATTGGTGCAAGTTGTTTTTTCACTCGCTCGCTATGAACTCAAGCGTAGTCCATACACACTATTTATAGTAATGATGGACTGAATTTTGCGTGTGGGTTAGCTTTTCCTATTAACAGTGTCCCTCGCCATCAGGTGAACCCACTCCGACTTCAAAGGTACTTGAAATTTATGTCATCAAGTCAAGGACGACAAGTCAACATTTTAGTCCAGCTGTCCGGTGTAGGGGTTGAACCGCTTACCTCGGTATCAGCACACCGGATGTTTAAGAACACACGTTCTAACCCATTCGACCATGCTGATCTGCGTACAAGTAGTCTGAAGATACTTGTTTCAGATCGACTTATAACTTATAACGGACAGTTATAACGTATATCACTGCAGAAGAAAATGATGGCAAAAAAATACAGGCGGACCTGTACGACCTTGAAGAGCTAATTGTCTCCAATCATGGTTTGCATGATCCATGTTTAGACTTGCACAGGATCCGGTTTCTTCACCCAGCTACTGAGTTGAGTGACGCATGAGTTGTGAATTTCTTTCAGAATGCTCTTTGTCGACAGGGTCGACTTCATTGCACTGACTGGGTTCCAAATGTTGCTGTATGTAGCCGAGGCGCGGTGTTGGGGTGAGCGCCCAACATTGCTCAAATACCTCAATGGCTCGTGAATACATAACCTATGCAGCAAAAGTCCAACTCCTGGCCTTCACGTGGCGGACCTGTTTAAACTAACAGGAGAAGGGGCGACGGCGAGTCTCTGGCGCCGGAAAATAACCAGTATGCTCTAGATGTGTATGCACGTACATGCATGCGCAGACAGGTGTGTGCGCGCGTACACATCTACACTCGAGTGAGACCACAGTCTGCTCTAGCAAAGAAAGGTGCTGAAGACGGAGGCAACCAGCCAAGAGGCGCACCACAGAAATCAGGATGCTACGCAATCACGCAAAATGGAATATGTCGACTACTGCTAATCGTTATGGTGCTCGCCCTGCTTTGGACCCCCAGGCAGGTGCAGTGCCGGGCCCTATGTCTCGAAAGGGTCCAACCCCAACTACTGGAGGTCCTTCTCAGATGTCCCGTGGAGCCAGGGGACATGAGAATAGAACGACTGGCCATACTAAACGAAGACTTAAAATAATGCACTGGAATGCGGAGGGAGTCAGCAACAAAAAAATAGAATTAGAAAAAAATCTTGGACCAAGAAAAAGTAAGCATATATTGCTTGCAAGAAACTCACCTCAATGAAAATATAGCCTTCAAAATCAGAGGCTACCAGTGTTACCGATCTGACCGAAAGAACAGGCGAAAAGGTGGGATACTGACCCTTGCAAGAAATAACATCATGGCTTCCCAAATCAAAGTCTACATGGAAGGGGCTGAGTATCAGACACTTAAACTTAAGACAGGTAATACAGATCTACATCTGATCAATTACTACTGTCCAAGTGACCGCCCACAGGCACTGGACACTCTACCACTAAAAGAAAAAATGATTGTGTGTGGCGATTTCAACAGCCACTCGCAGAGCTGGGGCTATGATCACATGGACCAGAGAGGAGAGAGACTGGAAGACTGGCAGGATGAGAATAGATTCATGTTGATTAACAAGCCGTCCGACCCACATACTTTCTACTCGAGATCATGGCACTCTACAACTACACCTGACCTGGCTTTTCATTCACCAGACCTGGAGTGGAACATTACACGAACTGTTGGGAAACAACTTGGTGGCAGTGACCATCGGCCAGTCTTTCTAACCGTAGAAAATGAGCTTGTAAGTGAAAGCAGCACCCTCTCGAGGTGGAACTACAAGAAAGCAGACTGGGCAATGTACAAGCATCGCACCAGCATACTGGTTAGAAACCTGAACACTGAGAAAGACATAAATAAAGCAGTTGAAGAGTTTGGGAAATGCATACTACAGGCAGCGCGAGAAACAGTACCAAGAGGAGCCCGTAAACAATATAAACCCTACTGGAGTAGTGAACTGGAACAGTTGCATAATGATGTTGAAGTGTGTAGAAAGCAAGCAGAGGCCACACCCAGCCAAGAGCACCACAATAAATTCCAGCATGCAAAAGCCAAATTTCAAAGGGCCAAGCTGCAGGCTAGACGGAAAAGCTGGCAGGAGAAAACGGAGTCTCTGAACTTTGAAAGAGACACAAGGAAATTGTGGAAGCTAATAAAACAGCTTAATGACGAGGGCACAGGGAGAAACTCAAAAATTGCACTACATAAAGATGGAAAAATCTTAACAAGAAAGCAAGCAGCTGACCATTTTGCGGACTCGTTCGCACAAGATAGCAATATCAAAATTAGTCCAGAGAAACAACAAGAGATTCGAGAGAAACGACAACATACAGGACAGAAGGAAATAGTACATGAGGTTCTGGAGGCACCCATCACAATCAGCGAACTGGAGCTAGCCATATCAAAACTGAAAATGAGAAAGTCACCAGGAGCTGATGGTATCTCCAATGAAATGATCAGGAACCTAGGAACAGAGGCCAAAACAAAGCTGTTGCAGATCTTCAATAACAGCTGGACCTTAGGCAGTGTTCCACAAGCCTGGAGAGAAGCAATCATGATACCCCTCCTAAAATCAGGGAAAGATGGTTCCATTGCCTCTAGCTACAGACCAATTAGCCTCACCAGCTGTCTCTGCAAAACACTGGAGCGCATCATCAATCACAGACTGCAGTGGTACATTGAAAGTAAAAACATCCTTGTGCCACAGCAGGCTGGCTTTAGGCAGTGCTACTCTACGGAAGATCAGACAACCTACCTCTCTCAAGAAATTGAGGATGCATTCCAAGAGAAGAAGCTGGTGCTTGCGGCATGGATAGATCTGAAGAAAGCCTTTGACAAAGTCTGGAAAGAAGGTCTGATGAAGAAACTGAGAAACTGCAAAGTCAATGGAAGAATGTACAAATGGGTGAAAGCATACTTGCACAACAGAAGAGCCCGAGTACAGATAGACGGACTCAAGAGCAAGAAAGTACTACTGCGTCACGGTGTCCCCCAGGGCGGAGTCTTGTCCCCCACACTTTTTCTAATCTTCATCAATGATCTTGTTGCTCACCTACCGCATGGAATTAAAGCGGCAATGTACGCCGATGACCTGGTTCTATGGAGCACAAATGAATATGCATCAGTGGCCACCAGATTGCTACAAAGAGCTGTAGATACATTTGCTGCATGGGCAAATAGATGGTGTGTCAGCATAAACACTGACAAGTGCAGCACCACCCTATTTACCCTCTCTCCAAAACAAAAGGCAGGGATCATCCAGATAAATGGAACACCCCTAAGAGAAGATAAAGAACCAACATACCTTGGAGTAACATTTGATGGCAAGCTGACATGGAGAAAGCACATCAACAAAGCAGTAGCAAAAGCCAGAAGGAAAATAGCCATCCTGAGAAAGCTAAGTGGAACCACATGGGGAGCCAGTACGAAAATACTTAGCAAAGTTTACCAACAGAGCATACGACCACACCTGGAATATGGGTCAACTGCGTGGTGTTCAGCATCAAATACCACACTACAAGAGCTGGACAAGGTGCAAAATCAAGCACTTAGAGTCACCACAGGAGGGATGAGATCAACCCCTATAGTGGAAATGGAGAAGATGGGGAGGACACAGGCACTGAGTGAGCGCAGAGATACGAAAACGCTAATACAAGCAGAAAAGTTCCTCAGCTTGCCAGGCCACCCTATGAAGAACAGATTTGAAAACCTAGCTATGGGGCGGTTGAAAAGAAGTAGTTTTATCCACCAGGCCAAACGACTCTGCAGAGAAACCACTGATCTGCCAACAGTTGGTATCCCCCTAACAACTATTCCAGAGCGAACTCCATGGAAAGATGAGCATAGACTATCGTTACAAATCCAGACAAAAGTGAGAGGAATATTTGACAAGGAAGAACAGAACAGTGTGCAGCGCAGAACAGCCACTCTCAGCTTCCTTGATGAAGAATACCCACAGGACCTCTGGATCCGAGTCTACACAGATGGGTCAGCACAAAATGCTGTTCGAAATGGAGGAGCGGGAGTGTACATAGAATACCCAAATAATACCAGGGACACAGCCAGAGTACCGACAGGAAAGTACTGCCATAACTATGATGCCGAAATTGAGGCAATCAAGATAGCAACAGAGAAATTACTAAATAACAGCAATGGTACACAACCTGTGGTGCTAATAACAGATGCAAAATCAGTACTCGAGGCGCTCCTCTCTGGGAAATTGCCAGTACTAAGGACACTACTTTCTGAACTTAGCAGTCAGCATAAAGTCACCATACAGTGGATACCATCCCACTGTGGAGTACCCGGAAACGACAGAGCTGATCAATTGGCTAAGGAAGGAGCCAAAGAGGAACAGCCTGATGTGCCGGTTACATACCACCAAAAGAAAAGAATGATCAAATCAGTCAGAAAGCCACCAAAACCTGCTCAAGATGACTACCACATTATGGACAGACCAGAACAAGTCATTATTCTGCGCCTCAGAACAGGACACAATAGATTACGCAACCACATGTATACAAAATTCAAGATTGGTGAAACAGCCATGTGCACATGTGGATTGGCGTCGCAGACAGCAGAGCACATACTCCAAGACTGCCCAAAATATAACATATCTAGGCAAACCTTCTGGCCTAGAGAGACGACAGTGGAAGACAAACTCTATGGACCACTGTGTGAACTGAAAAAAACAGTTCAATTCATGCAAGAGACGACATTGCAGATATAGACATATTTCAAGCGAACGAAAGAAGAAGAAGAATTGCACTGACTTTTATCCCATTTGGCTCGGTCTCTTTCCGCAGCGCCGAAAGCGTCGCACAAAGCACGAACTCTATAGCTCTAACGACGACCCACAGGAGTCTCCGAACAATTTCACTCGTGAACCGAAGGACGCGGCCCAGAATCGAACCCACAACCTTCGGAGCCCGAGTCAAACGGCTTGACCACTTCGCCACGGAGACTCCCAGAAAGCTCTTTTTATGTTTGTCCATAGTGCCTGTGTTGTGAAGTGCAGATTTTAAAAAAAGGGACAATGATGGGCATTTCGTGTGGTTTTCGCTGGCACAAGACTGCAGCAATTATGGGGCGACCCGTTGCAATGAAGTTGGAGCTGAACTACTATTACAACAACAACTACTACATACACTGCTGCTGCTGCTGAAAACTCTACAAGTTTCCTACGATTTAGGTTTTAGACAAAGCCCCCCCCCCCCCCCCCTCCCCTTCTCAATATGAATGTAATACACACAATAATTAATTGATGTTCGGAAGATGAGTATTTGGAAGGGCCGAATGTAAGACGGGCCTGCGTGCCCAATTTGTCACCCTTTAAAAATCAAATTCATTCGTTCATTCGTTATCAGGTTTATTCAGCGCGTCATATCCAGCATCGGCAACTTTCCCCCACCTATCGATTCACTGGGATTTGTTTAGTTCTCCCCGTGAGCTCTATACTGGTGGTTCTGTCATACCATTTCTTCATCATTATGTGCCATGCCAATAAGCGTGGGTGGTCATGTTTCGCCACCTCACGCGATCACCAGAGTCCCGGAACAGCTCAGTGTTCTTGCCTCAACCATACCACATAACCAAGCAAATGTATTTCTTCTTATAACGTGGCCAAAAATATTGTGACTGTCTGCGTCTAATTTCTCTAATCAGTTTACGGTTTTCATTTGTTTCGTGTAGGACTTGGCCATTGGTTTTTCTGTCTGCTCATGGTATTCTTTGCATTTTCCCCAGAAACCACATTTTCACAGCCATCAGATCTTTTTCAGCGTGTCTGCTGATTATCCACGCTTCACATCTATACAAAAATACAGGTTCTATGTAGCACTTCAACACTCGTTCTCGTTGCAAATGACCTTATGTTATTGGTCAGTATGTTTTCCATCTTGCAAAAGGCTACTTTCGCCATGCCGATTCTTGTTGTAATCCTTTCAAGGCATCTCCCATCAGATGATATGACTGTTCCAAGATAATTGAATCGATTCACTTGTTTCAGAATATTCCCATTCACTTGTAAATTACATAATGGCATTTCTTTCTTCCTAGCGATGACTTACAATTTAATTATAACACTAGTTGTTATCTGTGCCATACCATTTAAGCGCCACTATTCTTCACAGGCACCAGTTAATGAATGTTTGTATTTTATTACAAGTTGTATCATTTCTTTTAGTCGTTCTCCTCATGTCTGATCCAGACAATCGCGCCGATTTAAAATTGGAGTTAAATATTCTAAGTTTAATGTGAGTTCAAGTTCTATTCAGGAAGACATTACTGTCTGTAAATGAAGTGGCGTGTTGTACGAGGAAACACCAAACGATAACTAAGCGCGGCTAGAACTGATAGATTATAAATATCACATATGTATTGTTGGCGCTCATTGGAGTAGAAGAAGGAAGTAGAGACTAGAGGAAGCACTATACAACATACACATTGAAAGCTGTAGTTACCGACCGGGATGCGACATTTGGAGGTGACAGGTTCGAATCTCGGTCGGTAACAATAGTTGTCAATTGTTATGTTTTCTAGTGTGTCCTCTAGTCTCTACTTCCTTCTACGGGCGCCAAACAATACATATGTGTTATTTATGAACAGTCTCTAAGTTTTCCGTAACTGATATTTCTGTGTAGAACTGATAGACTCAGGGCGTCCAAATTAGCAGTATCAGAAAGTATTGTGATAGCGTGCATGGGCAGATGCGTGCGTAACCAATTGGACACAGAAATGATAAATGTCCTTGCGTTTTGACATCTTCTAAGTGAGACGGGGCTGTCTCCTTGGCGATGGCGTTGAGGACTTGATTCGTAATGCCACTTACCCGCGTTCGAAACACAACAGTGACCGATTTGGCTGCAGAATGTGTCACGCTGGTTTTAACGTGATGGTATGGGAGCCGGTCGTTCAGAAAGCATTGGCAAACTACTGAACGTAAAAACATGCCAAGACATCAACAACGGCAGTAAAATGCTGGTGTTGACTGCAACGTCCTGTAAAGGCTATGCAACTATATAAAAAAAAGTTAGACGGACCACGAATGACCATGCGCTGAGTGCTGTGACAAATAAAAATGTAGGACATGTATACTGCGTAATCGTTTTCCCGTGTGCTACTGCATCACCGTTTATCTCATTGTCTGCTATCTGTCTCGCGGTTATTCATCTATTTCACACTCACTCAGCTGCCTAAATACTTCTTCGTTGCTCTTTTGAAGAGAGTGCGTGACATCTAGCTATTCACCTGAAAGGTCAGTGTGTCAGATTTATGTATACATTCGGGTAAGGTTTTCCACCTGTCGACAGATTCCATTCAAGGTAACTGGCTCCGTCTACCTGTAGATTGGTATTTCTTTCCTAACGAATTCTTCCAGCGCGGTGGCTTTATGGCCTACTCTTTGCGACTCCTGACTGCCTGGAACAGTTAACTAGCGCAGCTATCACACGGCACATCCTGTTTTCTGCTCATATTAGAGAACGATAGATATCCATCTCACTACCCAAGAGATAAGGGAGACGTGTGATGTCATTAGATACCGATGGTTTTTGGCCACATTGTTTTGCCCTATGCTGAGATCAAAACCTATGCCTTCAGGCAAATACCATGAGCTCTCAGCCACGACTAACCCAGCCATGCCTTCGAATTTCCTTCGAGGCTGGGATTTTGTTTACACTGACCTCTCGATCTAGCCTTGAAGGGGCACTGGGAAATATTCTTGGAGATAAAGACGGCAGGCGTGATACTGACCACACCCTCTTTCAGTGTAGATTGGTGGTGAACTGTTTAGCTTACATTCAAATTTTTCACATCAACCCATCTATTTCACACACAGTTACGTCCCATCCAATCTTTGTCACATCTTTGTCAAGACACGCTCTTGCATTTCCTCACCCATTTCGCACCCACCCTTCCCTTCAACAAACAAACATCCACACGCATGGATCTATTTCATACTCGCTTATCTCATTCACACTCGCCAATGCCAAACTCATTGTTCCACATCTTTCACGCCATCGTACAGACACGCATTGGTACTGACAACTTGTCGACTTGACATGCGATGGTTATTATGTTTCGAAAGAAAAGGCATAATAACCTCTCCATAGCACAAAGATTAGTGAGGTTTGGTGAGCGCCGTCCAACATTCGGCGTTAACAGAAAGCAGGTACTAACACCTACTGTCATACGGTTAAGTTAGTTGCATATCATTTACAGGACGTCACAGTCAACTACAGTATATATATTTTGGCTGTTTGTGATTTCTTAGCAAGTTTATGTTCAGTAGTTTGCCATTTCTTTCTGAACGTCCGGAATTCATGTTATTGTAAGGAAACCAACGAAAATGGATCTGCTGCCAAATCTTCCGCAGCTGTTTTTCGAACACGGTATGCGGGATTACGATGGGCACCCGTAACACCTTCGCCACAGATCTGGTCACACGGTAGCGAAGTCATATCTGACTTAGACCCGATCAACAACAGGCACGTACACTTAAAACTAAAACTTACGGGTTGAAGCTGGGCACGCCCAGTCCGCCATCACCATACCAGTAACCACGTCTGGGTGGAAAAGCTCTCCCGGACACAGCAATTATAACCGCAGCAGACAGCAGGGCGAAAATCACAGTCATCATATTTCAAGCTTCACCGTAATGAGTATGAACGGCCCTGCCAACAAGAACGGACAATGTGCATTGGCAAAAAGAATATCTGAACGAATGAACTTTATTGGGTGAGCTGGCGAAACATGACCGCCCACGCTTATCGGCATGACACATGATGATGATGATGATGATGATGATGATGATGATGATGATGATGATGGACTTTATTCACAGATCACGTCTTGTTTCCGTCATGTTTCGCCATCTTACACGATCACCAGAGTCGTGTATAAGCTCCGTGTTCCTGTTTCGACCATGAGATGTGGTCAAGCCATCTAGATATTTACTTCTCTGCCTTCCCCTTATTCTTTCCCCCTCAATTTGCCATTTGTCACAACTTCTCTAGTTTACGTCTTTTCTCACCGTGCCCCAAAAAAAAGTTTCACGGTACGCGTCTAATTTCTTTAATCAATTTAAGGTTTTTATTTGCTTCTTGTAGGACATACTTATTGGTGTTTCTAACTGTTCATGGTATTCTTTGCATTTTCCTTAGAAACCGCATTTACACTGCCATTAGATGTTTTTCAGCCTGTCTGCTCATTATTTACGTTTCACATCCATGTAAAAGTGCCACGATGACAACAGATGCAAGGACACAACAATTAGATCTAAAAATTTTTAGCGAGAAAGACAAAGTTAATTAGCATAATTCAAGGAAATAATAATCCGATCTCCGTCAGTGAAACCTTTCCTCTAGAGGTGCAATAATGCACCTATTTACGTAGCAATGTAAACAAATGAAAGACGAGTAGATAGAGAAACTGTATTAACATATTACAAAAAGCAAGAGAAGCTTACATAGAACAGGGAGATTGTGGAAGTCAAAAGAAATTAAGCCTGGTACCAAACTTAGAATATTTAACTCTTGCGTTAAATTAGTGCAAGGTGTTTGTAAAGTCTCACTACACTTTGTATGTAGAACGGCTGTTTGTTTGCAAAATAGAAAACATACTCTTCAAAAACAAAAGCTGTTTTACATACAAAGTGTAGTGAGACTTTACAAACACCCTGAACTACTGTATCGATCAGAAACATGGAGAAAGACAGTAAAATTACTAATAAAATACAAACATTGATTAATTGGTGTCTGTATGTGCAGAACAAGGACTTAAATGGTATGTCAGAATGACTAATAGATAGATAGACAGGCTGGTCGACTGATCAATCTATAGATAGATAGACAGATTGAACTATGGATCTATAGATAGATAGACAGACAGGTAAAACGGTCGATCTATAGACATATAGGCAGACAGATCGAACGATCGATATATATATATATATATATATATATATATATATATATATATATATATATATATATATATATATATATATATATATATATATATATATTATAGACATGTACAGATAGATATGTACATAGTTAGATTGTAGCAAGTGAACTGTACTACTCAATACGCACATCACCTTACCAAATGGAGCCCTTACTGCAGAAAAAGACAGATGTCGCAGCGTTATATAGACGGTACCCATAAGACTAGGACCTAATAATGAGGTAACCTTATTAATTCTACGCCTACTGTTACGACAGCCCATTCAGTTAATTAGATTTAGCCCCGAGTACTCAATACCTGACGTGCCTCGCATTGTCAAATGATTCAACAAACATATTAGCCTGTAATCCCACAGCTCAGTAAGCAATAGGACCTGAATATATTACCCAACAAAGCTGCCTTTATCGGAGCAATAAAACAAACCAGAAACATTGAAAGGATTGAACCATGGAAAACACACGACGCAAATCCCTCCACGAAACACGAAAGGCTGTAACAATTTATGAAATTGCATAAATAGATACAGTCAAAGAAGCAATTTAAAATGTATAATGCAGTAATCTCGATGCTTTGACTCGTTTCTGGCATTGTTCGGGAAATAATTAGACCGGCCAACGCAAGGAACATAGTTTGTGTCTGTAACAGGCAGTGTTACACCATGGTTGACATATACACGGGTAGAATGTTTTCTGTTCCACTCAAACAATTTGTGATATCATAGGTCATGCTCTTGCATGGCTCTATTGTTTATTTTCGTAGTTATATATTAACTCTTTGTGTGATGTGAGTCACTTGGAGTGGTGCGCAGTTTGACATAACAATGTTTGTATACAGATCTTCTTCTTCTTTTGTCCTACTGATTTTTGCCGTGAAGCGTCACAAAGAGGTGGCAGATGGTCTTTCCTGTGTTGGACTTGTCTTGTTGCTGGTACTAACGTCATAAGTGATTTAGTCACTATCTCTTTTACTCCATCACGCCAACTCTGTCTGGGTCGCCCTCTCGCCTTGTATCCACACGTTCGCTGGTTGATCTTGCTCGATTCTAACTAAATGTTCGAACCATCTAATTCTTTGGTGTTCTATAAAGTCAGTAATAGGTGTTATCCCTACACATGTTGTTAGTTTCTCATTTATCTCTCTATCTATTCTTGTTTTTCCGACTTCGTCTCTTACGCATAACGTGACTTTACGTCTGTGTATTTCTGCGAATGTCCTTGTCTAGCATTGGTAACACAGCGCTGAGACGAATAAAGCATCTATTAGCTTCATTTTGGTATTCAAGTTATTTGAGTGCTTTATAATAGGTGATACAGTGCAGACCTGATAAGGTGAACTCACATGGGGCCCAAGAAATAGTTCTTCTTATCAGAGATTCCTTTTATAAGAGACAAGAGACAAAGAAGAAAAGTTGTCTGGGATAAACACATTTTTCTTCACAACAGATATTCGCCACATCCTAGATCGCCTGAACTGGTTTGCACTGTATTTGACAGTTGATGTTGTTTCCTTTCTGTATTCTCGTTTCTATTTATCTATCTAGTCGTCCATTCTCTGTGAGCACACTGCCCAGTCACTTGTACTCTCTAAATTGTTTTAATGATTTTCCATTTATCATCATCATGTGTCCTCCCAGCTGGCGTATGCGTTCATATCTCTCCACAGATCTGTCTTTAGTAGTATGGAATAGCTGTGATGATGATGTTCCTACATGTCACAGTCTCAGTCCATCCAGCATCATTTCTCTTAGTCTGCCTCTGCCTCTTGTCCCATTGATTTTTCCAGTTGTCATAATGCTCGCTCTTGCCTCTTTTCTGACAAAATGACCAAAGAAAGCTTTTGTATCTCTTTCTTATTGTTGTATACAATGTTCTAGTTTCATTAGCCTCTTTCAGACAATTGTTGTTAACTACTCTGACAATCTAAGGAATTTGCAACATTCGTCTCAAGAACAACTTTTGTGTTGCTTCCAAGTTCTTCCCAATTTGTTCATTTATGTTCCAATATTCACTGTCATACAGCAAAACAGGTCATACATTGCATTTTAGCACTATTTCTTATATTCAATCATAGTGATTTATTGCATAAGATACTCTTCATTTTCTGAAATGCAGCTTTTGCTTGCCATATTCTGTTCTTCATCTCTGATGTTATAATTCTCACTATGTATTTAAATTTATCCACTTGGTTAAACATTTTCCCTTTTATTATTATCTCACATTTTGGTGTCACCTATTTTCTTTTGCATAACCATTGTTTCTATTTTTCTTCATATTAAAGGAGAGCCCTTTCTTTGCACTCTTTGTTACTTCAATGTCCAACAACTGTACTGCAATGTCCAACAACCGTATTAAAATGTCCGACACCTTTACTACAATGTCCAACAACTGTACTACCATGTTCAACAACTGTACTGCAGTGTCCACCAACTGTACTACAATGTCCAACAACTGTACTACAATGTCCCAACAAATGCAATGTAATGTCCAACAATTGTACTACAGTGTTCAACAACGGTGCTGCAATGCCTAACAACCTTACTACATTGTCAAACTGTACTATAATGTGCAACAATTGTAGTACACTGCCCAACAACTGTACTACAATGCCCAAGAATTGTAGTACAGTGTCCATAAACCGTGCTTAAATTTGAAATAAGTAAACTACCACGTCCAACAACTGTACTACAATGTCCAACAACTATACTACAATGTCCAGCAATGCACTACAATGTCCAACATCTATACTACAATGTCCAACTGTTCTACATTGTTCAACAACAGTACCCCACTGTCAAAGAGTTGTACTGCAATTTATAGGAGTTGTACTACAATGCTCAACAACTATACTACAATGTCCAACAACTGTACAACAATGTCCAACAACTGTACTTCAATGTCCAACAACTGTACAACAATGTCCAACAACTGTACTACAATGTCGAACAACTGTACAACAATGTCCAACAACTGTACTAAAATGTCCAAAACTCTACTACAATGCCCAACAACTGTACAACAATGTCCAACAACTGTACAGCAATGTCCAACAACTGTACAACAATGTCCAACAACTGTACAACAATGTCCAACAACTGTACTACAATGTCCAAAACTCTACTACAATGCCCAACAACTGTACAACAATGTCCAACAACTGTACTACAATGTCCAAAACTCTACTACAATGCCCAACAACTGTACTACAATGTCCAGCAACTGTACTACAATGTCCAAAACTCTACTACAATGCCCAACAACTGTACTACAAGGTCCAACAACTGTACTACAATGTCCAAAACTCTACTACAATGCCCAACAACTGTACTACAAGGTCCAACTGTATACAGATAAACTAATGAAACGCCCCGATTCTACCCTACATTGTGGCAATGGGAATCTCCCGCTAAGGCCACATTTCCAATAACGACTCTAGGCATTACGCAAGTGCAGTGGCCAGTAAACTTGCCTACTGGTACGGAGGTCATGGGTTCTATTCTGTATCGAGACTGATTTAAAATTGGCCTGATCTTGGAGGTCGACCCATCCTAAAATGGATACCATGAAAATGGTCTTGGTAAGTATTTAAAAAAACAAAAAAAGGTTTTAAGGCAAGAGGTTCGACTTCATTTATCCTATATGGCTCGGTCTCTTTCCACCGGGCGGCTCGCCTAAAGCGTCGCACAAAGCACGAACTCCGTAGGTCCAGCTACGACCCCCAGGAGTCTCCGAGAAAACTACACTCGTGAACGGAACGACGTAGGCCGGAATGGAACGCACAACCTTCTGAGCGCGAGGCAGGAGTGGTAACCACTTCGCCACGGAGGCTGTATTGGTAAGTAAAGACAGTCTACTTGATATTAACCCATTGATTGGTCTGTAAATATCTGTAGCTATAACCATGTGCAGTTTGATTTGGTTATGGGGGTGGTTTTATAACTGATCATTGCTTCAGTTGCAAAGAGTGTTCGGTTTACAGCTATTTTAGTTTTATGTCGATCGTGTATTCGTTTTTCTTCTTTGTCCTACTCCTCTTTTACCTCTACTTTTTGCTCATATTGTTGTTGTTGTTGTTGTTGTCGTTGTTGTTGTTGTTGTTGTTGTTGTTGTTGTTGTTCTTCTTCTTCTTCTTCTTCTTCTTCTTCTTCTTCTTCTTCTTCTTCTTCTTCTTCTTTTTCTTCTTCTTCTTCTTCTTCTTCTTCTTCTTCTTCTTCTTCTTCTTCTTCTTCTTCTTCTTCTTCTTCTTCTTCTTCTTCTTCTTCCTTCTCCCCCTTCTCTTTATCTTCCCAACACCCTCTAGGAATGGACCTCACACGGGTCATGACTCTGGGGTCTTTCTCCTACTGTCAATTCGCACTGTGTCTTTTGGTTTCGAGACGTATAAATAGTTATTGCGCTTATCCCACTCTTCGGTGTCTGAGACAGTAGAGGTTTCCGATCTTAAATGGGAGATTGGTAGCTTCTGCTTCGGTGAGAGACGTGGTAGATCTTGCCAGGTGCAGACAGGGAAACGGACCATCTTACGGCTTCTGTTTATCATATACATCGTTACGATGGCTCCTAAACCAGCAGGAGACCTTCCCTGCAGCCTCGCCCAGTTGAACTTAACTCTCGAGTTACCATGTTTACAACCTATTTATTTCTATTCTCTTGCTGTCTTTCCTCCTTCCCGCCTCTGTTTTGTCATACCCCAATGTATCTCTTTGTCAAGTTTAACTGTATTGTTATTGCCTTTCATTCTTCGCGTAGGAATGTCTTTTGCTTGTTTGCCGTATAAATCTCTCTTGTGTTGTGGGAATTACATGCTTTGTTGATTGATAACTAGGCGTTTGTCTCGGAACATATGTTCTATGTCATTGTTGGAATTTTACGCATTAAACATTTGTCATGGCTGTTTAGCCAGAGGATTAATACTTTTGTAAGAAAAAGCTCATGTTGGAAGATCGAAAGGAAAGTCGTTGATGTTAAAGGAGTAGGTGATGGTGAGAAGTTGACACATCACAAACAATCAAATGATTCATTAGCCAACTTAAAGAAAAATATGCGAAGGGGTTACGAATGCAATTCGTAATCCCGCATACCGTATTCGAAACACAGATGCGAGCGATTTGGAAGCAGACTGCATTGCATTGTTTCCTATACACAGGTATGAGTGCCGGTCATTAAGAAAGAAATGACAAACTACTGAATGTAAACTTGCCAAGAAATCACAAACAGCCAAAAAACGCTGGTGTTGACTGCCGCGTCCTGTAAGGAAAGGACATGCAACTAACTGATACATGTTTCTTCATTAATATTGATGCCATTTGTCTGTTTAGTTGTCTTGCCTTATTGCATATATTTTCGATCTCGTCTTCTGATTTTCCTTTTTAATGATATTATACTCTCTAACTCCCGTGTGTTGCCGGAGCCCATAAGGGAAGCAAAGAATAGCAACACTGTAGCCTACCACGCATGTCGTAAGAGGCGACTAAGGAGGCTTGACGGTTCCGTCGCCCTGCTACTGAGTGAGTGTGTGGCGCGACACTATGAGCTGTGAGTTTCGTGTGAAATGCTTTTGAATCTGCCCGAGGTTTTTTGGAAAGTGACTGCATGTTCGGAGCGATGGCAGATGGCTATGTCCCAGAGTTAACTGGTTTTTGCCTTATGCGGAAATGCGTGGCTGCTGGGCTTCTGGTTGACTGCCACTGCCATCGACGATGAACTGTATTTCGTGGACTGTGTGGGTGAACATCTAGGAAACATCCAGATGGGAAAATGACTGCAGATTCCATCAGAAATGAACTGGGTGTTTTGTGGGGGACTATTGTGTTGACATTCTGGCGGCGGCTTTATGCGCAGTGTATCTGTGTGGGCTGTTGTTTGTCGAGACTCCTGTCTTTTCCACTTTTCACATTGGGCAGTGGGGAGCATCTTGTATGATATTCACTGGCATAGGAACGGAACATAATGGGGACGACCCGTTGCTGTGAAGTTGGAACTGCGACTAACTAACTAACTAACTATACTCTCTAAGTCATTGAAGCTCGTTGCTTGTTTCAGGGGGTGTAATTTTAGGTAGATCTTTGTTGTTGTTTGTTCTTCTTCTTTGGTTATAGTCATTACCTCAGTTTTACTTATGCTAATATTAACGTTATGTTCCTTACATACTTCGTTTAGACTATGTATGTGGACTTGTACACACATCATTTATACTGAATACAGTGCTTACATGTACCAAAGTGCATGTCAAGCTGATATTGTATGCCCATTGTAGCTTAAAATATCAGTGTTTCTGTTGTCTATAGTGAACCGTATTTATGGCTCTCTGTCCTTACATCAACCAGCACTTCTCTTGATAAGTTACTGCAGGCAAAATAAAATAATGCAGTAATATAAGGTAATGCAGTTCTACAGAATATAGTTACGGAAAACACAGGACGCTGCCGATGTCTGCCTAAGATGTGTCACAGACTAGTGTTTACCCGGGATGTGCCACATACTAGTGTCTACCCAGAATTTCCCACAGACTAGTGTCTGCTCGGGATGTCCCAAAGACTAGTGTCTGCCCAGGATGTCCACAGACTATTGTCTACCCAGGATGTTCTACAGACTAGTGTCTGCCTAGGATGTCCCACAGATTGGTGTCTGCCCAGGATGTCCACAGACTATTGTCTACCCGGGATGTTCCACAGACTAGTGTCTACCCAGGATGTTCCACAGACTAGTATCTACCCAGGATATCCCACAGACTAGTATATACCCAGGATGTCTTACAGACTAGTGTCTACCCAGGATGTTCCACAGACTAGTATCTACCCAGGATGTTCCACAGACAATTGTCTACCTAGGATGTCCCACAGACAATTGTCTACCCAGGATGTCCCACAGACTAGTGTCTGCCCAGGATGTCCCACAGACTAGTGTATGCCTAGGATGTTCCACAGACAATTGTCTACCCAGGATGTGCCACAGACTAGTGTCTGCCCAGGATGTTCCACAGACTTGTGTCTGTGTTCCACAAACAATTGTCTACAGCCTTGATTATTATTGGGCTGATGTAAGATACAGCTCTGCAGCCGTGACATGTATGTCGGCTGAGGAATGTTACATCTAGAGTCCCGTGATGCGCTTTGCGGTTTATGTATTTTACAACTGTATTGTCGTGATAGGTTTGCTGGCTAGAGTATGTTACAGCTCCACAGCCTTGATGCTACTCTCGGCTTGTGTATGTTACAACTCTATAGCCGTAATGCTATTACGAATTTTTGCATGTTATAGCTCTACAGCCACTGTTACTCACGGTTTGTGTGTGTTACAACTCTCCAGCCGTGATATTACTTTCAGCGTGTGTGTACTACAGATCTACAGAGTCTTGTTACTATGGCCATAATTATGTTACAGCTCAACAGATGTAATGTTACTATGGACTTGTTTATGTTACATCTCTAGAAATGTGCGCTTACTATGAACATGTGTATGTTACATATCTACGGAAGTGAGCTTACTATGAACCTGTGTGTGTTACATCTCTACATCTATGATCTTCCTAGGACTTGTGTATGTTACATCTCTACAATTGAGATGTTACTCTCGGCGTATCTATGTTACAGCTCCACAGCAGTGATTTTACTCTTGGCTTCTGTATGTTACAGGTCGAGAGGTTTAATGTTACTCTCCGCTGGTGTATGTAACAACTCTACAGCCGCGGTATTGCTATGGCTTTATGTTACAACTCCACAGCCGCGATGATACCCTCGGCTGATGTTTGTTACAAATCTACTGCGTAATATTTCTATCGGCGTGTGTATGTTACAGTTATAAAAGGTTAATCGCATGTCCTTAACAGGACATTGCAGTCAACCCCAGAATTTACTGACAGTTTGTGATTTTCTAGACAATTTTACCAATTGCCTGTGTCTGATTTCGAATCCAGTTTGCGGGACTGGTAAACCGCTTTCACTGACTCTAGGTCACAGACGACGACTTGTTACAGTCCTAAACAATGTTACATATTGATTTATTTGGTTGTTTCGGGGTTTGAGATATTTTATTATTGCTTGGAGGACTTTAGGCGGCCTGGTATGTCTTGCCAGTGAGAAGACCTGATCATTTGGGGCCACATCGATTGATGGATGTCCGTCGCGACGATCGGGCAAATCTTGAGCTACAGCCTACGATGGGTGACGTTGTAATATTCTGTTGTGATAATTTGGTCGCGTCCAGCGTGTGCCGCGTGTTCTAGTGGTTACACACCCGCTTCATACGCGAGTCTAGTGTTTCGATATTTACGTGGATGAGCCTTAGGTTCATACCAGAATAAGATCAGCGTTGCCAGTAGTGAGGTGTGCTCAATATTTAAATGTTACATATCCTTTACAGGACATTGCGATCAACCCCAACCCCAGGCAATTTTTACTTTCAGTAGTTTGCCATTTAATACATACAGATAAAACTACTATGGAGAAAGAAATATATGTCAATTCTAATATAATTAAAATTCTAATTTATTATACCCGGAAATCTAAGCGGAACTACGCATTAGCTTCATATCATCATCCAATGTCTTGCCGGCTGGCGAGGGCGACATGCTTCTCCACAAATTGCGATCTCCGACGGCATGGATCAATTCGTGTTTTGACTCCCTTCCGTGCATAGACACAAGACTTGTCAAGAATTTGTTCACGCTGTCTTCCTCTATCTGTCTTTCCACAAATCTTTTCTTTGTTACAATATGTTCCAGGTTTTGTTTTCTCATAATGTGGCCAAATCATGATGACTGCTACTTTCTGATGTTTGTGATAAGTTGTCTTTGCGACTTAGCCTACCTCAAAATGTCAAGATTACTCATTTTGGCTATCTAATGCATTTTCAGTATTCTTCTATAAAACCACAACTCCAAGGCTTTTATGGATGTTTTCTTTTCTTTACTAATTGTCCAGGAATATTATATGATACATAATAGATATGTATGTATACATATATCCATCCATCATGTGCCATGCCGGTAAGCGTATGCGATCATGATTCGCCATTTAACTCGATCATCAGAGTCGTGGATCAGCTCAGTATTCTTGTCTCGACCATGCCACATTCTAATTAATTCTTCTCATAACATGTCCAAAAAATGTTGACTGTCTACGTCTAATTTCTCTAATCAGTTTACGATTTTCATTTGTTTCTTGTAGGACTTGGTCGTTGGTTTTTCTGTGTGTCCATGGTATTCGTTGCATTCTCCTCAGAAACCACATTTCCACAGCCATCAGATGTTTTTCAGTTTGACTGCTCATTGTCCTCGCTTCACATCCATACAAAATCACAGGCTCTATGTAGCACCTCAACACGCTTTTTCTTGTAGCAATTGACAAATTTTTATTGGTCCGTATGTTTTTCATCTTGCAAAAGGCTGCCTTCGAAATGGCAATTCTTGTTTTAATCTCTTCAAGGCATCTCCCATCAGATGTTATGGCTGTTCCGAGATAATTGTACCGATTCAGTTGTTTAAGAATATTCCCATTTACATGTATATTACATTGTGGTTTTTCGTTCTTCCTAGTGACGACCATAATCTGTGTCTTTTTACATATATAAATGGTAGATCTAGCGTTTGTAGAAAGTGAAAAAAGGGACTTAACTTTAATAACAGAAAGACAGAAGTCATGGTGATATCAAACAAACAGGTTGTTCCTAAATGTACGATTAAACTAGATTAAAGTAAATGACATTAACTTGGGGACAGTGCAGAAATTCACACACCTAGACGCATGGATAACATTAGATGGAAAATGCATCACTAGATACTAAAAACAGAATAGGACAAGCGAAAGCTGCATTTGTTTATCAGGACATAAATCACACATGCACAAATTAGCTGTCTATACACAGGGTTATGTGATTGCAGAAGAAAGAAACACAGATTACGTCTGTCTAGACTAATCCCAGCATAGGTTTTTAATTTATTTTATAGGTAAATATGCATTCCTATGGATAGAGACATTCTTTGAGTCAACAACAACAAAAATACATCAGTAATTGTATTTTATTTTGATAGAGGGCTGTGTCTGATTTTAATTGCAATATCCTGGATTACCACGGGTAATCACATTTGTGGTAGTACAAGGAGACAAGTTAAAGCTAGTCCTTTTAGATAAATACTGACATAAGCCTGGGTCATTGACAGTGAGTTGAGTGACCGGGCATGAGAAAGAATGGAGATGAAAGTGGGAGACAGTAAAGTGACTGACCTGGCTATGAGTAAACAGCCAGTCCTTAGAAATAATGGGAAGGGTGAGTGTGGACCCCAGGGGATGGGGGAAGGACAGGCTAGTTTTGTGTGAAGTCAAGGGACTTCAGGAGAGTTGATGTGTAGATGCCGAACTGATCGGTAGTCTGAGTGAGAGAAGAGACCGACTGCGGGTCAGGTCGTTTAAGAGAGATCTCCGTGTTGTGGTGTTCTGCTAGTTGTGAAGACAGGCCTGAACCCAGAGTGGGTTCTGTAGCGAGTGTAGGCCTAAACCCAGAGTGGGTTGCATAGTTGAGCAGTGGCTCCAACCCAATGTGTGGGTTGTATTGTGGGAGATCCAGCCGTGGATAGTAGCTTGATGACCTGTCTTGTGGAGTTGATAAGAAGCAGGCCGTGAGAAGGCATTGATGTGTGCTGGTTAAATTGTGAGGAGGATATTTATATTCTATGGATTATATTGTTTCTGGATGTATAAACATGTTCCGTTTGTCCGTGTTATTTCTGTAATAAAGGATTATGTGCGCCAACTGAATCTTGTGTCATGACTGGTGAATATGCACTGCAGGGGTGAGTTACATTGCAAGACAGTTAAATATCTCCATTGACACACCATGAGTATCGTTACCTAGACAACGACCATCACACAATAATATCATGAGCATATCATCGTAAGAACTTCGTGATATTATCATCAAGAAAACGTGTGACAATCTGGGAGGCTACGTCCGTGCAAGATTGAGGATAACTGGGAGCTCGTCGCTTAGTAAAGAGTTTATGACAGCTGCATTCGGTCAAGGAACACCGTGCAATATTGAGATATCTGTGGGCTCTTCGCTGAAAGAGAGGAGTTATTATCGGTGACTTAGTTCCATCAATTTAGACAGTACTGCTCCAAGAAATTAATGTGAACTCTTCAGTGTGTGCGCCAGATAATTCACACAGACAGACGAGAGTTAATGATCAAGCTAGCAGACATGTCACACTACAGGTAAATTAACGAGGGTCAGCACACGGAAACAGACGAGGCGGGACCCCAGAAGAATTAACGCAGCACAAATCGACAGGGAAAGTCGATTGCAGTAGCAGGGGTGTTTGGTCACGGACAGCACAGAGGAAATGTCGCAGGGACATAACGGTGTTTGCAACAAGTGCGGTCAGTCCTAGAGTGTGTGTGTTTGACAGGATTGAACCAAAGATTGAAGACAGCGAGCAATTTCGTCGCAACATCCTGTGTGTGGGGAGAATTTTGTGTGTGTGTCCGAAGGCAAGCGCACTGTGGTGTCGCAAGTTGACTGGTCAAGATTTGTCGACGCAGTTAATAGGCCGGGTTGAGAGAGGGTCAGCGCTGTTTACGAGGACAGCTGGAAAGGGGTATTAACGTTAACCCTACCACAGGTGCGGGGGCAGAAGTGGAAAATGTGTGTGTATGGCGGAAAAGTTCCGGGCATTTTACAGACAGACTAAGTGTGACTTTCCACGGAGTTAAAATAGCAGCCAGGTGGGGCTGTCAAGTTGTGTGAAAACTATTTTACGGAGGAATTTTTCACTGAGAGTGATAAAGAGAAATTGAGGTGACATTGTGAGTTGGGGGTGGAAGGAGGAAAGATACTCGGGAATTTCCACGACCTATGGTGGTCAAGCTGACTCATTGTGAATGAACAAAACAAGGCGTTTTGTTTGAAACCAGACTTGATTGTTCGTCTTTGTTAAAAGCCCTTTGTGTTCATTACTTTATAATCAGCAAACATTTTGACAACGAATGATGACGTGTCGGCTCCGCGAACATAGTTGCATACAGTTGCCAAAAAGAACTGACGGTACAGAGTGAAAGCGTTGATCATTTACTGCCATTATTTTGGTCTTTTCTGTTAGGGAAATCTATAACATTTATGATACAGCAAAGCGCCATCTTCGCAACGAAGGTAGAAAAGACTTTTGGATTATTAGACCACGTCCAAGGAAAGTACAATAACGTGACGGACTGGGTCGAGACAGAACATTGTGGATAAGCAATCATCATCTTCAATTTTTTTCGACGGTTTGAACTTGTTATCACCACGTAAATTTAAGTCACCACGCAACAAATGTGGAATATCGTAGACATTTCGGAACATTTACCAATATACATTCCCAACATATTGTGAAAAATTCTTAAAAAAACCGAACTTGTGGCGACGGATTATCATTAATAGGCACATTTTTGTCGGCCAACGAATTGTACGTTCTGTTTGCTGCTCATTGTCTTATAAATATTGTTTTCGGTTGTTAAGCTATTACTTGTTTGTGGTCCGGTGTTTGTCAGGTGTAGAGGATTTTGGGGGTGTTTCTCGAGAGTCGGGATACAGCACAAAAATTTATTTTTCTTTCTGGTGCTTACGATATTTTTGTAAGAAAAACGTTAATGAGTTAACGGGTCGTGCAGTGGCATTGGAATAGTCTTAACCAATATCTAGAGCCGAGTTGTCTGACGTCAGATTTGTGTATATGTTGATGCTATAAATTGTTTTTGTTTCTCTTTCTTTTCATAATATTTGCATATGATATTTGCTGTGTTCGGATATATATTATTATTGTGATCTTTCGTCGTATCTACTATCTAGTGGTCTGAGTCAGTTTATATTTTACGCGCACTGTGGGTGTCCTTACACAAGCTTGTGGTTGTTACTGTGGTTTATTTCTGTGTGATCACCGTCTCCGTGTACTTGGCTTGTGAGTCTAACGTTTTTATAGACAACATTTAGTGTTATCATTCGTTCGTTTTGTATATGTATGTATATGTATGTGTAACAATATTTCCAGAAATGTTATACAACTATTGGTCATAGATATATAGATATAAGGGAGTATAGGTGATACTTCCCCCCTCACTACCTAGTGCTTATAGAGTGACTGGCTGAGTACAGAGTGATATTTTAGCACTACGAATTTACGTACACAGGGAGTTGTGGTGTACGTAGGGAAGTGACACAAAGACTAACAGCAGAGTCTTCACATTTATAGTTGGCTGACAGACAGCAACGTGTCCACAAGTACAAGATGCCTACTTTAATGGAATATATTGAAGCAGGTGAACGAATAGGCCTGAAGGGTGAAGAGTTACAAGAGTATGCCGAAGCAAAAGAACAACAACAGATTGAAAGAGACCAGAGACAAGCCGAAAGAGAACAGAGACAGGCAGAACTCGAGGCAAAACGCCTGCAGGAAGAAAAGTTAGCTGAGAGAGAACAAAGACAGGCTGAAATGGAAGCCAAGCGTCTACAGGAAGAGAGAGAGACACACATGAGAATGGAAATTGAGAAAGAGAAGATTAAGATGGAAGCGGAAATTGCTATTAAAAAGTTAGAAATTGCATCGAAGGGTCAAAGTGAGGAAAGTAGAAAACCGTCGCAGTCGTCACAGAGACTAAAACTGCCATACTTTACGGACCGAGACAACCTTGAAGCTTATCTTGACAGATATCAGGCATCAGCGAAAGTGTTAGGCATCCTTGAAGAACAGTATGCTATTAGACTAGGGAAGCTTCTTACGGGTAAGGCACTAGACACCATGTTCAATTTACCTGTAGAAGAAAGGAACAACTACACTATCTTACGTCAACGTTTTCTGATAAAGTTCCAACTCACTGAGCATGGATATAGGACAAAGTTTAGACAGTTAGTGCCAGAGACAAATCAAGATTTCACAGATTTTGTTAACACCGTAAAGAATACATTTAACAAATGGATGGAGCTTGCAGAAGTAGGGAAAGATTTTAATAAATTAGTAGATCTAATGTTAAGAGACAAGGTAGTATCTGCATGCAATTCTAATTTAGTGGCGTTCTTTGAGGAACGGAAGCCAAAGGACATAGACACAATGTCTCAGTTAGGGCAAAACTACATGACTGCACATCCTAACGTATCTATTGGAAAACTAATGAGTGAGGAAATAGTCTGTGCAGCGTACACTAAACAGGACCAGAATCCAGTCATCAGACCAAGGGCGAAAAGTGTGGATTCAGCACAGAAAGGTGAGCACCAAGAACTTCAAGATAATGGTTTCCGAGGAAACAATGTTGGTAGAGTAGGACGGTACCCATATAGAAGAGGGAACTTTCAGAGACGTCCAAATTATGCCGGATGTTGGAATTGTGGGAGCTGGAGACACAAGGCAGCACAGTGTGATGCACAACCATCAGATGGACCAACGAACAACACTAAAAGGGAGATTACTTGTTTCAAATGTGGAAAGAATGGGCATGTCAGCCATCAATGTAGGATGAGAGAAACAGAGCACTCAAATGCAGCGGAAGTAATTGAGACGCTGAACAATGAAGATTGTAGTGGGTGCAAACCTCTTTGTGAAAAAGACAGTCAGCCAGTCCTAATATGTGGTCATACAGTGAAAGCAGGATCAGCAGTGCATGAAGGAGGCAGTTTGAAGCTGCATCAGGGATTTGTCAATGATAGACCAGCGTTAACAATTAGGGATTCCGGATGTACGTCTATCGGAGTGAGGAGAAGTTTAATAGATCCCTCGGATTATACAGGGAAAAAGATTAGATGCATAACATTCAACGGCACAGTAGAGTTCTACCCAGTAGCCATAATAACAGTAAAAACACCATATATCACTGGAAGAATGACAGCGTGTGTTTTGGACTCACCAGTGGCTGATTTGATCATAGGAAATGTTATAGGAGTTAAAGATTGTACAGAAGAGGAAGTAATTTATTGGGACCAAAAATATAGTGTAAGCAGTAATGAGGTAGTTACCACAAGAGAACCTAAATTAGAGAGTATAGCTGAGGTAAAAGAGGCACTTGAAGTAGACACAGGAACTCAGGACAAGGATAGTACAACTAAGCAGATGAGAAGGGATCCCAAATATAGTGCTAGTGACTCCCAGAGACAAGATACAACTCTGAACAAATGTGTCCAAGGGTGTAGTAGAGTAGAAAATAGTCAGTCAGGAAAGGGTAGATGGTGCTTCGAGAGGAAGAACAATGTTCTCACTCGCAGGTTTTCAGATAGCAGAACTGCACGTGGGCAAGGAGTAGTACCTTTAGCACATAGAGACCGATATACTAGAACAGCTCAGGATAGTGCAGGTGCAGGGCACATAGGCATAAGGCGTATGCAGCAGAAAGAATGGTGCCAGATATATGGGTCAAGATTAAATAAAGAGTTCAGACTAAACAGAGACTCAAGTGTAACGGTGCAATATGCAGATAGGAAAGTTGAGTCACGTCAAAAGAGTTTTCGCGACATTACTGACCCAGGGCTAGGGATATCAAACAGATGTTGTAATTGTAGAGGTACCATGAGTCATGGGTACATGAAAGGGAGACACAGCATCGACAAAAATCAGAGGTGGGTTAATGAAAGAACAGAACCACCTGATATTGGGTCGGTACACAAATAGTATTGTGTGGTCGTGAAGTAGTAATAGACCTGTGGGTACATAAGTATAATGCTTTTCTATGATGTATTATTATTACGTGATGTATTTATGTGTGGGGAATATGAGAGTGTACTATGAGCATTTTGTGTATTATTTAGGGTGGTAGCTGGAGTAAGGTGCAGCCATACTTAGGGCTACCCAGGCTATATGTCTGGGTCACATGTTTAGTAAGTTTTAGTCTCCCAATATTTGAAAACGAAGTTTTCTTTTAAGAGGGGGGTGATGACATAAGCCTGGGTCATTGACAGTGAGTTGAGTGACCGGGCATGAGAAAGAATGGAGATGAAAGTGGGAGACAGTAAAGTGACTAACCTGGCTATGAGTAAACAGCCAGTCCTTAGAAATAATGGGAAGGGTGAGTGTGGACCCCAGGGGATGGGGGAAGGACAGGCTAGTTTTGTGTGAAGTCAAGGGACTTCAGGAGAGTTGATGTGTAGATGCCGAACTGATCGGTAGTCTGAGTGAGAGAAGAGACCGACTGCGGGTCAGGTCGTTTAAG
Organism: Cepaea hortensis; assembly: GCA_963921405.1. Taxonomy (NCBI): domain Eukaryota; kingdom Metazoa; phylum Mollusca; class Gastropoda; order Stylommatophora; family Helicidae; genus Cepaea; species Cepaea hortensis. The sequence continues at coordinate 307,858,144 of OY992876.1, read as the reverse complement.
AGAGATCTCCGTGTTGTGGTGTTCTGCTAGTTGTGAAGACAGGCCTGAACCCAGAGTGGGTTCTGTAGCGAGTGTAGGCCTAAACCCAGAGTGGGTTGCATAGTTGAGCAGTGGCTCCAACCCAATGTGTGGGTTGTATTGTGGGAGATCCAGCCGTGGATAGTAGCTGGATGACCTGTCTTGTGGAGTTGATAAGAAGCAGGCCGTGAGAAGGCATTGATGTGTGCTGGTTAAATTGTGAGGAGGATATTTATATTCTATGGATTATATTGTTTCTGGATGTATAAACATGTTCCGTTTGTCCGTGTTATTTCTGTAATAAAGGATTATGTGCGCCAACTGAATCTTGTGTCATGACTGGTGAATATGCACTGCAGGGGTGTTACATTGCAAGACAGTTAGATATCTCCATTGACACACCATGAGTATCGTTACCTAGACAACGACCATCACACAATAATATCATGAGCATATCATCGTAAGAACTTCGTGATATTATCATCAAGAAAACGTGTGACAAATACTATTCTTCTTCTTCATCCGTCTTCTTTGCAGCCCATGAGACACATTTACAGACGAGAGTGACTGAACCAGCGGGGTGACTCCCAAATAAGGCTCCTAATGTTTTAACAAAAAGGCAAGCAAAGCCGTTGGAACTTAGTGAAATTACATAATGGCATAAATTACGGAATAATCTCACAATTTGGAGAATGTCGTGCCCTCGTCAACAAACATTTTATTTTAACAGGTAGACTATCACCGTGACATGGTGATAAGTGCTGTAAAACTAAAAAAAAACTAAGGCAGTGGTTCCGATTCAATCCTCAGCTATACCAGGATTTATTTTGTTAAGCTACTGCGACTCTGGGCTCGACTCTTAAAATGGATACCGTTTAGATTTCATAATTTCATGAGAATTTGAAAGGGAAAGACTGCAAGAAAGGAAACTAGTCTGCTCACCTCATTATGCTCTGGTCCAGAATATATGAAGACCTACTACTGCATGCTACAACCATTGTTTCCGCCATGGGATTACTTTCACATTTACATTGCGTGAACCGATCTACAGGCCATGTTTTCAGCATGAGGAATGAGATAAAACTCGCACTGGTCCAGTTTTCAAGATTAACTGACCTGCGACAACAAATTGCTACCACCACAACATGACATGACAGCCGTGGTAGAAAAGTGGCTAGACGCCCGCCTACCGACCTGGTTATGAGTTTGAATTTGCATCGAGGCGGTTTTTAAAAATTGACATTGGCTTCCATGTCGACGCAGTCTAAAATGGTTGTAGGAAATGTGTAGGAAATAAAGGCGGTCGGCGTGATGCTGACCACATGACCTACAGAGTGCTGATTGGTTTACTTTTAGCCCGATGTACTTTTAGCTTTTAGTACTTTGCTTTTATAACTTACTTACAATGCCATCAAAAGTAGATCTGACATATGTGACCGGTAAATAGGTAAAAAGATTAACTGTCAGGAGTTAATCAGATATAACTGAGCTACCTTATGACAGTAGACGGTACTACCTGTTTTCTGTTATCGCCGAATGTTGGGAGGTGTTCACCAAACCCGACACCCCACATTGTGCCAACGGCTTCGGGTGGAGGAGTGCAATTGGGAGGGTACAAGCCTTATTCTAGTGCGAGGAAATGCAACCTAAAGACTAAATATCATGGCAGGGCAGACCAGGCCCTAAGCCTTGGTCCGCAACAAGGCTAGGATGGAAGCTCCGACTGGCAGACATTTAGAGCATTGCTTTGCTGATCTGGCAGCTTCTGTAGCTTGTCTTGTTCCAGACGTACTGGTGTTTCCCTTTCCTCTGACACGCCGAGAGAGGGATCATGATGCATGGGACCCACTTGGTCTCTAAATTCAGCCCAGGCTTTGTGTTATAGCGAAGTATAACTCTATTTTACAAACGATCGTCTGTGAAGACGGCAAGGTGCCAGTCAGTCAGGTAAAGACACAGCACAGTTCGCTTGCAAGAGTACTCACGTATAATTTTTACAGTTGAAGAAAATATACCTTTTTGTCAGAACGAATAACGACAATACATTGCAATCAATATATTAAGAAGAAAGAAATACCACCCTGTAATATAAGGATACGTGGGAATATTCTTAAACAAGTCAATCGGTACAATTATCTCGGAACAGTCATGGCATCTGATGGGAGGTGCCTTGAAGAGATTATAACAAAAATCCGTTTGCTAAATGGAAAACATACTGACTAATAAAAAAAATGTCACTTGCGCAGAGAAAAAGAGTGTTGAGGTGCTACCTAGAACCTATACTTTTGTATGGATGTGAAACGTGGATAATGAGCAAACAAGCTGACAAACATTTAATGCCAGTGGAAATGTGGTTTCTGAGGAAAATGGAAAGAATACCATGGACAACGAGTAAGTCCTACAAAAGGCAAATGAAAACCGCAAACTAATTAGAGAAATTAAACGTAGACAGTCACATATTTTGGGCACGTTATGAGAAGCAATAAACTGGAGAACTTGATGACAACAGGTAAGATTGAGGAGAGAAGAACAAGGGGAAGACAAAGAAGTAAATATTTGGATGGTTTGACCACATGGCATGTCCGGGACAAGATCACAGAGCTGACCTACGACCCTGGTGATCGTGTAAGATTGCGAAACATGACTGCCCACGCTTACCGGTATGGCACATGATGATGATGACGACGAATCAGTACATTGTAATCATCATCATCATCATCATCATCATCATCATCATCACCATCATCATCATCAGTGTCACGAAGATGCCTGACATCAGCAGGATAAGGGCCGCACAGTTCGCAGATCTATCGGCTCCTACAGTTCGCAGATCTATCGGCTCCTGCCTGAATGTATGATGATGATTACAATGTACTGATTCGTCGTCATCATCATCATGTGCCATACCGGTATGGCACATGATGATGATGACGACGAATCAGTACATTGTAATCATCATCATCATCATCATCATCATCATCATCATCATCATCATCATCATCATCAGTGTCACGAAGATGCCTGACATCAGCAGGATAAGGGCCGCACAGTTCGCAGATCTATCGGCTCCTACAGTTCGCAGATCTATCGGCTCCTGCCTGAATGTATCACAGCTAGATAACTGATTGACACAACACACAGCATGACACATCAGTCAAAGCATCCAATACGCAGTGCACAACACAGGACTTGCGATATGCGCCACAAATCACAAATAAACAATACAGGTCTTCTTCTTCTTCTTCTTCTTCTTCTTCTTCTTCTTCTTCTTCTTCTTCTTCTTCTTCTTCTTCTTCTTCTTCTTCTTCTTCTTCTTCTTCTTCTTCTTCTTCTTCTTCTTCTTCTTCTTCTTCTTCTTCTTCTTCTTCTTCTTCTTCTTCTTCTTCTTCTTCTTCTTCTTCTTCTTCTTCTTCTTCTTCTTCTTCTTCTTCTTCTTCTTCTTCTTCTTCTTCTTCTTCTTCTTCTTCTTCTTCTTCTTCTTCTTCTTCTTCTTCTTCTTCTTCTTCTTCTTCTTCTTCTTCTTCTTCTTCTTCTTCTTCTTCTTCTTCTTCTTCTTCTTCTTCTTCTTCTTCTTCTTCTTCTTCTTCTTCTGCGTTCAACCGGAGTTTTTTTCAGGATGTGATTACGTTGTACCTGTTTACAGCAGAGCTGCGTACTTGCACCTTATGGCTGACACATCCGACTTCTGCAGGCATTTGTTGACCGGTTAACCTTCCCGGGATACAGGTTTTGAAAGGTTTAAAAGACAAAGATCGTTTAATGGCACCGGGTTTTATCCCATATAACTCGGTCTCTTTCCACAGTGCGGCCTGCCGAAAGCGTCGCGCACAGCACGAACTCGTAGCACCTGCGGTGACCCCCCCCCCCCCCCCCCCCGTCCCCCAGGAATCTTCGAGAAAATTGCACTTGTGAACTGAACGACGCAGTCCGTAATCGAACCCACAACCTTCCCAGCGCGAGGCAGACCACTTCGCCACGGAGCCTCCCTACACAATTAAACATTAACGTTCAACATTAACCAAAACAAGGCAGCAATCTTCGGTCGACAGTTTCCCTTTCTACACTGACACAATAGCGCTCTCTGGCGTCACAGATGTGGAAGACACTGTTGGATGTAGTAGACATTAGAGGCTTTATTCATCAACGTCATCGTCATGGTCACGTCACAGAACGTCGCTCTTCTCATAACCATCCTAGGAGATGATTGGCCTGTGTCCCTGCGTAATTCATTTTCATGCATGTTCTTCTCCTTCTTCTATCGCGCGTTATCCCCCTATAAGCCATCCAATCTTAAGCTAAAACAAAGTTGTATATTCTTTACAGGACGTCGCTGGAGCTACGGCGTTCGTGCTTTGTGCGACTTTTTCCGCGGCGCTGTCGAAAGAGACTAAGCCATATGTGATAAAAACCCGGCGCAATGAAGCGTGGTAGTCAAACCATCATTTGGAGGGGGGAGGGCGGGGGAGCTGTTTTTGATTTCTTGGCAAGTTTACGTTCAGCAGTTTGCCATTGCTTTCTGAACGACCGATACTCATATCTTTGTATGGACACCAACGCAAGGCGGTTTGCTTCCAAATCGCCTGCAGCTGAGTTTTGAACGCGGTATGCGAGACAGCGAATTGCATTCGTAACCCCTTAGCGAATTCATTCATGTGCTCGCCATATTATTCATTCTCTTATGTTTATTGTTATTTTTTTTTGGTTATTTTTTTTTTGGGGGGGGGGGGGGGGGGTTTGCGCTTACTCCCTTTGAACTCAAGCTTAGTCCATAAATGTGCCATAGGGTGTATTTTTAATGACTGCGCAATGTTTGAAAATATTGCCGGTCCAAGTTTTGTATTCACCCCTGCAACATAATAGGTAAATGCAAAACTTGGACCGGCAATATTTTCAATAACTGCACAGTCATTAATAATACACCCTGTACTACTTCTAGTAGTTGCCACTACTGGGGAGTGCACTGGAGTGATTTTGCGTGTAGATTAGCTTTCCCAATTACCAGTGTCCCTCGCCATCAGGCAAATCCACTCCGACTTCTTAGGTACTTGTAATTGACGTCCAGCGCTATCGTCTTTTCGTCAACTCTTGATTCCCTGGCATTTGTCTAGTTCTCTCCATGAGGTTCATATTTGTGAACCTGTCATACCGCTGCTAAATAAGGAACGAAAATATCACGGTAGGAGATATACGCATCTGCATTTACGAAAGATGAAGTACGAGATACACTATAAGGGCACCGACCATAACGAAGTCGATTAGTCGATGGTTGGTTGAACGGTACCATTCGTCTCAAGGACTGGTAACTTCACAGTTTCAGTTTTCAATTTCTTCATGTCGTGTATAGTTTTTAGTTGACATGGTATTTTCTTTTTCCCTTCGCTCGCGTTGAACTTACGCGTAGTCGATGTGCTCCTACTTCTAGTGTTCTGAACTGATTTTCGCACGTGGATTAGCTTTCCTTTTGACTAATGCTCCTCGCCATCAGGCGAATCCACTCCGACTCCCGATGTACTTGTAATTTACGTCCCCAAGTCAAGGACGAGAAGTTAACATTTTAGTCCAACTGACAAGTGTGTGGGTTACATGGAATTTTCTATGTGGGATTTATTTTGCCCTTTTATATCCAGAAATCACGTATTTTATCTGCACTGTGTCTTTTATACGAGAGAATAGGAACATTTGAAGCGTGGGAACGTCTTGGTTTTACTTGTCTTTAAAATAAAAAAGCCTTAAAAGTGGAGAGGACGAGTTTATCCCATATACGACTGTCTCTTTCCGCAGGGCGCCTGCTGAAAGCGACGCACAAAGCACGAACTCCATAGCTCCAGCGACGACCCCAGGAGTCTCCGAGAATAATGCATTCGTGAACCGAAAGGGAGTCTCTGTGGCGAAGTGGTCAAGCCGTTTGACTCGTGTTCCGAAGGTTGTTGGTTCGATTCCGGGCCGCGCCCTTCGGTTTACGAGTTAAATGTTTCGGAGACTCCTGTGGCGTCGTCGCTAAAGGCTACGGAGTTCGTGCTTTGTACGACGCTTTCCGTGCTACGGAAAGAGACCGAGCTATATGGGATAAAACCCGGTGCAATGAAGTCGACCCTGTCGACTTTTAAGCGACTTTAAGCGTGAACCGAAAGACGTAGCCCTGAATCGAACCCACAACCTTCAGAGTGTGAGGCAAACGGCTTGATCACTTCGCCACAGAGACTCCCCTCTACATGAATGAACACGCATCTATGAAATAACGTGTGTTCAATGCCATTGTGTGCGGCGGACATTTAGCGTGTAGCTGTAGGCGTCCATACTGACATAACACAATACAGGGGAGCAGAATGAACTATAGTTGGAGCACCATGCTGTGGGTGGACACTGAGCTCATACAACGAGGGGAGTTATTTTCTGCCCTTCTTAACGCCACCAGCAGTCATCAATACTCTTTTGTCTTTCTGTTATCAAAGATGAAAGAAGAAGGAACGAGTAGGCGGGTAGATGTGACAATACATGCGTTGTTTTCTTTGATGTGTTAATTAGAATGCAACCCACCAATGTATCACGTATGCACACCATTGTTTAGTAAAGTTGACGTCAAGCATTGCCTACCCCAACATATCAATGATGTCACATCAAAGCATACTGCAGGTGTTCTGGGGATACTGGTTGAATACAATTGGTGGAACTGCGGTAAAGCTGTGGAAATGTAAACAATATGAAATAAAACAAAGTAATGCAGCTTTACAGAACACAATTATGGAACCAAGGTACGTTGCGGCAACTAGCCTTCATCAGCAATCAAATGCATGCATAAAATACACCATATAATCACGGGGACGACACTACCGTGACTTCATTAAGGCATAATAAAGCCATGAGAAGAATTAACAGATGAACAAATGAGAACAGTGATTATCACAGCCTGAGATTCTGAGATAAGTAGCACATTTTTTAAAATTTTCTTTTGATTGTCCTCATTTATTCATCTTTCCATTCTTCTCATCCCGTTATTATGATTGATTGATTTAGGAGCCGACATCACAGCATTCGGGGCATTCCCATAAGCGCTCCGTCCCCATCCTCAACAGCCAGGGAAGAGTTCCAACACCAATAGTTCCGGTAGCAATCTGATTATATGTCCGTCTCGCCTTTCCTCTGAGCGTCGAGCGACGGCCAGATCCCCTCGTCACTCCTCGCTGCCTCATTCTTTCCAAACTATGGTGATCCATTTGCTCCTCCGAGGTGTACACGTACTCCCACTCCCACCATGTCTGCCTTGTCATGCATCAATACTCCACCAAGTTTTGCCGAGCCAGCCAATCTGTCCGCCTGTTCATTCCCCAGCACACCGGCATGCCCAGGAGAAAAGATCCAGGTGATGCTTACCACCCGTGACCTCTGAAGCGAAGCAAGCCACTCTGCACGAAGCCTGTCTGTCCTCAACCTCCCCAGCATGCTTTCTGAGTCAGTTACAATCACGGTGTGTGTATGTATCGTGTTCTCCATCCAGCGGAAAGCTGCACTTACCGCCTCCACATCCATTCTTAAGCTGGATGTTGTGGTATCATACGCCAGGCTCTCCTGTACCACATGTCGACCATTAGCTTTCGCTAAGAATCCCCAGGCACTTCTACCTCTCAACACCGAAAAATCTGTGTAGGCAATCACATCACCCGGGCGAGCATTATCCTGAATTAGTTGCTGGATTTCCACTTCCGTGGCCCCTGCTGGCCACTCCCTGCACTCCCAGGTCAATGTGATTATAACTCTGCACCAGTCTGACTGCTCCGCTGGCACTCTGACCCACTCCTCTCCTCGCCTAATGTTCTCCAAGATGCACACTTGTCTGATCGTATCCTCCGCCTGAGCCATCCATGATTTCCCTCTTATCAGTCTCTGACCCTTAACTGCGTCCAGCACCTCATGCAACGGGTGATCTGTGTCTGCAGCTACTCTGAGGTATGCCTTCTCCTGCATCACCTTGTGCTTACCAGCAACATTCGGCAGACCAAGGATGTAACGCATACACACTACTGGCGTGTCTCTGGTGCATCCCAGAATGACCCGCATTGCTTCGTTCTGTAAGAGCTCTAATTTCACCAGTTAACTCTTTGAGACAGTGAGCAGTCCTAGTCCACAATCAATCACAGAGAGGATCACGTGCTGATATAGTGTGAAGAGCATTCTCTGCTCTGTGTCCATTGCAGCCATAGTTTTAAGTGCATTGAGTCCCTTTTGAGATCTTGTCACGACCGTCTCCACATGGTACTTGAAGGACAGACTCCTGTCAAATGTGATTCCCAGATACTTCAGTTTGTTCTCTCTGTTGACGCTTCTACAATCTATCGCGAGGCTTGGGACATCAGCTCTCCCAATCCCGTTGTCCAGAGAGCACCACAAAACAGCCGCCTTTTCCGGGTGGATGACAGCACTCATTTTAGTACACCAGTCAATCACTTTGTCTACTGTCACCTGTAGCTCTTGGACTGTTTGCTCCCTATCTCTCCCCTGCCTATATGCAAGAACATCATCTGCAAATGTTAGTATCCTCCCAATTCCTGGTGCTTCTAGGTCTGCAATCTTGCTCGTATACACGTTAAAGAGCACTGGTGAGATTGCAGATCCCTGTGGCAGTCCCGGGGTTAAAATATGTGGCTCTGAGGTCCATGCACCCAGACGGAGAGCAACCCGACGAGAATGCAGGACGGCTGCTATCCAGTTCACCAACCAGGGATTGACCCCCTTCTCCATCAGTGCTGTCATCAAAATATCATATCGAACTCTATTGTACGCATCCTCGAGATCAAGCGCCGCCGCCATCGTTTCCTGTTTACTCTGGAACCCCTCATAAACATCAAAGGCAAAAGTGGCTGCATTTGACCAGGTATCTTTTCCTGGCCTGTAGCTCCCCAGGCCTCTTGGAAGCTTCCCCCTTTCCAAAATCTCTTGCAGCTTGACAGCGACTATCTTCTCTACAACCTTCCCAAATGTATTTTGAAGGGTGATGATCCTAAAGCCGCTAAGCTTTGAATGATCCTTGAATGGTTTTGGGAGAGGGATGAGATAGCTGTGCACCCAATCCTGCGGTACTGATGCTGTCCCAATGCTCTGGTTAAAGCAGTCGGTCATCTCCTTCAGGTCTACATCTACCTTCATGTGGCCATACCTAACACAATCGGGCCCTGGTGCCGAGTCTTTTGCCTTTTTCAAAACATGTTTAACATCTTCAACCTGTATGCTGTCTTCATAATGCATATTCTCCGTGGTGCCAGATAACTCCTCTCTAACTGCATTCCTGGTATCTGCATCATTATGATTGGTCTGCTCTAAAAATCTCTGGAGAAACGCCTCGCCTTTCTCTTTGTCTGTTGTCACGCGCACACCATCCTCTCTATGAATTGTTCCCATTGTCATAGACCGATCTTTTCTTTGCATTTGTCTGTGCAGTTTCCAGAATTTACTCTGTGTTTTATCACCTCCAATCTCCTTCATAAAACATTCCCATTTTACGTTCATGGCCTCTGCAGCACAGCGCTTGAAAGCCTCCACCTTGTCTTTCTTGACATTTTCCGCTGTGTCCACTTCCTCTCGTGAGCTTCGGGGTGTCTGTCGCACTTTCCTTAGCTGCTTCACTGCAGCTCTGTTTGCTTTCCAAGCATTGTCTACTTCTGGGGTCCACCATGGGGGATGCAAAAAAGGAGTTTTAACAGTCCTGTTGCATGCCCCCTGTCTGAGGCGACCAAGAAGGCTGTCGGTCCACTCATACCGGAAGGTCTTGCGCGCTCTCACAGCCTTAACTTTCCTGGAATTAGAGATCAGGACTGAGCATGGCATGTGATCACTCCCATGGTCATTCAAAACAGTCCACTTTACATCAAGGACTGATGACTGGGAGACAAGTGCCAAATCAATAGCAGTGTCTGCATCGCCAAGCCTCATTGCCATTCTAGTCGGCCCACCATCATTTATGCAGACCACATCGGAGTCCACCATGGCATTCGCAAGTGCAATTCCCTGTCGGATTTCTCCACTACTGTCCCAATCTCTGTTCTTCGCATTGAAATCTCCACATATGAGTAGCCTATCACCTGGTAATTCCTCCAATTCCTTAAGCCAGTCCCATTGTTCCTTTCTGACAAAATAGTCCACTGTGGCATATACATTTATGATGTTCCAACTTAGGCCACCAATCTCCATTTGTATGCCCTGGACCTCTCTTGCACTGTGATTCTACAGGCTCAAGTCAAGTACCACATGCTTCACTCCTTTCTTCACCAGCAGACGTTGCCCATGTCTCTTCTGGCCAGTGGGGTTTATATAACTGGCGTACCCAGGGCAATGGTATTTGTCCGTATTTAACTCCTGGAGCATGAGGACATCAAAATCATATATTAACCTCTCCAATACAGGACCTCTCTGCCTGGCACTTCGACAGTTCCAGTATCCCACTCTTACATTGTTGAAACCTAATCTCTCCACTTTTCGTCTTATTCTCCTGGCGCCTGCCCTCCTATTTCTATGCCTTCTTCTCACACCAATTCCTCACCTTCTCCTCCTCACTCTCTCTTCGCTAGCCTCTGAAAGATGTGTCAAGCGCAGAGTACGTGCTCCATAGCTCCGGTGACGATTCCTGTGTTTAATTAAATCCATAGGCAAAGTTTGGATATTGCAGGAAATAACCGGTCACCCTAGCATTGCCTGCTTACTAGGGAAGGGGCAGGGTATGTCCCTCAGGAGTCCATACGCCGCCCCGCCCGCATACCAGACGTTCCACGTTCACGAACAGCTCACCCGTGGCCATTCAGTCCTCGGCACGTCGGTCCACCTTAAACTTGGGGGTTTATAATCGGAGTTTTCCATCTTCTAGATTGGCCGCTGTAATAACTAACGGGCCCAATCTACCCGGGGGCAAGAGGTTCCAGCGCCTCATTCCTGGCGAACACAGTAGATACATGTATACGGGGGAAAAACCCCATGTCATACAATATCTATCAAATAGATAGTTAAAGTCACCACACAATGGAAACATAACTCTCGCCGGTAGATAGTTGAGCACCAAACAAAGCTGTGACGACATCAGTAATCTGGTTAACTGCATACGTTGGGCTCTGCGGTAAAACATGCTGACGGTACAGCAGTGACCAGTTCACACACTGACACAATCAGGACAACACACATGACTTCTACCGTATGTCAATAGACGAGGTGGAATTTATAAATTAGATTTGTGTTTTTGAAGCCAAATATTCTAGCTAAAGTGCATTTAGATTTTGTAACCGGCATTTTGGGTGCATTGGAGGTTCGCTTGGAAGTTGTAACTAGCGTTTCATTCAGAATGTCCAGATAGTGTATCATAGACTTGTCATCGAACATGCTCGTCTCTCGGGTGGCGCTCAGGACTTTCCCAAAGGCGTAGATTCTGAACATTGGCAGGATTTTTATATCCAGGCTTTTACATAGATCGGAATATCTCTGGCAATCCTCTGCAGCAAATTGATCGATGTCTTGATGCCTTGCCGCCTTTTTTACATTGGCGTTGAGTACGTCAGTTTGGGGGTCGAGTGGATCGTAAAACATAATTATTGCCAGATCCTTGTATTTGACACAGGCATGAAAGTTATCATCGTCCAGCCCAAAGACTTTCTGACCGTCAAAGAAAAAAATCATAGGATAGGACAGGATCTTTATCTTCTAGTGTTGAGTGAATCTCGTTATTATATTTTGAAGGAGTCACTGTAGTGTCTTCCTCGTGTTTATAAGTTAGGTTTCGTGTATTTGTTTGCTGATGAAAGTTAGTCGCTGCAACGTCCTATGTGTCCGTAATTGTGTTAAGTAAAGCTGCATTACTTTGTGTTATTTTATAGTGAGGATACTGTCAAACACCTCACGTGTTTGCCCAAGTTGGCCCAGCTGTTTGGGAAGACAGTGACGCGTCTGCTCTGATTACGAGCAGTGTAACTAAGGAGGCCATTGCAGTAACAGAGGCAGCCGTAGAGACACAAACTGTCACCCATGCGTGTCTTCTCATCCATTTCATGAGTATGCTAAGGAAGATAAAGATGGGCTGGGCCAGAAGGCAATGACTTGATTCTCCGAGGAGGCCCAGACTGAATAATATCTGTCACAAAGTTATAACATAAAGAAGTGGCTGTGGTTGTGTCTAGAGGATGTCAGTGTGAATGTTGTGTTGAACGACTGATCACCAACTATAAATCAATATCGAACACAAGGCTGCGCACACGAGAATTTAATTTAAAACAAACACGATGCTATCACACTCATCAGGAAAACTTCCGTAGTAAAATATATTTCTATTTCACACAATAAGGTCCTGCGAGCACACGATAGCCGTTTACTAGCCTCACACACAACACTGTTCTGAACTCTTCTCCGTCCGTGACTCTAACCACCTCTTCTGTATCTCTTCTCTCTCGACTCCGCTCGAACTCAACTCAACTCTACTGGGCCAGACCTCAGTTCTCCACTGTCTGCCCAGGACTCAGGCTGACTGCTCTCGCTCAGTCTCTCTCTCTCAGCCCAAACCTCACTGACTTTCATTTGCTCAGACTTATCTCTTTATCCCCTCTTTGCGGGCCTCCCACGAAACACACAATTTAACCCCTTGCACCCTCAATCTACATTCCACCAACATTACATTTCTAGGCTTCCTTTGTTTCTTAGTCTACTGTCACGTTTTCCTCTGTGCCTTCGTGACTAAGAATGACATCTCCATGATATACCCTCTATTGTGTTTAGGGCCCGCATTATTTTTGGCATTCCTACCTCGACCTTTTCTGACCTAACATCCGCCTATTACTACTCTGACCCAGTTACCCTTGCTAGTATTCGAAAATTCTTAACTAGTCCGTTCACACAAGATTTTCCTACACCCATCCAAGTTAAAGTATCTATATCATTTTTATGCCAGTGTATGCGAGTGTAAAAGGTAATATTCTAGTTAGTTAGTTAGTTAGTTAGTTAGTTAGTTAGTTAGTTAGTTAGTTAGTTAGTTAGTTAGTTAGTTAGTTAGTTAGTTAGTCGCGGTTCCAACTTCACAGTAACTGGTCATCCCGATTATGCTCTGTTCCTGTGCCAGTGAATATCACACAAAATGCTCTTCACTGCCCAGTGTGAAAAGTGGAATAGGCAGTGGAATAGGCAAGCCAACAGCCCGCACATGTGCACTGTGCATAATGCCGCCGCCAGAATACCAACACAAAAGTCGTCGTCACCAGAAAGACTTCATTGAGCCGGGTTTTATCATATTTTGCTCCAACTATTCAGACGAATTGCGGGCCCTAAACATTACAGCATCAGCATCAGCTGAAGAAACAAGAAGGAAATGAAAAATAAGGTAAGAAATATATTCCTTCTACTTTCCTGTTAATTTACAAATTATTTACTCAGTGCCTCTAAATTCTCTGTCTTTACTAATATTACACATTGCACCCCTCTCGGGAATCTCCGTAGTGAAGTCGTCAAGCCGTCTGACTCTGGCTCCGAAGGTTGTATGTTCGATTCCGGCCCGCGTCCTTCATTTCACGAGTGCATTTTTTCGGAGACTCCCGAGGGTCGTCGCTGGAACTACGGAGTTCGTGCTTTGTGCGACGCTTTCCGCGCTGCGGAAAGAAACTGAGCCATATGGGATAAAAACCCGGTGCAATGCAGCCGACCCTGTCGATTTTAAGCTAGTTCTTTCATTGCACCCACTCCCATACGAATCCGGATACGCCTTTGTGTGTCAACAGAATTAACATGTCTCACATTACCGTAAAAATAACTTCGTTAGCGAGAAATCACTAGTTGTTCAGCAAAAGATCAAAGGAAAGTCGCCGCTTTCAATGATTTAAGTTGTTTTTGGACCTTTCAAAGACATATTCCTTAGGTGGGGGTAAATATAAGACGGCTGGAAAAATTTCATAACGATGCAACAGACAGTTTTCAAAATAATTGATCGTGAATGAAGGCAACCAAATGTGGACATACTATAGTTACTTTGGCAGTCCAAGGAATTCGCAACATTCGTCCCAGGAACCACACCTCTGTTGTTTCCATGTTCTTCCTAACTTGTTCATTTACATTCCACAATTCGCAGCCATACAATAAGGTGGAGAAAGGAATGTTTCACCTCGCTTCAGAAGTCACAAATTGTGAGAATTGTGTGGATTTTTTTACCCTACCATGCGGAGTGTGGGGGGGGGGGGAGGGGGATGAACAGGCTGATAGGCTGGCAGGGAATGCACCTCTTGGTGGTAGATTGCCTATGGACAAGGGGGAGGGTGTCTTGCGCCTGTGAAACCAGGTGGAGAAAGTGGAGGAACAGACTGAGAACCCGGATGTGGAAAGGATGATGTTGCGGGGGGGGGGGGGGGCCTGGCAGGGGTTTTAGAAGAATCTCAAAACTGAGAGAGAAGACCAGGATAACTTTCAATCAAATAGCGATGGAAACGATTAGTAGCGTGACTCGTTCTTTTTTGCTGTTGAATGAGGGGACGGGTGCCTATGGGGATGTCCTGAGTGCAGGCATGTCAGATCTTAGCTCAGCTGAACTCAACTGGAGGATAAAGGGCAGAAGAGGGAGAAAGAGGTAGCATCAAGAGATAGGCCGGAAAGAAGGATATTAGATTGTACCGAGAAACAGAATACTGGAAATAATTTCAGCCGACATTCGTTGTCATCATCATCAAGTGCCATGCCAGCTGGCGTAGGCGTTCATGACTCTCCGCAGATGCGGTCTTTGTTTTTCTAGATCAACTCTGCTGATGATATTCCTCCATTCCACCGTCTCAGTCCACCCAGCATCATTTCTTTTAGACCGCCTCGGGCTCTCTTCCCCTCGATCTTTCCAGTTGTCACTTTGTAACAAGGTCTTTGTTCTTCAATGCCTCTCTTCTCATCAAATGACCAAAACAAGCTCTCAAGCTGTTTGTCTCTTTCTTATTGTTGTATATAATGTTCTAGTTTCCTTAGCCTCTTTCATGCAGTTGTTGTTAGTTACTCTGGCAGTCCTAGGAATTAGCAGTATTCTTCTCAGGAACCACATCTCTGTTGCTGCCAACATTCGTTGTGAAGACGGTCATACGTGTGATGGGTCCGCGGATGTTTGTTTACAGAGGGCGCCAGGATGCACATTGACGTCGTACACAAGATAGTCTGCTAGAGTGAAAGTGTAACAAGCAACTCGAGGTCACTGGAAACAACTGCGACATTTTAAACCGTCTTCTCGCCATTTTACCCCAATTTCACGATGAGACAAGTGTCTTTGTGGCAGGATCGCTTGTTTTCTATGTAACTGTATCAGAATTAAATGAATTTGAACCTTATGTTGTGAATTACAGCCGCGAGAATGTCTGAGTCGACGTTGGTGTCCTGTGAATTTTCAAAATGGTGGTTAGTTCGTGACAAGAAACTGGTCGTCTTCGTGCTGAGTCTGGTGATGTTTTTACCATTCGCTTCTTCTGATGATCCCCAACTTCTTCAGTCGCCACCTCACCAAACAAGTTTCCAGTATGCTCTTATTAATATTTCGTACGTGGATTATAACATCAAGAAGGAATATTCTAAATCATTTAAAGGTTTTTTTGGCAGGCAAAGTATCATTACTGGTGTGTCCGGAGTGATTATGCACGCAGAGAGTCATGAAGATAGGTCTGGCACCCAGACACCGAACCATTTTGGATGTACGACTTATACCAACAATAAACTCCCTTCTGAACCCTGGATTGCCTTTGTGGAGAGAGGGGAATGTTCCTTTGCCAACAAGATACAAATTGCCACGAAGGAACACAATGCTTCAGCCATTGTCATATATAATGATGTCGCTGGCGCGAACA
This sequence comes from Cepaea hortensis, assembly GCA_963921405.1. Taxonomy (NCBI): domain Eukaryota; kingdom Metazoa; phylum Mollusca; class Gastropoda; order Stylommatophora; family Helicidae; genus Cepaea; species Cepaea hortensis. The sequence continues at coordinate 307,842,308 of OY992876.1, read as the reverse complement.
CACCCATTCTTATGGATCACGAGAAAGGTATATATTTCAATAAGAAATACTTTCAGACTATTCACTCGTATAATGTTGTAAGCATGAAGTGCAGTGCAGGCTGAAAGCATTCAAGTCTTGCTATATTCACAAAGGGTGTCACCATGTATTGATTTATCAGTTTATGGTGACACCCTTCTGTGCCACTTCCATGCCATGACACTAGACTGTCACAAATCTCTCTCTCTCTCTCTCTCTCTCTCTCTCTCTCTCTCTCTCTCTCGTCTCTCTCTCTCTCTCTCTCTCGTCTCTCTCTCTCTCTCCCTCTCCCTCCCCCCATATGTCCAGTTGTTACAACATATTCCAGTTTTTTCTCTCTTCTCATAATGTGCCTTCCCCCCCCCCCCCCCCCCCCCCAATGTGACTGCCTCCTTATGTTTGTGTTAAGTTGTTTTTGTGTCTTAGCCTATTTAACAACACTTTGGATTACTCATTTTGTCTGTCCAAGTAATTTTCAACATTTTCCTGTAAAACTACATCTCTGAGGTCAGAAGTTATTTCCTAAAAGGCTTTTTTAAAAACTTAATTTCTGACGTTTCACATGATCATCATCGTCATGTGCCACGCCGATTAGCTTGTGCTGTCATGTTTCGCCATCTCATGCAATCACTAGAGTCGTGAATCAGCTCAGTGTTCTTGTCTCAACCATACAATGTGGCCAAGTCATCCAGATATTTACTTCACTGTCTTCCCCTTGTTCTCTTCCCCTTTATCTTGCCAGTTGTCACCAAATTTTCCAATTTATTTCTTCTCATAACGTGGCCAAAAAAATGTGACTGTCCACGTCTAATTTCTCAAATCAGTTTACAGTTTTCATTTGTTTCTTGTAGGACTTGCTCATTGGTTTTTCTGTCTGCCCATGGTATTCTTTGCATTTTCCTCAGAAACCACATTTCCACAACCATTAGATGTTTTTAAGCCTGTCTGCTTATTGTCCACGCTACACACCCATACAGAAGTATAGGTTCTATGTAGCACCCCAACACTCTTTTTCTCGTTGCAAATGACATCGTTTTGTTGGTAAGTATTTTTCCATCTTTCACAAGCAAATGTAAAACTATGTATCATGCAAGTATGCTTTTTGTAACCTGCAGGTATGGATTTAATGCATGAGATGTTCTTCATTTTAAAAAATGCAGTTTTTGCTTGTCATATTCTGTTATCTCTGTTAGGTATCTTCCATCTGATGTTATCTATGTGCCTATTTTCTTGAATTTCTGCACTTGCCCCAATTTAATAATATTTACTAGCCCTGCGGTGAAGGGGTTATGAATGCGACTCTCAATCCTGCATACCATGTTCAAAACACAACTGTAGGTGTTTTAGAAGCAAACCGATTCATGCGGTTTTCACACAATAGTATGAGCATTGATCGTTCAGAAATGGCAAACTACTGAACTTAAATTTTCCTGGTGAATCACAAACAGCCAACGAATGTAATGCTGTTGTTGACTGCAAAGTCCTGTAAGGAACATGCATCATGATTCATTTCTTCGATATTTCCATTACTTTTATCTTACTGTTGTTCAAGCTAAGGCTCATTTGCATTTAATATTCATTCATTCATTCAGTAGCATATCCTTTGCAGAACCTTCCTCCCATAACAACCTTCCTGAAAACTTCTCGGTCATAAACAAGATGTCCCACGTCCAATACACCCATCTGGAGATCATCTGCCACATCCTGCACTCATCTTCTCTTTGGCCTTCCTCTTCCTCTCTTCCCAGACATATACCCCTCCATTATTGTTCTCTCCAAACTTTCATGACATTTCAAGTAACCAAAATATTTCAATTTTCTTTGTTTTATTGTCTTTAGTAGGCAACCTTCTTCAGTATTCAGATTTTGTCATATGGATGCACTTGTCTTTTCTTTTCCTGTATCCAAGATATTCTTAGAATGTGTCTAATATCCGTATATAACAGAGGTTCCCAAACCACGGCCCATGGGCCACTTGTGGCCCGCCAGCTGTAAGAAAGTGGCACGCGAGGCCTCCTTGTTTAATATATGTTTTAATAATTTTTAAAAATGCAGTCAGAGCGCCCCGTCAACGTGCGATAATGTACTCTGCTCATGGTTGTTATGTTTATATATTATCGAATGCGCCTGTTCAGTTCACAATGGAAACTTTATGAAGTTCCCATATCCCAACCTTGTCGACCAATCAGAGTGCGCAAGGCGCCATGTTGTCGTCTGTTACAACTGTTTAGCAGAGTCGGTAGTATTGTGTTGAAATTAGATTTTTTCAAATAAAAATTTACCATTGAAGCCTATAAACATGAGTGTGTAAAATCTAAAATCAAACAATGGTAAAAAGCAAAAATGTGAAGATGTAGCTTGTTTTGAATTTGACGAAGATTGGACGGAGAAATTTATGTTTATGCCTAGCCATAGTGGTAAACCAGTTTGCTTAATCTGCAGATTTTGTGTTTCTGTTACAAAAAAATAAATAAATAATCTGGAATGACACTTCACGACCACACAGTCAGACATAAATGCTCAATATCCGATCAATTCAGAGTTAAGAAAAGATTTAATAGAGAAAGTTCTCTGACCAGGCAGCAGTCTTTTTCACGAAGGCCAACGAACAGAGCAAGAGTGCTGTTGTTTTTGGTTCCAATCGTTTCTGTATGTAGCCGGGGCGCAGTGATGAGGTGAGCGCTCAACATTGCTTAAATACCCCAATGACTCATGAATACATAACCTCTGCAGCAAAGTCCAACTCCTGGCCTCCACGTGGCGAAACTGTTTCTACTAACAGGAGAAGGGGCGATTGCGAGTTTCTGGCGCCGAAAAATAACCAGTATGCTCTAAATGTGTATGCACGTACATGCATGCTCAAACACGTGTGTGCGCGCGTACACATCTAAACTCAAGTGAGACCACAGTCTGCTCTAGCAAAGGAAAGGTGCTGAAGACGGAGGCAACCAGCCAGGAGGCACACCACAGAAATCAGGATGCCACGCAATTACGCAAAATGGAATATGTCGACTACTGCTAAATGTTATGGTGCTCACCCTGCTTTGGACCCCCAGGCAGGTGCAGTGCCGGGCCCTATGTCTCGAAAAGGTCCAACCCCAACTACTGGAGGTCCTCAGATGTCCTGTGGAGCCAGGAGACATGAGAACGGCTGGCCATACTAAACAAAAACTTAAAATAATGCACTGGAATGCGGAGGGAGTCAGCAACAAAAAATAGAATTGGAAAACATCCTGGACCAAGAAAAAGTAAGCGTATGTTGCTTGCAAGAAACTCACTTCAACGAAAATATAGCCTTCTAAATCAGAGGCTACCGGTGTTACCGATCTGACCGAAAGGACAGGCGAAAAGGTGGGATACTGACCCTTGTAAAAAAAACATCACTGCTTCCCAAATCGAAGTCTACATGGAAGGGACCAAGTATCAGACACTTAAACTTAAGACAGGCAATATAGACCTACATCTAATCAATTACTACTGTCCAAGTGATTGCCCACAGGCACTGGACACACTACCATTAACAGAAAAAATGATTGTGTGTGGCGATTTCAACAGCCACTCACAGAGTTGGGGCTATGATCACATGGACCAGAGAGGAGAGAGACTGGAAGACTGGCAGGATGAGAATAGATTCATCTTGATTAACAAGCCATCTGACCCACATACTTTCTACTCGAGATCATGGCACACTATAACTACACCTGACCTAGCTTTTCATTCACAAGACCTGGAGTGGAACATTACACAAATTGTTGGGAAACAACTTGGTGGCAGTACCATCGGCCAGTCTTTCTAACTGTAGAAAATGAGCTTGTAAGTGAAAGCAGCACCCTCTCGAGGTGGGACTACAAGAAAGCAGACTGGGCAATGTACAAGAATCGCACCGCATACTGGTTAGAAACCTGAACACTGAGAAAGACATAAATAAAGTAGTTGAAGAGTTTGAGAAATGCATACTACAGGCAGCACGAGAAACAGTACCAAGAGGAGCCTGTAAACAATATAAACCCTACTGGAGTAGTGAACTGGAACAGTTGCATAATGATGTGGAATTGTGTAGAAAGCAAGCAGAGGCCACACCCAGCCAAGAGCACCACAATAAATTCCAGCAAGCAAAAGCCGAATTTCAAAGGGCGAAGCTGCAGGCTAGATGGAAAAGCTGGTAGGAGAAAACGGAGTCTCTGAACTTTGAAAGAGACACAAGGAAATTGTGGAAGCTTATAAAACAACTTAACGATGAGGGCACAGGGAGAAACTCACAAATTGCACTGCATAAAGATGGAAACACCTTAACAAGAAAGCAAGCAGCTGACCATTTTGCAGACTCATTCGCACAAGATAACAATATCAAAATTAGTCCAGAGAAACAACAAGAGATTCGAGAGAAACGGCAACATACAGGACAGAAGGAAATAGTACATGAGGTTCTGGAGGAACTCATCACAATCAGCAAACTGGAGCTAGCCATATCAAAACTGAAAATGAGAAAGTCACCAGGAGCTGATGGTATCTCCAATGAAATGATCAGGAACCTAGGAACAGAGGCCAAAGCAAAGCTGTTGCAGATCTTCAATAACAGTTGGACCTTATGCAGTGTTCCACAAGACTGGAGAGAAGCAATCATAATACCCCTCCTAAAATCAGGGAAAGATAGTTCCGTTGCCTCTAGCTGCAGACCAATTAGCCTCACCAGCTGTCTCTGCAAAACACTGGAGCACATCATCAATCACAGATTGCAGTGGTACATTGAAAGTAAAAACATCCTTGTGCCACAGCAGGCTGGCTTTAGGCAGTGCTACTCTACGGAAGATCAGACAACCTACCTCTCTCAAGAAATTGAGGATGCATTTCAAGAGAAGAAACTGGTGCTTGCGGCATGGATAGATCTGACGAAAGCCTTTGACAAAGTCTGGAAAGAAGGTCTGATGAAGAAACTGAGAAACTGCAAAGTCAATGGAAGAATGTACAAATGGGTGAAAGCATACTTGCACAACAGAAGAGCCAGAGTACAGATATACGGACTCAAGAGCAAGAAAGTACTACTGTGTCATGGTGTTCCTCAGGGCGGAGTCTTGTCCCCCACACTTTTTCTAATCATCATGAATGATCTCATTGCTAATCTGCCGCATGGAATTAAAGCGGCAATGTACGCCGATGACCTTGTTCTATGGAGCACAAATGAACATGCATCAGTGGCCACCAGATTGCTACAAAGAGCTGTAGATACATTTGGTGCATGGGCAAATAGATGGTGTGTCAGCATAAGCACTGACAAGTGCAGCACCACCCTATTTACCCTCTCTCCAAAACAAAAGGCAGGAATGATCCAGATAAATGGAACACCACTAAGAGAAGATAAAGAACCAATATACCTTGGAGTAACATTTGATGGCAGGCTGACATGGAGAAAGCACATCAACAAAGCAGTAGCAAAAGCCAGAAGGAAAAAAGCCATCCTGAGAAAGCTAAGTGGAACCACATGGGGAGCCAGTGGGAAAATACTTAGCAAAGTTTATCAACAGAGCGTACGACCACACTTGAAATACGGGTCAACTGCGTGGTGTTTAGCATCAAAAACCACACTACAAGCGCTGGACAAGGTGCAAAATCAAGCACTTAAGAGTCACCACAGGAGGGATGAGATCAACCCCTACAGTGGAAATGGAGAAGATGGGGAGGACACAAGCACTGAGAGAGCGCAGAGATATGAAAACGCTAATACAAGCAGAAAAGTTCCTCAGCTTGCCAGGCCACCCTATGAAGAACAGATTTGAAAACCTAGCTATGGGGCGGTTGAAAAGAAGTAGTTTTATCCACCAGGCCAAACGACTCTGCAGAGAAACCACCGATCTGCCCACAGTTGGTATCCTCCTAACAACTATTCCAGAGCGAACTCCATGGAAAGATGAACATAGACTATCATTACAAATCCAGACAAAAGTGAGAGGAATATTTGACAAGGAAGAACAGAACAGTGTGCAGTGCAGAACAGCCACTCTCAGCTTCCTTTATGATGAATACCCACAGGACCTCTGGATCCGAGTCTACACTGATGGGTCAGCACAAAATGCTGTTCAAAATGGAGGAGTGGGAGTGTACATAGAATACCCAAATAATACTAGGGACCCAGCCAGAGTACCAACAGGAAAGTACTGCCATAACTATGATGCTGAAATTGAGGCAATCAAGATGGCAACAGAGAAATTACTAAATACCAGCAATGGTACACAACCTGCGGTGCCATTGACAGATGCAAAATCAGTACTCGAGGCGCTCCTGTCTGGGAAATTGCCAATACTAAGGACACAACTTTCTGAACTTAGCAGTCAGCATAAGGTCACAGTGGATACTATCCCACTGTGGAGTACCTGGAAACAACAGAGCTGATCAATTGGCTAAGGAAGGAGCCAAAGAAGAACAGCCTGATGTGCCCGTTAAATACCACCAAAAGAAAAGAATGATCAAATCAGTCAGAAAGCCACCAAAACCTGCTCAAGATGACTACCACATTATGGACAGACCAGAACAAATAATTATTCTGCGCCTCAGAACAGGGCACAATAGATTACGCAACCACATGTATACAAAATTCAAGATTGGTAAAACAGCCCTGTGCACATGTGAATTGGCGTCGCAGACAGCAGAGCACATACTCCAAGACTGCCAAAAATATGACATATCTAGGCAAACCTTCTGGCCTAGAGAGACGACAGTGGAAGATAAACTCTATGGACCGTTGTGTGAATTGAAAAAGACAGTTAAATTCATACAAAAGACAGTATTGCAGTTATAGACATATTTCAAGCGAATGAAAGAAGATGAAGTGCTGTTGTTGCGTCGTACGAAGTAGCTCTTCTGTTGGCTCACAAAAAGAAGACGTTCACCAATGCAGAAGAAATAATTAAGCCTTCCCTTAAAATTGCTGCTAGAATGCTTGGCGATAAAAAGTGAAACAAAATTTGATCAGATTCCTTTGTCTAATAATATTATGGCCAGGCGAGTTGAAGACTTAGCAAACGATGTTTATCGTCAAGGAGCAGTATATATAAAAAAATTGTAAATTTTTCTTTCATTGGCAGTGGATGAATCCACTGACATTTCTGACACAGCTCAGGTCGCAGTTTTTGTTCGAGCAATAAACAATACTTTTGAAGTCATTGAAGAACTTCTAGGACTTGAATCAATGCATGCAACTACCAAAGGGACTGATCTGTTTGAAACTCTGAAGTTGTGTGTAGATAAAAACAAAGTAGAAAGGACCAAATTGGACAGTGCAGGCACCGACTGTGCTCCGGATTTGACGGGTAAAAAGTCTGGATGTCTAGCATTATTGGAACAGTTTCTTGGCAGCACTATATTAAAATATCATTTTATCATTCACCAAGAAGCTCTGTGTGGAACAACTTTAAATCTGAAACATGTCATGGATGTTGTTCTGAGATGTGTGAACAAAATTCGAAGTAAGGCGCTGAACAGGCGTTAGTTCAGATAGTTTCTATCAAACCTGAACGAGGAATACGGTGAGCTACTGTTATACTGTGATGTCAGATGGCTATCTAACGAGAAAGTTCTGTCCCATTTATGGGCACTAAAAAATAGTGTATATCTGTTTTTGTCTGGAACAAAAAAAATGCATTGCCTAAAGAACGGGAATGTCTACTGAACGATGACTGGCTTAATGACCTGGCATTTTTGGTGGACATCACGTCTCATTTAAACTCTTTAAATGCGAGGATCTAGGGGGAAAAAAACTATTCACAAATTTGTGCGATGACATTTCTTTATTTAAAATGAGACTACGACTGTTTATCAGACAGCTGACTGAAGGGACTTTAGAGGTGTTTCCAACTTGTGGTGTAAAAGAAATATGACTTGTTACAGTACAAAGTAAAAGTTGAAAGTCTTCTAGATATCTTTCAGTCGAGATTCCAAGAGTTCACAATAGAGGAGGATAATGTTGCCCTCTTCATAAATCCGTTCGTATTTCCTTATGCCAAGCTCTGCCAATTACAGTAAAACCTTCAGCATGAAGTAATTGATTTGAAACTCAATTCTGCACTGAGATGTAAATTTCTGGAGCTGCCTGCTACACCTTCAGCTGATCATGTGATTTCATTCTGGCGACTATTGCCTGTCGAACAATTTGAACACTTGCATTCATTCGCCCAGAGATACATTTGTCGTTTTGGTTCGACTGACAGATGCGAGCAGTCATTTTCCCCAATGACCGTTATAAAAGCAAGCAACGTTCCAGACTCACCGACAGTAACCTAGCTGCGCTTATGACTTTGGGCACAACGGATTTGTGCCCAGACATTGATAAATTGGCATCTGAACTTAAGTAACTGGTTATGAAGAACAGTTACAAGTGTAAATTAATTACATTGATAGCGATTTTCGAAACTGATTAAAAATTTATTGTTAAATGAAATTTTGATTGTAAACCAAAAAATGACCGCATTGTAGTATTGATACTGACTGCCTTTGAAGTTTTAGAAATTTGTTGACCAAAGTTAAGAAAGGTAAGAATGATATTGCATGACTTTTATAATTTTATAACGTTGTGGCCCGCTTAACTATCAAAAATAGTAGATATGGCCCTCTGCTTGTAGAGCTTGGGAACCACTGGTATATAATATATGCTAACAAATAATTTAAGATACCAATTTCTGGGAGTAACTTTAGAAATCTGACTTCCATTGCATATGCATGGTGTACAATGCAGACACATGGAAACAGATTTTAAAAAAAAATTTAAGTTGCATGTCCTTCACAGGACGTTGCAGTCAACCCCAGCATTTTCACTGTTCGTGATTCCTGGGCAAATTTTACGTTCAGTAGTTGCCATTGCTTTCTGAACGATCGGCTCCTATATCTTTTTAGAAAAACCCAGCACTGATGTGTTTCAAACCCAGGTATACGGGCCCATAAACCGTGTTCGCAAGCCCTTAGCCATAGAGACCGGTGGAAACAATAAGCATTGTAGTAAATATCTGATTTGGCAAGTCAGTTAAAACAAAAATCAGGTCAGCCCTATCAATGGCATAGTGGTTGAACATTTGAAAATACAAACAGTTAGGTATGTGTAGCTCCTGCAAAAAGATGAGACATACTAAACATGGACAGTGTCCTTACAATGGACTCCATAAAGGTGAACATAAGTCACAGAGTGAAAATTTCTCCCCCTCCCCCCTTCCCTAAAAAGAAATATAGACATTTCCAAAATGTATATAGTAATAAAATAAAAGTAAGTATTCTTGGACACAATAAACAACGTTTAGATTACATAAATCATCATCAGGGGCGGGACAACACAAACAAATCTAAAGAAAACAAAATTATGAAATAATATTAAATTACAACTCCTTCATTGTCAAGAAGGCACAAAAGTTGAGTTCCTGGACATTTTATAGTGGTCTAGGGTTTGATCCACGGCTGGATGGATTCAAATTTTTAGAAATTTACCTGAGCATCCAGGTTGACTCAGCCTAAACTGGGAACCAGGAATGTCTTGGGAAGTAAAGTCAGCCCGCATGAGACTGACCACATCATCCACCAAGTGCTGATTGGTCTATACAAATATGAGTCTAGCACAGTATGCCTGTGGGGCCTTCTGGTGAGTGAAAGGGTTTTTCACTTACGTGGGGGTTTCAAATGAAAACCTTACATGTTTTTTTTGTGTGGAGTGAATATATTCTGAAAAAGTAAAGAACAAATGTACATTTTTCGATATGGTAAACACTGCGTTCAGTGCAAATCCTCCAGCACCAATAAGTGCTTGGATTCCTGTAGAAAAAAAATTCTCTTGGGTCACTACTCGGTGTGCCTGACCCTGTCATGAACAATCTGTCACAGAAGTCAGACTGTTTTGAAACTTCCTACTCCACTCATACACTTGCTGGACTAACAGGCAGGCATCACTATATTGGACCTTCATTCGCCGACGAATGTCTATAGGTGTCACCCCTTCACTGATCAAAAAATGGATAACTGAACGCTTCTCCTTTATGGTGCATGTCAAAAGTGGGGCGGCCTTCTTTAAACTGTCGTTATGACAGCACCGTGTTTGTCTTCACCTTGATGTCGTGTGCTTAATACCCTTGGCATCCTTAACAACAATATTGGCAGGTTACAAGAAAAAGGCATAGTTATTGTAATTTCTATCACACTTTCTTTTAAAGGCCCCTCGTATTGTGTCTGCCTAGCACTTGAAATGAAAACCATGTGGTCATTGATTGTGCCTGCCCTGACTCTTATGACTCTTATTCACTATATGATCATATATGACTCTTTCATGAATATTACTAAGTTTAAGAATCTGTATACGTCGAAAGGACATGGACGGAACTGCACGAGATATCAACAGTTAGGCAGTTTGGGGTGTGCTGGAGGATTAAGGACCGAAGAGAGAAATAGGGTCAAGAGATCAACTGGAAATAAGGTTTTAGATTGTATTTGAGAAGTATCATTACATTCATTATGATTATGTAGCCTTACTAGAAAAATTAGATTTTTAAGAGCATGCATCTTTCCCATTGCAACATACGCCTGTGAGACCTGGACACTTACTAAACAAGCTGAGCAGCGCATAAATGCCTTTGAATATAAATGTTATAGACGAGTTCTAAGAATATCTTGGGTTGAGAAAAGAACAAATGCATCCATACTTCAAGAGCTGAATATTGAAGAAGGTTGGTTATTAAAGACGATAAAACAAAGAAAATTGAAATATTTTGGTCACTTGAAACGTCATGAAAGTTTGGAGAGAACAATAATGGAGGGGAAGAGAGAAAGAGGAAGGCCAAAGAGAAGATGGGTGCAGGATGTGGCGGATGATCTCCAGATGGGTGTATCGGACGCGGGACATCTTGTTTATGATCGAGAAGTTTTCTGGAAGGTTGTTATGGGAGCGAGGTTCTGCAAAGGACATGCTACTGAATGAATGAATGAATGAGCCTTACTAGAATTAGCATAATACAGACTAGTATTAATTAGTTATTAAGTTTACCCAATGTTTAAACCTTTGATAATAAAACTCTGTTTGTTCATTCGAAAGGGAAAACCTGTTTGTGAAAAGAGATGTGCTTTAGGGATAGTATGATTATTTCACTCATCATCATCATCATCAAGTGCCCTGTCAGCAGGCGTCGGTGTTCTTGACTCTCCACAGATCTCGGTCTTCGGTGTTCTGGATCAACTCTGCTGATGATATTCCTTCATGTCACCATCTCAGGTCATCATTTCTCTTGGTCATCCTCTGCCTCTCTTACCCTCGATCTTTCCAGTTGTCACGATATTCTCCAATGCCTCTCTGCTCATCACAAGACCAAAGAAAGCTTTTGTCTCTTTCTTATTGTTGTATATAATGTTCTAGTTTCACTAGCCTCTTTCAGGCATTCATTTTAATTATTTTACTACCCAATTTTTTACTATAAACATTCAATCATTTGAGAGATGCAAGTTTGTTCAAGCTACTTATAGTTATTTGCAGTCCCAATTTCATGGCACACGATCGCCCCACAATGCTCCGTTCCTGTGCCAGTGAATATCACACAACATGCTCCTCACTGCTCCATGTGAAAAGTGCCAGAATGCCAGCACAAAAGTCCGCCATGAAAAAATACAGTTCATCGTCGATGGAAATGGCAGTCATTAGAATACCAACAGCCACACATTACTGCATAAGGCAACCCAGTTAGTTCAGCAACCTGCCGGCCACCATTATTCTGAACAACCGCAGACAGATGTAAAAGCACTTGACACAAAATTCACAAGGAACCACGCACTACCAGTCCAGCATGAGGAAAATGCATAAGTAAACTGCAGCCACAAACATAAACACTCCAGAGGCCTTAACAGCTCAACCACCTATCCTGCATGTTGGGGACCGGAAGTCCTCAAGCTAAATATAAGCCAACCAAAGTTGCTCCTTGTTCATACCATAACCATAGGGCATGTTGAGTAAATGGGGTTAGCCCCACAGTTTCAGACCACTTGGCCTATGATGGGTCATGTGACCAGTATCATGCAGACATGATTTGTCTCTGGCACCTGGCTGTCTGGACAGAAGATGTTTTGTTACATTGTGCTTAAACAAAGAGGCATAATAACTACAGCCCATGGCGGTTAAGACCAGGGATGGAGTTATACCACTTCATAGCACAAAGCCTGGACTGAATTGTAGAGATCGTATGTTGTCCATGCAACATGATCCCTCTCTCGGCCTGCCTAGTTTGCTCCAGTGGAAAGGTAACACCAGAATGTCTGGAACAAGTCCAACTGTAGTTTAACAGAGCGACAAGACTCAAAAGCAACTGCATATAGGACGTCAAGCCAACGATGACTATAAAATTCAGTTTATTGGGAGAATCTTCGGTGATATCAATTCATACAGCGACAACAAAAGTAAATAGATCCTGCTGGCTTGACGGCTGAGTCGTAACTAACCCCTTGTTTATCTCTACGTCAGCACGTGAGCGTCCCTAACTACCTAACTACGGTGCTCACGCGTGCATCAGCTATTTATTTCCTTCCCTTTGCACGCCGTGCCACCTAACTAAACCCTGTATAACAGGCTACTCTGTTATAGTAGTAGAAGCTGCTGGATCAGCAAAGCAATGCTGTAACTATCCGCCTGTCAGAGCTTGACATGATTTACTTGCAAGAAATGCCCTGGTTCCAGTTTTAAGGCTGAGTGGGAGCCCAGTTCATTGACAACAATCCCCACCTCAACAGGGATTCAAACATATAATCACCAAGCTGACATACGTGCTCATCATCATCATGTGTTGTGCCGATAAACATGGGCGGTCGTGTTTTGCCACCTCGCATGATCTCCAGAGTCTTCGATCAGCTCCGTGTTCTTGTCCTGACCATGCCTTGTGGTCCAGCCACAGGTTGAACCTGCTACCTCAGCATCAGCACACTGGATGTTTTATCCATTCGGCCATGCTGACCTCCATTGGCTGTTTGAGATTTTCCAGGCAATTCTATGTTCCCTAGTGTTCTATTAGGCGAATCATGGAAATTTGCAGACAAGTTTGGAATTATTTGGAAGCTGCGGAGATGTGGTTTATATAAATATGATGAGAACACAGTGGACAGATAGACAGAGCAATGAAGATATCTTGAAAGAAGGTAACTCACAAAGAAAACTGGTTGCTCCCATCAGAAGATGACAGTTCTTTAGGCATGATATGAGAATAGGAAAGCTGGAATATGTTGTCAGAACACAAAGGTTGGGTGGAAGAGAGAGGCAGGGAGAGATCCAGAGAGAAGATGCTGGACAGTTTGACACCATGGAAGCAGAAGGGACAGAAGGCTTTGGACAAACATGAATGATCACCAATACCCTGTGGTGATAGACAGCTCTGTGGTGATAGCTGGCTCTGTGGTGATAGCTGGCTGTGTGGTGATAGTTGGCTCTGTGATGATAGATTGCTCTGTGGTGGTAGATTGCTCTGTGGTAATAGCTGGCTCTGTGGTGATAGCTGGCTCTGTGGTGGTAGATTGCTCTGTGGTGATAGCTGGCTCTGTGGTGGTAGATTGCTCTGTGGTGGTAGATTGCTCTGTGGTGATAGATTGCTCTGTGGTGATAGATTGCTCTGTGGTGATAGATTGCTCTGTGGTGGTAGATTGCTCTGTGGTGGTAGATTGCTCTGTGGTGGTAGATTGCTCTGTGGTGGTAGATTGCTCTGTGGGGATAGCTGGCTCTGTGGGGATAGCTGGCTCTGTGGTGATAGGTGGCTCTGTGGTGATAGCTGGCTCTGTGGTGATAGCTGGCTCTGTGGTGATAGATTGCTCTGTGGTGATAGCTGGCTCTGTGGTGATAGCTGGCTCTGTGGTGATAGATTGCTCTGTGGTGATAGCTGGCTCTGTGGTGGTAGATTGCTCTGTGGTGATAGCTGGCTCTGTGGTGATAGATTGCTCTGTGGTGGTAGATTGCTCTGTGGTGATAGCTGGCTCTGTGGTGATAGATTGCTCTGTGGTGATAGATTGCTCTGTGGTGATAGATTGCTCTGTGGTGGTAGATTGCTCTGTGGTGATAGCTGGCTCTGTGGTGATAGATTGCTCTGTGGTGATAGATTGCTCTGTGGTGATAGCTGGCTCTGTGGTGATAGATTGCTCTGTGGTGGTAGATTGCTCTGTGGTGATAGCTGGCTCTGTGGTGGTAGATTGCTCTGTGGTGATAGAATGCTCTGTGGTGATATATTGCTCTGTGGTGATAGATTGCTCTGTGGTGATAGATTTCTCTATGGTGATAGATTGCTCTGTGGTGATAGCTGGCTCTGTGGTGATAGATTGCTCTGTGGTGGTAGATTGCTCTGTGGTGATAAAATGCTCTGTGGTGATATATTGCTCTGTGGTGATAGATTGCTCTGTGGTGATAGATTTCTCTGTGGTGATAGCTGGCTCTGTGGTGATATTTTGCTCTGTGGTGGTAGATTGCTCTGTGGTGGTAGCTGGCTCTGTGGTGATAGCTGGCTCTGTGGTGACAGCTGGCTCTGTGGTGATAGATTGCTCTGTGGTGATAGCTTGCTCTGTGGTGATAGATTGCTCTGTGGTGATAGCTGGCTCTGTGGTGATAGATTGCTCTGTGGTGATAGCTTGCTCTGTGGTGATAGATTGCTCTGTGGTGATAGATTGCTCTGTGGTGGTAGATTGCTCTGTGGTGATAGCTGGCTCTGTGGTGAAGGAGTTATGGATGCAGTTTGTTATCCTGCATACTGCGTTCGAAACACGGCTGCGGGCAATTTGTAAGCAGACCGCCTTGCATTTGTATTTCCATTCAGTGGTATGAGTGCCAGTCTTTCAGAAAGCAATGACAGACTACTGAAAGTTAACTTGCCGAGAGATCACAAACAGCCAAAAACATGCTGCGGTTAACTTTGACGTCGCGTAAAAGGATATGCATCTAACTTTAATATACAGATTTTTATAATTTCTCACCTGCCAGTGTTGCAGTTCTTCTGATGATCACAGTGTCCTGCAAAGGACATTAAGCATTTTAAAAGAAATGTCACAGTTCTGTTGTTCATCGCATGGTTCTGCAAACAACATACAACATTTAAAAATACATACAAATATTTGTCATTTCTCACCTGCCAGCACCTGCAAGCATCGCTGTCCTGCTGTTCCGAGAAGTGGGAGAGGAGATAGTTGGCTACATAGGCAAGGGGTTCACCGTCTACATGCAGATGAAGCCAGGTCTGACGGACACATTCAACAATGGCATGCAGAACAGCATCAGCAAGACGTCTGTGCTGTTTGTTTCCATCTCCTTCGTGGTGCTGATGATTGTCTCTCTGGCCTGGCTGGTGTTCTATTACATCCAGAGGTTCCGCTACTCTCATGCCAAGGAGAGACTTGCTGTGAGTTATCTTTCTTTTAACTCGTTGGCTGGTTTGGGTTGTGTTTTACTCTTATCTCATCCTCTTATTCCCCCCCCCCCCCCCCCAAAAAAAAAATCTTAAATGTCAAGAGGATTGACATCAGTGCCCCAAGTTTTATCCCAAATAGCTCGGCCTCTTTCTGCAGGGCGGTCTGCTAAATGTGTACTCCGTAGCTCCAGTGATGACCCCTAGTAGTCTCCAAGAAAAATGCACTCGTGAACCAAAAGAAGTCGCGTGGAATCGAACCCACAACCTTCAGAGCACGAGGCAGATGGCTTGACCACTTCACCACGGAGACTGAACCACTCACTTCAAGCCCTCCTGGCCCTCAATCAACTCACTCCAAGCCCTCATATCCTTAGCTAACCCATGCAGCTCCGTCCATGACCTCCCCATATATCTCATTTCTGTGTCTGCTTCTCTTCTCCGTGTGTTTGTAGGACTACTTCTTTTTCTTTTGTTCTATGGATTAAGTTTAGGTAGAAGATTACTTTCATAGCATAAGAATATCTCCTTAAGTCTTCCAACCTCCTCCTGTAGATCACACAAGGAGAAATTTTAGCACAGTGCACAAACTCCATAACATTGATAAGGATCCAGTAGTAAACATACCAGAATCACACGTACTATAAATATTCCATTGGCACCTTGCCGTCTTGACAGACGATAGTTTGTGCTTTAAAAAGGCATAATAACTTTTACCTATGGCGGTAGCGAATGTGACTGATAAGGCCAATTCGCGCTGTAAATGTCCGTTCACAGTGGGCGCATGTGAACACATGGTCATTTCCACCATCATGCACCATCTTACGTCTCACTGCTTTGTCTTTATTCCATTTCTGATGTTTGCCCTCCATGCAACACGTTCAGCGGCGACTTGTTCTCAATGTGCATTATCAATGCCTGTATCAATCATGTCCCGCTTACACACATTTTTGTATCGTAGTAGAGACCAACCCTGAGATCTCTTACCCATCTGTAATTCACCAAAAAGATGTCCTTTGGTATTCTACCATCATCCATCCTCCTAAGATGTCCTATCCATCTAAGTCTACGAAGACTGAGCATGGAATAAACCGTCACACAACCTGATCTTTCCAATACTTCAGTATTTGTGATTTTGTTTTGCCATTTAATACCAAGAACTCTTCGCAGACACCGCATATGAAAGCTGTTTAAACGTTTTTCTTGGTGTGAGTAAGTTGTCCAGGTTTCACTGCCATAAAGAAGAGTACTAAGGACACAGGCTTGATAGACAAGGACTTTTGTTTTGGCAGTAAGCTTCCTGTTCTCCCAGACTCTTTTCTTACCAGTCTGGATGTTTATTTCCTGATCTAGGGATAATTTGCTATTTACCACTGATCCTAGATATGTAAAATGGTCTACCATCTCTAGTTTGGCGTCGTCAATAAAGATTGATGGTACCCCATGTGCACCTTGTGACATAATCTGTGTCTTCTTTTTGCTAATTGTGAAACCAAATTCAGAACAAGCATTGGAGAATGCAGATAGTAGACATTGTAATTCTTCCTCAGAGTGGGTCGTAACTGCAGCATCACTGCAAAAAGCAACTCTCTGATCAGTACCCTCCTAATTTTGGTCTTGGCCTTCAATCTCTGAGCATTGTAGAGGCCGCCATCTGAGCGTGAGTGAATGTATATACCACCATCCTGATCACGAAAGGCATATTTCAGTAGAAGTGAAAAGTATATTCCAAAGAGGGTGGGAGCTAGTACACAACCTTGCTTAACTCTACTCTTGATTTCAAACTCTTCAGAAGTTGCACCATCAAACTTGATTATACCCTTCATGCCTGTGTGGAATGATTCCACAATGGACAGAACAGTTGGTGGGCAGCCAATCTTCTTTAGTGCCTTGAACAGACCCTCACGACTGACCAAATCAAATGCCTTTGTGAGGTCGATGAAAGCAATAAACATTGGTTGATTCTGTCCATGGCATTTTTCTTGCATTTGTCGCAATGAGAATATCATATCAATGGTAGACCGGTTCTGTCGAAAGCCACACTGTGATTCAGGGTAGACTTGATCTCCTAGTACTTGAAGTCTGTGCAGAACAATTCTGGCAAATACTTTTCCAACAATACACAGAAGTGAGATACCCCTATAGTTGTTGCAGTTGCTACGATCGCCCTTGTTCTTATGAGTGTTATGATGCTTGAATCTTTGAAATCCCGTGGGACTTGTCCTTCTCGCCAGCATAGCTCTATTAGCTGGTGGATCTGTAGAGTGAGTGTGTCTTGCCAACTCCTGATAACCTCTATTGGAATCCCATCCTTACCTGGAGCCTTGCCAGGTGCAAGTTCATTTATCGCACACTTAACTTCTGTTATGGTGGGAAGTGTGTCCAGGTGGTCAAGAGTTGGTAGAGCCTCTATGGCGTAGAGGGCATCATCCGCTAGTTTGGTTTCACTTGAGTAAAGCTCCAAATAGTGCTCTACCCATCTGTCCATCTGCTGTTTCTTATCAGTTATGATTTCTCCAGTCAAGGTTTTCAATGGTGCACTTCTTTTGATCATTGGACCACAGGCCTTCTATATTCCTTCATACATGCCTCTTATGTTTCCCTTATCACTTGCAATTTGAATGGACTCAACATAACTTGATCCAATAATCATTTGCATGCTGCCTGGCAGCCTTTTGCACATCCTTCCTAGCTTGCCTTAGCTCACTCAGAGTGTTATGCGTTGGTCTTTCCTTGTTTCTTAAGAGAGTTATCTTCTTCTTATCAATCAAGGGCTGCAGAGTCTCGCTGTTTGCCGCAAACCAGTCCTGCCTCTTATGATCCACAGTGCAGTAAACCCCTACGGCAGTTTTATAAAGAGTTTCCTTAAGTTGACCCCACTTTTCATTTACTGTACAATTTTCTAGTGTATCAGTGAAAGAGACTTCAAGTTGCGGTTGAAACTGAAAGCATTTTTCAGGATCGTGAGTGTTAATAATATTAATCCTGGGGCTAGATTTGTGTTTAGCTGTGTAGATTCTCTTTGGTCTCAGTCTAACCCTTGCAACAACCAAAGAATGATCCGTATCACAGTCAGCACTGTGGTAACTTCGAGTCAATGATATATGGTTCAGATGTTGTCTCCGTGTGATGATGAAGTCCAGCTGGTGCCAATGGCCGGATCTTGGATGTTTCCATGCGACCTTATGCATCTCTTTTGGTTTAAAAAGGAGTTTGTAATACATAGGTAATTTCTGGTGCAATGCTCCAGCAGCCTTTGCCCATTTTCATTCATGCGACTGATGTTGTATTTTCCAACTCGAGTCCTTGCCAACACGAGCGTTGAAATCACCAAGCATGTAAATGTAGTCAGATTTTGGAACTGCCTTGATCACGGAGTCTAACTCCTCATAGAACGAATCCTTCACATCATCAGAGGAATTAGTGTCGGTGCATATGCAGTAATAATAGTGGCAAAACCACAAGAGGTTGCCAAGCGCAGGGATAATAGTCTTTCCCTTCCTCCTGCTGGAATTTCAATCATTCCCAGTAGTGAATTCTTCACTGCAAAGCCCACACCGTGTTGCCTTTTTTCTGCCTGCCCTCTACCTTTCCAAAAAAAGGTGTAATTGTTTTCCCTGAGTGACCCTTCCTCAGCGAGGTGAGTCTCCTGCAGGCCAGCAATATCAATGTTAAGACGATTGAGTTCGGCATCAATCACAGCCGTTTTTCTCACATCGTCAATATTGGTAAAGTCAGTGGAAAATCCTGGAAACGTGGTTCTCACGTTCCAGGTTGCAAGCCGTAGCTTGAGGTTTCTAGTTTTCTTTTTATTAGTATCTGGTGCATTGGTTTTACAGCCTGCAATTCAGATTTTGTCCTAGCCCCAAGCACCCATTGAAGCAGGCAGGCTGTGGCGGATCAGCACCCAATTGGCCGGGGGCTGCCCAGCTTGAGGCGGTCAGTAGCTGATCAGTGACACCTGTAGGTGTCTCCCATCATTAGAGGCAACGCGTGGCGCCCCATGTCTACGCCAATTGACAGGGACTTATAACCTGTAACAGTTGCCTCTCGCTTTGATTCTGAGACCAGTTAAGACCAGGGATGGAGTTATTGCCTCTCCATAGCACAAAGCCTGGGCTAAAATATAGAGATCATGTGTTGCCCATGCAGCATGATCCCTCTCTCTGCCTGCCTAATTCACTCCAGAGGAAAGGTAACACCTCTACATCTGGAACAAGACAAGCTGCAGAAGCTGCAGGATCAGCAAAGCAATGCTCTAACTGTCCGCCTATCGGAGCTTCGATCCTAGACCAGCCGCCAACTAAGGCTTAGGTCCAGGTCTGCCCTGCCAAGACATTTTGTCTTTAGGTTGCATTTCCTCGCACCAGGGTAAGGCTTGTACCCTCCCAATTGCGCTCTTCCGCCCGAAGCCTTTTGCACAATGTGGGGTGTCGGGTTTGGTAAGTACCGCCCAACGTTCAGCGCTAACAGAAAGCAGGTAGTACCGTCTACTGTTATACGGTAGCTCAGTCATATCTGACTAAGACCTGACAACAATATGTATGTATGTATGTATGTATATATATATATATATATATATATATATATATATATATATATATATATATATATATATATATATATATATATATATATATATATTCATCTTGTGGGTAAAAGGTACACATAGTCCCATAGCAGATATTGCCTGTGGATTGTGAAGGCCTTCATATATTCTAGGCCATGGCATAATAGGTAGGGCATGCAGATTTATTTTCCCTCGCCACCTTTCCTTCCCAAAATAATTCCTACAATGATTAAAATTTGTACCCATCCGGTTCATTCACTCCATTGTAAGTCATCATACGCACTGATCGCTTGAAGGGCATATCCAGCCACAACAAGGATACAGGTAAGTAACTGTTATATGTATATTTTCATGAAGAACTTTTCATGCAGTTGTGTCGGTTTGTGTTTGTTTATTCTGTGCTGATCAAAGCTTTAGCCGTAAAGTCCATTTTCTTACTTGTGATCGTGTTCTAGTAAAGCTCATAATCTACTTTTCGTTTTCCGGTGATTCATTTATTACCCTTTTTATGAGGCTGGGTTGACTCCAGAGACATACTGGCTAGAAAAAAATAACCCTGCCTCTGCTGGAGATTAAACACAGCTCTTTTACCACATTGGAAGCAGACCGCCTTCTGTTGGTTTCTATACAATGGTATGAGTGCCAGTCATTCAGAAAACAATGGCAAACTACTGAACAGAAACTTATCCAGGAATCACAAACAGCCAAAACATTCTGGAGTTGATTGCAACGTCCTGTAAAGGATAGGCAACTAACTTTTTTCTACCACATGTGCTGTCTTTCCCAGTTCATACATAGTTCTTACATTCCAGGTACCAATGGTGGAGATTTTCTAGTTGAAAGGAGGTCAGTCAGCGACCCAGACACCTTGGGGCTTTCTCTGCATCATGTCATGCCTCTTCTAAAAGAGCCTGCTATCCTTGTGGGTGGCTGAATGGTTCTTTTTCTTCCTTAGCCTTAGACTTGATCATGTTTGGTTGGGTTTCTGCATGTAAAATTGTCTATGGGATGAGGTAGTCAGCCCCATGCCTCCTCTCCTTAGTGGCCCCTTATAACATGCAATGTTAGGTTATCATCATCGTGTGCCCTGCCATTTGGCATAGGCATTCAAGCATCTCCAGAAACTTCGGTCCTCATGGTTCTGGATCACTGTTCATTATTGTCATGCCAGCTGTATCTTGATGGTCTACTGTCACCTGTGGCTCGTGACAATTCATACCAGAGAAGGCTGTACTGGGACAGTTTTTAATGTCATTCACTGACCTTGGAAATGTTTCTGCATGAATTCTTGGGAAGATAATGTGGTGGTTTTCCCTTGTCTTCCACATCCAAAGGTCTTTTGACAGCCATTTGACTATCGGGACAAGTGAGTGCCCTGCTCTGCTTAGATGCAGAGTTGTCCACCCCGATGAATACTTGGTCCCTATTGCTGATTTGCCATACCATGGTGTTTCCCCACCCTCTGCCAAATGGCAGGGTAGGCTACAGTATTACTATTCTTTGCTTACCATTAGGACCCCAGTAACACAAAGACAAGAAAAATCTTGGTCAGTATAAACCCTAACCGTGGCACATCTGTTAACTCTACATGCCATTTAGCTGATGAACAACACAAAGAACGCCAAATCATAATGTTGACGGTACTGATATTGGTGCTGTCCTCTATTCTGTTCAAAGAGCATATCAAAAATGAAAATTGGAATGGTCAACTTTACAAGAACACAATCACGCTTGAAAGACCGGACGTTGCAGCAAGAAAGAATTCTTCAGCACACAAAATAAAGAGACCCTGATACAACTATTTTGAAAAATAAAGTAACTTAGCTGAGGGTCTTTGAGTCCTCGGAAAAAATCACATGGGTTCCTTAAACTCCAGAATAACAACTGATGGCCATGAGTTCTCTAGGCCTGCAGACTGGAAGTGGTGTAATAGGTTAAAGGGAAATGGGGGTGGGTGAAGGTCAATCTATATAGGAAGAACCCAGTGGGATGGGCACAGCATAGGCGTGATGGAAGTACACAGATAGAGAAGTACGAGTGACAGACAAGTGAGTGGTGATTTCTCTATTCCGTTCAAGAATGTGTCTGCATTTACTTGCTACAAACATGTGCTCTTATCTCTTTCAGAGGCGTCTCACCTGTGCAGCAAAGAAGGCTATCACCAAAATCCCACAGCGGACTCTGAAAACCGGAGATAAGGTATACATATTTGGATAAGTTGTCAATTGTTGTTGTTGTTCATTCATTTACATGCACATTTTATCTCAAAGGGCATCTCACTCCAAACAGCTGAATTACAAATTACAATCAGGCGTCATCAGATGTTACATTTACTCTTCATTAATGTGTGCAGGGGGAGCTCAGGTAGCATAGTGGCTAGACACTCGCCTGTCGTTCTGGTGGTCAGAGGTTCGGTCCCCACAGAGTTGGATTTGAATTTTGAAAATGTATATGGCCTCCCTGGTCAACCCAAATCGGAACCAGGAAATTTCTTGGGAAGTGAAGGTGGCCCAGTGTAATACTGGCCACATGACAGACTGGGTACTGATTGGCCTATAAACGTGTGGGTCTGGCATTACATGTCCATGCATCTAAGGCATGTCTTGGGCTCCTTTATTTACCTCTTGCTATGCTGGGAATTTTGTGTGTGTGTGTGTGTGCTGGCTTTGAACTCAAGCATAGTTCACACATGTGCTACTACTGGACTGATTTTTGCGTGTGGATTAGCTGTCTCTATTACCAGCGTCCATTGCCATCAGGCAAACACACTCTGACTTCTGAGGTACTTGTAATTTACATCCGCAAGTCAAGGATGAGAATTCAACATTTGGGTCCAACTGACCGGTGTGGGGGTTAAACCTCAGCATCAGCACACCGGAGCAAGTGCTCTTATCCTTTCGGCATGCTGAGCCCCTTTGCTGTGAATGAGCCTGGTAACATTTTAGCAACATCCAGACTCTGACATCTTTCACTCGTCCCTTTCCCCTCTAAGCCACTCTGTGACATTGTTGGTCTCAGAACTTAACACATGTTTTAATGGTTGTTTTCAGGAACTAGATAGTGATTATGACCCGTGTGCAGTCTGCATTGAATCTTATAAGTTCCACGAGGTCATCAGGATCTTACCATGCCGGTGAGTTGTTCTTGACCCAGTTATCTCCTTTCATCTCTGCCTGTCTCATAACGTGGTAACTGAGAAAGAGATTGAGAAAGAGAGAGCATATGTCTGTGAGAGAGAGAGAGAGTAAATTTTTTGTTAGTGAGTTTGTGATTGTGAGTAATAGTGTATGCGAGAGAGTGTGTATTTGTGTGTTATTGAGTCTCTGTGGCAAAGTGGTCAAGTCGTCTGACTCGGGCTCCGAAGGTTGTGGTTTGGATTCCGGGCCGCGTCCTTTGGTTCATAGGTGCATTTTTTCTGAGACTCCTGGGGATCGACGCTGGAGCTATGGAGTTTGTGCTTTGTGCGATGCTTTCCGCGCTGCAGAAAGAGACTGAGCCATATAGGAAACCTGGTGCAATGACGTCGACTCTGTTGACTTTTAAGCGATATTTAAGTGTTACTGAGTGGGTGCATCACTGTGAGAGTTTGTGTAAATGATGTAAGTATTTATGCAGGTATGCATGTATGTGTTTATGCATTTGTGTGTCTACCTGTATCTCATAACATGATAATATGCATTGTTTATCTTCGCAGCATTCATTTGACAGTGTTTTTTTTTAACCCTGTGTGCATGTAACATGCACAATAGATAATTGATGTACGAAAGAAGAATGATTGGAAGGGCAGAATGTAATATAGGTCTGCGTGCCCAATTTGTGATCCTTTGAAAATAAAGTTTGTTCGTTTACATTACTTGTATAATGATAAGTCAGTGAAAAGGAAAAGTGGAATTTATCTACTGCACAAGAAGACAATCACAAGTGATAGAATGAATGTTGCATCTAGAACCTTCATCAGCACACAGACAGACAGACACTGATAGAGCTCTAGCCACAACATGCTGTCGGCCATTAAGAAGGCAGGAGCAACTATTGAATGTAAAATGTCCTGGAAAATTATAAATGGCCATAAATGCTGGGGATGATCGCAACATCTTGTAAAGGGCATGCAACTAACTTATTTTTAACCTTTCATGAAATATTTGAATTTTGTTTTTTCATGCAAGACTGGAATACTCATTGACACCTCAGTTTTATCAAAACACTTTTTAATTCTTTTGGTTTCTTTGGAACCCGCAGCCATGTCTTTCACAAGTCGTGTGTAGACCCGTGGTTGCTGGACCAGAGGTCGTGTCCCATGTGTAAATTGGA
This sequence comes from Cepaea hortensis, assembly GCA_963921405.1. Taxonomy (NCBI): domain Eukaryota; kingdom Metazoa; phylum Mollusca; class Gastropoda; order Stylommatophora; family Helicidae; genus Cepaea; species Cepaea hortensis. Next base: position 307,818,032 of record OY992876.1, on the reverse strand, counting down.
CATCTTGCGAGCATATGGCATGCAGGTAAGTGCTGAAGTAACCAGTGGCATTATTCTGGAACGAATGTCTGTGTGGTGTTTTGGAAAAAAAAAATTACTCCTGCGTGAACTGTCTGGCAGTGCTGGACAGTATAACTTTCTCATAAACTATGAAATGTGGGTGGGGGTGCTGCTCTTTAGTTTGGTTGATAGGGAGCTGCGCTGATGATATCGTGAGTGCCATTGGACTAGGGTTTGATGCCTGTGTTCATCATCCGCCAACAGAGGAAATGACTGATCACCAATTCTGCCTTGCTCACAGATGTACAAAATGTGTTGGCCCTATCACATCACAGATCCATGGCAGCCCCAATAGATGTGGGACTTGTAGTAGTGATGAACCACTAGAAGTGGACTTGTAGTAGTGATGAACCACTAGAAGTGGACTTGTAGTAGTGGTGACTCACTAGATGTGGGACTTGTAGTAGTGGTGACCCACTAGATGTGGGACTTGTAGTAGTGATGACCCACTAGATGTCGGACTTGTAGTAGTGGTCAACCACTAGATGTGGGACTTGTAGTAGTGGTCACCCACTAGATGTGGGACTTGTAGTAGTGGTGACTCACTAGATGTCGGACTTGTAGTAGTGGTGACCCACTAGATGTCGGACTTGTAGTAGTTGTGACCCACTAGATGTGGGACTTGTAGTAGTGGTCACCCGCTAGATGTGGGACTTGTAGTAGTTGTGACCCACTAGATGTGGGACTTGTAGTAGTGGTCACCCGCTAGATGTGGGACTTGTAGTAGTGGTGACCCACTAGATGTGGGACTTGTAGTAGTGGTCACCCGCTAGATGTGGGACTTGTAGTAGTGGTGACCCACTAGATGTGGGACTTGTAGTAGTGATCACCCACTAGATGTGGGACTTGTAGTAGTGATCACCCACTAGATGTGGGACTTGTAGTAGTGATCACCCACTAGATGTGGGACTTGTAGTAGTGATCACCCACTAGATGTGGGAGTTGTAGTAGTGGTCAACCACTAGATGTGGGACTTGTAGTAGTGATCACCCACTAGATGTGGGACTTGTAGTAGTGATCACCCACTAGATGTGGGAGTTGTAGTAGTGGTCAACCACTAGATGTGGGACTTGTAGTAGTGGTGACCCACTAGATGGAGTTGTAGTAGTGGTCAATCACTAGATGTGGGACTTGTAGTAGTGATCACCCTCTAGATGTGGGACTTGTAGTAGTGATCACCCACTAGATGTGGGACTTTTAGTAGTGATCACCCACTAGATGTGGGACTTGTAGTAGTGATCACCCACTAGATGTGGGACTTGTAGTAGTGGTCAACCACTAGATGTGGGACTTGTAGTAGTGGTGACCCACTAGATGTGGGAGTTGTAGTAGTGATCACCCACTAGATGTGGGACTTGTAGTAGTGGTCAACCACTAGATGTGGGACTTGTAGTAGTGATCACCCACTAGATGTGGGACTTGTAGTAGTGATCACCCACTAGATGTGGGACTTGTAGTAGTGATCACCCAATAGATGTGGGACTTTTAGTAGTGGTCACCCGCTAGATGTGGGACTTGTAGTAGTGATCACCCACTAGATGTGGGACTTGTAGTAGTGATCACCCACTAGATGTGGGACTTGTAGTAGTGATCACCCACTAGATGTGGGACTTGTAGTAGTGGTGACTCACTAGATGTGGGACTTGTAGTAGTGGTGACTCACTAGATGTGGGACTTGCAGTAGTGGTGACTCACTAGATGTCGGACTTGTAGTAGTGGTGACTCACTAGATGTCGGACTTGTAGTAGTGGTGACTCACTAGATGTCAGACTTGTAGTAGTGGTCAACCACTAGATGTGGGACTTGTAGTAGTTGTGACCCACTAGATGTGGGACTTGTAGTAGTGGTCACCCGCTAGATGTGGGACTTGTAGTAGTGATCACCCACTAGATGTGGGAGTTGTAGTAGTGGTCAACCGCTAGATGTGGGACTTGTAGTAGTGGTCAACCACTAGATGTGGGACTTGTAGTAGTGATCACCCACTAGATGTGGGAGTTGTAGTAGTGGTCAACCACTAGATGTGGGAGTTGTAGTAGTGGTAAACCACTAGATGTGGGACTTGTAGTAGTGGTGACCCACTAGATGTGGGACTTGTAGTAGTGATCACCCACTAGATGTGGGACTTGTAGTAGTGATCACCCACTAGATGTGGGACTTGTAGTAGTGATCACCCACTAGATGTGGGACTTGTAGTAGTGATCACCCACTAGATGTGGGAATTGTAGTAGTGATCACCCACTAGATGTGGGACTTGTAATAGTGATCACCCACTAGATGTGGGACTTGTAGTAGTGATCACCCACTAGATGTGGGACTTGTAGTAGTGATCACCCACTAGATGTGGGACTTGTAGTAGTGATCACCCACTAGATGTGGGACTTGTAGTAGTGATCACCCACTAGATGTGGGAGTTGTAGTAGTGGTCAACCACTAGATGTGGGACTTGTAGTAGTGATCACCCACTAGATGTGGGACTTGTAGTAGTGGTGACTCACTAGATGTGGGACTTGTAGTAGTGATCACCCACTATATGTGGGACTTGTAGTAGTGATCACCCACTAGATGTGGGAGTTGTAGTAGTGGTGACCCACTAGATGTGAGACTTGTAGTAGTGGTCACCCACTAGATGTGGGACTTGTAGTAGTGGTGACGCACTAGATGTGGGACTTGTAGTAGTGATCACCCACTAGATGTGGGACTTGTAGTAGTGATCACCCACTAGATGTGGGACTTGTAGTAGTGATCACCCACTAGATGTGGGAGTTGTAGTAGTGGTGACCCACTAGATGTGAGACTTGTAGTAGTGGTCACCCACTAGATGTGGGACTTGTAGTAGTGGTCAACCACTAGATGTGGGACTTGTAGTAGTGGTGACCTGCTAGATGTGGGACTTGTAGTAGTGGTCACCCATTTAGTACTTGATTTATTAAATCAGTCAGCTCTGTGGCAAAGTGGCTACGGACGCAGTTAATAATCCCGCATACCAAGGTCGAAACACAACTCCAGTCGATCTGGCAACAGATCGTCTTGCATTGGTTTTCATACAGTGGTATGAGAGCCGGTCATTCAGAAAGCAATGGCAAACTACTGAACGTAAACATGCCAAGAAATCACAATCATCATCATTGCACTAGAACATTCTGATATGTGCACCGTCCCCTTCTTCGGTAGCCAATTAAGAGTTCCCATTCTGATTGCACTAGAGGCAAGCTGATAGAACGTTCAACTGTTTTTTCCTCTGCCAGTTGAATGTTGACTAGCCCCTTTGCTCACTCCCTGCTGAGTCAGTCTCTCCAGGGGTGGGTATGCTTAATTTATGTATGAATAGTGATCATCATCATCATCAAGTGCTCTGACAGTTGGCATAGGTGTTCAAGTCTCTCCACTGATCAGGGCAACAGTTCTATAGTTGGTGCATAATTTCTTGTTATACACCACTGAAATTGTGATGTGGAAATGTTACATGAAAAAAAATTACTAATAAATTACATTAATTCGTTAACTCTTGTTATACAGTACACCACTGAAATTTTGATACAGAAATGTTACACACACACGTAGAGAAGATAATTGAAAACAGATAAGCAAACATGGGAATGACATGGATGAAGCTCCAAGAGATAATAAAGAATAGGATAGTCTGGCATGAAGTGGTTAATTGTCTGTTCTCTGAAGGAGACAGAAGATACAAGAAGTGGACATTGTATTAATTCTACCTGTGACATTTTTTTTGTTCTTTCCTCAGGTTGGCGGCAGCCAGGAATCACTCCACCCAGCCGCAGAAGCAGCTCGTGTGGTAATCACAAGCCCAGAGGAGCCTGAGATGAACTCCAGCGTTGAATACAACCAGCCAAATGAAGCTACCATCATGCTGGTGTCAGATACCTGCCTACACTTCTGTGGTGCCACTGGCGATAGAACTGATGATAATGAAAAGATTGATGACTCGCGGGGAGCGGTCGGAGGATGTGTTAATAAAACACCCTCATTAAGTTCTTTGAGCTCAAAAGGCAGCAGCAACACTCGCGCTGAAAAAACTGATCAAGCCGACAGCTTCAATTCAGAAAAGAAGGCTCTCATTAAAAAAGCACCTGAGGGGAAGAAAAAGTGGAAGAGCGAGGACATTTTTAGCAGCCTCGATGGCTGTGAAAGCAAGAAAGGCGGCAAAGATGCGGAAAGTTGTGTAGCCTGTCCAGGGATAGAAATGGAAGATGTAGAAAACAGGCACACGTCACAACAATGATTCCGCTGCAGCAAAGAATGATCAAATTATATGGGGTGTCGAATATTTTCGTAAAATTTTATCGTCATCTTTTTCATCACCGCAGCTTTCAAAAGTGCCACGATTTTTGTTTCTCTGCCCCCCCCCCCCCCCCCCCCCCCCCCCCAAAGGATTCATTGAATATGTGGCCAGTTTGACAATTGATGTGATATGCTGGTACAGATTTTTGTGATGATACATCCTGGATGTGTGTGTTTTTTAAAACGAAGATGGAGTTATAATTTTATTGTATGCTTGTATATCTCTATCGGTGTTTTATATTTGTACATACACACACACACACACTCACTCGCACACACATACATCACTACTCTGCAGTCTACTTTTGGGGTTATGCTCATCCTTAATAGCACTTCCTGCTTGCATGTTTATTGCGTTGTTATCCTTATGTTGACGCACCTTATACATCACATTCTTATGCCAGTTCATCCCTCACTTCTCGTTTCAATAAAGCTTGTACCTAATGTATGCACCAGCTAAATTGACATTACACATCCTTACCTTAACTCGCCCAGCTGACAACTGCTAAGTTTAGATATTTCATCCTTACATTAGCACACCTTACATTTATCCTTACATCAGCTAAGCTTACATTTCTCATCCTTATATTAGCACACCTTGCATTTATCCTTACATCAGCTAAGCTTACATTTCTCATCCTTACATTAGCACATCTTACATGTATCCTTACATCAACGAAGCTTACATTTCTCATCCTTACATTAGCACGCCTTATGTGTATCCTTACATCAACTAAGCTTACATTTCTCATCCTTACATTAGCACACCTTACATCAACTAAGCTTACATTTCTCATCCTAACATAGCTTACCTTACATGTATCCTTAAGTCAAGTAAGCGTTCATTTTCACTTTTAATCAATGTGCTACTGGAAAAGCCAGCGCAGGAACTCGTCAGTGGCTTGTGAAGATGGCGAGACGGAGCTAGTGGGAATGTCCTGAGTGCAGTTATGTCGGTTCTTAAATTAGGTATTCAACTTGCATTTCTTAGCGTTGCACCATCGCATCCTTACATCAATTGACCGTACACTTCTCAGCTTTACATCATCTTTCCTTACACTTCTTATCTTTACATCTTACCTTACACTTTACAGCCACTCACCTTGCACTTCTCATCTTTATGTCATCTCACTTTACACTTCTCATCTTTACATCATCTCACCCTTCACTGCTCATTCTTATAACACACCTTACACATATTACCATTACATACACATATCTGGAGTTGTGCCACACATATAGACACACAGAGACAATCCACCTGCACATTGTTACACCCCAGTGTTATGCCGCCAGTATTAGCTATCTTAACAACAACCTGTAACCATTTTTTTGTTGTCTGTTCTAGACAACATTTAGTTCAAATCATTATTCATGATCTTAACTCTGACTGTTTCAAAGAAACCCAATGCCGAAGTAATGACACAACATCGTAACGCATTGGTTGTGTAACCTATGGACGAAAGAGTTTTAAGTTGATGCATTGGTGCTCAGAATCGGGCGTGTTGGCTTAACGGTTAGGATGTTAAGCTGATAGTGGCAATGAGCGCCGGCAGACAACGCTTTGTTTGATGTCAGTTCTCGTTGCTTGCTACTTAAGGGAAAGACTTATTCTCTGTTGACTCAACCCTAAACAAACATGATGGTCCTGATATTACACAAACCCACAGCAAGTTCCTGATCCAGGACTTTAACAAAAAGATGTCCAGGTTGCCAGAGTCTTGACATGGGCTGGCATCTCTTGGGGTCAGGTCTTACTTTTGCACACTTCCCCTCCACCGTTTCCTTCATGACATTATTTCACCAGCCCACTTGTGAAACTAACAGGACTGCAAGAGTTGTGGAAAAAAAAAAAGACTGGACAAAAAAAAACCATCTCAGGAGAACTTTGCCCACATTATCAAAGAACAATTCGAGCCAAAATATGCCTTGCCAGCCACCTTAGAACTCATGGCTCCAAACTTTCAAGCCCATTGGATGAAATGAACGATCATCATCATACTTGATGGACAAACACCATTTAATCAGCTGCCATGTCTCTTCATATAGTCCGATGATTGTATTTTACCCAGTATCCCCTGTGATATTTCCCCACTGCTAACGTTATAATTTTCCGACACACGTATAAACTCATTCACACAATTCTACTTATTCATTCCGGGGTCTCCTTGGTGAAGTTGGCAAGCTGTTTGCCTCACGCTTTGAAGTTTTGGGTTCGTTGTTAGACTGCCTTGTTCAGACTTGGGGTCTAGTTTTTCCCAAGACGTCCAGTGGTCATTGCTGAAGCTACAGAGTTTGTACTTTGTGTGATGCATGCTCTTGGCTAGTGTCTTGCCATTCTACAATGATAGATCGAGTCAGATGGGGTAAAAGCTGTTGCAATGAAGCCCATCTTCTTGCCCTTAACTCTGGATTCAACAAATGCTGCATTCATTCCCCAAGCCGATCAGTTGGGCTTGAATGCTGATGTCCCGTTCAGAAAGCAGTGGCAAACTACTAAATAAAACATTACCTAGAAAATCTCAAAATAGCCAATAGAGGGGTGGATGTGGTTGAAACATCCTGCAAAAGCCTTGCCGTTTTTCCTACTCCCAGGCATGTGCAATGAGAGATCAATACCCATGGCCAGAGGCATTTATCATGTTTATTTTGTTAAGTTGTATCCTAGTTATAATGTTTATAGTATTGCATTTATAACTATATGTAATATTAATATTGTGGAGGTCAGAATGGCAGAATTGATAAGAGCGCTCGCTCATAAACTTCTAGTGTGCTGATGTTGAGGTAGTGGGTTCAACCCCTACACTGGATGGACTAAAAATTTTTCTTCTTCACTTGGGGATGTAAATTACAAGTACCTCAGGAGTCAGAGTGGGTTTGTCTGATGGCAAGGGACACTGGTAATAAGGAAAGCTAATCAACATGCATAAATCAATCCAGGGCACTAGAAGTAGTAGCACATGTGTGAACTATGCTGAAGTTCAAAGGGAGTGAACACAAAAAAATTTATATTGTCAACAAAGTGCCATCTCCGTATTCATGGCCGCGTGTAGTGAGCCTCCAGCACCTTCTTCCCTCCGTCTACACAGTGCACTCATAGATGTCTCCCTGTGCATGTCTTGATGTTGTCTGATGATGTGTGATGATGTGTCTTCCTCTTGCACGCTTGCTTTTCACTATCCTTTCAAGCACATCTTTTAACATGGTGTGTCGCATGATGTGGCCTATGTACCTTAATTACCTGATGTTGATCTCATTCAGTGTTTTCTTCAATACAAATTTTTGTGGTGGTATATTTGTTTTCTTCTCCTCAGGATATGCCTCAAGTAGTTGGTTGGTTGGTTAGATAGCCAACAAATCATCCTCATTGTGCATCAGATTAGTTGGTTGGTTAGATAGATAGTTAGTTAGCCAACAAATCATCCTCATTGTACATCAGATTAGTTGGTTGGTTAGATAGATAGTTAGTTAGCCAACAAATCATCCCCATTGTACATTAAATTAGTTTGCTGGTTGATTAGTTAGTTAATTAGCTAGCTAGTTAGCCAACAAATCATCCCTATTGTACATTAAATTAGTTTGCTGGTTGCTTAGATAGATAGTTAGTCAACAAATTATCCCCATTGTACATTAAATTAGTTTGCTGGTTGATTAGTTAGTTAATTAGCTAGCTAGTTAGCCAACAAATCATCCCTATTGTACATTAAATTAGTTTGCTGGTTGCTTAGATAGATAGTTAGTCAACAAATTATCCCCATTGTACATTAAATTAGTTTGCTGGTTGATTAGTTAGTTAATTAGCTAGCTAGTTAGCCAACAAATCATCCCTATTGTACATTAAATTAGTTTGCTGGTTGCTTAGATAGATAGTTAGTCAACAAATTATCCCCATAGTGCATTAAATTAGTTTGCTGGTTGATTAGTTAGTTAGTTAGCTAGCTAGTTAGCCAACAAATCATCCCCATTGTACATTAAATTAGTTTGCTGGTTGCTTAGATAGATAGTTAGTCAACAAATTATCCCCATTGTACATTAAATTAGTTTGCTGGTTGATTAGTTAGTTAGTTAGCTAGCTAGTTAGCCAACAAATCATCCCCATTGTACATTAAATTAGTTTGCTGGTTGGTTAGATAGTTAGCTAGCTAGTTAGCCAACAAATCATCCTCATTGTACATCAGATTATTATTCCATACGTGCCCAGATCCTCTCCTCTGTGTCTCCTTCAGTGTGTAGCGACTAATGACACCTTGTTCTTCTTTGGCGTCCCACAAGGCATTCTTGTCTAGCTTCATACCATGTGACTTGATGAACTGCAGTCTGGTCAAAGTTGCAGAATGATATTCCTCATATTTATATATATATAACCACATTTCGAAAGCTTCAACTTTACTATGGCAGTAGAGTTTCTAAACATTACTTGAAAACCACTTTGAGATTACACCCAAATAATATAAAACCCTGATCTGATTTAGTAGTTAAATGCATCACTACTATTATGCTAGTAATGTCAGACTTGGACTCTAAGATCAAACGAACAAAGTAAAATGGATAGAAGAGAAATCAAATTCCCAGGATGAATGAAAAATGTAATGCGCAGAGATCAAATCAAAATCAGTATCAGAAATCACCAGCAGGGACAGCACAAATGTTAGCTCAGTTTAAATGACACAAAATGGTTTGGCCATGTAACCAGATTGTCACAAGACAGCAGCCCACTTAGACATGACAGAAAAAGCATGAGGTCACCCCCATAGATGATTGATGGAATATCTAAGGCTATTAATCCCACTGGGAGCTGCAATGGCATAGAAGCTTGTTCGATTGACTGCTGGCGATGTCTTGTGTTCAAATTGTCATCGATACAGGGATTCTTTATACCAATACGTGGGATCCCAGGACAACCTGATCTAAAATTGGTACCAGTAAATGTTGTGGGGAATAAAGGTGGCCAGTGTGATATTGACCAGATTACCTAACGAGTTCTGATTGGTCTCTAACAAAAGGAGTTGTTCTGATTGGTCTATAACAAATTGAAGAGTTCCAATTGGTCTGTAACAAAATGAGGAGTTCCGATTTGGTCAGTAACAAAATGAGGAGTTCCCATTGGTTTATAACATGAGGAGTTCCGATTGGTCTGTGACAAATTGAGTTCTGATTGGTCTATAACATATTGAAGAGTTCCAACTGGTCTGTAACAAAATGAGGAGTTCTGATTGGTCTAAAATAAAATCAGGATTTCCGATTTGTCTGTATCAAAATGAGGAGTTCCTATTGGTCTATAACAAAATGAGACTAACACCATATAGCTAATATGCCTAAAATGTCCTTTCAATCAATCCGGTGCCGTCTCCACGGTGAAGGTTGGCTGCAATATATCTCCAGCACTGTCGCTGCCTTGATTGTACATTCTGCTGTTCATCTGTGTCTTGATGTTATTTTCTCACTTGTATCGTTGTCTACCTCTTGCTTGCTTGCCTTCAATCTTACCCTCCAGTATGGTTTTTATAAGTTATAAGAGTGTTATGTCTTTTAACATGGTTAATATATTTCACTTAACTATTTTATATTTTTTCATCACCTCTCTTTTCATTCCCCATTTTTCATGTTTTGTATGTTAATATTTAAGCCACATTCTGCACTCTGCCTGTTCACTTGTTCCACTAGGCTTTGTAACTCTTGCTGGCTTTCTGCCAGTAACACTAGATTGTTTATGATTCTTCCATTGATGCTAAGTTGTTTATTTTTTCTCACAAATACCAATATGTATAAAGTGCACACAATAATCTCTCCTGATGTCACTACTTAACATAAGATGGAATGTCAAAAACAAGGATGGGACATGAAGCAGCTGACATTACTGCAAGTTTCTGATATGCTAGTTATTTTATTTTCATAGAACTATTTGGAATTATTGTAACCTTGGGACTAATGAAAATGATGGATAGTTGGAATAAACACATTTGTATTGTTTGGTCATAGAGCTGATCCGTGACCGTATGAGATGGCGAAACATGACCACCCACGTGTATCGGCAAGGCACATGATGATGATTATGGTTTAGTGCTCACAGAAGTAGAAGAAAGAATTAGAGACAAGAGGACTCAGTGGACTATATAAAAATGGAAAGCAATAGTTATCAACCTGGCTTCAAACTTGTCACCTTGAGGTTACTATAGCTTTCTATTTTTATGTTGTCTATCGTGTCCTCTAGTCTACTTCTTTCTTTCACTTCTATTAGGGCGAAACAATACATGTGTGTTTATGAACTGTCTTAGTGGCCTGAAAGGGTTCCGCAGTTGATATTTCTGTGGAATATCTATGCTTGGAAATACCACCATGAATAAAGCACACACCAGATTACTCTCCGGTTATCTCTATTTAAACCTGATGCTGAAAGTCAAAACAGCTATGTAAATGATGAGAAAGGCATCATCATGCCTTATTTTTATTATTATATGATAATTTTTTTTTTTTTTGGGGGGGGGGGGGGTATACCTTGTTAGGAATTTAAGCCACTAGACTAGAGCAAATGATGTATAGTTGGATAATCCGAGCTTGTAAATACCATCAGGAATGAGGCATACACCAGATCTCTCCCTCAAGATGTCTATATTTAAACCAGAAAGTAAAAAAAGGGATAGAGATGAAGAGAACAGAAGCACTGCAATATACTGGTTATTTTTATTTTTATATATTGTTAGGAATCCCCATTAAAGTTATCTTCATCGATTTTGTTTATAGGTATGATTTTCTTGGGAAAATACAGCGATGGTTTCCCCTTGCCTTCCGTCAGTTTGTGTATGAGAAGACAAAAACTGGAGTATGTCATGACAACCGGAAAGATTTGTGGAAGGAGAGATAGAGGAAGGCAGCGGGAGACGATTCTTGACTGTCTTGTGTCAAAAACTGCAGCATGTCATGACAGCCAGGAAGATTTACGGAAGGAGAGATAGAGGAAGGCAGCGGGAGATGATTCTTGACTGTCTTGTGTCAAAAACTGCAGCATGTCATGACAGCCGGGAAAATTTGCGGAAGGAGAGATAGAGGAAGGCAGCGAGAGATGATTCTTCACTGTCTTGTGTCAAAAACTGCAGCATGTCATGACAGCCGGGAAAATTTGTGGAAGGAGAGATAGAGGAATATAGCTGGAGACAATTCTTGACAGTCTTGTGTCATGGCATGGAAGGGAGTAAACACACGAACTGATCCATGCTGTCGGAGAGCTTAATTTGTGGAGAAGCATGATTGCGCATGCCAGCCAGCAAGCCACTGGATGATGAGGAATAATTCAAACCACAGGGATAGTGTAAAAATGTTGGATAGTTGAAGCCTGTGAATACTATCATGAATGAAGCATATACCTAGTTTAGTTTAGTCGACGGTTCAACATCACAGCACACAGGTGTAACCCATAAGTGCTCCGTTCTACACCTAACTCAAGCCTGAGTCCGGAGAATCTCAGCTCAGTGCACGAGCTCTGTAGCACCGGCGAGGATCCTGAAATACTTTGGGTAGATTTTTAACTCAAAATTTTGCACAGGCAGCGCCGTTAGGTTACACTTCTTTAAAATTTCCAACTGCCAAGGGATTTTTTACGTGCGCAACAATACACACAGGTGTCCGATCTCACTACCAAGAGACCAGGGGAAATTTTTGTTACTAGGAGTCCACGTGAAAAAATCCTGGCCCTCACCAGGGCTTGAACCCGGGACCTCTAGCACTTGAGGTGGACACCATACCTCAAGTCACACAACAAGCAATTATGTACAGACTAAATGGGACCAGAAGAAGAGGCCAACCATACAATGTTGGACAGAGGGGATAACAAGACTCCATGGAAATCTTGATATATGAAGCCCATAAACAGGCACTCTCCTGCTATGTACGCTTCACCTCGACACCCCAAGGTACAAGAGGAACAGATGAGATGAATTGATAGAAAGAAACATTAACTCCCACTTGATCATGAAATGTAGATATTGAGTGAGAAGTGCCTTCATGTAGCTTTGTCTGTGCCATATAAAGTGACGTGCAGATTGCTCAGAGTTATGCATCCTTCTTTATTGTTCATACGCTTGTGTCCTTGACCATGTTGGAAATGATGCCAGCCAGTTGGGTTACAATTTTCATGTTAACTGTTATTATGTTTTTGCAGTTCTAATCCCTTGTTTATTGTGTGATTTTTGCGGGTTTGTTCGTTTTTTTCTTAGAGTTATTAATTTTGGATCTGTGGTATTGTTGATTATGAAGCCGTGGTCTTGATTTCAGAGCCCTTGTTGTTGTTGTTGTATTAACAGATTATATTAATTTTTTTTTAAACCAGTTATTGTTATGAAGTTCATTAAATTGTGGAAGTCCTGTGGTATTTTTTAACAGATGCGCATGTTATTCATTTTAGAGCAGTATTAATTTTATAGGCCAGCTATTATTGATGTTTTAGCCGGATTGTTCTTGAATTTAGTTTGTAGGCTAATTATTGAATAGAGTCTAGGTTTTACTGATTTTGAAGGCCAGTAATTTATTATAGGATCCAGGTTTACTGACTTTGTAGACCAGGTATTGATTATAGTTTAGGTTTTACTGATTCTGTAGGTCAGTTATTGATTGTAAGGTCCATGTTTTACTGATTCTATATGTCAGTTATTGATTATATGGTCCAGGTTTTATTGATTTTGTAGGTCAGTTATTAATTATAATGTCCATGTTTTACTGATTTTATAGGTCAGTTATTCATTATATAGTCCAGATTTTACTGATTTAATAGGTCAGTTATTAATTATTTTTTGTTAAATTGTTTTATTTGGTCCAGGTTTACTGACTTGTTGACCAGTTATAGTTTACAGTCTAGGTTTTAATAAGTTTGTAGGCCAATTATTCACAGCAGAGTCCACCTATTACAGATGTTGGAACTATTTGATGGACACATGCAACATTAGCACAGCATTTTGTTTTGGGTTTGCCTTCCCTGTTAGACACATACCATAAATATTGTGCCATGGGTAGGTTTTTTTCCTGTCTAACTTTGAAATGTTGTCGGATAGAAGTTGTAAACAACCTACTCATTGAGAATGCTGAGGGATGTTTTTATGTGCAATGGCTGCCGAATGTGGTTTGTTCTTGTTCAAGGATAGGCAGCCAATCCACTACCCAGGGATTAGTGGGAGAGGGAGGGGGTGGATTTGAATCAGGCATGTGTGGTGTTGGAGGTAGATTCTTCTTCATCTTCTTTTGACCTTGAAACTCCTAGCAGAGTTCAGGCCCACAACCAAGCCCTTTATTGAGCTGTATGCCCTTTCATGCAGGCTGATGCCATACCTCTAAATAATTCTGACCCCTCCCCCTTTCCCCCATTTTGGTGATGTAGTCAACACATAAAAAGTTGCTTGGTTGTAGAAACTGGGTTAGTTCGTTTCTTTGTCCATATGATGCGAGGAGCCTCGGCAGCAATGTTGAAAAGTGATTATTTATTGTACTTCTTTCTTCTTTGTCTTACTGCTTTTGCTATGAAATCTCATCCTTGGATATTTATGTCACATATAGAAGATTGTAAGGTCTTGGGTCCCTCTACCCTTGGGTATATATCACATATACAAGATTGTGAGGTCTTGGGTCCCTCTACTCTCTTGAGTATTTATGTCACATATACTGTATTGTAAGGTCTTAGGTCCCTCTACCCTTGGGTATATATCACATATACAAGACTGAGGTTTTAGATACCTCTATTCTCTTGGGTGGGAGTCTCCGTGGTGAAGTGGTCAAGCCGTTTGACTCAGGCTCAGAAGGTTGTGGGTTTGATTCCAGGCCGCGTCCTTTGGTTCACGTATGAATTTTTTCTGAGACTCCTGGGAGTCGTCGCTGGAGCTACGGAGTTCGTGCTTTGTGCGACGCTTTCGGCAGTTCACTGCGGAAAGAGACAGAGCCATGTGGGACAAAAACCCAGTGCAATGAAGTTGACCCTGTCGACTTTTAAGCGACTTTTTACTCTCTTGGGTATTTATGTCACATATACAAGATTGTGAGGTCTTAGGTCCCTCTACCTTTGGGTATATATCACATATACAAGATTGTGAGGTCTTAGGTCCCTCTATGCTTGGGTATATATTACATATACAAGATTGTGAGGTCTTAGGTCCCTCTATACTTGGGTATATATAACATACACAAGATTGTGAGGTCTAAGGTCCCTATAGACTACAATGGCTGGGGCATAAAGAAAGAATGGAAGACAATAGGGAAACAAAACTCGCTTACCTCAGAAAATAAATAACCGTAGACTCCGAGGTAGACCAAGAAGACGGTGGAAAGATAATATATATACAGACCTACAAGCACAAGCACTTGGAATCAACGACTGGCAAGAGAAGGTCAACCAGAGAGACAAATGGAGACGGATTGTATCTGCAGCAAAGAACCTCAATGGCTCGGAACGCTGAAGAAGAAAGAAGAATACAAGATTTTTAAGGTCTTAGGTTCCTCTACACTTGGGTATTTATGTCACATATACTAGATTGTAAGGTCTTCTGCCAAGTATTACTTCTACTATTCAATGGCAGAGTTTGGCTCAGTTTTATCTAGGTTGAATTTTCCCAATAAACAATGTGAATTGAACAGCAGAACTTGTAAACATGGTCATGAACAACGCCGACACACAGGCCACGTTTCGAGTCTATTAATACCAGACGCAACAACCGTACTTTATACAATATGCAGAGAACTCCACATGAACTCTCTATCTCGCATTGTATCTCTTTTCCAGTCCCTCATTAATCAGCATAAAATTAAAGTCAAGCATGTAGTTGCTCTATGCCATATAACTACAGTTCACATTTAAAGAATATCTTCTTACTTAACCTACTTACGCCACAATTGAAGCTTATTCGTTGGATGACCTTTCATTGATTCTCCAACTGAAATAACAGTCCATCAACTCTCATTTCATCTCTGCTTCTTCTTGCATTCTTCCTTTCCTTAGATTCTTTGGATGTTCAATCACTTTCGCCATTCACTTCCCACAGATCTTGTCCTCTTGATAACTCTGTGCCTTCCTTCTTTCCTCCGTTGTTCCCGCCTGTTTCTCTATGATGTACCGTTTCCAATATTTACGCCTGTGCATTCACTGTCCGTGCCGCACTTGTAATTTTAGCTCATAAAAACTTTATCTCTAATGTGCGCCGCATGGCATCTTCTTTGGTCCATATACTCTTGGGTGGAATTCTTCTCAGTCGCCTCACGGCCCATCTCGATCAAGGTCTTCTTCCTGAGAGTCAATGTGGCTTCAGAAAAGAGCGGGAAACTGTTGACATCATTTTAGCTGCAAGGCAGCTGCAAGAGAAATGTCAGGAACAGAACTCCGAAATGTTCTCCACTTTCATTGACCTTACCAAGGCTGTTGATACAGTCAGCAGAGAAGGACTGTGGAAGATTATGGCGAAATATGACTGTCCACAAATGTTTGTCCAAATAGTGTGGCTATTTCATGATGGTATGCAGGCAAGAGTACAGGAAAATGGTGAACTGTCTGAGCCCTTTCCTGTCACCAATGGAGTGAAGCAAGGATGTGTCCTGGCACCAACACTGTTCAGCCTCATGTTTTCAGTTATGCTGATGAATGCCTTCGAGAACAGTGACATTGGAATAGACATCAACTACCGCATGGATGGAAAGTTGTTTAATCTCAGAAGGCTGACAGCTAAAACCAAAACTAGCAGCGACACCGTCAGAGAGCTGCTGTTTGCTGATGATTGCGCTCTATATGCCAAATCAGAGGCAGTCATGCAACACAATGTTTCAGCTTTCTCATATGCCTGTGCCAACTTTGGGCTCGATGTCAACTTGAAGAAGACTAGTTATGTACCAGCCAGCTCCAGGGAATAATCACTCCGTGTCGAATATCAAGGTGAATGGTCATAAACTAAGTGTTGTGGACAAATTCACCTGTCTTGGCAGCACTGTGTCACAAGCTGCCACGATTGATGACGAAGTGAATGCAAGAATCTCCAAGCTAGCGTGGCCTTTGGCAGACTACAAGAATGAATGGGACAAAAATGGAATAAGCCTGCATACAAAGCTAAAAGTCTACAAAGCAGTTGTATTATCCACACTGCTATATGCTTGTGAAACCTGGACTGTTTATCAGCGACACGCTAGGAAATTAAACCACTTCCACACAGTCTGCCTTAGGAAGCTATTGAAGATTACATGGCAAGACAGGATCCCAAACACTGAAGTTCTAGAAAGAGCGTCCATGCCCAGTATCCACACTCTACTAATGAACAATCAGATTCGCTGGGCTGGTCACTTAACTCGCATGCCAGATCACAGGCTCTCTAAACAAATTTTTTTACGGCGAGCTGCGTTGTGGTAAATGCTCCCAAGGCAGCCAGAGGAAATGCTTTAAAGACACTTTAAATCTCACTGAAAGCTTTTGGAATTCATCTTGACACCTGGGAAACTGCTGCCAAAGACAGAAATTCATGGTGTATATCATTCCACAAGGGTGCAGTCACTTGTGAAGCAACCTGGACTGCAAGAGCTGTGAAGAAAAGGCTGGACAGAAAAACCACTGCAGGAGATCCACCTCCTGGAACGTCAAGCATTCTTTGCCAACATTGTCAAAGAACATTTTGAGCCAAAATAGGCTTTAACAGCCATCTTAGAACTCACGGCTCCATACTTTCAACCCCACTGGATGAAGTGAATGGTCATCATCATTTTTGATGGACAAACAGCATACATGCATATTCTTGGGTATTTATGTCACATATACTAGATTGCAATATCTTAGATTCCTCAACACTCTTGGGTATTTATGTCATATATACTAGAATGTAAGGTCTTCGGTCCCTCACCCTTGGGTATATTTGAAATATATATATATATATATATATATATATATATATAAACACCCTTGGGTATTTATGTCATATATACTAGAATGTAAGGTCTACGGTCCCTCACCCTTGGGTATATTTGAAATATATATATATATATATATATATATATATATATATATATATATATATATATATATATATAATAAAGACTTTACAATCTTGTATATTTGACATAAATACCCAAGGGTAGAGGGACTTAAGACCTTACAATCTTTCAGTCCATACGTGCTCAGATCCCCTCCTAAGTTTCTCCCTCAGTGTGTAGCGCTCAATGCCACCAGTTCTGTGTTGGTTGACTTTTCTTCTCTGGTCCCCATACATACAGCTCCTGTCTGGTTTCATCCCTTGTCACTTATGTTCTTGCCATCTGGTTAAGGTTGCAGATTTGCAGTCATCTCTTCATTTGTTTATTTGCTCCGCCTTTTTAACGGTATCCACAGTATCTGCCTGGTCCATTGCTAGTCCACTTCCTATAGTAGTGAATCTACTTGATGTCAAATGTACAAGCTGGCAAGGCCTTATTTTTCTCATCTTAAACAGAAGGAAAACAGCATAGTAAAACAAAAATTGTTAGAATTGTTAAGTAATAACATCACAGAAGTTATTACAAATCATCTCTCCACAGACCAGACACGGTTGAGCAAAATGAGTGCACTAACTGGGGCTCATTGACAAAAAAAGTTAGAGCTATTGAGTTATTATTCATTATGCCATCGCAGATTGGACACACAAAGGACATCATTTGTACATCATTGACACAGAGTTACAGGACATAGCAGTCCACTCCAGCATTTTATTGGCTGTTTGTGCTTCCTGGGTAAGTTTATGTTCAGTAGTTTGCCATTGCTTTCTGAACGACCGGCACTCATACCATTGTGTGGAAACCCAACACAAGGTGATCTGCTTCCAGAATTGCCCCTAGCTATGTTTCGAATATGTGGGATGAATTGCATTCATAACTCCGTTGCCACAGAGCTAGTTCTACAAACGTAGACATCATATCTGTATGCTGGTACTATCAAACAAGCAAAGCCAAATATGCATTTCTTAATTTCCGCCTCCTCTTTCTCTTGTCTTTCTCTTCATTTTATTCCTTGTTCTTCCTCTTCTTTTGGCTTATTTTTTTCCCTCCTCCTCTTCTTTTTGTTCTTCTCTTTTTCTTTCTCCTTATCCTCCTCTTGCCTTTCTCCTCATTCCATTCCTTTTTCTTGCTCTTCTTTTGTCTACTTCTTTCTCTTCCTTCTCTTCTTCTTCTCCTTCCTCTTCCTTCTTCACCTTCCTTCTTCTCCTTCACCAATACATGTGGAACAAGACCAGCTACAGAAACTGCTGGATCAGCAAAGCAGTGCTCGGTCTACCTTTTGGAGCTTTGATCCTAGACCAATTGCCGACCAAGGCTTAAGATCTGGTGTGCCCTGTCATGACATTTATGCTTTAGGTTGCATTTCCTCGCTCTAAGGTAAGGTTTGTACTCTCCCAATTGCGCTCTTTCGCCCAAAGTCATTGGCGCAATGTGAGGTGTCGGGTTTGGTGAGTGCCATCCAACATTCAGTGCTAACAGAAAGCAAGTAGTACTGTCTACTGTCATACGGTAGCTCAGTCATCTGACTAAGACCTGACAAATGGGACTAAATAACACACAAGCAAAACATGCTGTTTGTTATCTATAATCATTTCATAGATGAAGCGTGACAGTTGAATATCACAGCATCCAGAACAATGGTTTCCTGTAGTGAATTTGAATGCCGAAGACCCAAACAATAGATTACATGATTTATTGCCTGGCTTATTTCCAATTGCATCTCGTCAGGTACATATTTTAGCAATCACACAACATAAACTAAAGCACATCACAGTACCCGTCATCACCTGACACATAACATATTTACATGATAATGCTAACAAAGTTGATGTATCACATTTGATAAGAAATTAATGTCATATGAACACAGTTCACTTTTGTAAATATGTATGTGCTGCTATTAGAGTACGATGTTACTGTCTGTATTTATCACACAATTTACACTGTAAAAATGTTTATGCTGTTGGAGAATTATATTGCTGCAGTAGGTTAGGTAAATTTGCACTGTAAACATGTTTGTCCGTTAGGAGAATTATATTGCCAGAATAGGTTAGGTAAATTTGCACTGTAAAAGTGTTTATGCCCATTGGAGAATTATATTGTCGCGGTTGGTTAGGTAAATTTTCATTGTAAAAATATTTATGCTGTTGGAGAATTATATTGTTGCGGTAGGTTAGGTAAATGTGCACTGTAAAAATGTTTATGCTGATGGAGAATTATATTGTCATGGTAGGTTAGGTAAATTTACTCTGTAAAAATGTTTCTGCTGTTGGAGAATTATATATCACTGTAGTTTAGGTAAATTTACATTGTAAAAGTGTTTATGCCCATTGGAGAATTATATTGTTGCGGTAGGTTAGGTAAATTTGCACTGTAAAAATGTTTATGCTGTGTGTGTCACGGTAGGTTAGGTAAATTTACACTGTAAAAATGTTTATGCCCATTGGAGAATTATATTGCTGCAGTAGGTTAGGTATATTTACACTGTAAAAATGTTTATGCTGTGTGTGTCACAGTAGGTTAGATAAATTTACACTATAAAAATGTTTATGCCCATTGGAGAATTGCTGCAGTAGGTTAGGTAAATTTACTCTGTAAAAATGTTTCTGCTGTTGGAGAATTATATAATCACTATAGTTTAGGTAAATTTACATTGTAAAAATATTTATGCCCATTGGAGAATTATATTGTTGCGGTAGGTTAAGTAAATGTACATTGTAAAAATGTTTATGCTGTTAAAGAATTATATTGTTGCAATAGGTTAAGTAAATTTACACTGTAAAATGTTTCTGCTGTTGGAGAATTATATTCCTGCATTAGGTTAGGTAAATTTTCACTGTAAAATTGTTTGTCCGTTGGAGAATTATGTTGCCAGGATAGGTTGGGTAAATTTTAGCTGCAAAAAATCTGTACGCCCATTGGAGAATTATATTGTCGCGGTAGGTTAAGTAAATTTTCATTGTAAAAACGTTTATGCTGTTGGAGAATGATATTGTCGTGGTAGGTTAGGTAAATTTGCACTGTAAAAATGTTTATGCTGATGGAGAATTATATTGTCGTGGTAGGTTAGGTAAATTTGCACTGTAAAAATGTTTATACTGTTGGATATGTGTACGTGAATTATATTGCCACAGGAGGTTAAGTAAACCTACATTTTAAAAATTTTTATGCTGTTGGATATATGTGAATTATATTGCCACAGTAAGTTAGGTAAATTTACATTGTAAAAATGTTTGTACTAATGGAGAATTATATTGCCACAGTAGGTTAGGTAAATTAAATTTACATTGTAAAAGTGTTTTTGCTAATGGAGAATTATATTGCCACAGTAGGCTAGTAAAGGCCTCCTGTTTCATGCATACTGGGTATATGGTACAAGTAAAGTAAAGGACCCTTATTTCACACAATAAGGTGTACTGGGTGTATAGTGCAAGTAAAGTAAAGGACCCTTATTTCACACAATAAGGTGTACTGGGTATATAGTGCAAGTAAAGGACTCTTCCCTGCCTGGAGCTTATGTAGTATATGGAGCTTGCCCATAAGTGTTGTACATAAATCAGTGCTGGATGGGGGACGTGTTCCATGTTAGGCTGGCCCCCTTTATTTCCCAGAACATCTCCGGGTGCACATTTTAGGCTGGGTCAGCCTGCCAGCCCATGTGCAATTACGCAATATCTCTGACCTGATGGGGGTTCGACCACATGGCCACTGGGCTGGTAGGCAGACAGGCTAGCCGCCGGACTGTTGCAAGTTCCATGTAGTACATCGTACTAGATGCGTATGTTCAGACCCACCCATGCTTGATGGGTCATGAGGTCAGCTGCCATTACTTCCAAGAATATTTCCAGGAACACATGTCTCCCGGGTTGGCGGGTCAGCGGGCTAGTCACTCCACTAGCGCACCTCCCATGTTGTGGCAGTAAAGCCAGGGGACACTTGTACATGACTTCAGCAGTATTGGGTATAGATGGTGCTAGGGCCATGTTTTTATAAACCAGTCGGTGCTTGAGGGTTGATGTGAGTTCAAACCCATGGCCACTGGACCCACAGGTCAGTGCTAGCCACTACACTAGCATGGCTGCCATACTGTCAGTGCTGTACATTAATTGTTGGTTATTGTTGCCAGGTTGCACATTTTTGTGAGGCACCATGTTTATTTTTAATGGACACCATGTTGTTACAAACACAACATTGGTACTGGTATATAGCTCTCATTGTTACAGGTATATAGCTCTCATTTTTACAGAACAAAGCTATCTGTTTATGTGGGTAGATTATGATACACACAATGTCTGAACAGTTGTCAGAATATGGGTAAATGTATGATACACACAGTGTCTAGATCAGTGGTTCTCAACCTATTTTGGTCCATGCACCCCTTCATCATATGTTTAGAATGTAATTTTCCCCCCCCCTATTTCCTCCCTATAAATCTCCTCTTCCCCCCCCCCCACACATACACAGTATACGTAAAAGTGGAAGCTAAATTTAATAACACTTACTAGAACAAGTCTAGACGTCTATATACAACATGATTTGCGGGTCTACTTACGCTATAAAATGAATTTAAGAAGGGCGAGAAGTACAGAACTGTAAAGTGTGGAGGGAAAAACAATATCTAGTGATTGGTTCTTGTATTAACACAATCTTGAAATAATCTTAATTTCCCCTCCCCTCTCCGGAAACCCTAAAATTCCCCCCTTGGGGGAAATTCCCCACTGGTTGAGAACCACTGGTCTAGATAGTTGCAGTCAGAATGTGGGTAAATGTACAATACACTCAATGTCTAGATAGCTGAAGTCAAAGGTTCTTAACATTTTGACCATCATGTATACCCTTATAGATTTCCCAGCATGTCCTCAAGCCTTCACTGCAGAATAGTTGCTAGTGCATGTTCTAAACACATCCCAGTGAAGAAAACACACTGGCACTGGATAGGACACATACTGAGAAAACCTGAGGACAATATAACTAGACACTCTCTTGTCGCATACACCAGGTAAATGAAGTAGCAGGAGGGTTTAAAACATCTGGAAAAGAGAATTACAGACAGAGATGAGTAATACTGGGAGGACATGGAGGAAGTGCAGAAGATAGCAACAGACAGGACGGCTTGGCGTGGTTTGGTTGAGGGTTTATGTCCTAATGGGGGATACAGGACAGAAGAGAAGAAAAGAGCATGTTCTTGCCAAGGCGGTTGCCCTTGTTAGATCCACATCAGAGGCAGGGATTATTTTTCTGTCACGCTCAGCTATGAAGTTGTCAGGGACAATTAACATGAGTACCAGAAAATTGTCTGCAAATTTGTCATGGGTGGAAAGGTGACCAATCATCCCACCTTATTTTGTTGTGATCTAGCAGGCGTGACACTCCCTCCACTCCTATGGCAGTATCTTCTTCTTCTCATGCCTGTATGATTCCTAATTGAGTATAGGTCAATTGAACTGATAGGGTATATGTATTCTCTCTTCCCCTTTGGGGCCTCAGTAACATACGGGCTAGTTGAACTGATAGTATAAGCTTACTCTCTCTTCCCCTATGGGGAGCCAATGACACACAGAAGGTGGCAGTATCTGCCAATGCTGTTACCTATCACTCTTTAAATCTCATAAGGTTTCACATCTCTTGCCTAAAGGGGAAGGTAACCACTATGAAAAACAAGTGCATTACTTTAAAAGATGATAAACATACATTAACTAGTAGATGCAGTTGTTACACACAGTGAACAACTTGGGTTAGAATTACATTGTAAGAAGACAGATTATGGTTGTCACTTTTCTTTTTAAAGTTGCATATCCCTTACATGATGTTGCAGTCAACACCAGCATCTTTCAGCTGTTGCTGATGTTCTTGGCAAGATTATGCTCAGTAGTTTGCCATTGCTTTCTGAGCAACCGGCTCACATACACCGTAAGTAACCAATGCGACGTGATCCGCTGCTGAATCTCGCACAGCTGTGTTCCTCACATGGATATACGGGATTATGGAGAAAGTCCTTAACCTCTTCGCCAGGGAGACCGGCTGGTTGTCACTAGGAAAGAGGAAATATCGCAATGTAGTTTACAAGTAAATGGGAATATTTTTAAACACGTGAATCGGCACAATTATCTTGGAACAGTCATAACATCTGATGGAAGATGCCTTGTAGAGATTTATAACAAGAATCGCCATGGTGAAGGTAGCCTTTTGCCAGATGGATCAAATAAAAAGATGTCATATGTTACAAGAAAAAGAGTGCTGAGGTGTTACATAGATCCTGTGCTTTTATATGACAGTATGGCAGCTATGCTGATTGTAGTGGATGTTAATTGTGTCAGTGAAAATTTTTTGACACTATTTATCAGCTGACTTCTGTTCCATGTTCAGATTCTCAGGCATATCAGTATTTTTGTTCTGATTGATTCACAGTATTCTAAGAACTTTTCTGTAACAGTTAAGTTCAAAAGGCCCAAACTTTCTTCTTCAGCGATTGCAAAATTGTCCATGATTTGCATCCATAGCACACCACAGGCAAGGTGCATGTTCTCACATATATAACTTTAATTGGTTTGCTGGTGTGTGCTTTAGATTCTGGGTAACCGCTGCATTGCTCTGGCCAGTCTACTTGTGGCTTCTTTCAAACATCCCCCACTGTTGTCAATTCAGGAGCCAAGATTTGTGACATTTTGGTGTTTTCATTGTTGATTGTGATTAATGGTTGACATGTAGTTTTTTTTCTTTTTTTTTTTTTTTCTTCTTCTGCGTTCGTCCGGAATGTTGTTTTAGACATAATCACGTTGTGTCTGTTTACAACTGAGCTCGGCCGACACATCCGACTTCTTCTGGCTTGTTTTGGCTGGGTTACCTTCTCAGGTGTTTCATAGGACTTTTATGGTGTTATCCCATCCCAGCTGGCCCTTTTAGAACAGCTGAAGACATCGAAGTCAGCCCTCAAGGAAAGGCAGGGGCAGACCATGGGCATTCCCTGCCATCCAAGTTTCCATAATTGCAGAGCCGATATATAGGGCTCTGGTATTATGCTCACCCAAGTTTGGTTTAATTTTTATGTTTATCTCAGAAAAAAGATTGTGATTTTCACTGTGACTCTAGTTGGCGTCTCTGGTTCAGCACACAGTTCCCCGACACACAGGGTCATGGGTTCAAAATCGCCGACAATGATTTGTGAGCAGAACAACTAGTAAATGCTGGGGTTGATTGCAGCATCCTGTACAGAACATGCAACTAACTTTAACTTTTGACAGATTAGATTAACTCTCCTAATTCCCATATCTCTATTTATGAGCAGTGAATCAGTACATGGGGAAATGATATTAGGGATAGAGAAGTTGGATATGTGTCCTGTTTGCCACTTCAGTCCTATGTGTTACTTTAACCGCCTCCTGTTCCAAAGCATTAATATTTTAAAATAACTCCCAGAGACAAAACGAGTTAATGTTACAGCAGGTGTTGGGTCAACGGTTAGGTCTTTACGCTGACAATGGGATGAGGTTGGCTGGACAAGGGTTCGATGACAGCTTGCGTCATTCGCTAGAGAGTGAAAGACTGGCCACAGATGCCTCCATGCAATTAGGTCTACAAATTGTTGATAGTCCTAACACTTCACATACCCACGATGGTCAATTGTGGGCAAGTGAATCAGTTTCAATGTACATAGCCAGATTTCTACGGTAACCATAACAGCCTCACCACACACAACTCATGTTTTAGCCACAGAAATGGTTGACAGATTTGTTGCCTTATGTTTGATGAAATGTTTTTGGCCACAGAAATGGTTGATGTCTTGTGTTTGATGAAATGTTTTTGACCACAGTAATGGTTGAAAGATTTGTTATCTTGTGTTTGATGAAATGTTTTTAGCCACAAAAATGGTTGATGTCTTGTGTTTGATGAAATGTTTTTAGCCAAAGAAATGCTTGAAAGGTTTGTTGTCTTGTGTTTGATGAAATGTTTTTGGCCACAGAGATTGTTGATGTTTTATGTTTGATGAAATGTTTTTGGCCACAGAAATGGTTGATGTCTTGTGTTTGATTTAATGTCTTTGACTAAGAAATGGTTGGTGTCTTGTGTTTGATTTAATGTCTTTGGCCACAGAAATGGTTGATGTCTTGTGTTTGATTTAATGTCTTTGGCCACAGAAATGATTGAAAGGTTTATTGTCTTATCTGTGTGATGAAGTAATCAAAATTAAGATAACTACATTTATGTATGGTTCTGTTCAACTCTACTGTCATTGAGGAGAGACAGAGAGTGCTGTGGATCCATTACAGCTTTCTTTTGTTGTCAAGATTCCAGCTGATCTGTTCTCATGCTTTTGTACATGAGATGTTCAGCTGCTATGTGGTTGATATCCACAGTTTATTGGCTGGTTTCAAACCGCCATCCACTATCAAATGGCCGTGTCTTCTTTTAATAGCCCATGCATATGATGTCGGTCATCATGCTAGTCCACAAACCCCTACCTCATGTATTACTAGTAATTTTCGATTCTGCCATTTCTCCATACTGCAATATTAAGCTGGCTACAATTTTCTCACTAGGTCACCCCCTGACTTGTTTGCTGTCTAATTTTCCTGTTTGTCACAGTATTTCTCACTTTAACTCCTGTTGATGCGGAAAATTCCTTGGACAGCCAGAATTAATTCATCTGAAACAGATTAAGATACAAAGACCACTTATTACAAACGCCAAAAAGAGGCAGTCATCTTTTTCGGCCACATTTTGAGAAGACAAAAACTAAAACATTGTGACAACTGAAAAGAGTTGTAAAATGAGAGCTAGCGGAAGATAGCAAGAGAAAATTCTTGGCAGTCTTGTGTTATAGCATAGAAGGGTGTCAGGGTATGAATTGATACATGCTGTTGGAAATTGCAAGATGTAGAGAAGCATTATGGCCCATCCTAGCTGGCATGGCATGAGATGATGATGGCATGACATCAGCGGGATGTAGGATGTCATTTATTTTGTGTATGTGCTTTCGCTGACTTTGAATTCCAGTCTAGTTCATACGCGTGCTACTACTTCTAGTTCACTTGACTGATTTTTGCGTGTGGATTAGCTTTCCCTGTTTCCAGTGTAGGCGAACCCACTCCGACTGCTGAGGTACTGGTAATTTATGTCCCCAAGTCAAGGACGAGAATTTATAATTTTAGTCCAACTGTGTAGTGTAGAGGTTGAACCCACTGCCTCAACAGGATGTTTAAGATCAAGCACCCTTGTCCATTCCGCCAATCGTGTGACCTCTCAGGGCATCATTATAAACCACTGGTTCTGGTAAAGATTGCCAACCATGTGCTAGGATTTTGAAACAGAATTCATCAAGCACGTTTCACATCCGTACTGAAAGTTGGCTGAAGCTGATCTTCAACGCTTCTTTTGTCTCATTCTCCGGCAAACTGCTTGTTCATTCCTTGATGCTATCTTCCTGTTTGTATTGCTGCCTGCTTCTTGCTTGACTGCCGTAAATGTGTTCTTTTAAACAAGAAACTGTGTAGTTTTTGTTTTTTTTAATCAGGATAATTTTACTGATGATGTTTACGTTGACAGATAACTGGTTTTGTTAATATTCAGGTTGTGCAGGGGTTATTTTGACAACTTGTATGAAATATGAAGAATCCATGTGAGCTTGTGTGCTTGTTGAAGTTTTGTTTTGGTTTCTGTTGTGCGTGTGTCTCGGTTTCTTTGATAATTATGTCAGTGTTTTGTTTAGCACGCAAGTTGTCAAGATACATTTTAGACACCTTGGAGTGTCTACGTTGACCATATTATCCTGTCTGTCTGTCTGTTTCTGCTTTCATCTGTCGCTTTTTTTTTTGACTATGTCTCTCTGTAACTATTTTCTTATCTCTCTCTCTGTATGTCTCTTTTTTGTTTGTTTGATCCTGTTTATAAATATCTTTATTTGTGACTTTCTGTCTCTGTGTCTGTCTCTCTCTCTCTGTGTTTGTTTGTCTGGCTCTATCTTTCCCTCTCTCTGTATGTCTCTGTATCTATCTCTGTATATGTGTATTCTTCCTCTCTCTCTCTCTCTCTCTCTCTCTCTCTCTCTCTCTCTCTCTCTCTCATATATATATATATATATATATATATATATATATATATATATATATATATATATATATATACACACACACAGTGGTACCTCGGGTTACGAACAACAACTTCAACATTGTTTTGTCTCGGGTAATGAACAGTGCCTTGGGTTACGAACGAAGGTGAGAGAGAGAGAGAGCAAGGTTTAACATTGGAGACGATCGAGTACAGTACAAACGAAGGCCACAAAGTACTAACATCGCTTAGCGCTAGCCTAGTAGCCTAGTTTTGCGCGCGCGCGCAGCCTCACTTTCATTGGCCTTACTATACAGCAGTAAAAGATTTCTTAGCAGTGGCACTGTGTTCAATTTATCTCTTTCATTATTTTCCTTGTTAACCCCATCCATTATGAGTTCGAAGAATGGTAGTGGTGCTGCCAGGAAGCAGAAACGTATTAAGACATTAAAGGAGGAGCAGTCATCCGATGATGAGGAGCCGTGACCTTTTCAACTGCCAGGAATAAAGAAATTTGCAGCAAGTGGGCAGACGTCACAGACTTCATTGTGAACCATCATCCAAACAAACTTGTTGCTAACGGGGCAGTAAACCTGATTAGTGATAATGCGATGGCCCACTTCAGAAAGATTCTCCAGCAAAGGAAGCGACAAATTTCCCTTGATAGTTTCTTGGTGCAGAAAGATTTCCAGTCGGCTGCCAAGAAACAGCGACAAGAAACTCCTGAAACTAATGATTCAGAATAGCAAAGAAAGTGACAAATTTCCCATGATCATTTTCTTGGAAAGAAAGATAGACTAAATCTTTTTTTAAATTTTACATTTAATTTATTTGGTTGTTTTCTTTCTCTGTATTTAATACGTGAAGTACACGTATTCTTTGTGTTTTGTCAGGTAAACGACCGGATGTTAATAAAAAAAAAAAAAAATGATTCTTTCATCTTAGAACGGATTGTCTCTATATCATTGATTTCAATGTTTCGGGTTACGAACCGAGTTCCGGAATGAATTAAGTTAGTAACCCGAGGTACCACCACTGTATGTATGTATGTGTGTGTATATAATATATACACACACACCTCTGTACGTCTATTTCTCCCTATATTTCTTGTCCTCTCTCTCTCGACCTGTCACTCTGTCTCCCTCCTCTTTCTTGCAGACCACTAAGCAATTTCTTACATCGCCAACAACCAGTCACTATATATGCAGACACATCATCATCACCATCAAGGCCAGTCAGGGTTTAACCTCAAGAACACATATTATCATCCTTCCCATTCTGTGTTGAACTAGTTGTTGACGAACTACACGAAAAACTTTGCTCAGCCCTTTTATATACGCCCCTGTGTCATGTATTTCATCACTGATTTTGCATGTTTATTGCTAAAATATCATCTTTGAATAAGCCAAGTAACTTGTGTAGTCACCAGATTTTGTTGTTTCTTTGTTTGCACATCTAAGCACTTATTTGTCAATTCATCTTTATATTTGCGTTTTGATTTGTGATCTTTTTTTGTGTATACAGTGTGTTGTGAAGTTCAAAGTTCATTGTTGATGTGCCATTAAAAAAAAATCATTACTGTCCTTGTGATTACTTTCTGAGTCTTTTTATTTCTGTTGCCAGTGTGTTGTTGTTGTTGTTGTTGTTGTTTTTAATGTTGCATATCCCTTGCAGGACATTGCAGTCAACACCAGCATTTTTCATCTGCTTTTGATGTTCTAGGCAAATTTTACGTTCAGTAGTTTGCCATTGCTTTCTGAATGACCGTCTCCCATACCAACACATTATAACACAACGCGAGACGGTCTGCTGCACAAATCGGTCGCGGCTCCGTTTCGAATGCCTGGTGAGCGGCTCATGAACCCCGTTCGCAAGCCTTTGGTCACGGAGACCGGCCAAAGTGTCTCACATCACACGGCGACCGGTGTGTTTTACATATTTTTTTTAAAGAAAAAAAAAACAGTTGGTCGTAGGGTTAGTTGATTCGTTGCTTGGTGTTGGTTGCTTAGTTGGTTATTTGCTTGGTGTTAATTGCTTAGTTGCTTGCTAGGTTAGTTAGTTTGATTTGTTATTTGGTTTTGATTGATTGTTTTATTGATTTGTTGGGTGGTTTGTTAGTTGCTTGGATGGTTGGTTGCTTGCTTGATTATTTGGATGGTTGGTTAGTTGGATTGCTGGTTGCTTGCTTGGTTAATTGGATGGTTAGTTGGTTGTTTGCCTGGTGTTAATTGCTTTCTTGGTTGGTTAGTTTTACTAGTTATTTGGTTTTGATTGGTTGGTTTGATTGATTGATTTGTTGCTTGTTTGGTTAATTGTATGGTTGGTTGCTAGCTTGGTTAATTGGAAGGTTGGTTGTTTGCTTGGTTAATTTGATGGTTGTATGGCTGGTTGCTTGCTTGGTTAATGGATGGTTGATTGGTTGGATTAAGTGGTTGGTTAATTGTATGGCTGGTTGCTTACTTGGTTAATTGTATGGTTGTTTGTTAATTGTATGGTTGCTTGGTTAATTGTATGGCGGGTTGCTTGCTTGGTTAATTGTATGGCTGGTTGCTTGCTTGGTTAATTGTATGGCGGGTTGCTTGCTTGGTTGTTTAATTATATGGTGGTTTGCTTGCTTGGTTAATCGCATGGCTGGTTGCCTTCTTGTTGTATTGTTGCTTGGTTAATTGTATGACGGGTTGCTTGCTTGGTTAATTGTATGGCTGGTTGCTTGCTTTGTTGTTTAATTGTATGGCAGGTTGCTTGCTTGGTTAATTGTATGGTTGGTTGCTTGATAAATTGGATTGTTGGTTGTATGGCTGGTTTCTTGGTTGGTTGGTTGTATGGCTGGCTGCTTGCCTGGTTAATTGCATGGTCGATTCGTTGAATGGTTGATTATTTGGATGGCTGGTTGCTTGCTTAGGTAATTGAATGGTTGCTTTGTTAATTGATGGTTAAATGTATGATTGTTTGGTTGCTGGGTGACACAATGAAGGAAATTAACAGACGAACATCTATTGCTCTTCAGAGACTAAAACAAATTAATAAATTGAGGCGTGGGACAAATAGAACTACAAAAATTTGATTTTTAAGAGCATGCATCTTTCCCATTGCAACATACGCCTGTGAGACCTGGACACTTACTAAACAAGCTGAACAGCGCAGAAATGCCTTTGAATATAAATGTAGACGGGTTCTAAGAATATTTTGGAGACAGAAAAGAACAAATGCATATCTACAACAAGAGTTGAATATTGAAGAAGGTTGGCTACTAAAGACGATAAAACAAAGATAATTGAAATATTTTGGTCACTTGAAAGGTCATGAACGTTTGGAGAGAACAATAGTGTTGCAGTCAACCCCGGCATTTGTAGGCTGTTCGTGATTTCTTGGCAACTTTCGTTCAGAAGTTTGCCATTGCTTTCTGAACGACCGACACTCGTACCATTTTATAAAATAACCGACGCAATTTCATGTTAATTAAGGACATCATCATCATGCCATGCTGAGTTATAAGCGTGGGCGGGACAGGTAAGTAAGGTACAGTGCTCTTTTTGCACACCTTTGGCGCGTTGGGCATATGACACTGGACATATTGGCACTCGGAAGCTGATGTGGTCAGTATCGCGACGGCCGCCTATAGTTGCCAGGACATGTCCCGGTACCCAATTTAAACTGGGAATCCAGGCCAGTTTTTAAAATTCGCGCTAGTGCGGATTCAAACCATGGTCACGGCCCAGCAGGAGAGAGCCGAGAGCTACATTATACATAGACACAAGTTAATTGCGTATCCTTTACATGACGTCGCAATCAACCCCAGCATTTTTTTTTTTGGCTGTTCGTGATTCCTGGGCAAGTTTACGTTCAGTAGTTTGCCATTGCTTTCTGAACGAAAAAAAAAAACGCGAGGCGGTCTACATTATATAATATCGAAAATTATAGCTATATATTGTTACATACGCCGTCTTCCTGGCCTAGAGGTTAGCGACTTTTCTCCGTAATCTCGTATACTCTTAAGTAACGTGACTACGGTGAGAATCAGCAGTGGTTCGAATCGCGTCGGTAACTTACGGGGTATGTGAGCCGGCCGTTCAGAAATCAAGAAGTCAACAATCAGCTGAAAGATGCTGATGTTGACCGCGATGTCATGTAAAGGATATGCAAAACATTATTATTATTGTTGTTTGTCCATCAAGAATGATGATGACCATTCATTTCATCCAGTGGGGTTGAAGGTATGGAGCCGTGGGTTCTAATATGGCCGATAAGGCCTATTTTGGCTCGAAATGTTCTTTGACAATGTGGGCAAAGAATGCTTGACGTTTCTGGAGGACGATTTCCTGCAGTGGTTTTTCTGTCCTGCCTTTTCTTCACAGCTCTTGCAGTCCTGGTTGCCTCACATATGACTGCACCCTTGCGTAATGATGCACGCCACGAATTTCGGTCTCTGGCTGCAGCCTCCCAGGTGTCATGATGAATTTCAAAAGCATTCAGTGAGATTTTCAGAGTGTCTTTAAAGCGTTTACCACAACGCAGTTCGCTGTAAAAAAATTTGTTTAGAGAGCCTGTGATCTGGCATGCGAGTCAAGTGACCAGCCCAGCGAATTTGATTCTTCATCAGTAGAGTGTGGATACTGGGCATGGACGCTCTTTCTAAGACTTCAGTGTCTGGAATCTTGTCTTGCCATTTAATCTTCAGTAGCTTCCTTAGGCAGACTGTGTGGAAGTGGTTTAATTTCCTAGCGTGTCGCTGATAAACGGTCCAGGTTTCACAAGCATATAGCAGTGTGGTTAATACAACTGCTGTGTAGACTTTTAGCTTTGTTTGCAGGTTTATTCCAGTTCTGTCCCATACATTCTTGTACAGTCTGCCAAGGGCCGCACTGGCCTTGGAGATTCTTGCATTCACTTCGTCATCAATTGTGACAGCTTGTGACACAGTACTGCCAAGACAGGTGAATTTTTCCACAACACTTAGTCTATGATCATTTACTTTGATCTTCGGCACAGTGTGATTATTCCCTGGATCTGGCTGGTACATAACTACAGTCTTCTCCAAGTTGATATTGAGCCCAAAGTTGGCACAGGCATGTGCGAAAGCTGAAACATTATGTTGCATGTCCGCCTATAGAGCGCAATCATCAGCAAACAGGAGCTCTCTGACGGTGTCGCTATTAATTTTGGTTTTAGCTTTCAGCCTTCTGATATTGAATAACTTTCCATCCATACGGTAGTTGATGTCTATTCCAATGTCGTCGTTCTCGAAGGCATTCATCAGCATGGCTGAAAACATGAGGCTGAACAGTGTTGGTGCCAGGACACATCCTTGCTTCACTCCATTGGTGACAGGAAAGGGTTAAGACAGTTCACCATTTTCCTGTACTCTTGCCTGCATGCCATAATGAAATAGCCGTACTATTTGGACAAACTTTCGTGGACAGCCATATTTTGCCATAATCTTCCACAGTCCTTCTCTGCAGACTGTATCAAAAGCCTTGGTAAGGTCAATGAAAGTGGAGAACATTTCGCAGTTCTGTTCCTGACATTTCTCTTGCAGCGAAAATCATGTCAACAGTTCCACGTTCTTTTCTGAAGCCACATTGACTCTCAGGAAGAAGACCTTGATCGAGATGGGCTGTGAGGCGATTGAGAAGAATTCTGGCGAGTATCTTCCCTGCAATTGAAAGCAAGGAGATGCCTCGGTGGTTGTCACAGGATTGGCGGTTTCCTTTACGCTTGTAAAGGTGGACTATTGACGCGTCCTTGAAATCTTGTGGCATGGTCTCGTTCACCCATATGTTTGTAAAGACTTGGTGAAGCTGCTCTGTTAGGACCGGCCCACCTGCCTTGTATATCTCTGCCGGGATGGAGTCAGGACCAGGTGCCTTGCCGCTGGAGTTGCTGGATGGCTTTGTTTACTTCCACTATGGTTGGCAGGTCATCAAGTGTCTCATTGATGGGAACTTGAGGAAGGCAGTTGATGGTTTCATCATCGAAGAAGGAAGTTGCATTTAAGATGTTGCTGAAATGTTCTGCCCAGCGCTGAAGGATGTCTTTCTTATCGGTGACCAATGTTCCCCCATCTGCACTGAGGAGGGGAACTATGCCTGGTGATGTAGGACCATAGACCGCCTTCAGTGAGTCGTAGAAGTTTTTCATATCATGTCTGTCAGCAAAGCCCTGAATTTCATCAGCTTTGCTGCTCAGCCAGGAGCCCCGCATGTGCCGAAGTTTCTGCTGCACTACTCTCCGAATGTTATTGAAGGCATCTTTTTTTTTATGTTGACTTTGGGTCATTCAAATGTGCCTTGAGGAGAAGATGTTTCTCGGCCAGCAATTGGTTGATGTCTTCGGAATTTTCATCAAACCAGTCTTTATGCTTTCGGGGGGGGGGGGGGGGGGGGGGGGGCTGGACCCAGGATTTCCATAGCAGTGTTATAAATTATGTCCTTTAGGGCTTTCCATTCTGTTTCAGTATCCTGTTTAGCTGCAGCATTGGGCTTGAGGCGGTCTTCCAGCATATTTTCAAACGACTGCTGCATTTTCTTGCTGTTTAGGCGGGTGACATTTAGCTTTTTTTGCATTTTCACCCCTTGAGGACGCCGTTATTATTGTTATATACAGAAGTGAACATTGGAATCTCTCTCTCTCTCTCTCTCTCTCTCTCTCTCTCTCTCTCTCTCTCTCTCTCTTTATCTCTCTCTCTCTCTCTCTCTCTCTCTCTATCTCTCTCTCTGTCTCTGTCTCTGCCTGTCTCTCTCTCTCTCTCTCTCTCTCTCTCTCTCTCTCTCTCTCTCTCTCTCTCTCTCTCTGCCCACCCCCTTTTTTTTCTCCACAGGGACACAGTGGCTGAGAGGCAGTAAACGCGTTTCACAACATTCCGAGTCGAGCGTTTTAAATTAACCACAGGAGGTCAGCATGGCCGAATTGATAAGAGCGTTTATTCTTAAAACACCCGGTGTGCTGGTAACGAGGTAGCGGGTTCAAGTCCTACACTGGTCAGTTGTACTAAGATGTTGGGTACTTCATTTTTAATTCACCGCAAACAAAGGAATCCCGAGAGTTCCCGGGAAATCGCTTGACATCAGGGTGATTCCATAATGGGTCTAGGGGTGTCACTACTGGTTGAGTGTCTGGCGGACTGCTACATCGATCGATAGATGCAATAAATGTTTCTGGGCCCGGAAGGCCCTCAATGTCGTCGGAGTATATATCCATATCTTTTGCTACTCATAAACACACTTCTCGACAGACGACGAAGTGAATCACGATATCCCTATTCTAAAAATCGACGATCCCACCAGATCTAGGTCAGTGCTAAAAATAACTACGCGGTGAATTAAAAATGAAGTACCAAATGTTGACTTCTCGTCCTTGACTTGGAGGCATAACATAAATTATATATATGTACTTCAGAAGTCGGAGTGGGTTCGTTTGATGGCGAGGGACACTGGAACAGGGAAAGCTAATCCGTACGCAAACATCCGACCAGTGCACTAGAAGAAGTAGCACGTGTGTGAACTACGCTGGGGTTCAAAGCAAGTGAACAAAGAAATTAAACCCAGACGATTTGGAAGCAGGCCGCCTTGCGTTATTTTCGATGGTATTAGCGTCTGCTGTTAGAGGCAATGGCAAACTTTTTTTTTAAATGTTGCATTTCCCTTACATGACGTTGCAGTCAACACCAGCATTTTCAGCTGCTGTTGATGTACTAGGCAAGATTACACTCAGTAGTTTGCCATTGCTTTCTGGGCGACCGGCTCACATACCACGTAAGTTACCGGCGGGGCGAGAACCGCTGCCAATTCTCGTGCACATCACGCCACTCACGAGAGTATACGGGGTTACGGAGAAAGGCGCTAACGCCTAGGCCAGGGAGACCGGTGGAGACTGATGGCAAACTACTTAGCTTAAAAATTACCTACTCAATCACCACTGCCACTGCCAAAAATGCTGAAGTTGGTTGCAACGTCACGTAAGTGACACGTAACAGACACTAATATATTTGTTAATTATAACCCAGAAGGGCTGAACAAATGAAGACAAATAAGAAAATAGAAAGAGAAAAAAAGATATACAACTTTTTTGGGTTGTCCATGCAGGTGCTACTACTTCTAGTACGCTGGACTGATTTTTGCGTGTGGATTAGTTTTCCCTATTACCAGTATATTACCCACTCTGACTTCTGAGATACTTGTAATTTACGTCCCCAAGTCAAGGACGAGAAGTCAACGTTTTAGTCCAGCCTACCGGTGTAGGGGTTTACTCCGCTACCTCGGCATCAGCAGTGGAGAAAGTGGTATACAGAGAGAGAGAGAGAGAGAGAGAGAGAGAGAGAGAGAGAGAGAGAGAGAGAGAGAGAGAGAGAGAGAGAGAGAGAGTTTGTAACATTATAAACGACATAGTGAAAGGCTCAACCCGCTATTGTTTGAGATCGACCTCTCCTTTCCATTCAGCCATGCTATCCTCCAGTAATAAACCTGCGGCCCAGGCAATTATTGAAAGCAGACGATAACGGGGCTCTATTTTAGAAACCCTAGTTTACAGGAACGACATTGTAGCACTCCAGGAGACGAGACTGGGCGATCAGCTACTCCAAATTGCCGGCTTTAAATGTTTCTACAACAGACGACATCTGGGAATGGCGATTCTCGTTCGCGACAGCATGGTGGCGTCAGAGCTAGACATGTCCAGTTGGGACAGTGACGATATACAAATACAGGCGTTGAGAGTTCATTCCAGTATACAATTCGTGTTGGTTAATGTTTATGCCCGAAATGCCAGTGTGGACGCCCAGAAGTGGCAGTGCTTAAGTGGCATATTAGGCCACGAGAGAAATGTTATTTTCTGTGGTGACTTCAACGCTAAAGGCAGATCATGGGGAAACACTTCCTCCAATACACAGGGGGAGGAGCTCGAGACTGCACTGAAAACCATCGACCTGGTTTGTATCAACAGTGGCTGTGTCACCAGGACAGCAAGCCGTCCGGGCGATGAGGACAGTGCTATTGATCTGGCGCTAGTTTCACCTTCACTCACTACAGTGTGTAGATGGGGTGTCCTAGGACACCATGGCAGCGACCACCACCCTTGCAGCATACTGGTGGAGAAAGGCAGAACCAGGCAGCACAAGCTAAAGGTAAAGACGGTCCAGTATGACAGTACAGGGCAAGATGTGGTGAGTAAAATAAGACGTGACAATCGCAGAACGTTTCAGGGCAGGAAAAAAAGCTGGGAGCAGCCACCGTGGTGGAGTTTCGAGGTGGAGAAGGCTTGGGTGGATAAGCGTAGTGCTGTAAAGAGATGGCAAAATGCCATGAAGAACAGAGCTGGTCATCCTAGTCCCTGCTTGCACTTAGAAAGAGAGATGCACACAAAAGAAAGCTATTTCAAAAAACTGGTCAAGGTTGTTAAAAGCGAAAAATGGGCAGAGGTGTGTCAAAGAGTAAGCACAGACAAGTCACTGATATTG
Organism: Cepaea hortensis; assembly: GCA_963921405.1. Classification (NCBI taxonomy): domain Eukaryota; kingdom Metazoa; phylum Mollusca; class Gastropoda; order Stylommatophora; family Helicidae; genus Cepaea; species Cepaea hortensis. The sequence continues at coordinate 307,781,200 of OY992876.1, read as the reverse complement.
TTCTGGCGACTACATAAAAGCATGAGTGGTGTAGTCAAGAATAAGAGCATTTCTGACTTCCAAGGTGCTGACCTCATCTGGCAGAGGACTGACGAGGACAAGGGCAAGGCCCTCTTTGAACGCTACCTTGAGCAGAGCAACCAGACAGACATGGGAGGCCGAAATCTGGCCAAGGAGGTCACCTCAGACAGATGCAAGGCCCAGAACACTTCGGATGAAGACACAGTGACAGTGAAAGAAATCAAGGCTGTGCTTCGACGATCAAAAAACAGTGCTCCAGGTCCTGATGGCATAAGATACGACGACATAAATAGGTGTACCGACAATGAGCTAGAGAAACTAGCAGACATGTACAACAACAGTATAGGGAGTGCTAGCATCAAGGAGGAATGGTTACACAGCTATCTGATTCCCTTGCCGAAGCCTGACAAAGACCACAAAAAAATTCAGGGATATCGAATTATAACCATGCAGAATACAATAGGCAAGCTGCTGGAGAAGGTAATTGCCAGGAAAATATCAAGCCAACTAGAGAGGCAAGGTGTTTTCCCACCTACCCTGGGTGGGTACCGTCCAAAAAGAGAAACCTGGACCAATGCAGCAGTCTTTGCCCAGGATGTCTATGAAGGTTTCCACTCAGGCACTGAAACCGTTGCTGCAGCGATTGATCTTGAGGATGCATACAACAGAGTACCACTGGATTTTTTAATGTTTCAGCTTCTCGAACTAAACGTAAGTCCATTCCTCCTTAGTTGGATCGCTGCAGCCCTCTTCCAACGGAAAGTAGTTTTTAGATGTGGCAGTTGGACTTCGGAACCAACAACAATATATCCTGGCCTACCACAGGGATCACCATTATCTCCGGTACTGTTCAACGCCTACACAGTGAGAATCACCAGTGAGCAGATCACTGGACCTGGCAGGACATTGTCATATGCCGATGATGTTTTAGTGTATCGTCAGGGTAAGGATGGAGAGGAGGTTGCTGTGGAACTACAAACCGAACTCAATCGCATAAGTACTTGGTGTGATGAAGCTGGGGCAATGGTCAACCCAACAAAGGCAACAGTGACATGGTTCTCGTTGAATAATCATATTGTCAACACTCCAACACCAACTGTAATGCTGTGTTCAGAGACGGTGGAAAGAACGCAGGCAATGAATTACCTGGGGATACGGTTTGATCGAAGCCTTGCTTATAATGTGCACATAGACCAGGTGATAACAAAGGCCAAGCGGGGTTTGGCAGCGATGCGGGTGATGGCGGCAGCAAACTGTGAGCAGCGCCATCTATGTCTTCTGTACGAGGGGCTGGTCATGTCTGTTTTGGAGTATGCAATGGCAATCCTGACTCTCAGCCATAAGCAGATAGAAAGGATGGAAAGGATACAGAATGAAGCTATGCGCATTATTCTTGGATGTACAAGAGATACAGCGTGCAGGGCGATGCGCTACCTTCTTGATTTTCCAACCATTGAAGAGAGAATACAAGGTTGCAGGGCACGCGCCTACCTCAGAATTAACGCAAACACACAACATCCACTGCATAGTGAAATTAGGAAGGTGAAGGGCAGCAGGTTAAAAAGAGGACGGTCGTGGATGGGTCAAGCCGAAGACATTCTTCAACAGGTGTGTTCACTTGAGGACTTAGAACCTGGCGAGGAGTGGGTGCAAGTGCCAACAGACTTCTGCACATCCTTTTCAGTTTGCATCCAACTAGATAGAAAATGCAGACAAAAAAATCCGGCTGCTGTTGAGGCTGAAATACAAGCGTTGATTTTCGAGAATTCGCTAGACGGTGACGCGGTCATCTACACAGATGGGTCGGTCGTCCGACATGTGAGAAGCTCATGGGCCTTACAGGGAGAATTGTGAAGGAGGACTCTGGTGCTTTCACTAAAACCACAAGTAGCCTGACCATGGAAGTCATGGCAGTAAGTAAAGCAATAACATGGCTCGAGACACAGACATTCACTAGGGCTTGTTTCCTTAGCGACTCAATGAACATGATCAAGAGGATAGAGGAGGGGTCGATCCGAAGAGAATGGTTGCTGCCTCTGGAGCGGTCTCGGCTGGCAAAGATTAGTTTCATCTTCGTGCCAGGGCATGCGGGAGTACAAGGAAATGAGCGGGCTGACAAGCTCGCAGGTGAGGCTACTGTGGAGGGTGGACGCGCCATGGACCAGGCCGACATTCTGAATGCTCTACGAGAAGTAAGACTTTTGCGAGAACCAAGTGATGAATGTGAATCTACAACAATGGCCAGACTGCGAGAGCAGCAAATTAAAAGAGGGGTGGCCAAACAAGAACACTACGCAGGAAGCCAAAGAAGATTGATAAACCAACACAGAACTGGCGTCGTTAGCCGCTACACGTTGCGGGATTTGCTGAGGAGGGGATCCGAGCACTTATGGACTGAATGGTTCGATGTGCAATGAGGATGATCTGTCGACTAACTAACTAACTAACTAACAGACGATTCCAATTTCAATTTTCAAAACAAAAATTCCAAATTCGGCCTCGTTCAACCTGCCTCTTCAGCTGTGGTTATTGTTGAGGTCCGTGGTTTTTGTGGTTCACTCACCCTAATGCTTGTCTTGTGCGCTCTTACGAGTTAGTCCTATCTCGGACTGGTTTTGTTGATTTGTGTCTGTGACATCAGCTGGGGGTTGGTCGGCGGCTATTCTTTGTGCTCGTCTCCTTTTGTGGTATCTTTTGTTAGTGAAGGCTCCTGGCTCGTCTGGTTGCAGTCCTTTTTATTTGGTGTTTTTGCCTCTTTTTTCTACTTTTCCATTTTCCTCCTTGCGCCTGTTTTCACTTTCGAGTTTGAGTTTCTGCTGCCATTTCATTTTTTTCCTCCGCGGTCATCCATGGGAAGATCTCTCCGTCTTCTATATAGTACGTGTAGCTGAGTCCATCCTCCCAGTCAGTAATTCTATCTGGATATTCTACCGGTCACCTGAGTTTCTTGGGCTTCTTTTCTCTTTCATTCCAGCGCCTTTTGAATTCCTGGTGCCTTAGTTCCTCAATCCTTGCCGACTCTCGTAGCTCCTCAAGGTGGGCCACGTGGCCTCTCCGTGTCGTCATCAGGATGTTCATCTCGGTTTTCTGGCGAGATATTGGTTTCCCCTGTGTCGGCCTCGGGGGTCGCGGTCGGGCTGCTGGCTTTAGCTTGCGGTTCAGGCTCGGTCTCTTGGTTTTCATCATGCGGTTTCTTGTATGGCTTTTGTTGGTTTGTACTGGAGAAGAAATGATTTGGAGAACTTGGTGACAACTGGTAAGATCGAGGGGAACAGACCAAGGGGAAGACCTAGAAACAAGTATCTGGATGGCTTGGCCTTGTGGCATGGTCGAGACAAAAACACGGAACTGATCCACGACTCTGTTGATCGAGTGAGATGGCAGAACATGACCGCCCACGCTCACCGGCATGGCACATGATGGATGGACTGGAAAGGCTCCATTTCATCTTTCAGCAGCTTTCTCTCCGCTTTAATGGTGCGTAGTATTTCTTCGTTTTCCTTTTTCATCTCGGCCGTATGTTCCACTTCTTGCTTGATGTTTTGATGGATCTCCTTTATTTCAGCCAGCAATTTCTCATTTTACAAAACTAAAAGGAAAGACACCCACTTTGCACCAAAGTCTTTATCAACAAACAATAAGAAGAAAAATTAGCTAAAAAGCATAAATATCATAACTACAAATAGTATAGATAACCCACACGTTTCCACGAACAACGCAAAATGATAAGGGTCTCGGATAAAGAATAAGGCCAACAGTTGTGAAAAATCTGGCACTGTTATCTCAACATGGACGCTGCGAAATCTCGGATATTTTTGATGGATTTTCTTGTTAATTGTTGATTGAATTTATACGTGAAAAGTGACTAGAACGTAGATGAAATACACCAGTTCAGTAAGTTAAGTAAGTCGTATTCTATTTAATAAGTCAACAGCAGCAGTTATTCATAATAATAAGCACGTACATTGTAAATGAAAATGTAAACAAACAACAGCAGCGAACACACCGGGTCAGTGCTAGTGCCACTGTGACAGACAACTTTGAACTACTAACTAATTTGAACTATTTTATTTAAGTTTTTAGTTGCTTGCCGTAAACTTTGCGTTCGACCTATGATAATTTGCCAGTTAATTACAGTTTTAAACATGACAGACAGTAAAATAACCAATGGTAAAACAAAAGCTAACTTAGTACCACTAACAACATTATGATGCAGTTAATGTTATAGTACTAACTGAATTAGAAGCAAACTAGAGAGAGAGAGAGAGAGAGAGTGCCTCATCATGATTAAATTTGAGTATTTACTAATTTTAAGAAGAACAAATTAAGAAGAAATTAGAAGCAACAGAGATGTGGTTCCTGAGACGAATGTTGAGAATTCCTTGGACTGCCAGAGTAACTAACGACGACTGCCTGAAACAGGCTAATGAAATTAGAACACATATCATGATATACAAACAACAATAAGAAAGAGACAAACAGCTTTCTTTGGTCATGTAATGAGAAGAGAGGCATTGGAGAACATCGTGACAACTGGAAAGATTGAGGGGAAGAGAGGCAGAGGCAGACCAAGAGAAATGATGCTGGATGGATTGAGACAGTGGTACGGAGGAATATCAGCAGCAGAGTTGATCCAGAAAACCAAAGACCGAGATCTGTGGAGAGCCATGAACGCCTACGCCAGCTGGCAGGGCACTTGATGATGATGATTTACTAATAAAACCACCACAGTAGATAGGCCTTGAAAAACAAAATCTAATGCTACCTCAGTGATGCCCGTAGGTCAATTCTAAGTGAAGATATTCACATTTTTGTGAAGGTGAGATGAGTTGCGATTTCTCATGCTCCTCACCCGATATTATAGCTCTCCAGTGTGTCCATTACCTTCACCAGCGATCTGTGCATGTCTGTACGTGCGAGGCGGTCTCAAACGGTCATATGAAAACTGACTTCAAAAATATGTTCCACGATGTTAAATGATTACAAAATAGTACAAGTATACAAATAAATTATTATTAATCTTTAAAATTGTATTCACTTTAACTTTAGCAGTGCAAATTGTACGTTTTGAGTGTTACAAAGTGTAGTCTGATCGATATGCGCAGCCATCATGACCCGTTGGTTTCCAATTCACAAAGTCACATCTTCGCAGAAAATCTGTTTTTCAACCACAATTCGAGCAAGTTTAGCGATGAAACTATACTGATTCAGGTGCAATATTTTATATGGCGATTCAATTAAAATTTACATTAAACAAAGACATCTATTGGATCCATCGATTCCGATACACAATCATTCTTCTGCCTCTATGGGATGCGCTCCCCGGCAGTCTGCAGCTTGCACAGATCCATAGAGCACACTTTATTCACAAACTTCCAGTTTCTTAGTTCTATATTATATTTTAGTTCGTAATGTTTAATAGTTTCTATTATATCACCTAATAATTTTGTGAAAAATAAAAAAAAAGAAAAGTGTCCAGCCGGGAATAGAACCCCGGTCTCCCGCGTGACAGGCGGAATGCTTTCGACTACGCTAGTGAGGACACAAAGATTCCTCCATCAAAGATTAATAATAGAGTCGAGCCGCCGTTTTGGGTTTCCCATTCACAAAGGCAGTCATCATGATCGTAACAACCACGATTAAAGCAAGTTTAGCGATGAAACTTTCCAAATTTCTGAAAAATTTGATGCAGAACTCGAAGATCCATCTACAATTGATGGTTTTCTATTGAAAGCGCCAGAAATCACATTAATTATGGTTCAGCGTGCTATTTCCATTTTTCTCCGCGTGCGAGGTTGTCTCAACCAAACGGGTCATAGGCGGATTATGAAAACTGACTTCAAAAATATGTTCTGTCATGTTAATTGATTTTTGTAACAATATTGTGTCCTCGGTAGTGTAGTGGTTAGTATCTCCGACTGTCATGCTGAAGACTGGGGTTCGACTCCACGCCGGCCGATGTTTTTTTTTTTTTTTAAACTGAGTTCATATACCCTTATCAGTGAGTTCAAACACCCTTGTCGATGGGCACCCAAACAATTACAAATCCTGTCATTATTATCTTCCTTCCCCACCTTCCTCTCTCCAGTTGTATGGACAGATGGAGAAAGAGATGAACAAAGGGAAATTCAAAAGAACGACAGCGTCAACAGAGAGAACAAACTGAAGTATCTGGGAATCACATTTGACAGGAACCTGTCCTTCAAGGACCATGTGGAGACGGTTGTGACAAGGTCTCAAAAGGGACTCAATGCACTTAAAACTATGGCTGCAATGGACACAGAGCAGAGAATTCTTTTCACACTATACCAGCACTTGATCCTCTCAGTGATTGATTATGGACTAGGACTGCTCACTGTCTCAAAGAGTCAGCTGGTGAAATTAGAGCGCATACAGAACGAAGCGATGCGAGTCATTATGGGATGCACCAGAGACACCCCAGTTGTGTGTATGCATTACATCCTTGGTTTGCCGTCTGTTGCAGGTAGGCTCAAGGTGATGCAGGCGTAGGCATACCTTAGAGTAGCTGCAGACACAGATCACCCGTTGCATGAGGCGCTGGATGCCGTTAAGGGTCAGCGACTGATAAGAGGGAAATCATGGATGGCTCAGGCGGAGGATACGATCAGGCAGGTGTGCCCCTTGGAGAACATTAGGAGAGGAGAAGAGTGGGTCAGAGTGTCAGCGGAGCAGTCAGACTTGTGCAGAGTTATAATCACATTGAGCCGGGAGTGCAGGGAGTGGCCAGCAGGGGCCACGGAAGTGGAAATCCAGCAACTAATTCAGGATAATTCTCGCTCAGATGATGTGATTATCTACACAGATGGGTCGGTGTTGAGAGGTAGGAGAAGTGCCTGGGGGTTCTTAGTAAAAGCCAGTGGTCAACGTTTGTTGCAGGAGAGCCTGGCATATGATACCACAACATCTAGCTTAAGAATGTAGGTGGAGGCGGTCAGTGCAGCTTTCCGCTGGATGGAGAATACGATACACACACACATCGTGATTGTAACTGACTCAGAAAGCATGCTGAGTAGGGTGAAGACAGGCAAGCTTCGTGCAGAGTGGCTTGCTTCGCTTCGGAAGTCACGGGTGACAAGCATCGTCTGGATCTTTTCTCCGGGGCATGCTGGTGTGCTGGGGAATGAACAGGCGGACAGATTGGCTGGCTCGGTAAAACTTGGTAGAGTATTGATGCATGACAAAGCAGATGTGGTTGCGACCTTGTGGGAGTATGTGTACACCTCGGAGGAGCAAATGGATCACCATGGTCTGGCAAGAATGTGACAGCGAGGGGTGACGAGGGGATCTGGCCGATGATCAACGCTCAGAGGAAAGGCTAGACGGACATATAATCAGATTGCTACTGGTACTATTAGTGTTGGAACTCTTCGCTGGCTGCTGAGGATGGGGATGAAGCGATTATGGGAATGCCCCGAATGATGTGATGTCGGTTCCTCAATCAATCAATCAATAAGCAAAGTATATTACTGAAAAGAAGGCGAACAAGAAATAGATGACAGATGTAATCTTAGAGTTGATGGACAATATAAAACAAAGTAAAAACGACAAATAATATTCTTCCCCTTCTTTTCATCTTCCAATGGAGCCTAGATTCTCAACTAAATCATGTCAACCTCTTTGCAGGTAGAGTTTCCAGTTTAACACTGGGTGAGGTAGTCAGTTTTACGGCACCCTACCTTAGACGCCTCCTACGCCAAGCATGGTAGATTACAGTGTAACTATTTATAGGTGCCAGTAACACACAGCTGGTCTCCCTGGCGAAGGAGGTTAAGGACGTTAATCGTAATCCCGCACACTCACATACGAAACACAGCTGCGGAAGATTCGATAGCGGATCGCGTTGCGCTGGTTACTTACAGAGGTATGTGAGCCGGTCGTTCAGAAAGCAATGGCAAACGACTGAACGTAAAACTTGCCAAGACAGCAACAGCAGCTGAAAAATGCTGGTGTTGACTGCAATGTCCTGTAAAGGATATGTGAAAAAAGACAGACAAGAAGGGAAAATAATAGTCTTCTTAAGCCAATCGACGGCGGTAGTAAACGTCACGTGACCAGCCGTTTGCTAATAATGTACGGGACTTTATTAGCAAATGTCTGCTTATAAAGTCTCCCATGAATGAATGACGTCGAAAGAATGCATGGTATATAGATAGCGTTTTACGGGACAAGGTGGATCATCGTAGAATGGAACTGTCTACTAGAGATATAAATAATTAATTATGTATATTTAAATTTCGGGCACGACGGCCCCCAAATTATTTAGTATAAAATTCATCCCTTACAGGGCCTCATTAGCTGATATAATAACAGAATACGAACTAAAATATAGAACTGAGAAAATGGAAATACCAATAATATTTCACAGTTATATGTGGAAATTGTGGCACAAAAGTTGTAAATACTGTCCGAAAACATGTTCTACGCTCTTGTATCGGTATATCCGTGGGGAAAATAATTATATATATTGGAACGAGCATTGAATGTGTTGTCGATCACTTCCGTTCAGTGTGTGGCTGACTGCTAGACCGATCGATGGATACAATAAATGCCCTCACTGTCGTCAGTCCTACAAGATATGGATATACATTCCGACGATAGTGAGGGCCCTCCGGGCCCAGAAACATTTATTGTATCCATCGATTGGTCTAGCAGATGACAATACACTAAAACGTAAGAGATTGACAACACATCGCCCCGAAAATGACCTTATGAGGCCCTGTAAGGGATGCATTTTCCACTAAATAATTTGGGGCCGCCGTTCAGAGGAGTGCCCAATTTTGAATAGTTACTCTGAAGACTATGTCACTATGTTTGCTTACAGAGTTCAATCAGAGTATTAACTACTATACTAGGAAGTAACAACTGCACTACACACTGAAGGTTGATAAGAATAAGATACAATTATTTACATTACAATACCATGCATGAAGCATTGTTTTCAACAACATTGATACCATGTTGAAGATGAGGAAGGAGCACATATGATATGAGTAATATGAGAATTCCCAAGTGCTGCGGTGTGGTTTCTTATCTCATCTCATGTCGCATAGCAGTGATGAGAAATTGATGAGACCCTAAAGGACCCTACAGAAAATCATTTACTTAATAATGGTAATACATAAAGACTTGAAATGTAGAGTTTTTATTCTTCATGTCTGGAGGGAAATCCGTGCATTTGAAATAAGAACAGGCTTGCAACATGGAGACTTTTGCCGCCTTTGTTATTATAATATTCGTACTGACTATTGGCTGGATTATGAAGACAGCAATAACTACTGCTAGAGATGGAATTTGGTTGTCTCTTCTTGATAGAGCCGCTGAAAGATCTGGACTTCGCTGATAACACTGTCCTTCTGTATGACACACAAAATCCGATGCAAGATAAACTAAATGCATTGAAGAGGTGGTCACAACAATTAGGTCTGAACATTCACAGGAGAAAGAAGACAGATTCTTGATCCTTCATCAGTTCTCATACCTCATGCATGTCCATGTCTTTAATGACCTGTGTCTACTGTTATGTCTGTTGACCCCTGACTCTTTCTGTTGTAAGATGTTACTGTGCATGGTGCTGCCACTGTTGTTACTTTACATGTTTCTGTCCTAGTTGATACTTTGTTGTTACTGTGCATACATGTATTAGTTGTCATTTTAAATGTTACTTTAAATGCTTCTTAGTTGTTTTACTTGTTTTTGTCCTAGTTGTTACATTAACATTTTAAATGTTACTGTCCTAGTTGTTAATTTAACACTACTTGTTTCTGTCCTAGTTGTTACTTTAAGTGTTACTGTCCTTTGTGTTGCATTAAATGTTTCTGCCTTACATTGTTACTGCATTAAATGTTTCTGCCTTACATTGTTACTTTAAATTGATTATTATATCCATCAATGTTTTATTCTCCTGACTTTCCATTTAGCTTGCGTTTTGTTGACCTTCCAGGGCAGACACGGGTTGATTATTATATCCAACAATGAAGTATTTTTTCTTCTGCCTTTTCATTTAGCTTGCGTTTGGTTAAACTTGCAGGGCAGACATATAGACTGATTACAATGGACAGTGACGAGGATCGAGATGTAGAGCCAGGGTCCAGTGTGGATATACTTCAGAGGGCCAGTGACCATCAAGACCAGGATGGTTTAATGGGCCAGGTATCGGCAGTGTCCTCTCTGACTGGATTCCTCTTTGGGAATATCGATGAAAAAGGAGAGCTTGATGAGGATTTTCTTGATGAGGTGAGCGAAGAAAGATTGTGGTAGGTCATGACTTTGTAACAAAAAGTATTTGTTCATTACTATCATGATATTTGAATCATGATCATCATGTGTACTGGTGTTGGCATTACAAGCACTTCCACGTATCTTGGTCTCAGGAGTTCTGAACCAGTTTTGTCTATGAAATTCCTCTATGCCACCATTGCATCCATCCCACATCTGTTTCATCTCAGGTCTGCCCCTAACTCTTCTGCCGCAGATCTTTCCGGTCATCATGATGTTTTCCAATGCTTCACATTTCATTATGTGATCAAAGTACCCTGTTTATATCTCTGTTATATTTGAAACTATTGATTGATTGATTGATTTAGGAATCGACATCACAGCATTCAGGGCATTCCCATATGTGCTCCGTCCCCATCCTCAGCAGCCAGCGAAGAGTTCCAACACTAATAGTACCAGTTGCATTTGAAACTATTGTTCTACCTTTATTAGCCTCTTCCAGGAAATCATTGTTATTTTCTCTCGCAGACCAGGGTTTTTGCAGCATATGTCTCATAAACCACATCTACATTGCCTCCAGGCCCTTCCTAATCTTCACGTTCCATGATTCACTTGATATTTGAATACACAATTATATTATCACGCTGTAATAGGCTATAGTAGTTTATTGTTGCATTACATTTGTATAGAAAATAACATCATTACATTGTAAGAGTGAATGTCATAATGACATTTGAATGGACAATTCCACTGTGACAATTTAATGAACGGACAATTCCACTATGCCATCGTAATGGCGTGAACGGAGAACTACATCATGACAATTTAGTAAATGGACTATTCCATCAAGACAATTTTGTGAATGGACAATTCAATCATAACAATTTTAAGAGCTTACTCTTGTCTTTTGGTGAAAATAATTTTACGCGAAAGTAAAAGTACCGAGATCAGGAAATAACCACCCACTTTATGCCAGCGTGGTAGCCTCTGTTTGGTTGTTTTAATTTGGTATCCAGCAAAAGGACTGCAATACTTGGTGATGATGAGGATGATGATGATGATACTCAGTAGCAACTTGAAGTTAAATAAACACAATGGAGGATTCTACATTTTGATGAATTGAGTGGTGATTTTCTTATTTTGTGTAATATTGAGTGAGTCAGGTCAACATCAGATATGACTAAGCTACCGTATGACAGTAGATGGTACTACCTGCTTTCTGATGGCGCTGAATGTTGGGCGGTGCTCACCTAATCCAAAACCCCACATTGTGCTAACAGGTTCAGGTAGATAAGTGGAATTGGTAGAGCACAACCTTATCCTGGTGCGAGGAAATGCAACATAAAGACTAAATGTCATGGCAGGGCACCCCAGGCCCTAATTCTTGGTCTGCAACTGGTCTAGGATGGAAGTTCTGACCGGTGGACAGTTAGAGCATTGCTTTGCTGGTCTCTCCAGCTTCTGCAGCTTGTCTTGTTCCCAATGTATTTGTGTTATTTTTCCTCTGGAGATTATTATCGCTTTTGTTTGAAACAATGTAAGAAACTATCATCTTGGCAAGGTGCCAGTACTGTACTATTGAGCAATGATTTTCTTATTTTGTGTGATGTTGATAACAAATATTTTAACAGGAATCTAAAAGGCACTTAAGCTCCCTGACGCACATGGGAATAGGATCCATGGTCCGGGAGATTGCGGAGGAAATTGATGTAGACAATGACAAGGAAGAGAGCTCGCAAGGTAATTCTGTGTTTTGGGGTTGTGGCGAAGCAGATTTGTCATTGTGGTGTAGACAAAAGAGGAAAGCTGATCCCAGAACTGTCAAAGGGATATGAAGTGGTAGGCCTTTATTAGATGAGGTGGCCAAATTCTTTTCCTGCTATTTTGGAAAGAACATTTTCCCCCTTGCGTTCACTGGCTTTTGAACTCAGGCGTAGTCCATCTACGTGCTACAACTTAGTGCACTGGATTGGTTTTTTGCATGCCGATTAGCTTTCCGTTACCAGTGTTCCTCGCCATCTGGCGAACCCACTCCGACTACAGAGGTACTTGTAATTTACATCCTCAAGTCAAGGACGAGAAGTTAACATTTTAGTTTAACTGACCAGTGTAGGGGTTGAACCCGCTACCTCTGCATCAGCACGCCGAATGTGCCTCAGAAATCAGAGTGGTGTTTCCTTGTGGCGAGGGACACTGGTAATAGGGAAAGCTAATCCACACGCAAACATCAGTCCAGTGCACTCATTTGAAGCAGTAGCATGTGTATCAACTGCTCTTGAGTTCAAAGCGAGTGAACCCAAAAGAATAAAATTTGTTACCAATTTTATGTCAATAGCTTGGAGGCAACAGAGATGTGGTTATTCAAATGGATGTTAAGGATACCATGGACTCCCAGGGTAACTGACCGAGTGAGTTCCTCGAAAAGGATAATGAAAGTGGAATATGATAAACAACTACAAAAGAGACAATGTTCTTTGGTCGTGTCATGAGAAGGGAAGCTTTGGGGAATATCCCGATAACTGGAAAGAACTGCTGTAGAAGCCGAAACAAAATGAGAGAAATAACTTCATGTGAACTGTCTCCAATTGTTGTTGATTGTACTGCGCAGTGGTAAGGTTAAAAACACCATAAGAACAGTGATTTCTTTGTGTAGTTGCATGCAGTTTTATTTTTGTTTTTACTTCTTTTAACTAAGTCTTGGTTGTTTTTTGCTTTGTTGAGAATCGTCTGGAAATTTGAGTGTTAACTCTTTGGTTTGATGCAGTGATGTTGAGGTTGCTTGGTTGAGAATCATCTGGAAGACTGGAGTGTTAACTCTATGGCTTGGTGCAGTGATGTTGAGGTTGTTTGAGTGATGAACAGGGGTTGCAGCTATCACAATGAGACTAATGTAGTCAGTTTTCTTCTAATCTGGCGCCAAATTATCATCTCCGTGGGAACTGTGTTGCTGACTTCTTCTTCCCCTATCCAAGCTAAAAAAGGGTTTAAAAGCCAAGAGGATCAACTTCATTGCACCGGGTTTGACCACATATGGTTCAGCCTCTTTCCTCAGGGCGGCCTGATGAAAGCGTCACACAAAGCACAAACTCTGTATCTCTAGCAATGACCCCTAGGATTCTCCAAGAAAATTACACTTGTGAACTGAACAACATAACCCAGAATCGAACCCATGGCCTTCGGAGCCCAAGGCAGACTGCGTAACTGCTTCATCACAGAGACTCCATATACAAACTCAGAAACCAGAGACTGTGCAAGACTGATCTGGAAACACATTTGCAGAGGCATTTTAAGAGGTAGCCAGGTGGTGATTCAGCCCAGCACGTACATAATGGCGAGGATTAGGCCTTGGTTGGTGACATGTCCTCCTAACGTTTTAGGTATTTCATTATCAGCAGATTTGAACCCATGCCTAGAGGGGAGCTCTCAGTCCAGAAATATTTGCGTAACCACTTGTTTCAGATTACGGCAGAAAGTCTCCTTCAGCTGTTGATTTTTCTGACATCACAGAGACAGCAGACGACGATGAATTCTTGGGCATCAGCAAAGGTATGTACATGTTTGAGAATAGAAGATACAACTTTCCATGTTGACTTTAGAGAAGCCTATGGTATTATAATGTATTGAGCATTATATATACTGTTTCCCCTGACAGAAGGGATGATATGGAAATCAGCAGAGGTGTATATGTGTTTACTAGTAGAAGATATAACGTGCTACACCTTCCTTCCTTCCTTCCTTCCTTCCTTCCTTCCTTCCTTCCTTCCTTCCTTCCTTCCTTCCTTCCTTCCTTCCTTCCCCCCCCCCCCCCCCCCCCCCCCTACCTTCCTTCCCCCCTCCTACCTTCCTTCCCTCCCTCCTACCTTCCTTGCTTCCTCCCTCCCTTCCTTTACCACCCAGTGGAGAGAATGTCAGCATGACCAAGTGATTTAGAGCGCTCATTCTTAAACTTCCAGCGTGCTGATGGCGACCAGTCAGTGTTACTAAAATGATGACTTCTCATCCTTGACTTGGGGACATAAATTACAAATACCTTAGAAGTCAGAGTGGGTTCGCCTGATAGTGAGAGACACTGATAATAGTAAAAGCTAATCCACACACAAAAATCTGTCCAGTGCACTAGAAGTAGTCACACGTGTATGGACCACAGTTGAGTTCAAAGCAAGCGAGCACAGCGAACAAAATTCTTAATGAAGCATAGTCCCTCAACCAAGTCACGCCAAGCCTATTGTAGACTTGTTCACGGTTGGTTGGATTTTGCGACTGAAGTCTTCTGAAATACAGTCTAATGAATCTAATGATTGGGTATGTTAACTTTCTTATGCTCGTAAAAGTCTGTTTATCCAGACACCACCAAGACTATCAGTGAGGAAGATCTGATGCGGATCAGCTGGGGTATTTATACCTTCTTAGTAATAACAGGTGTTTGTAAAGTCTCGCTTTATTTTGCATGTAGAAAACATTTTAAACATTAAGCACATGTCATCAAAAAATGTGCTCCACAGGCCATCTAGAAACAATATGCAGTGAATGGCTGTCGTCTGCTGGAGTAATTCTTTGCACTCCAAACAGAATGATGTTATTAATGGATGAAAGAATTTTTTCAAATTTGTTCTAAATACACAGTGTAGGGAGACTTTACAAACACCCGGTAGAATGTTATTAGACTGTCAGTAGCAGGGGCATAGTCGGATGAGAATACAGTGTCAGCTTTCGGCATTTACTACGGGAGGGAAAGGCTGGGCATTTATTCCTTAGTGCACTCAGACCTATAACATGTGATGGTACCTACACTTGACATACCTACAACAGGTTCTTGCTTTGAAGCTGTTAAAAAATAATAGTAGAAGATGAGAATAACCACTTGCCACGTTGTCTTTAGCAAAATATTCACATTGC
Source organism: Cepaea hortensis (assembly GCA_963921405.1). Classification (NCBI taxonomy): domain Eukaryota; kingdom Metazoa; phylum Mollusca; class Gastropoda; order Stylommatophora; family Helicidae; genus Cepaea; species Cepaea hortensis. The sequence goes on along the minus strand of OY992876.1, from coordinate 307,766,047 downwards.
CTTGATCACCTGCTGTACCAATGGGCATGCGTGATCACTTGAGCTTTCTTACCCATTTAATAAGGCTGGACCAAGCTCAGGAAGGTATTGGCTGTGGCGTGGTGAACTGGTCAAGTTATCTGCCTTGTGCTGCGAAAGTTATTGTTCAAGTTTGAATTGCATCATTCAGACCATGGGTGCAATTTTTCTAGAGGTCACGACCAGCCACTAAATGCTGGGATTGACTGAGACATCCTGTAAAGAATATACAACTTTCACACTGGCCTCCAAGTTTTTCATCCTTGTCCAACAAGGCTAGACTTCTGATACACTACTCCAGGAGCAGGAAGGAATATACCTTCCTTTCTCTTATTTTGTAAAAATCCAAAAAAATCACACTGTGGTTTGAACCTGATCTGCTTGAGCCAGAAACAGATGTCTTAGCCTCTGTCGTACTGCACCACCGTTCAGAGTTCTGTATTCTCCCATACCTGTCAGTGTGTATATAAACAGACACTTGAGGGTTGATATGAACGTCACACCGTACACTGTTACTCCTAAGACATTTCCTGGTACTCAGTTTAGGCTGGGTCGACTTGCAAGCCCTATATCAATTTAAACAAATCTGCCCTGATTTTTGTTGGGAGCCTGCTTGCTTTAAACCCAAACGTGTCCCTCGCCATCAGGCGAACCCACTCCCACCTCTAAGGTACTTGTAATTCACATCCCCAAGTCAAGGTCGAGAGGTCAAATTTTTAGTCCAACTGTCCGGTGTAGGGGTTGAACCTCTTACCTCGGCATCAGCACACTTGATGTTTAAGAACACATATTCTTATCCATTCAGCCATGCTGACCTTGCCTTGATTAGAATTTCGAACTTGTGACCACCGGGCCAGCAAGCAAGTGCACTAGCCATTGCATTACAATGGCTTATGGGTATTCCTAATTCCATATTTTCAAAGATTAATCACCACTTAGCCGGCTCCGTGGCGAAGGGGTTACGGATGCGGCTTGAGGTCCTGCATACACGCATTTGAAGCACAGCTGCGGGCAATTTGGCAACACACCTCCTTGCGTTGGTTTTTTGCGAAATGGTATGGGTTTGGTTTTTTGTGAAATGGTATGGGTGCCGGTCATTCAGAAAGCAATGGCGAACAACTGAACATAATTTTGCCAAGAGATCACTACAGCAAAATGTGCTGGTGTTGACTGTGACGCCCTGTATAAGGATATGCAACTAACTTTAATCACCACTTAAGGGCTGTCTTCTAAATGCGGAGTCGACTTGCCAGCCTAGGTCAGCTGTAAAAGTCTGCCTCAGTGCAAGGTCAGACCTATAACCGTAGGGCCTAAGGGCAAATATGCTAGCCACTGCGCTGCTATGGTATCAGGTAATAAGGCCCTGTGCCCACAAGTTCTTGACCAGACAGTGTAGGGAGGGTTGTGGCTGGTATCACACCGGCTGCTTGACCCCCATACATTTTTCTGGGACCTATTTTGATAAGTTTTCGTGACTTTTAGCCAAGGTGTCATGTGGAAATCCTGCCTCATGTCATGTGGAAATACCACCTCATGTCATGTGGAAATACCACCTCATACCATGTGGAAATACCACCTCATGTCATGTGGAAATACCACCTCATGTCATGTGGAAATACCATCTCAAAAGGAATATAAACCCAGGACCCCCGGGATGGTTAACCCGGTCAACAAATGCCCGCAGAAGTCGGATGTGTCGGCCTAACGGCGCAAGAACGCAGCTTTGCTGTAAACAGGCACAACACAATCACATCCGAAAAAGAAAAAAAAAATGGATGAACGCAGAAGAAGAAGAAGTAAACCCAGGACCATCTGGCCTGACAGGCAAGTGCATGGCCTGGGTGCAACCACAGCTGTCTGTCTGTCATCTACTGCCTATAGTACCTTGCAGTGCAGGATAGGGGGGGTCATAAGCCTGCCACAGAGCTAGACTTAAATGTACAGTGGACAAATGTGATTCGCTGATGAAGATTCAGTAATTGCATACCAATAAATTTCTTTCTGATAATCAGAACTGCTGGATAAGCATGATAACAACATCGAAGAAGATGATCGGAAGCTGATGCCTCCACCATCTTGGCTGCCGTGTTCAACGCAACCAATCAGCATTAACACTTCAGAAAGTGGAGGTAATTGCGGTGGTGCAAGTTGCCTGCTTGTCTTTTTTTCTTTCTTTTTGGCATGAGATGACAGCTTCTTATATGGAAGGCATGTATGTTGTGGCAAATGGCATCAGTATGTCTGTCGTGCATCTTTAGCTTATGGTAGTTAAAACTGACAGCATTGCTCTTTGAACAAGCCCAGTCTTTCTCAAATATTTATGAAGACTGCACATGCTGGTCCGCCCGTGTGTTACTGATACCCCAAAGGGGAAGTGAAGGACAGTAACAGTGTAAACCTTCGGTGCATGCCATAAAAGGAGACTACAGAGAGTTGATGTGAGAACTTCCATAGAGAACACCAGCCACCATCCAACCAACCACGGGTGGTCTACAAAGGGCTTGGTATGCCCGTTTATGGGCCTATACTCCACAAGGAGTCTTAAAGGCACAAGATGAAGAAGAATGTGAAGAAGAAGAAGGGGAAGATGATGAAGAAAAAGAGGAAGTAGAAGAGGGGGAAGAAGAAGCACATGTTGGTTGTTTCTAGTGTGCAACTGTCAGGAGAATGGAATGATTCACTGACTCATTCAAGACCATAGCCCTCATCTGTAGCCATCAAGGATTTCAGGATGGCCGAATGGATAAGAGCTCTCGCCCTTAAACTTCGAATGTGCTGATGCCGATGTGGTGAGTTCAACCCCTACACCAGTCAGTTGGACTAAAATGTTGGCTTCTCGTCTGTTGACTTGGGGACATAAATTGCAAGTACCTCAGAAGTCAGAGTGGGTTACACTGATGCCCAGGGACACTGATAGTAGGGAAAGTTAATCCATACACAACAATAAAGTCCAGTGTACTAGAAGTAGTAGCACGTGTAAGGACTGTGCTTGAGTGAGTGAATGCCCCACCAAAAAAAAATGTCTGCAGCCAGCACACCACTCATTGGAAGACAGATATTAGTACTGGCACTCTTTGCTGGTTGTTGAAGATGGGACTGAGCACCTCTGGAAATGTCCTGAGTGCTATGATATCGGTTTAAGACTAAATTCAACTATAAGACATGTGACCAAGGACAATAGGTTAGACACACAAGCTACCACTTTCAGAAGCAGCATAAAAAAGTCTTAAAAGTCGAAAGGATCAACTTCATTGCACCAGGTTTTATCCCATATGGCTCGGTCTCTTTCCGCAGGGCGGCCTGCCACATGCGCCGCACAGATCATAAACTCAACATCCCCAGCAACGACCCCCAGAGTCTCAGAGAAAAATGCACTCGTGAACCGAAAGATGTAGCCCGGAATCAAACCCGTACGCGCGAGGTAGACGGCCTGACCACTTTGCCATGGAGGCTCCCTTTCAAAAGCAGCAGCAGGCTACTAAACTACCTTAAGTCTTGAGCCTACCATGGAGGTGAGTCTCCTGAATCTCCACCAGCTAGTGGAGATGACAACCCTGAGCACAGACTTCAAGAAATGATGGCTTACTGAGAGCTGCAGGGCCAGATGTGGCCAGAGGACCCTTCAGAGCTGAGACAGTAATTTTGAGGTTGCTGCAGTCAGGTAGAGAGGATTCTGGCAACAAGTGTTATCTGAAGGAGTTTGTAGTGGCTTAATTACAGCTTGGGAACGGTCTGAATCATATTCATTTGAAGAACAATTTATAAGATGAATCAGAGTTGTACACTACGCGCACGCACGCACCCGCGTTACTCTACCACTACAAGGTGGAGACTTGGGGACACACAAGTTCCTCTACTTTACCACTACAAGGTGGAGACTTGGGGACACACAAGTTCCTCTACTCTACCAGTACAATGTGGAGACTTGGGGACACAAGCTCCTCTACTCTACCACTACAATGTGGAGACATGGGGGGCACAAGTTCCTCTACCACTGCAATGTGGAGACATGGGGACACACAAGTTCCTCTACCACTACAATGTGGAGACATGGGGGACACAAGTTCCTCTACCACTACAATGTGGAGACATGGGGACACACAAGTTCCTCTACCACTACAATGTGGAGACATGGGGACACACAAGTTCCTCTACTCTACCACTACAAGGTGGAGACATGGGACACAAGTTCCTCTACTCTACCACTACAAGGTGGAGACTTGGGGACACACAAGTTCCTCTACTCTACCAGTACAATGTGGAGACTTGGGGACACTCAAGTTCCTCTACCACTACAATAGGGAGACATGGGGACACACAAGTTCCTTTACTCTACCACTACAATGTGGAGACATGGGGGGCACAAGTTCCTCTACCACTGCAATGTGGAGACATGGGGACACACAAGTTCCTCTACCACTACAAGGTGGAGAGATGGATACACACAAGTTCCTCTAACTCTACCACTACAAGGTGGAGACATGGGAACAAGTTCCTCTTCTCTTCTACTACAATGTAGCGACGTGGGTCACACAAGTTTCTCTACTCTACCACTACAATGTGGAGACATGGGAACACACAAGTTCCTCTACTCTACCACTACAATGTGGAGACATGGGGACACACAAGTTTCTCTACTCTACCACTACAATGTGGAGACATGGGGACACACAAGTTTCTCTACTGTACCACTACAAGGTGGAGACATGGGACACACACGCTCCTCTATTGTACAATAACAAGGTGGAGACATGGGGACACAGAAGTTCCTCTACTCTACCACTACAATGTGGCGACATGGGATACACGCGCTCCTCTATTCTACCACTACAAGGTGGAGACATGGGACACACAAGTTCCTCTACCACTACAATGTCGAGACATGGGGACACACAAATTCCTCTACTTTAATACTACAATGTGGAGACATAGGCACACATGTGCTCCTCTACTGTACCACTACAATGTGGAGACATGGGCACACACGCGCTCCTCTACTGTACCACTACAATGTGGAGACATGGGGACACACAAGTTCCTCTACTGTACCACTACAAGGTGGAGACATGGGACACACAAGTTCCTCTACCACTACAATGTCGAGACATGGGGACACACAAATTCCTCTACTTTAATACTACAATGTGGAGACATGGGCACACATGTGCTCCTCTACTGTACCACTACAAGGTGGAGACATGGGACACACACGCTCCTCTACTCTACCACTACAATGTGGAGACATGGGCACATACAACCTCCTAATCAGTCAATTATGTGTTATCATTTTATGTTTGCTGTCACTTGTAAGTAAAGGTCCCTTTGACACATCTTAAGGTGTTTTTGGCATGTGGTGCTAGATGCATATTTGTTATAGACATTTGGCACTCCAGGGGAGGCGTGGTCAGTATCATGCCAGCAGCCTTTATGTCTAGAGAATTTCCTGGTACCTATTTTAGGTTGGCCTGATCTGGGACCCAGGTACATTTTCAAAATCCGCCTGGATGTGGATTCAGCACCATGTCGCTAAGGCCAGCAGACAAACATATATTCACTAATGCATGGATGCTCCCACTGCTATGTGTACTGTGAGATTAATAATAGATGCTGAATAGTATAAGAGATGTGAATGATGTTATCTTTAGAAAGACAGGAAACAGTAATTTTCTTTTTCTCTTGTGTATCAGCATCCTCTGCACATACAGCCGCAGGAGGTGTACCCAGCGGTAAGATTTTACATCCATTAGTCTTGTTGTACGATTGATTAGTTTAGGTCAGTTTGGATCCTTCGCCTGTATTTTACCCGGGCTTCTCAGGGAAGCAGATAGTTGCACTGTAAATGTTGAATATTTCCCACAGGGCATGCTGGTGTGTTGGGGAATGAGCAGGCAGACAGATTGGCTGGGTCTGCACCCCTGGGAGGGGTATTGGTGTACGATAAGGCAGATGTGGTCAGGGCATTTGGGAATTATAGTGTGAAAGAATAGATGAACCATGATTGCCTGGAGAGAATGGTGTGGCAGGGAGTGACCAGGGGATCTGGCCGACACTCAGTTCTCGGAGGACTCATAAACAGATTGTAACTGGCACCATTAGTATTGAAACTCTTCACTGGTTGTTGAAGATGAAGATGGGGCACATATGGGAATGTCCCGAGTGATATGATGTCAGTTCTTGACTCGACTCAACCTGTAACCTGCCACGTATGTTGTACACTCCGACACCGTCTGCCTCATTCCTGATAAAACTTTGACTCCAAAGTGAAACTACACTCCAACACTGTCTGCCCCATTCCTTATAAAACTTTGACTCCAAAGTGAAACTACACTCCAACACTGTCTGCCCCATTCCTTATAAAACTTTGACTCCAAAGTGAAACTACACTCCAACACTGTCTGCCCCATTCCTTATAAAACTTTGACTCCAAAGTGAAACTACTCTCCGACACTGTCTATCTCATTACTTACAAAACTTAGACTGCAAAGTCCAACTGCACTCCGACACCGTCTGCCTCATTACTGATAAAGCTTTGACTCCAAAGTCTAACTACACCCCGACACCATCTGCCTCATTACTTATAAAACTTTGAGTCCAAAGTGAAACTACACTCTTGACACTTGCTAGTTAGTTAGTTAGTTAGTCGACAGATCATCCTCGTTGCACATCGAACCATTCAGTCCATAAGTGCTCGGATCCCCTCCTCAACAAATCCCGCAGCGTGTAGCGGCTAACGACGCCAGTTCTGTGTTGGTTTATCAATCTTCTTTGGCTTCCTGCGTAGTGTTCTTGTTTGGCCACCCCTCTTTTAATTTGCTGCTCTCGCAGTCTGGCCATTGTTGTAGATTCACAGTCATCACTTGGTTCTCGCAAAAGTCTCACTTCTCGTAGAGCATTCAGAATGTCAGCCTGGTCCATGGCGCGTCCGCCCTCCACAGTAGCCTCACCTGCGAGCTTGTCAGCCCGCTCATTTCCTTGTACTCCCGCATGCCCTGGCACGAAGATGAAACTAATCTTTGCCAGCCGAGACCGCTTCAGAGGCAGCAACCATTCTCTTCGGATCAACCCCTCCTCTATCCTCTTGATCATGTTCATTGAGTCGCTAAGGAAACAAGCCCTAGTGAATGTCTGTGTCTCGAGCCATGTTATTGCTTTACTTACTGCCATGACTTCCATGGTCAGGCTACTTGTGGTTTCAGTGAAAGCACCAGAGTCCTCCTTCACAATTCTCCCTCCGGCCCGAGCTGTAAAGGCCCATGAGCTTCTCACATGTCAGACGACCGACCCATCTGTGTAGATGACCGCGTCACCGTCTAGCGAATTCTCGAAAATCAACGCTTGTACTTCAGCCTCACCAGCAGCCGGATTTTCTTGTCTGCATTTTCTATCTAGTTGGATGCAAACTGAAAAGGATGTGCAGAAGTCTGTTGGCACTTGCACCCACTCCTCGCCAGGTTCTAAGTCCTCAAGTGAACACTTGCTAATAGAGACAGAGTTCATAAGAGTGTACCATGAATGCCAAGATATCAGTTCAAGTTAATTTATCATCCAGTAGTTTCTTCTGTCCAGAACTTGTTCTTTCCAAATGTCTCCCATAAGGCAGATGTCCTGCCGGTGTTGCTGCCATGTGTCGATTATCACTTTTGGAATTTATGTATGTTGTTTTGTTGCTCTTCTCTGCTTCCCTGGATACCTCCCTTCTTAGTGTTTCTCCCTCTACTTGAATGATGTGTGGATGAAATAATGTATGAGAGTGATATAAGGGCAGAATGTTAGACTGGCCTGCATGCCCAATTCTTAACCCTTTGAAAGTAAAATTTGTTTGTTTATTCTTTCGTTCATTCGTTCTCTCACTGTAGAGAGTTTCCTTTGGACACTGTAGAGAGGTCTTTTGGACACAAGGTGTATTTTGGGTACAGGAGAGAGGTCTTTTGGAATCTGTAGAGAGGTCTTTTAGGTACAGAAAAAAGATCTTTTGGATGGGACATAGGTCTCTATTGGGTACAAGAGAGAGGTCTTTTGGTCACATGATAAGGAACCTCTTTGTTTGACTGGTGCCTTTTTGACTTGTATGTGAGCAATCAAATCTCTATCACATGTCATGCTTCACATGATGATGTGCACTTACATGGTTTTCTTCAGGTGAGCAAGTGTCTCCGTCATCCCTGAGCCCAAGCAAGAAGCTGCACACCCCTCTGGCAGACATGATGCCTCCAGAGCTGGCTAACGTGGATGTCACCTCTTTGTTCCCGGAGTTTCGGCACGGCCAGGTGGGTCTGTGGATGTTGTACTGTATACGTGAGCGGCATTTGTTTGAGTTTATAGTCCACTGGTGCTTTAGTTTATAGTCCACTGGTACTTTAGTTTATAATGCACTTGTACATTAATTTATAGTCCACTGGAACTTTAGTTTATAGACTACTAGTACTTTAGTTCATAGTGCACTAGTACTTTAGTTTATAGTCCACTGGTACTTTAGTTTATAGTGCACTGGTACTTTAGTTTATAGTCCAATGGTACTTTAGTTTATAGTACACTGGTAGTTTAGTTTATAGTCCACTAGTAGTATTTTAGTTTATAGTCCACTAGCACTTTTGTTTATAGTTCACTTGTACTTTAGTTTATAGTCCACTAGCACTTTTATTTATAGTCCACTGGTACTTTAGTTTATAGTCTATTTGTATTTTATAGTCAACGAATAGTACTTGAGTCTGTGGTAGACCACCACTTTATTTGTTGTTTATAGTTATGGCAGTATTTTTGTTTGTTCAGAAGTCCTTTATTTGTTTTTTGGAACCAATTAGTACTTTAGTTTATAGTCCACTTGTACTTAAGTTTAAAGTGCACTAGTGCTTTAGTTTATAGTGCACTAGTAGTACTTTAGTTTATAGTACACTAGTATTACTTTAGTTAATAGTCCACTAGTACTTTTATTATAGTTCACTGGTACTTTAATTTATAGTACACTATTAGTAATTTAGCTTATAGCCCACCAGTACTTTTATTTATATCCACTAGTACTTTTGTTTATAGTCCACTGGTACTTTAGTTTATAGTCTATTTGTACTTTATAGTCAACGAATAGTACTTGAGTCTATGGCAGACCACCACTTTATTTGTTGTTTATAGTTATGGCAGTATTTATGTTTGTTCAGAAGTCCTTTATTTGTTGTTTATAGCCCATTAGTACTTTAGTTTATAGTCCACTTGTACTTTAGTTTATAGTTCACTAGTAATACTTTAGTTTATAGCACACTAGACCATTAGTTTATAGTCCACTAGTATTTCAGTTTACAGTCCACAAGTACTTGAGCTTGTAGTATGGCTAAGGACCATCCACTAGTACTTCAATTTTTAGTCCACAAGTAATTGAGCTTGTATGGCTAAGGACCATCAACAAGTACTTTAGTTCAGTTTAGTTTAGTTTAGTCGATGGATCAACATCACGGCACACTGGTGTAACCCATAAGTGCTCCGTTCTCCTCCTAACTCAAACCTGAGTCTGGAGAAACTCAGCTCAGTGCATGAACTCTGTAGCACCGGCGAGGATCCTGAAATACTTTGGGTAGTTTTTAACTCGAAATTTTGTCCGGGCAGCGTCGTTAGGCTACTCTTTTTCGATTTTCCACTGCCAAGGAATTTTTTACGTGTGCAACAATACACACGGGCGCCCGATCTCACTACCCAGAGACCAGGGGAAATTTTATTACTAGAGGTCCACGTGAAAGAGTCCCGGCCCTCACCGGGGCTTGAACCCGGGACCTCCAGCACTCGAGGCGGACACCATACCTCGAGACGGACACCATACCTCGAGACCACGCAGCCCCCAGGTACTTTAGTTCATAGTCCACAAGTAATTGAGCTTGTAGTCTGGCTAAAAAAGGTGCAACAGATGAGCAACCAGCCCCATACCACCAGAAGACAATAATAACCAGGCCAATCAGAAAGTGACCAGCCATCTGCCTCTTTCTCAGGTCATAGGTTCAATTTCGGACCCTGTCATTCACTTCAGGGGAGTTGATCCCGGAGCTGTGGAATTTGTGCACTGTGTAATGCTTTCGGTGTTCGGTTATCTGCTCTGCAAAGAAAGATTGAGCTAGGTGGGATAAAACCTAGTGTAATGAAGTCCATCCTGTTGGCTTTTAACTCCTTTTCTTTTATTGGCGGGAGTCTTCGTGGTGAAGTGTTCAAGCCGTTTGCCATGCGCTCTGAAGGTTGTGGGTTTGATTCTGGGCTACTCTTTTCGGTTCATGAGTGCATTTTTCATGGAGAATCCTTGGAGTCATCGCTGGAGCTATAGAGTTTGTGATTTGTGCGATGCTTTTGGCAGGCCACCCTGCTGAAAGAGACCGAGCCATATGGGATAAAACCCGGTGCAATGAAGTTGATCCTCTCGACTTTTAAGACTTTTTTAAGTCATAGGAATACCTTCAGCTGGTGTAGGAGTGGGATTGCTGTGTGTCTCCACAGGATCTGCAGCCCTAGCAGCCTTCCTTGTCTCTGCTTTCTTCTTCCCGGCTTTATGCAATGTGTGTCTTTTAGCGGTGTTTTTGGTGCAAGCCATCCTCTGCACTGTCAGATTGGAATCTGTTTCTCGATAGCACATCGAGTCACTGTGTGAGTCTGCTTCATTCTCAGAAGGTCATAGGTTCAACTTCAGACCCCATCATCCAGTTCATGAGTGCATTGTTTTATATGGGATTACTGGGGGTTGACTCCGGTGCTGTGGAATATGAGCTCTGTGTGACGCTTTCGGTGGGCGGTTGGTTGCTCTGCAAAGAGAGACTGAGCTATGTGGGATAAAACCTAGTGTAGTGAAGTCGATCCTGTTAGCTTATAACCCATTTTCTTTTACTGGTGAAGTGGTGCTGGGCCTACATTATCCAGTGTCACCCATTGGGTGCTGGAACGTTGACTATTCCTCCCCATGATACTTGGTGGCAAAAGTGGAAAATGATGATGGTAGTGCTGGTATTGTATTTTAGACTCATTGGCAGTTAATGTGTGATCAGAATTATCCCAGCCACCTTTAACTTCCCAGAGAATTGTCTGATTGACCCCATAGCTGAGAGGTAAAGGTGAAAATCTCTCTTGAGAGAGGTTTGAATCCAGGACTACAGAGCTGGCAGTTGAGTATGCTAGCCATTGTGCTACAACTACCTTGATCTATGTAGTCATACATTTCTGTATATTTACACTGCACATTTAATCTCCACAGGTTCTAAGGTTCTCAAGACTGTTTAAGCCAGCCCACAGTCCTCACATCTGGAGAAAAAAGCGAAAGAAGAAAGAGGAGGAAGACAAGAAGGACAGCAAGGAGGATGATAAGCAAAAGAAGGACAGTAAAAAGAAAGACAGTAAGGAAGCTAAAGGAGGTAGTGACAAAGAGGCAGGTGTTTCTGAGAAGGACGATGCTCCGAGCACACTCAAAGATGGGACAGATTTAGGAAGCACTGATGCAGAGGCGGCCAAAGACACCAAAGTCAAAAATGGCATTGAGGAGGAAAATGAGGAGAGCGAAGAGGAAGTGGATTTAAAATTAAATTTTGGAAGGCTTCCAAAGAAAGAAGAGCTTATGGAGGACGATGAGGTAAGAAGTGAGATTAGTGTGATATTTGTTCTCTTTGGTCTCCCAATTTTCTATTCCTTGGTGAGTGCCACATCTTTTTTTGAGTGTCTTCTTGTCATATTTGGTCTTCCTATTTTCTCTTTCTTGGTGAGTGCTAGTCATTGCCACATCTTGCATTGAGTGTCTGTCCTTATCAAATTCTTGATGTATTTCTATTATTTTTGTGTGTGCTCCATGATGCCTCTAAAAGTTAGAAGATCTGTTCATGATATATGATCTCCTTGGTCTCCTGACTTTCTTTTTTTTTTTCTGTGGGCTGTAATCACTGCCACATCTGGCTTTGAGCATCTGTTCTTGTCACCTTCTTGATATCTCTGTGTGCTCTGTGATGTCTTCAAAAGTTAGGAAATGTGTTCATGATATCATGTTTATAGCATATAAATAACATAAGCAACACCAAATTTATCAGAATATCATATAACAGACAGGATTGGATAAGACAAATGTTGATGTTAACATAATCTTTGTTGATGTGTTAATAGAGTTAGTCAGGGTTTCATTGATGTTAACATAGTCTTTATTGATGTGTTAATTTGGTTGGTCAGGGTTTCATTGATGTTAACATAATCTTTGTTGATGTGTTTACATAATCAGGGTTTCATTGATGTTAACATAATCTTTGTTGATGTGTTAATATAGTTAGTCAGGGTTTCATTGATGTTAACATAGTCTTTATTGATGTGTTAATTTGGTTGGTCAGGGTTTCATTGATGTTAACATAATTTTTATTGATGTATTAATATAGTTAGTCAGGGTTTCATTGATGTTAACATAATCTTTGTTGATGTGTACATATTCAGGGTTTCATTGATGTTAACATAATCTTTGTTGATGTGTTAACATAGTCAGGGTTTCATTGATGTTAACATGATCTGTATTGATGTGTTAATATAGTTAGTCAGGGTTTCATTGATGTTAACATAGTTTTTGTTGATGTGTTAATATAGTTAGTCAGGGTTTCATTGATGCTAACGTCATCTTTATTGATGTATTAATATAGTAAGTCTGAGTTTAGTCTCATGGTTGTGAACAACTTGGGAAAAATTAAGAAAAGATGGGAAACCTTGAAACTTTAATGCTGAAGCTAGGAAACACAGAAAAAAAAAAAAACAACTAAAATGAGAGCAGAAACATTAAGTGTTTATTTTAACTCTCAAAGACATTATTGCATAAGGTACTCTTCATTTGATAAAATACATGTAGGTGTTAGACTAGTAATGTATCTTGTCTACAGAATGAAAATTCGCTAATATGACGACCACCTCTGGAATGTGTATTTTTCAGGATATCTTGAAACGTCCACTAGATCTGTACTCTAGCCGAGGTCACTCCAAAATTCTCGACAATGACCAGGATGTGGACGTGGCTCCCTGGCGCTATGGCCCCTCCAGGTACTGGTATGATTACCTTGGAGTGGATGAAACAGGACAAGGGTTCCAGTATGGCTTCAAATTGAAACCTGTAAGTGAAACATAGTAGATACATGTAGGCATACACACAAACAGGGCACACACTAGCACACATAGAGAGAGAGAGAGAGAGAGAGAGAGAGAGGGTGGGTGAAACAGTATGAGATGAAAGTGAAAGGAGGTGAGTGTGGTACAAAGAGAAAGAGAGGAATTGAGAGAGAAAGTAATTGAGAGAGGGGGGAAGTGGAAGGGGGTGGTACAGAAAGAGAAAGGATGTAGGAGAGAGACATCGATTGAGAGAGGTATGAGTGAGTTAGTTGCATATCCTTTGCAGGCTGTCACAGCATGTTTTGGGCTGTTTATGACTTCTTGGCAAGTTTACGTTCAGTTGCTTGCCTTTGTTTTTTGAATGACCATCTTTCATACGATTGTATGAAAATAACAACGCATGGCGGTCTGCTGCCAAATCGTCCACAGCTGTGTTTCGAACGTGGGATTGCGATTTATGCCACAGAGCCGGGAGAATGAGAGGAAAGGAAAAAGGGGTAAACTTGGTACAGAGAGAGAGAATGTGGGAGAGAGAGAATGTGGGAGAGAGAATGATTGAGAGTAGGTGGGAGAATGAAAGAGTGAGAGAGAGAATGAGAAGAAAGTAAAAGGGAGAAGGAAGTTTGTGTGGTACAGAGAGAGGGGGCAAAGACCAATATAGAAAGTGAGAGATAGAGAGAGTTATGTAACAACTAAAGAGTGAGCGAGATAAAGATATAACAATAAAACAAGAGAGCAAGATGGAGAAAAAAGAGTGAAACGTGACCTATTGAGTGAACAATATAGACTAATACAAGGTGAAAATGAGAGTAAGTGAAAAAGAGTAAATAAGTGAGTGAGAGGCAAAGACACAAGTCATCGTATGACAAGCACATTAACATCATCCGTAATTTTTACAGGAGGAAGAAAAGAAGTGGGAAGAAGAGGAGGCCGAAAGGCTGGACAGGGACCTGGACTATGATCGATACCTCATGGTCACGCAGCAGAGGTGGGAGGACAAAATCATCTGGGATGGAGAAGAGGCCAAGCCACGAGTCCTGGAGGAGCATAAAAAGAACGTTGAGTTTGCCGGATGGGTGCCCAGTACCAACAACCGCACCTTTGCTCAGTGTAAGTTTTAAAACCACAGTCAAGCAGAGCTTGCATTCTGCTTCTTTGATCCTTTATTTCCCCATTGAGGAACAGATCCTCAACCAAATGATGACAGGCCATCCTATCGTTTGCTGTCCAGTTCTGCTCCTATCATATCTTTTGCTATCTGGTTCTGATCCCATCCTATCTTTTGCTATCTGGTTCTGATCCCATCCTATCTTTTGCTGTCCAATTCTGATCCCATCCTAACTTTTGCTGTCCAGTTCTGATCCCATCCTATCTTTTGCTATCCAATTCTGCTTCTATCCTATCTTTTGCTATCTAGTTCTGATCCCATCCTATCTTTGGCTATCCGGTTCTGCTCCCATCCTATCTTTTGCTATCCAGTTCTGCTCCCATCCTATCTTTGGCTATCTACTTCTGCTCCCATCCCTTATATGGCTATCCAGTTCTGCTCCCATCCCATATTTTGCTATCCAGTTCTGCTCCCATCCCATATTTTGCTAGCCAGTTCTGCTCCCTCCATGTCCTACCGATGTACTTCACCTCTGTCTTTAATCTCTTGTCTGTGTCTTTTTTTGAGTCTCCTACTATAAGGAGCTTTCATAGCACCTGGACATTTGTGGAAGTCAAAGGGCATTAAACCCCAGCGCTAAACTTAGAATATTTAACTGGGGGTCAGCATGGCCGAATTGATAAGAGCACTTGCTCTTAAACATCTGGTATGCTGATGCCAAGGTAGTGGTTTCAACCCTTACACTGGTCAGTTAGACTTAAATATTTAACTTCTCATCCTTGATACGGGGATATAAATTACAAATACCTCAGAAGTCGGAGTGGGTTTGCCTGATGGCGGGGGACACTGGTAACAGGGAAAGCTAATCCACACGCAAAAAACCAGTCCAGTGCACTAGAAGGAGTAGCTAGTGTATGGACTTCGCTTGAGTTCAAAGCGAGTGAACACCCAAAAAGAACTTCACTTGACCATGAAATCAGTAGCGGCCACGCTAGCCTGGTTGGTGGCAAACTGTGCTGTTACTGCCATGAGCATGGTCTGGTGGGGGTTCGATGCCTGGGTTCGTCACTTGTGAAAGTGAGGGAAAGATTGGCCAGCTATTCCGCCGTGCATCTAGGCCCACAAAATGTGATGATAATATCACACCAGAAGATAGTTTTATTGTCTATAGTTTTATTCTGTGTATAGTTTATGAGGTGTATAATTTTATTCTGCGTATAGTTTATCATGTGTATAGTTTTATTCTGTGTGTAACTAAGTTGTTAGTCTTCATTGATGTGTTAATATAGTCTTCATTGATGTATTAATATAGTCTTCACTGGTGTGTTAATATAGTCTTCATTGGTGTGTTAATATAGTCTTCATTTGGTGTGTATAGTTTTATTCTGTATATATTTTATCAAGTGTATATTTTTAGTCTGTATATAGTTTATAATGTGTATATTTTATCCTGTGTAAAGTTTATCATATTTATGGTTTTATTCTTTGTTTGGATTATCATGTGTTGTATCATGTGTATAGTATTATCATATGTTTATAGCCTGAGGACAACATGATCAGCAGGATTTTATTTTGCCAGTTTATATTGTTTGTGATTGTCATTGCTCAGTGCTGTTTTTTCTCTCGTCTTGTCCACAGCTCGCTCTCAGTCTGGCATTCTGCAGAGATCCAAATCCATCCTCTCAAAGATAGGTAAGCCTGTTTTGTTTGCCATGATAGTCACATGGTTAATGCCTGCCGAATGTGTTTACCTGAAGAGATTGGTGACTGCAGTTTATTGACATTTAATTATTGGTTTACTGATATTGTAGTCAGATAGGTGTTGATGCACTGGCAAACTACTGAATGCAAACTTGTCAAGAAATCACAAACAGCCAAAAAATGCTGGGGTTCACTGTGATGTTCTGTAAAGGATATGCAACTGACTGTTTTTTTAAATTGATTTGTGAATATTGCAAGTTAGGTGTTCATTGGTGTTAACGTTGTGTTTATTGATATGTTAATAAAGTTAATCAGGGTTTCATTGATGTTACTATCACAAGTTAGGGGTTCATTAATGTTAATATCACAATTTAGGGGTTCATTGATGTTAATACAGTCAGTCAGGGGTTCAGTGTTGTTAGTATAGTCATTCATGGTTCATTGTTGTAAATATAGTCAGTCAGTGGTTCATTATTGTAAATATAGCCAGTATGGCTTCAGTGTTGTTATTATAGTCAGTAAAGCTTTCATGTTGTAAATATAGTCAGTCAGTGGTTCATTATTGTAAATATAGCCAGTATGGCTTCAGTGTTGTTATTATAGTCAGTAAAGCTTTCATGTTGTTAATATAGTCAGTCAGTGGTTCATTATTGTAAATATAGCCAGTATGGCTTCAGTGTTGTTATTATAGTCAGTAAAGCTTTCATGTTGTTAATATAGTCAGTCAGTGGTTCATTATTGTAAATATAGCCAGTATGGCTTCAGTGTTGTTATTATAGTCAGTAAAGCTTTCATGTTGTTAATATAGTCAGTCAGAAGTTCATTGTTTTTAATATAGTCAGTTAAGGGTTCATTGTTGTAAATATAGTTTTTGAGGGTTCAGTGTTGTTGATATAGTCATTCAGGTGTCTAATGTTGGTGTAGTCAGTCATATGTTCACTGTTGTAAATATTGCTAGTCAGGGGTTTATTGATGTGTTAATGTAGTCTTCGCCGGTCTCCCAGGCGAAGAGGTTAAGGATTCTGTTCGTAATCCTGTATACCCACGTTCGAAACACAGCTGTGCGAGATTTGGCAACAGATTGCGTCACGCTGGTTTCTTACGGAAAGGTATGTGAGCCGGTCGTTCAGAAAGCAATGGCAAACTACTGAACGTAAAACTTGCCAGGACATCAACAGCAGCTGAAAAATGCTGGTGTTGACTGCAGTGTCCTGTAAAAAAGGATATGCAAAAAAAATGTAGTCTTCATTGATGTGTTAATATAGTCTTCATTGATGTGTTGATATAGTCTTCATTGATGTGTTAATATAGCCTTCATTGATGTGTTGATATAGTCTTCATTGATGTGTTAATATAGTCTTCATTGATGTGTTAATATAGTCTTCATTGATGTGTTAATATAGTCTTCATTGATGTGTTAATATAGGCTTCATTGATGTGTTAATATAGCCTTCATTGATGTGTTAATATAGTCTTCATTGATGTGTTAATATAGCCTTCATTGATGTGTTAATATAGCCTTCATTGATGTGTTAATATAGTCTTCATTGATGTGCTAATATAGTCTTCATTGATTTGTTAATATAGTCTTCATGATGTGTTAATATAGCCTTCATTGATGTGTTAATATAGTCTTCATTGATGTGTTAATATAGTCTTCATGATGTGTTAATATAGCCTTCATTGATGTGTTAATATAGCCTTCATTGATGTGTTAATATAGTCTTCATTGATGTGTTAATATAGCCTTCATTGATGTGTTAATATAGCCTTCATTGATGTGTTAATATAGTCTTCATTGATGTGTTAATATAGCCTTCATTGATGTGTTAATATAGTCTTCATTGATTTGTTAATATAGTCTTCATTGATGTGTTAATATAGCCTTCATTGATGTGTTAATATAGCCTTCATTGATGTGTTAATATAGCCTTCATTGATGTGTTAATATAGTCTTCATTGATGTGTTAATATAGTCTTCATTGATGTGTTAATATAGTCTTCATGATGTGTTAATATAGTCTTCATTGATGTGTTAATATAGTCTTCATGATGTGTTAATATAGTCTTCATGATGTGTTAATATAGTCTTCATGATGTGTTAATGTAGTTAGTCAGGTGTTTATTAATGTATTGATATAGTTAGTCAGGGGTTTATTGATGTGCTAATATAGTTAGTCAGCGGTTCAGTATGGCTAATATAGTCTCTTAAGGGTTGATGAAGATGTTGATATCATCAGTCATTGGTTCACTGATGTTAATAATGTAATTCAAAGATTATTTCAGGTTGACAAAATCACTTAGGGACTCAAAGATGTTAATATAGTGAATCTGGGAGTTCATAAATGTTAAAATAGTCAGTCAAGAGATAATTGACATTAACTTTCATGTTTGCCAGTTGGTAATTTAAAATAACAGTTTCCTGGTTCAGGGAGAGATAAAGTAACAGATGAACAAAGTTATGTAACATGTACGTGTAATTTGGTCCAGACTTCATGCCTTTTGTCTATTGCTCTACAGTGGAAGCAGATCATGGCAAGGATGGAGAGTGGTATTCAATCTTCCCTGTGGAGAATGAAGCACTCATCTACAAGAACTGGGAGCGAGACATTATATGGGATGCCCAGGTATTTATAACTTAATACTGAATTTAAGTATCAATATAATACTTAATACTTATTACTGAATTTAAGAATTGACATCATACTTAATGCTGAATTTAAGTATTGACATCATACTTAATACTGGATTTAAGAATTGATTGACAAAATACTTAATACTGAATTTAAGAATTGACATCATACTTAATGCTGAATTTTAGAATTGTAATTTAGCCGTCAAGTCAAGGGCGAGAAGTGGCCTGCCTGTCGCTTGTTAGTCACATCATACTTAACTGATTAAGTGACATAGGTTGATAAATTGTCTTGTTAAAACTTTATGTAGCTGCCATAGGCTTATACATCAAACTCTAGTTAAAGTATCAATACATTAGCTTTCCCAATGTAACCCTATTTAATTTGATATATGTCTGCTACCCCACACTGGTTATTCCTGGGGCAATTTGAAAGTCCACTTGGCTCTTCATGTCACTCTTGTGTATAACCCAGACCCTCTGCTTGGTCCCCCCTGAGCCAATCTTTCCAGAGATGGAGACTTTAGCCACACTCCCCACCTGATCCCAGAGTCTTCCTCACATCACCTGTATCATCCAGTAGTTTTCCACCTAGAGGGGCAGCAGCCCATCTATAAACCTGACCATGGCTCTACCTTCCGAATACATGGGCAGAAAATCCATGATATGATCGCAGTTTTCATTTGGTGATAAAAGGCAGAAGAAAAAAGGAACAAAAAGAATGAGAAGAAGAAGAAGAAAAAGAGGAAGAAGAAGAAGAAAACACAACAAAAAGAAAGAGAAGAAAAAGAAGAAATGGAAGAAGAAGAAGAAAAATGAGAAAAAAAAGGTGAAGAAAAGTAAAGAGAAGAAAAAGACAGAAAAAGAAGAAGAGGATGAAAGAAAGAAGAGAAATTACCAATATCTACTCCAGACCAGGCACCTGAGGAAGGGGAGGAATCTTTATTTAGCTATCACTTATGAACATCTTCTATAGCAACTGTTTGTTATCTTTCAGGCTGTAGACTTCATACCAGATCCAAAGGTTCTCACGTTGAACGCTAACGATGAAAACATCATCCTGGAGATACCTGCCGACATCGACCCCAACCAACAGATGGAACAAGACACTGTGACCAAGAAGGAGAAGGTGATATTTTAATACTTTAGGCTTGATCCCACTTCTGACACCAATTGGGGTCCTGCCTGTCAGCAACTTGCTTGCTACAGATCTTTCAGGACTCCCCTACTTTTGCACCGCACGAAATAACTCGTGTCATTTGCAAAAGGAATGCAATTTATTTAGAGCTGGCAATTTATAAGCTCTGCGAGCGGTATGCTTCATTGACATTAAACGACATGAATGTAATGAAGTGGTGAGAAATGATGCTAGTAATCACAATCTAAATCTAAAGCCTAATATTTAACTATTGCCTAGAAACTTATAGCATTTGTCAAGAACACGTCTACTCTCTAATCGTCTCCAGTCGGGTCTGTCCACACGCTACACATTGCGTGGTCAAGCACGGACGCTGTACCCTCCGTGCATTAGCGAGTCTTGCGTGCATGGAGTCCCAAGCACGCTGGCTCGTGAACTTGAGTAACCGTGTACTCCACGGTTACTCGTAAGGCCAATCTTCCCAATGGCTTGGGGAAGCCCTCGCTCAACTGTCCTTAATGCTCCCTTGGTTGACACAAAAGTGTCCCCTGGTGAAGCTATTTATAGCGCTGGTGTCTCTCCTGTCTGGTGTCTCCTTACTAGACTTGTGTTAACTCTTATTAACTCTCTAAACCCTTATTGGAGATTCTGACAATGTGGACTGCACTAGCCAAGTGGCCTTAATTCCTCAGGTTCAAGAACCCTCCTATCTTACACTGCAAGGTACTATAATAGCAGTAGATGACAGACGGCAGTCTACGTTTTTGTAGTAATTTAAGTCTGAGATGTGGAACTTGGGGAAAGAAATAGACATATTCCATTTAATAAAGAGGTCGGAACAGATGCTAGCATGGATATGACACACATTGAGAAAGAATCATAATAGTAGCACTTGAAAGTCCTTTTTCAGGAACCCACAAGCTAAATGAAAAGAGAGATAACCTTAATTTAAAAAAAAACAGAGACGAGATTTAGAGACACGGATGAATTTTGTTTGTTTTGTTCGCTCACTTTGAACTTGAGCATAGTCCATGCTGGACTAATGTTTGCATGTGGGATAGCTTTCCCAATTACCAGTGTCCCTAGCCATTAGGTGAACCCACTCTGATTTCTTTGTAATTTATGCCCCCAAGTCAAGGGCAAGAAGTGGCTTGCCTACCGCTTGTTAGTCACATGTTTGAATCTCCATTAAGGCGGGAATTGTTTAAATTATTACCTGGCTTCCAGGTCGACCCCAGCCTAAAGTGGGCACCAGGAAATGTTTTGGGAAGCAAGGACACTGATGTGATACAGACCACAGGACCCTCTCGGCTGCCAGTTGCTATACAAAAACACTATCACTGTATACCCAATGTTACTCATGTCATCTAAAAAGGCTTTTTGTTTATTTTACTTACCAACAATAGAGTATTTACTGCATGCAAATCTCTCATAAGGATGAGGAGGACAAGAGGAAACAACCACCACATTATTTTCTCTAGAACAAGTTTATGAGCAGTCACAAAGTTTTATTTATTGTGGAGTTCCAAAAAAAACAAAACAACTTCGTACAGGTCTTTGGTATTGATCCCAGTATCATGTGAGTGGTGATTGGTGTACAGAAATATGGGTGTAGCAACAAGTAGCCAATAAGCTTGAGGTATGGAAAGAAGTCCTGTACGTTACTTATACTTGCTAAAATGTCATCAGTTTTAATGTTTCTAGCAGGGAAACTTGTTAAAATGTCTTCTGTTTTACAGTAACCATACTATTTACTTTACTGAAACTTATTAATATGTCGATAGTTTTAATGTATTTTTGTAGGCATGCTTGTTAAAATATCTTCCGTTTTGATGTTTTACTGTAACCATACTATTCACTTTACTTATACTTGTCAAAATCTCATCAGTTTACATTTAATTTTGCAGTGTAACTTGTTAAAATGTCTTCTGTTTTGATGTTTTAATTTAACTATACTTTCTATGTTGCAGGAAAACATGAGAAAGAGTAAAATTTTGCTAGGAAAGGCAGGCATTCTGAAGGATGGCAATGATGAGAAAGAAGAGGTAATATGAATGTTGCAGTCCATGTTGTTACATAGATGAGATAAGAAGATAAGAAGCAATTAAAGTTTGATGTCTGCGACAGATGAGGCATTGTCACATGATATTTAACATTGTTAGGATCATCATCATCATAAACCAGTCAGAAAGCCATCAACACCAGCACAGGACGATTACCTTTTATGGACATACCAGAACCAATCATTCTGCACTTCAGACTGCATGTTCAGAAAAATGGCGGCAGGCCGATGGCTGAACTTACTGGGTTTGCCTTATGCAGTAATGTGTGGCTCCTGGTTTTCTGCTTCCACCGACGATGAAATGTATTTTTCGTGGTAGACTTTTGTGTTGGCATTCTAGCAGCAGCATTATGCATAGTATACCTGCGCAGGCTGTTGGTTTGTTGAGACTCCTGTCTGTTCCACATTTCACATGGGGCAGTGAGGGGCATTTTGTGTGATATTCACTGGCACAGGAATGGAGCATTATGGGGTGACACTTTGCTGTGAAGTTGGAACTGCGACTAACTAATAAACTGACTAACACAATTGATTACATAGTCACATGTTATCAAAAATTAAGGTTGACAAATCAGCCATGTGTCTAAGTGGATTGGTGCCGCAGACAACAGATCACATACTCCAAGCTTGAGCACCACATATCTAGACAAATCTTCTGGCCTAGAGAAACCACAGTGGAAGCTAAACTTTCGGGACCACTTTGTGAATTAAAAGAGAGTAAGGTTTATACAAGAGGCAGCACTGAGGTATGGACAATCTATTTCAACGAAGGAAAGATCATCATCAAGTGCCATCTCCACATTAATGGTCGGCTGTAGTTGGTCTCCAACACCATCTGTCCTTATCTTCATGCAACACTCATATTCACTTCTTGCGGTCAATCTCTGAATGTAGTGTACTCACATGTAATGCTAGTTCCCGTTGACGCTTCCACTCCACTTTTCCCTCTAGCTTATCCTTTACAGGCGTTCATTAATTTGTGCCTGTGTAGAATAGACAGAGTAAAATTGTATGACAGAATCACCAATGTGGAGCTTTTGGAGAGAACTAAACAAATACACTGACCCAAGAGATGGGGAAGATATGCTGGCGCTGGATAGGTCTGTACAGGGATCTTGCCATCTTCACAGACATTATTTGGTTACATTGTGCTTTAAAAATAAAGCATAATAACCTCAGAAACCTCATCTCCAATGCCATTAGATGTTTTGCAGCTTGTCTCCTCGTTGTCCACACTTCACATTCATACAGAAGTACAGGTTCTATGTAGCACCTCAACATTATTTTTATTCATTGCAATTAACGTCTTTTTATTGGTCAGTATGTTTTCCATCTTGCTAAAGGCTTCCTTCACCGTGGCGATTCTTGTTATAATCTCTTCATGGCACCTCCCATCAGATGTTATGACTGTTCCGAGATTCAGATTCCGAGTACAGATTCACTTGTTTAAGACCACAAATTGATCCATATATATAATTTTTGGTATTTCCTTCTTCCTAGTGATGACTATAATATGCGTCTTACAATTTATGGAGCTATTTACATGGCCAAACTACCTTAATTATCTGGTTGCTTCTGTCAGATAATCCTTTACCTGTATAAATCTATCTGTATAAATCACTTATATTATATTTATCTGTATAAATCCTTTATATTATTATCTATTAACTCAGCAACAACCAGCCCCTCCTGTTTCGATACTCATAATTTGTAACCACATCAAAGACATAGTATGATCACGTGGAATGACAATATCTTGTGCCACCCATCAGGCGCTGGAACATCAACTATTCCTCCCCATGTTGCTTGGTGGCAAAAGTGGAGATGATGATGATGGTTTGTAAGCCATCGTATGGTGCTGCATTGTTTTTGAAATTGTCCAGCTCAACCGAGCCTCATCCCACCTCATCATTTGTAACTCGCTGAATGGGTTCTTTATTCAAAATGGCAGGTTCCGAACGCAGTGAATGCCAAGGACGTGTTCAACCTGTCAAATGATGAGTACTACAGTCCCAAGCAGATGGAGAATGCTCTGAGGCCAAACATTGGCAGTTCTGTGGTTCAGGTAGATCTCATGCTTTGTACGCTTTATTTGTTACTTGTGATCTATTTCTGTGTGTATGTAGTCATTCACTGTCTTCTTTTCAGCTTTTGTTTTTTTATTCTTTACGGTCTTCCCCCTTCTCCTCCTTCTGCCACTGCTGTAAGTTCTCCAACACTTCATTTGCATTCTTCTTTATCTTCTAATTCTGTTTTTTTTTCCTATTTCCTCATTGTGTTTATTCTTTTTATGAATTCATTGTCTTCTTTTTCAGGTTTTTTTCTTACTCTTCGTGGTCTTGCTTTCTCCTGCTGCTTTTGAAACTGCTAATCCTTCTCCTGGGAGCGGTTTGACCCCCGCTGGTGACTTGCGGGATACTGAGCCGGTCGCTCAGAAAGCAGTGGCAAACTACTGAGCGTAATCTTGCCAAGAAATCAACAGACAGCTGAAAGATGCTGCTGTTGACAGCGATGTCCTGTAAAGGATATGCACACAAAAAAAAATCCTTCTCCAACACTTTGTCTTTATTCCTCTTTATCTTATGATTCTATTTCTTCTTCTGCTATTCCTCATTGTGCTTATTCTTTTTATGAATTTATTGTCTGTTTGTTCAGCTTTTTTTCTCATTCTTCATGGTTTGCTTTCTCCTCCTCCTGCTTCGGCTGCTGCTAATCCTTCACCAACACTATGTTGTTAATTTCTATATTTTCTCATTCTATTTCTTCATCTGCCATTACGATTGTTCTTAATCTTTTAATGTTAGTGGGGCCAAGAAGTTGTCTAGTCACTGGTGTAAGGTACCAGTTTATTTGGAGGTATGTTAAAGCTGGCAGAGGCAATTGCCATTCTTTTACAAAAACCAACTTTGTGCAAACAAAAAGACGTGATAGTCAGTTTAAAATTACTGTGGTAGACAACACAAATTACTGTGTGAATGTGTGTGTTATGTATTTAAGCTTGAAGAATTGCTTTAGTTTATGTTGTGTGATTTCTGCAGTATGTACCTGACGAGATGCAGCAAAATATGCCAGGCAAATAAATCGTGCAATTTATTCTGTTACTTTTTAACATCTCAGGCCGGAATAATCTTCTATTTTAGCAAACATTACTTCTTTCTTCTCTTTTGTCACCCTTTTCCCCCATTGGCACATAGGTGCGCAACCTACTCACTCCAAGATAACCTATCCTGTGCTACCCTATGCTGCTTTACCATGTTCTCTCTCCCCCCCCCCCCCCCCCCCAATATTCATTTCTGCCTCCAATTCTCTTCTTTGTCTTTTTTTCTCTTCTCTTGTCTTTTTTTTTTTTTTTTTAGGTCTCTTCTTTCCAGCCAAGTAAAGAAATGTCTGTTTTGCAGCTTTGGTAGCAACGATTTAGTGTTTCTTTGTTTCTGCATTATTTCAGCACTCCACTCCGGCTGCAGAGCTGCGGCAGCCTTTTTTCCCAACCCACATGGGCCCTAGCAAGTTGAGGACATTCCACCGGCCACCACTCAAGAAGTATTCTCATGGACCTCTGGCCTCGTTCGGGCCTCATCCAGTTCACAGCCTCAACAAAGTCATAAAGAGGAAGGCAAAAGTAAGTCTCTTATCTAAAGTCAGTCTGTTATCTAAAGTCTGTCAGTTATATAAAGTCGTTATCTAAAGTCTGTCTGTGTTCTAAAGTAAGTCTGTTATCTAAATTCATTTGTCTAAAGTCAGTCTGTTATCTATAGTCAGTTGTCTTAAGTCTGTCTGTGTTCTATAGTAAGTCTGTCATCTAAATTCTGTTGTCTAAAGTCAGTCTGTTATCTAAAGTCTGCTATCTAAAGTAAGTCTGTTGTCTAAAGTCAGTTATCTAAAGTCTGTCTGTTGTCTAAATTCAGTTACCTAAAGTAAGTCTACAATATTTTCAAAATGGTTCTCCAGAACCAGGTTTTCTCTCTGTCTCCAATCACCTTAACACATCACTGCCCATTGTCCAGCACTCATACACACACAGGAGAACAGGCCCACACATCTTTTCAGTAGACAAATTATTTAAAGTGTGACAATCAATACTTAATTTAATAGTCAACAAGCATGCCCTCGCAACATTCCCACACATGCTGTGTCCACCTCTTCAAAAGACATCAAAGGGTTTCCATGCTGATCATTCCTGTAGCAATTTGATTCAAAGTCCTCCAGGCTCTACTCTGTGCACCAAGTGTCATCCAGACCCTCTCATTACTATCTTCTGAGCTAGTATGTCCAGATATGGATGCTCCATTTGTCGAGCTGCACTTTCCACCCAACCCAGAAAGTTTCACCCTATAACTTTTGTCATAAAGTCACTCTCTGCCCAGAACAACAGCAGCAGCCAGTCTATTAGCCTGTTCATTGCTCCACACACCTGCATGCCCTGGGCAGAAAATCCATGATATCTTCATCCAGTCGAGCAATACTAGCCACTCCACTGGAATCGTATCAGTTTGCACTTTTTTGGTTTCGCCATCTTCCACTTTTGTTATCGAGCGTCTTGGAGAGGAATAGTTAATGTTCCAGCGCCGATAGGTGGCACTGGGTAGTGTCATTTCATGGAATTGCACAATGTCTGTGATGTCAACAATCCATATTCTTCTCGGCTCCCTCTTGCTGTCATATAGGATTTTCTTTGATGTAAGGCCATTTCTGGTAACAGTTTTGTTTGCTTGTAATATTTCTGTTTCTGGTTTTCATGAGTTGAATTGAGTCAGGAACCAATATCATAGTACTCTGGACATTCCAATATGTCCATCCTCATCTGCAACAGCCAGTGAAGAGTCCCAATACTAAAGGTACCAATAGGAGTCTATGTGTCTATCTGGTCTTTCCTCAGAGTTTTGAGTATCGTCGGCCAAATAAACTGGCTACTCCTCCCATCAGTGCCATTCTCCCCAAGCCATGATGATTTATCTTTTCTTTTGCACTATACGCAGTATCCCAAAGGGTCCCGATCACATCTGCCTTATCATGCACCATTACCCCACCAAGTTGTGCAGACCCAGCTAATCTGTCTGCCTGTTAAGGCTGTTTTCCACGAATGTTTGTCAACATTTTACACATGTTAAAATCTCCAGATAAGAGAACAGGAGAGGCAAGCATTTGGTGGCGGAGAGATCTTCTTCATGAGGACACCTCAGGACCTGACCGGCATGGATGGAGAACTCATTCTGGCTGAGTACTCTGAGGAGTACCCTCCTCTGATGATGCAAGTCGGAATGGCTTCCAAGATCAAGAATTACTACAAGAGGGTGAGTGAATTTATTCGTATGTTGTTTCCCAAAGTTTGATAATGTTGTTGTTAAAACTAATAATTTGTCCATCATCATCATTACCACTATCATCATGATTACAGTCACCATCATCACCACCACCAACAACATAATTTTAGGATGACCATCATTGACCAGTTTTGCTGTATGGCAGTGAATCTTGGAATGTAAATGAACAAATTAGGAAGAACTTAGAAGCAACAGAGATGTGGTTTTTAAGACGAATGTTGCGAATTCCTTGGACTGCCAGAGTAACTAACAACAATTGCCTGAAAGAGGCTAATGAAACTAGAACACTATATACAACAATAAGAAAGAGACAAACATCTTTCTTTGGTCATGTCATGAGAAGAGAGGCATTGGAGAACATCGTGACAACTGGAGAGATTTAGAGGAATAGAGAGGCAGAGGCAGACCAAGAGAATTTATGCTGGACGGATTGAGACGTTGGCATGGAGGAATATCATCACAAAGACAGATCTGTGGAGAACCATGAACGCCTACGCCAGCCGGCAGAGCACTTAATGATGATGATCATTGTCATAATTATCATCAGCAATATATCAGTAGTATCATCCTCACCACCATCTTCATTGTTACCATGACCATCATTGACATCATAATCATCATCATGTCAGTAGTATCACCATCACCACTGTCATCATTACGATGATTTTCATTATCACACAGTAGCATCATGTTCATCATCATCACATCCTCCATCACCATTTCCATCACCACCACTATCATTTTCACCACCACCATCATCATCATCAATATCATCATCATCACCATTTTCATTATCACCACCATCATTTACATCATCAGCAATGTCATCATCATGAACACTTCCATCACCATATCATCACCTCCATCACGATTTTCGCCACCACCACCACCGTCATCATCACCTCCATCACCATTTTCATCATCACCAACATCATTTTCATCATCACCAACATCATTTTCATCATCACCAACATCATTTTCATCATCACCAACATCATTTTCATCATCATCATCATCATTTTCATCATCACCAACATTTTCATCATCACCAACATCATTTTCATCATCACCAACATCATTTTCATCATCAGCAACATCATTTTCAACATCACCATCATCATTTTCATCATTTTCATCATTTTCATCATCACCAACATCATTTTCATCATCACCAACATCATTTTCATCATCACCAACATCACGTTCATCACCACCACCACCATCACAAGAAACAAATGAAAACCATAAACTGATTGGTGAAATTAGACATGGTTACAATTTTTGGATACGTTATGAGAAGAAATAAATTAGAGAACTTATTGACAACTGGCAAGATTCAGGGGAAAAGAACAAGAGGAAGGCAGAGAAGTAAATACCTGGATGGCTTGGCCAGTGGTATGGTCGAGACAAGAACACAGAGCTGATCCACAACTCTGGTGATCGTGTGAGACGGTGAAACATGACAGCCCACGCTGTTCGATATAGCACATGATAATGATGATAATGATAACGTCTAAAATGTACATGAATAGCATTCATCTCATCTTGCCTCTTGTACCTTGCGGCGTTGAGGTGAAGCATAAACAGCGGCTGAGTGCTTGTTTATGGGCTTCATATATCGAGATTTCCATGGACTCTGTTATTCCCTCTGTCTATCGTTTACGCGGTTGGCCTCTTCTTCTAGTTCCATTTTACCTGTACATCATTGTTTGTTGTTATTGTTTCAGCTTCTGCAGCTTGTATTGTTCCAGACGTATTGATGTTAACTTTCCTCTGGAGTAAACTAGGCAGGCCGAGAGAGGGATCATGCTGCATGGGCATCACATGGTCTCTAAACTCAACCTAGGCTCAAAACTATTGTTTGTCAAGACAGCATGGTGCCAATCAGTCACTCATTGTTTGTTGTGGTGTACTGTCACTTTTTAGCCTTGTTATGTGGCCGAACCATTTCACTTGCTATTTTCTAATGAAATCTGGTGGTGCTATCATCATCATGTGCTATGCCGATAATCCTGGACGGTCATATTTCGCCATCTTATATGATCACCAGAGTCGTGGATCAGCTCTGTGTTCTTGTCTTGACCATGCCAAGTGGCCAAGCCATGCTGATGTGTACTTCTTCCTCCACTTTAGTCTTGATTTCATCATTTCTGACTTTCTCTGTTTTTGATACATTGGGTATTCTTCTTAGGAATCTAATTTCTGTTGTAATTTTTCTTTTCTCTTTTTCTGTGCGAAATGTGCAAATAGAATTACATGTCTGGTATTATTTTCCGCAGAAACCTGGCAAAGACACAAACCCGCCAACCTTCAAGTATGGAGAACTAGCTTATGCTCACACGTCACCCTTCATTGGAGCTCTGAAACCTGGCAACTGTCTGCAAGCTCTGGAGAACAACATGTTCCGTTCCCCTCTATATGAGCACGTCGTGCCCCAGACGGACTTTCTCGTTATTAGAACGAGGCATGGGTAAGTTAAGATGGATCATTTGTTGGTTATTAGACATAGGTATGTTTAAGAGGGTGATGGTATTTGTTGGTTGTAAGACATGGGAAAGTTTAGATGCACCCTGGCATTTGTTTGTTGTTTGACATGGGTAAGTCTAGATCAACCTGGCATTTGTTGGTTGTAAGACATGGGTAAGTTTAGATGCATCCTGGCATTTGTTGGTTAGATTTGTGAAAGTTTAGATGCATCCTGGCATTTGTTGGTTGTTAGTCTTGGGGAAAGTTTAGATGCATCCTGGCATTTGTTGGTTGTAAGACATGGGAAAGTTTAGATGCTTCCTGGCATTTGTTGGTTGTTAGTTTTGGGAAAGTTTAGATGCATCCTGGCATTTGTTGGTTGTTAGTCATAGTTGAGTTTAAATGGATCTTTGTTTTTGTTGGTTGTTAAACTTAGGTAAGAGATGTTTTATGGTATTTGATTGTGTGATTCTTGAATCAGATATTCAATTGATCTAAAAATCTGTCGGCAGGTACTTTATTCGTGATATTGAGACCATATACACAGTCGGACAGCAGGGCCCATTGATGGAAGTACCAGGCCCAAATTCTAAGAGGGCTAATAACTTTGTTCGAGACTTTCTACAGGTTTGTACCCAGTTTCTCATAATTCTGAATGTAACTGGTGGTATTTGTATTTGTAACTACTGGTTCTTTGTGATGCCATGTTATGAGGGTAAGTAATAAATGAGAGAGAGAGAGAGAGAGAGAGAGAGAGAGAGAGAGAGAGAGAGAGAGAGAGAGAGAGAGAGAGAGAGAGAGAGAGAGAGAAAAAATGTTATATAGCAGTTGAGAAATGGTTGTTGTTAGTTTATAAAGGTATCATTATTTATTATTAACCTAGTGTGAGAAATGCAACCTACAGACTAAATGTCATGGCAGGGCAGACCAGGCCCTAAGTCTTGGTCTGCAACTGGTCTAGGATGGAAGCTCTGACAGGCGGACAGTTGGAGTATTACTTTGCTGATCTGGCAGCTTCTGCAGCCAGTCTTATTCCAGATGTATTGGTGCTATCTTGTAAACTAGGCTGGCCAAGAGAGGGATATTATGCTTTATGCTATTATTATTTGTTAAGACAGCAAGATGCCAGTCAGTCATTATAGGGCATATCTATCTAGTGTGATGCCTATGTGTGGCAGATGATAATTGCCATATGCGTATGTCCACATAGTTTCAAGTGTATGTTGTGTTGAAAATGTTGGTCATGCTTGAAGATTGCATCACTGAAGAACAGCATGTTGTTGTGAGGTTTTTTACGCCAGAGGACTTAACTGCCGAAGATGTTCATAAGGAAATGTTTCCTGTCCATTGTGACAAGTGTTTGTTGGGAAAAGCAGCACACTATCGGGTTAATATACGATTTGCTGATGACGAAGAAGTTGAGCAGGAAGATGAATGTGACTAGGGTAGCAGCCTCAAGACTTCTGGTGCAGGTATTGGGGGAACCGATAGAGTGATGAGACGAATGTATCAATGTTTGCGGCGATTATGTTGAGAAATAAGGAGAGATACATGTAAAATAATAAATGGTTTTCACATTGCATCCTGTACATTTTGTTGTATACAAACTAGTTTGTGTTATACTTGCTGATTTACCCTTATGGCTTTGCTTGTCTGGTTAGTGGAATTGGACGTCAAACCTTCTTGAGTATGGGTGAAGAGTGGTCTGCACGTGCGCATTTCTATGAACATACCAACTATTTCATGGAATTTAAAGAGAACTCTGAACTCTGACCCCAAGCCTCACACTTTACTTTTCAGCTTGACACCTTTAATTTTCAGCCCCACAATTTTACATTATAGCTACACACCTTTACCTTTTAGCCCCACACCTTTACTTTTCAGTCCCACACTTTACCTGTCAGCCCCACACCTTTACCTTTCAGCCTGACACATTTTATTTTCAGCTCCACACCTTTTCAGTCCCACACCTTTACATGTCAGCCTCACACCTTTACCTTTTAGCCCCTACATCTTTACCTTTCTGCCCCACACCTTTACTTGTTAGGTCCACACCTTTACCTTTCAGCCCCACACCTTTACTTTTCAGCCTCACACCTTTACTTTTCAACCCCACAGCTTTACTTTTCAACACCACACCTTTACCTTTCAGCCCCACATCTTTACCTCTCAGCCCCACACCTTTACCTTTCAGCCCCATACCTTTATTTCCCAGAACATTTTAGTCTGGGTCGAACTGGGAGTCAAGGACAATTGACAAATATCCTTCTCAGTGAGAATTCGAACATATGATAAATATCCTTCTCGGTGAGAATTCAAACATATGAAAAATATTCTTCTCTGCGAGAATTAGATCATATGAAAAATATCCTTCTCGGTGAGAATTAGATCATATGAAAAATATCCTCCTCAGTGAGAAATCAAACATGAAAAATATCCTTCTCGGTGAGAATTCAAACATATTCTTTATCTATGGAACACGAACACAACAAAACGTTGCTGTTCCTGGATATCCTAATGAGATGTAGAGCAGATGGCACAATTCAAAGATCGGTGTACCACAAAGAAACATGGACTGATAAATACTTAAATTTTCATAGCTTCGCACCTGCCCAGTGCAAACAGAGCTTAGTGAGGACCCTGTCTGACCATGCTAGGAAGATATGCACCCAGGACACACTGACTGAGGAAATTGAAACTCTTAAGAATGTCTTACACCAGAATGGGTACTCCACGGGATTTATAAAGCGCCACTGCCAACAGCCGAAACCAAAATCAGACGTAACTATGGTCCCTAAGCTCAAGGTATTCATACAGCTAACCTTTTGAGGGGATGATGTAATGCAACATCTACAGGACCGGCTGGTTACAGCAGTTGGCCGAACATTCTGTGCTGCAACTCCAGTTATTAGGTACAGAACCACACCTATTCCCACTCCAGCAATAAAAGAATCTACCCCTCTGTATGCCACATCTAATTGCATTTACCAGTTCACATGCAGATGTGAGTCTACTTACATTGGCAGAACAGAGAGGCAGTTACACACCAGGATTGTTGAACTCATACCAAACTGGGTTGACAAAAAACTACACAAGCGATGGGATCATGGGAAGTGTGACACATCACAATTATAAACTTCCGACGTCGTCCATTGCATGTCATGTCTTGAAAACCGGTCATGCATTGATAGAGACAGCACTTTTCGCATGTTGTTTCATACACAAAATAGTTGTTTGTTAAAGTTTGCAGAAGCGATAATGATCCATCTGCACAAGCCAATTTTGTGCAAACAGAAATACATGATAGTCAATTTAAAATTACCATGGTAAACAACTCATATTACTGTGGAACATGTGTATATTTCAGCTTGAACGATGAATCTAATTATTTTACTCTACGTTGTGTGGCATCTGCAGTAAGTACCTGACGAGATGCAGCGAAATGTGTCAGGCAATAAATCTTACTATATATGGTTTGTGTCTTCATTATTCAAATTCACTACGGGAAAACATTGTTTTGATATGAAAAATATCCTTCTCGGTGAGAATTCGAACATATGAAAAATATCCTTCTGAGTGAGAATTCGAATGTACGACCACCCGGCTGACACGCAGGCAGGCAAGGATTGCAGTATATAACATTATTTACATGTTTCTGCAGGTTTTTATTTATCGATTGTTCTGGAAAAGTAAAGACGAGCCTCGCAGAATCAAGATGGAGGATATCAAGAAAGCATTTTTGTCTCACTCTGAGAGCAGCATCAGGAAACGACTCAAGCTTTGTGCAGACTTTAAGAGAACAGGTATGATCATGTCATCCTTTTTCTCCTTTGTCTTCAGTTTTATGAGTGTATAAGGTACTTTTGTTGCAAGTTTGATCTGTGTCCATTCCTTTCTAAAACTGGTGATGCTACCCTATTCTGTGCTATTCATTTCTTGTATTTGTACTCCCACTGCCTCTCCCTTGTCTTTTAAATTTGATGGTTTTATGCATGTGGTGTGATATGGAATATATTGACAGACTGGAAGATGCTTAGCTGACCATTTTAGAGAATATCTTAGAGATATTTCACAACATTCCAACATACTTCTCTCCAATCACTTTGATTCTCCTGATCACAAGGGTCTTCATGATGTGTGTTTGCGTCACTTCCATGGAGTCTTGTTATTCAGACAGCTCTGTCAGTCAAAGAATGGAGAGATACTTATTAACACTTTGGGATGTGTCCATCCAGCTGAATTCATTACTGTTATAGACACCACTTTTCAACTTGTTTACTTCCTTGACATATCATACTTATGGTTTTAGCATATATCCATATATAATGTTAGCTTTCTCAGTTAGATTGTGCCTCTTTTGGCTTCATATTTCCTGATTTGGTATCAAAACACTTGAAATGCAGTTTAATACTGTTTGTGTTGCTCTTAGGACCAAAATGTCAAATTTGTGTCTTGTTGTTTAACTTATTTATTACATATGTCATTAAGTTAAAAAATATTCTTATATTGTGGTTATTATTTTACTGTTATTATTATTATTATTGGTTGAGTGCCTATGCTCCAATATGGAATAAAGGGAATAAGAAGAGGAAGAAGAAGAAGAAGAAGAAGAAGAAGAAGAAGAAGAAGAAGAAAAGAAGAAGAAGAAGAAGAAGAAGAAGCAGCAGCAGCAGGAAAGAGGAGGAGGGGAGGGAGGGATAAATGCCATAAAGTCATATTATTCAGACAGCTCTGTCAGACTAAGAATGGAGAGCTACTTAACTAACACTTTGAGATGTGTCCATCCAGCTGAAGTTAATACTGTTAAAGACACCACTTGTTAACTCTGTTAAGAAAGAAGAAAGGCAGGGAGGGAAGGAAGGAAGGAAGGAGAAGAGTGGGACATACAATAGAGTGACCTCAAGGATAGAAGTAGGGATGGTCACTTAAGCTCTGAGATGGAAGTTGAATTCTACACTTATGAGCTAGACCAGATTTCACAGGCATGAGTTGTTCTTCATAATCATAATTGCACACATCTATTTATTTTTTTAATGAAGGTATGGACTCTAACTGGTGGGTCTTAAAGCCAGACTTCAGACTGCCCACCGAAGAGGAAATCAGGGCAATGGTCTCACCAGAGCAGTGCTGTGCCTGGTACAGTCTGACCACTGCGGAGCAGAGGTTAAAGGTGAGTTCTACTCACTATCACTTGATCAGTGACCATCTATCATGTGCCATGGCGATAAGCGTGGGCGGTCATGTTTTGCCATCTCACTCGATCACCAGAGTCATGGATCAGCTCTGTGTTTCTGTCTCGACTATGTCATGGGGCCAAGCCATCCAGGTATTTACTTCTTGGTCTTCCCTTTGGTCTCCTCCCTTCAATCTTGCCAGTTGTCACCAAGTTCTCCAATTAATTTCTTCTCATAAAATGCCCAGAAACTTTTGACTGTCTACATCTAATGTCTCTAACCAGTTTACGATCTTCATTTGTCTTGTAGGACTTGTTCATTGGTTTTTCTGTCTGTCCATGATATTCTTTGCATTTTCCTCAGAAACCACATTTTCACAGCCATCAGATGTTTTTCAGCTTGTCTGCTCCTTGTCCACGTTTCACATCCCTATAAAAGTACAGGTTCTGTGTAGCACTTCAACACTCTTTTTCTCGTTTCAATTGATATCTTTTTATTGGTCAGTATGTTTTTCATCTTGCAAAAGGCTACCTTCGCCATGGCAATTCTTGTTCTAATATTTTCAAGGCATCTCCCATCAGATGTTATGACTGTTCTGAGATAGCTGTACCGATTCACTTGTTTAAGAATATGCCCATTTACTTGTATATTACATTGTGGTATTTCTTCCTTCCTAGTGACGACCTTAATCTGTGTCTTCTTACAATTCAATTCTAACCCTAGTTGTTCACTGTGTGCAACAACCGCATTTACTAAATTTTACAGGTCCTGTTCATTGTCTGCAATCAAGACTGTATCATCTGCATATCTAATATTATTGATGTATTGTCCCCCAATGTTGATACCTTCCATATCTTCTATATTTCTGAAAATATTTTCACTGTACAGTGAAAAAAGATCTGGAGACATTATACACCCCTGTCTCACCCTCTCTTAATAAATAGGCTGATATTGACCTACTTCATTATCAATTCTTATGGCAGCTTGTTGTTTCCAATATATACTTTTTACAAGTCTAAGATCTTTTCCATCAATTTGTAGATCTTCAAGCATCCTTATCAGAGATGAAGAAGAGGACGAAGAAGAAGAAGAGCTGTTTAGTTGTCTCAGTAAGATGCAAAATTTAGTAGATCAGTGACCACAAAGTGTTTATTATTATGTTACATATTTCAGCAAGAATTGCCATGGTAAAGGTAGCCTTTAGCAAGATAGAAAATATACTCACTTGCTGTAAGAAAAAGAGTGTTGAAGTGATATATAGAACCTATACTGTTGTATGGGTGTGAACATGAACAACAAGCAGACAAGCTGAGAAACATCGAATGGCAGTGGAAATTTGTTTTTGGGGAAAATGCAAAGAATACTACTGGTGGACAGGAAAATGAATGAGACAATCCTTAAAGAAATAAATGAAAACCATAAATTGATTAGAGAAATTGGATGTAAACAGTGAAGATTTTTTGGGGGCACATTATGAGGACAAATAAAATTAAATACTTAGTGACAGATGGCAACATTTATGGGAAAAGAGCAAGGGAAAGGCAAAGAGATAAATCTATCACATCTTGATTCCATCCTCATTATGGTCTTCTTCTTTTCTCCATCTCTGATACGCCTCCCTCCATAGGTTTTTCCTCCCAGAAATTTTACGTGCCCATAATATTTCATTGTTGTCAGTTTTATTTGTCTTAATAACCATGCTTCATGAATTCTTGTTGGATAGATCTGTTTGTTCTTTTGTTTGTTTTTTGTCCAATGAATTTGTAATACTCTTCTATCGCATTTATATTCAAATGTGCATCTGTGATTTTCAGCTGGTTTGTTGTGTGTCCAAGTTTCACAGCCTTATGTTAAGATTACGATGTTACATATCCAAGTTTCACAGACTTACATTAAGTTTATGATGTTATGTGTCCAAGTTTCACAGCCCTACGTTAAGAGTACGATGTAAGTGTTCAAGTTTCACAATCTTACGTTAAGATTAAGATGTTACATGTCCAAGTTTCACAACCTTACGTTAAGATTAAGATGTTACATGTTCAAGTTTCACAGCTTTACGTTAAGATTAAGATGTTAGTGTCTAAGTGTCACAACCTTATGTTAAGATTAAGATGTTACATGTCCAAGTTTCACAACCTTACATTAAGATTAAGATGTTACATATCCAAGTTTCACAGCCTTACATTAAAATTAAGATGTTACATTCCAAGTTTCACAACCTTACGTTAATATTAAGATGTTACATGTCCAAGTTTCACAGCCTTTTTTATGATTACGATGTTAGTGTCCAAGTTTCACAACCTTATGTTAAGATTAAGATGTTACATGTCTGATTTTCACAGCCTTATGTTAAAATTAAGATGTTATGTGCCCAAATTTCACAGCCTTACGTGAAGATTATGATGTTACATGTTCAAGTTTCACAGCCTTACATTAAGATTACGATGTTACGTATCCAAGTTTCATAGTCTTATGTTAAGATTACAGTGTTACGTTTCCAAGCTTCACAGCCTTACATTAAGATTACAGTGTTACATGTTCAAGTTTCGCAGCCTTATGTTAAGATTTCTATGATGAAATTCAGAGACAGGATGTTCAAATGTGCCAATTTGACAGAGAAGGCTAGACATCCAGTCACCAGGCTTGCGGCTGTATGATGTACAGCATATGTGTTTTCTTTTCGCTGCAACATCTCAAGACACCTATATTGTTTTATTCTGTCTTTTGACATAAGAATGTTTTAATGAATGCTTTAATGTCTATATCCCAGACAGTGTGCCAGTGTTATCTTGAATGCTTAAGTGTCTATATCCCAGACAGTGTGTCACTGTTTTGATGAATGCTTTAATGTCTATATCCCAGACAGTATGTCAATTTTTTGTTGAATGCTTTAGTGCAGTGGTTCTCAACCGGTGGGGAATTCCCCCCCAGGGGGGAATTTTAGGGTTTCCAGGGGGGGAATTAAGATTATTTCAAGATCGTGTTAATACAAGAACCGATTACTTGATATTGTTTTTCCCTTCATACAGTACGGTTCTGTACGTCTCACCCTTCTAAAATTCATTGTATAAAGTAAGTAGACCCACAAATCATGTTTTGCGTGGATGTCTAGACTTGTTTTAGTATGTGCTATTAAATTTAGCTTCTATTATTACGTATACTGTGTAGGGGCGGGAGCGGGATTTTTAGGTAGAAAATACGAAAGGGGGGAGGGGGGGGGGGAATGACGTTCTGAAAATATGGTGAAAGGGGGGGGGGAGGGGGGGGGGCACGGGCCAAATTTGTAGGTAGGAAATACGAAAGGGAGGGGGCGGGGGAATGACGTTCTGAAAATATGGTGAAGGGGGGCACGGGCCAAAAAAGGTTGAGAACCACTGCTTTAGTGTCTATATCCCAGACAGTATGTCAGTGTTTTCTTGAATGCTTAAGTGTCACTATCCCAGACAGTATGTCAATATTTTATTGAATGAAATTGTTGAAACATGTCTCGGACGGTGTTTCAATATGTAACAGAGCCAGTCATCATTGCTACTTCGTTTCAGGATGCTGGTTATGGCGAGAAGTCTCTGTTTTCTCCCGAAGAAGAAAATGAAGAAGATACACAGACCAAAATTGATGATGAGGTTTGTTTACTGTTTAGAGGAAATGAGTAAAATATACACTTTACGAATGCTTAAAATGTTTAGAGGAAATGAGTTATATAAAATTTAGGAGTTCTGAAAATGTTTAGAGGAAATGAGTAATGGAAACTTTAGGACAACAGCCTACAGTCACAGAATAGAGTAATATAAACTTAGACAACAGCCTACAGTCACATAATAGAGTAATATAAACTTTAGGACAGCAGCCTACAGTCACAGAATTGAGTAATATAAACTTCAGGACAACAGCCTACAGTTGCAGAATCGAGTAATATAAACTTTAGGACAACAGCCTACAGTCACAGAATCGAGTAATATAAACTTTAGGACAACAGC
Organism: Cepaea hortensis; assembly: GCA_963921405.1. Taxonomy (NCBI): domain Eukaryota; kingdom Metazoa; phylum Mollusca; class Gastropoda; order Stylommatophora; family Helicidae; genus Cepaea; species Cepaea hortensis. Next base: position 307,727,367 of record OY992876.1, on the reverse strand, counting down.
CTACAGTCACAGAATTGAGTGATATAAACTTTAGGACAACAACTTCCAGTCACAGAATAGAGTAATATAAACTTTAGGACAGCAGCCTACAGCCACAGAATAGAGTAATATAAACTTTAGGACAACAGCCTACAGTCACAGAATTGACTAATATAAACTTTAGGACAACAGCCTACAGTCACAGGATAGAGTAATATAAACTTTAGGACAACAGCCTACAGTCACATAATTGAGTAATATAAACTTTAGGACAACAGCCTACAGTCTCAGAATTGAGAGTAATATAAACTTTAGGACAATAGCCTACAGTCACATAATAGAGTAATATAAACTTTAGAACAACAGCCTACAGTCACAGAATTGAGTAATATAAACTTCAGGACAACAGCCAACAGTCACAGAATTTAGTAATATAAACTTTAGGACAACAGCCTACAGTTGCAGAATAGAGTAATATAAACTTTAGGACAACAGCCTACAGTCACAGAATAGAGTAATATATTCTGTGTTGATTTTGGCACATCATTTACCTGTTCAATTGGCTAGGATACCTGCAGCTTTTTGTGTCCTTTTCAAAGCAGTTGTGGAGAAAATTTTGAAGTCAGAAAGATTGAACACTATTTTCAAAGGGTCACAAATAGGGCATGCAGGCCTTTCTTACATTCGATCTTCCTACCAGTCATCTGTCTTACATCAATTACCATGTGCATGTTACACTCACATAGAAACAAACATTGTCAAATGAATGTTGTGAACATAAAGCATATTACCATGTTGTGAGACAGGCAGGCGGGTTGGCAGACACACACACACACACAGACACGCACACCTACATACACACATACATACATATATTTACACAGATTCTCACAGTTATGAACCCACTCAAAGCACACAGATACACACTCCCTCACATACTCTCATCTCATCTCATCAAGTTCCTCTTGTACCTTGCAGTGTCGAGGTGAAGTATAAACAGCGGGAGAGTGCCCGCATATGGGCTTCATGTATCGATATTCCCATGGACTCTACTATTCCATCCGTACATCGTTTACGTGGTCGGCCTCTTCCTCTGCTTCCATTTGGTCTGTACATCATTGCTTGTTGTGGTATACTCTTAGTTGGTAACCTAGTTGCATGGCCAAACCAATTTACTTGCCGCCTTCTAATAAAATCTAGTGCTGCTATAACACCCCATTTTAGTCCTGATTTCTTCATTTCTGATCTTATCTCTTCATGATACATTGAGTATTCTTCTCAGGAATCTCATTTCTCCCTCACATACACATGGTAGAAATGGTACGGCTAATTAAAACCCTTCTAATGTGTCTCTCACAGTTATGCACCCACTCATTAACATACAAATACACCTCACATACACATGGTAGAAATGGTACGGCTAATTAAAACCTGTGTATTGTGTCTCCACCTTGAAGTTGGAGAGGGGCTTGCATGTCCCAGTGACCACAGGAGCTATACCGATGGTAGCACAGCTACTGGTAGGGTCTCCCATGCCGGACAGGTCCAGGGATATGGCTAGACAAGCAGAGACACAAACCCACTGCCTTGTAGGTAGACTGGGGACAGTCAAAGGCTAGGGAAAGCACCATCATCATTGACTTCTACTTGTGCCATCAAGTGTTGTGGGGAGTAATATTTAGCGCTCTAGTGCCCGATGGGTGGCACTGGATAGTGTCATTCCGTGTGATTGTACAATGTCTTTGACGCCGTCAATCAATTTTCTTCCCGGGCATCCTCTTCCTCTTGTAGAAGATCTTCTTTGATGTAGGGCCAGTGCTGGTAGTTGAATGTGTTGCACTATAATGAGATGGCTAAACCATTTGATCTTCTGCCTTTCAATATATATGGCGCAAAGTGTTGATCCCACTGTCTGATAACATCATTTCTGAATCGGTCTCAGATAGTTAAATTGGTAGCTCTCCTCAGGCATTTAATCTCACAGGTGTTGATTTTGCGTAAGTGTGATTTGGATAATGTCCAAGTTTGAGATTGGTAGCATAGGAAAAGCAAACACCAAAAATACATATTAAAATCAGATGTACTGAGCAAAGGCTTTTCAAACAGTGCCACATAACTTGCTTAATGATAAAATGAAACTATGTGGAGCTTGCAGATGTATGTGTTTTATTTCCCAGATTCGTGCGGCACCCTGGAACACTACCAGGGCATACATTGCAGCCATGAAGGGGAAGTGTCTGCTTCAGCTGAACGGCCTGGCTGATCCCACGGGATGTGGGGAGGGTTTTTCCTACATAAAGGTAAACACAATGTTCCACGTCTCGTAAGTGAAATACATTTTAGGTCAATTATTCTCTTCCAGTATCTGTCCAACATATATGCAGAAAATATAAAGAGAAGCAAAGAATTAAACAGAGAATTTCAAATCATTCATAATGTAACAGTGCCGCGTGTCGTACACATGTGGACATTGACGTGGCCGTGTCATACACCTGACATAGATTTCTTCGTTGCTTTGTTCCACGGTAACCAGTTTGCTACTTCTGTTCCTTTAGTGGAGTATTCGTGTTGTAAGGTATTTCGTGTAGAAATCTTGCCTTCATATGCTAATTCAAACTTTCATTCCATGATGAAAATTACACCAATGTAAATAACTTCATAAATTTAATTAAGAAATCTTCTTCAAATCTATACAGCAGCACAGTAGTACATACAATGTTTATACATTACAATTATGTTAATACATATCATATCATACCTTCCTATTCCACATCTATGGAATAAACTTAAGAAATTGGAGAGTCACCTTGAATGTCTCCTCAGACAAAGTCATGCTGACTTTTGTTACTGTGAAAATGCAACAGCTTCCCAAACTTGAAATATCCTGAACAAATCATTCGCTTCTATTAAGCATATACCTTCATGGTACGATTCGTTAACAACCCCGCTCAACCTTAAGAGCTGATGGCGGTAACATTTGCTGGACCACTTCTATATGCACTCTTGATGTTATCCTTCCACTTGCTGGCTCCGTTGGAAATCATCATACTAATGTTGCCTTGTTATTGTTGCCATCACTACTCCCTAACAATGCCACGTAGTACTCTTTTGTGCGTTCTCGTGCACAATATTTACTTCTTCATCAAACTTCCCCATTTATAAGTTTGCAACAATATCATCTATCTTTCATTAACTCTCCCCCCATCACCTATTCTGTTACAATAATTTGTGGAAATCCAATTCCAGAACTCAGATATTTAGAAGGGACAGCTGTCAAACTTAAGTTTCTCAATGACCCTGAGAGCTATGCCGGCGGTAGCATAGCTACCAGCATTGCCTCCCAGGCCGGACAGGTCAAAGGGTAGAGAACAGACAAAGAGAAACACCCTGGTCCTCCAGGTTGGGGGTTGAAGCGTGGGGTTAACACCCTCACCTTTGTAAAAACCATTTTGTTACGAAACAGATACATGAGCCTCAAATTCGGACTGACTTATTTGGACATCGACCTTGGAACGTTAAAGGACTTTTGAGATTTGGAACATGGAATGTACGGACACTATATTGATCTGGAGCGGCCGAAGAATTAACCCGGGAGCTGGTTGAGTATAAAATGGATATAACAGCAATTCAAGAAATTAGGTGGCCTGGAGAGGGTACTTTAGAGCAAAATGGAATGATTATAATATATGGAGGAAACACCCAAAATAAACATGAATTAGGAACAGGATTTGTCATCAAAAAAGAGTTATGGGGGAACGTTCTAAACTTTAAAGCTGTTAATGATAGGATTAGTAAATTACAAATAAAAGGTAAATGGAAAAATATAACGATGATTAATGTACATGCACCTACTGAAGAGGAAGAAGATGATATTAAAGAAGACTTTTATAATGATCTGGAAGATGTCATAGAAGAAACCCCCAAACAGGACATCCTGATTGTGCTGGGAGACTTCAACGCAAAAATAGGTAGAGAGCAAACTCATAAAAAAGTTGCCGGTATGGAAAGCCTACATACAACTTCAAATGATAATGGATGGAGAGTCATCAACCTAGCAGAAGCCAAAGGACTGCAGATCAGCAGTACCAGACTGCAAAGAAAGAATATACATAAACAAACTTGGAAATCATGTGACAAGAGAACCTATAATCAAATAGATCACATTTTAATTAACAACAAAAATGCATCAAACATACAACAAGTTAGAAGCTATAGAGGAGCTGAGTGCCACAGCGACCACTTCCTCGTTGGGGCAAAATTTAAAATAAAACTTAAGAGAGCTTTCTATGCTAAACTACAAAGGTTACACCCAACATATAACAGAGAAAAACTACAAGAAATTACAGTCAAAGAGAAATTTGCAGATGAAATAAAATGTAAACTTGAAATTCTACAAAACCCATTGGAGGAAAGCGTTGACCAAACTTGGTTGAACATCAAGAATACAATTCAATCTACCGCAGAAGAATGCCTCGGTGTGTTAACCACGCATAAAAAGAACAGATGGTTCAATCCAAAATGTGAAGAAGCAGTCATTAGGAAAAAGAATGCCAGACAGCTATGGCTAAATGACATCAACAACATCCAAAAGGAAGAGCATTATAGAAATGAATGTAAAGAGGCTACAAAAATAGTTCGACAGCAGAAGCGAGAATATATGAGTAATATAATCAAAGATGTGGAAACTAATCACCAGAAAAACGAATCCAGAAAGTTTTTTAAAGAACTGAAGTCAATGAAACGAGGGCACCAACACAACACATATAACTTAACAGACAAAAATGGGAATATGATAAATACCAATGAGGAAATGAGTAACACATGGAAAGAATACTTTGTTGAATTACTAAATTGTGAAGCTCCAAGTAACACTTTCCCACAGGAAGAGGTTCTAACGTGTGAACCACAAATTGAAGAACCTGCATTTGAAGAAATCCTATATGTAATCACACGACTTAAAAACAATAAGGCAACTGGGGCTGATGGAATTGCTGCTGAATTTATAAAGGCGGGTGGCCATGCATTATATCTAAAGCTATTCGAACTAATAATAAAAATCTGGAGGACTGAATTACCCCATGACTGGAAAGAGTAATTATTGATACCTATCATTAAGAAAGGAGACAAGTTCCAGTGTGAAAATTATAGAGGAATATCACTACTGTCCACAAGCTATAAGATACTATCCGCAGTATTACTAAATAGACTAAAACCATATTCAGAAGACATATTAGGCGACTACCAGGCGGGTTATAGACAAAACAGATCAACAATAGATCAGATATTTATCTTACGACAAATAGCTGAGATAAATTGGGAATATAAAAGAGATCTCCATAACATTTTTTGTGGATTTAAAAAAGTCTTATGATAGTGTTCATAGGAATAGTCTATGGAATACTATGCAGAAATTTGGAGTACCAAGGAAGTTAATCAACATGACCAGACTATGAATGGAAGATACTTATAATATAGTAACATATAAAGGCAGGAAATCAGACCCTTTCCAAATAACATCTGGCTTGAAACAGGGTGATGCACTTTCGCCGATACTCTTCAATCTGGCTCTGGAGAAAGTTGTAAGGAAGGTAAAGGAGGACTGTGATATTGGAGGAACATCCAAGCTGCTTGGTTATGCAGATGATATAGATATTATAGGGCAAAGTGAACAAAAGACATTGGAAATATTGACTCACTTAAAAGAAAAAGCCCAACAGATGGGGCTGGTTATCAACCAATATAAGACAGAATATATGGTAATTTCAAGAGAAGGAATGGCTAAAAACTCTGGCCACACACAAATAGATAATATGACCATTAAAAGAACGGAAACATACAAATACCTGCGTACAATCTTCAACTGCTCCAACATCATAAGGGAAGAAATACAAACTAGAATCAACTCTGGAAATAAGATATACTATGCACTACAACATCTACTAAAATCAAATGCGCTATCTCGTAACACCAAAATCACAATATACAAAACACTGATCAGACCAGTTGTGCTGTATGGCTCTGAAACCTGGAGTACAACGAAAGGAGACAAAGCCTTATTACAAACCTTTGAGAACAAAGTTTTAAGACGCATCTTTGGACCCATTAGGGATATACAAAGTGGAGAGTGGAAAAGAAGTAACAAAGACATTTATGATCAGTTTAAGTCCCCGCTAATCACTGGTATCATGAAGGCTAATAGACTACAATGGCTGGGGCATATAAAAAGAATGGAAGATAATAGGGAAACAAAACTCGCTTAAACTCTGGAAATAAATGACCGTAGACCCCGAGGTAGACCAAGAAGATGGTGGAGAGATAATATATATACAGACCTACAAGCACTTGGAATCAACGACTGGCAAGAGAAGGTCAACCAGAGAGACGAATGGAGACGGATATAATGTATGATTTACGATGAGATATAATGTATGCTGTATTATAATGTATATTTTAGATAATTTCCAGGTGAAGCACACAAATGAGGCTAAAAGATACTTTCTTTTGTGCTAAATTATTCAGGTACCTAATAAACCAACCACCAAGGAAGAAGCCAAAGAGACGCCCGTTAAGAAGACTGTCACAGGAACGGATGCAGATCTGAGGAGACTCAACTTGCAAGACGCCAAACAGCTGCTGCGCAAATTTGGAGTTAATGAGTCTGAGGTTAGTGAATGCTGTTTACTTGTTGTGGTTTGTGGATCTTTACCAGCAATGACTACCTAGTGAACACTGAAGAAGAAAATCAACAGGTTAACGTGTTTCTGTATTTTGGACATGTATTGACAGATGATAGTAGAAGTGAAACAGAAATCAAAAAGAGAATAGGAATGGTAAAAAATGCTTTCAACATCATGAAATCAGTGTTAACATTATTTTCATTTTTGTTCATTGGAACCAACCATATAGTGAAAATATCTTTGTTTACACATATTTGGAGAACCCACATGATATTTTTGACTTTTGTCTTTCCTAAATGAACTTTGCAGATCAAGAAGTTGTCAAGGTGGGAGGTCATTGATGTGGTCAGGACCATGTCAACAGAACAGGCAAAACAAGGACAAGATACCACTGGTATGCTAATCTTATTGTAATCATCTTGCCAATTTGGCTTTTTCCTTTTAGTTGGCGGGCATTATTGTTATATGTTTGTTAGGTGTTAAGGTTTTCCTCTTTAAACAGCAACATTATTACTTTGATGTTCTTAATTGTAGCATCCTTGCCATTTAGGTCTTGTCATTTTAGTGGGCAAGGTACCATTGGTATGTTAGTTTTAGTGTTTAGATGTTGTTTGTTTAATTGACTCAGTGTCAAGCAAAAGGTAGGTTTGGGCCAAGCAAGGTACACAATCAAATGGTACAAGTATGATAATGTAAATTTACATTCACTGAGCATTAAAATTGCAGAAGATACCAGGAAACAAAACAAATAACATCCTAGTATGGGATATGTCACCCTTTTGGCCAAATGGGAGGTCGCATTTCTCAATATATTATCCTTCGCAAAGGAATCATTTGCAAGAAATTCAGGCCGGAATTCTGGATTTGGAGAGTTATGACGATGTTAGAAGATGGCATGGCTGTATTTGAATAAATGTAGAATTTTGTACATGAATAAATGTTATTGTGTATCTGGAAAAAAAAATATGACATCCCCCAAAAATAAGCCCTAGTGCAATTTTTTAAAGCTAAAATTAATATAGAAAGAATGGAAGATAATAGGGAAACAAAACTCTCTTACACTCAGGAAATAAATGACCGTAGACCCCGAGGTAGACCAAGAAGACGGTGGAGAGATAATGCATGTACAGACCTACAAGCACTTGGAATCAACGACTGGCAAGAGAAGGTCCACCAGAGAGACGAATGGAGACGGATTGTATCTGCAGCAAAGAACCTCAATGGCTCGGAATGCTGAAGAAGAAGAAGAAGAAGAAAATTAATATAAGACCTGGTCTTATTTTCAGGGAAGCACGATAGGATTGCTGATTGTTTATTATATGTTAACTGTTGGATTCATTTCATGCAGGCTGGGTGAAGTTTGCACGTGGAAACCGCTTCTCGGCAGCAGAGCATATGGAGCGGTACAAGGATGAATGCCAGAGAATATTTGAGCTTCAGAATACGTAGGTGATCATGATTATCTGGCATATGAGTATGTTGTTATGTTGAATTGAGTTGAGTTAAGAACCAACATCACAGTACTGGGACATTCCCATATGTGCTCCGTCCTCATATTCAACAGCCAGAGAAAAGTCCCAATACTAATGGTACCAATGGCAGTCTGATTATGTGTCTGTCTGGCCTTTCCTCTGAGTCCTGATTGTTGACCAGATCCTTTGGTCACTCCCTGCGCCACCATTCTCTCCAGGTCATGATTGTTTTTATGTACGGCTGTGAATCCTGGGTAATTAGTTAAAAAAGTTAGTGATGTGTCCTTTACAGGATGTTACATTCAACCCCAGCATATACTGGCTGTTTGTGATTTGAAAAAAAAAGTTGCATATCCTTTACAGGACTTGCGGTCAACACCAACATTCTTGCTGTTGGTGATTTCCTGGCAAGTTTACATTCAGTAGTTTGCAATTGCTTTCTGAACAACCGACACCCATACCATTTTGTAAAAAAACCAATGCAAGGCAGACTGCTGCCAAATCGCCGCAGCTGTGTTTTGGGTATACGGGATTAGTTCAGTAGTTTACCATTGCTGTTCAGAAAGCAATGGCAAACTCATTCATTCATCATGTGCCAAGCGGTCATGTTCCGCCATCTCACTCGATCACCAGAGTTGTGGATCAGCTCTGTGTTCTTGTCTCATCCATACCACATGGCCAAGCCATCCAGGTATTTACTTCTCTGACTTCCCCTCAATCTTGCCATTTGTTTCCAAGTTCTCCAATTTATTTCTTCTCATAACATGATAAAAAAATGTTTGACTGTCTACGTATTATTTCTCTAATGAGTGTACGATTGTCATTTGTTTCTTGTAGGACTTGGTCAATGGTTGTTCTCTCTGTCCATGGTATTCTTTGCATTTTCCTCAGAAACACATTTCCACAGCCATCAGATGTTTTTCAGTTTGTCTGCTCATTGACCACGTCTCACATCATTACAAAAGTACAGGTTCTTTGTAGCAGTTCATACTCTTTTTCTCGTTGCAAATGACATCTTTTTATTGGCCAGTATGTTTTCCATCTTGCAAAAGGCTACCTTCTCCATGGCGATTCTTGTTCTAATCTCTTCAAGGCATCTCCCATCAGACGTTATGTCTGTTCCAAGATAATTGTACCAATTCAACTGTTTAAGAATATTTCCAAACTAAGATTGTCTAGTAAATCACAAACAATATATAGTATAGTCTCATGTAGTATAGACTCATAGAGTATAGTCTCATATAGTATAGACAAGGCGGTCTTCTTCGAGATCAACGGCATCAGTATTTCAAACCCCTTTGTAATGTAGAGGTCTTGAGTGCAAATGAGAAAGAAGATGAATGATTACTTTTCTGTTTGCTTGATCGTTTGTTGTCGCTTATTATTCCCAGCTGTGAATTCTTCACTGCAAAGCTCAATCCATGTTGTCGTTTTTCTTCCTGCTCTCTACCCTTCCAAAAATGGTGTAATTGTTTTCCCAGATTTGATCTGTTCATAGAGAGGCGAGTCTTCTGCAACACATTAATATCAGTGTTATTAGGGACGTTCATTTTAAACCCGTTCCAATGGCTTTATTACAAAAGCATGAAAGAAACATTAACAGGTGTGGTAGAATTAAACAAAGCATTCATTTTGAACGAATTATGCACCATGGGTTGGTCAGAAGAAGTCGCCATAGGCATTCAGGCAAGCATCCCATTGCTCAGGTAGGCAGCGAATGCCGTCCGCAAAAAAGGATTGTCGTTGCTCACTGAACCAAGTTTTTACTGCGCTCATTACGTCTGCAGATGTGTGAAATCGTTGCCCCTTGAGAGCTGTTTTTAGAGGTCTGAACAAATGAAAATCACATGGTGGCAAATCAGGACTTTAGGCTGGATGTTGCAGAATTTCCCACTTCTTCCTTGCTAATGCTTCCTGCACAATCTTTGCGACATGCGGACCAGCATTATCGTGCAACAAAATCACACCGTGAGAAAGCATGCCAGGTCGTTTATTCTTGATTTGCAACTTGTCTAGTGTTTGCAAGTAGTGGGTAGAGTTGATGTTGACACCAGGTTCTTTAAAGTCGGCCAACAATAGCCCTTCATGGTAAAAAAATGCGCTCAGCATAACCTTACCAGTGGAAACCTGTAACTTGAATGTGTTGCCTTTTGGTGATCCAGCATGCTTCCATTGCATACGCTCTCTTTTGCTTCTCAGCTGAAAGTGGTGACACCATGATTCATCACCTGCCACTATGCAGAAGAGAAATGCATCACCCTCCACTCTGTAATGCAGCAAGTAGTTCAAACACCATCCCATGCATTCCTCTTTTTGGTGGTCAGTCAACATCTGTGGTACCACTGTGAACACACCTTCCGATATTGCAGTTTCTTACAAATGACCTTTTGAATTGTCCCACTTGACACATCAAATTCTTTCGCTAGCGAACGTATGCTTCAACAACGGTTCATCTGTACTGCTGCATCAATTTCGGCAGTGGCTTTTTTCTGTTGCAACAATATGCGTTTGACCCGGCCGTCAAAGATCTGCTGTGAACTGGCGTCATTTCTGAAACATTCGTGCCCAGTTTGTCATCATGCCCAGTTTGTCATCATGCCCAGTTTGTCACTGTTATCTTCGACACACATTTGTTACCACACACTGCCTGCATTCTTTGATGAATGTCCACTGGTTGACATCCTTCAGATGAAAGAAACTGAATCACCGCTCTTTGAGCTTCTTTGGACGGATTTTGTATCAACCTGGCCATTTTCTCAATGGTCAGAAACAGAACCTATGCATCATGTGACGATAAGCACATGCTCTTTTATTCATTGGTCAGTACTTATCACATGACCATGACATGATCATGTTCAATGTACGCAATTACACGTGGTGCGGCACGAACGGATTTCAAATGAAAGCCCCTTATAAAATGGTGGAGTTCGGCATCAATCAGAGCCGATTTTCTCAGTCATCAAGATCCATCTGATCAGTGGAAAGTCCGGGACACACAGTTTGTATGTTCCAAGCTGCAAGTCGTAGTTTGAGGTTTCTATTTTTCTTATTAGTGCCTAGTGTATTGGATTTTAATGCCTGCGATTCGTATTTTGTCCTAGTTCCAATCGCTCGCTTAAGGCTGAGGGGTCAGCACTAAACTGATAGATTGTTGTCGCTTATTACAGGGTTTTAGCTTCCACTGAAGTGTTGTCCACGGACGAGGGGTCCACCTCCGGCGAGGACTCAGATTTTGAGGAAATGGGCAAAAACATTGAGAGCATGTTGGCCAATAAGAAGACTAGTACACAGGTACTTGATCACTTTGTTGTTAATGTTGTTGTTATTGTTGTTGTTGGTATTATTGCTGCTATTATTGCAGTTGTTCTTATTATTGTTATTGTTATTGCTGTTATTGTTGTTATTGCAGTTATTGTTATTGTTGTTGTTATTGTTGTACTGTGTCCCAAGCTGCCACAATTGATGATGAAGTGAATGCAGCAATCTCCAAAGCCAGCGCAGCCTTTGGCAGACAGTATTAGAACGTGTGGGACAGAAACGGAATAAGCCTGCAAACAAAGCTGAAAGTCTACAAAGCAGTTGTATTATCCACACTGCTATATATGCTTGTGAAACTTGGACTGTTTATCAATGACATGCTAGGACATTAAACCACTTCCACACAGTCTGCCTTAGGAAGTTACTGAAGATTAAATGGCAAGAGAAGATCTCAGACACTGAAGTCCTAGAAAAAGCGTCCATGCCCAGTATCCACACTCTACGAATGAAGAATCAGATTCGCTGGGCTGGTTACCTGACTCGCATGCCAGATCACAGGCTCCCTAAATGAATTCTTTACTTTACGGCGAGCTGCATTGTGGTAAATTCTCCGAAGGCGGTCAGAGGAAATGCCTTAAAGACACTCTGAAGATCTCACTAAAAGCTTTTGGAATTCATTACGACACTTGGGAGACTGCTGCCGAAGACCAAAATTCATCATTATGCAAGGGTGCAGTCACTTGTGAAGCAAACAGGACTGCAAGAACTGTGAAAAAAAAAGGCTGGACAGAAGAACCAGCAGGAAATCCTCCTCCTGGAACGTCAAGCATTCTTTGCCCACATAGTCAAAGAACAATTTGAGCCAAAATAGGCCTTACCAGCCATCTTAGAACTCACGGCTCCATACTTTCAACCCCATTGGATGAAATGAATGGTCATCATCATTCTTGATGGACAAACAACATTGTTGTTGTTGTTGTTACTGTTCTTAGTATTGTTGTTATTATAGTTGTAGGTATTGTTATTATTGTTGTTATTATAGTTATTGTTATTATTGTTGTTGTTATTGTTGTTATCATAGTTGTAGTTCTTGTTTAAATATTGAGCACAACCCACTACTGGCAACGCCGATCGCATTCTGGTATGAACCTAAGGCCTATCCACGTCAATCTGGAAGCACTATACTCGAGTTTCGCCCTCGTTTGAGCTCGTCAGTAGTGCATATCCCTGACCGGATCCGGAAACAGTCCCGGATCACGCGTGTGAAGCGGGTGTGTAACCACGCGGCACACACTGGACACACCAAATTATCACAACAGAACATCACAACGCTACCCATCGTAGGCTATGCTCAAGTAGTTCTTGTTGTTATTATAGTTGCTCTTATTGTTGTTGTTATTGTTGTAGTTATTGTTGTTTTTGGTAGTTGTGTGTGCTTTGTTTTGCCTGGGGTCTATGAATGTGTGTCCATGGTATGTTCTGGTTAGGCAGTGGAGCGTGAGTGAACATAGTGAAAGATTGGAGTCACACTGTAAAGTTTGGAGTTACATTGTGAAGTGTATGAGTCACTGTGAATGGTTTGAGTCACATTGTTAAGTGTTTGAGTCACATTGTGCATGGTTTGAGTTACTGTGAAGGGTTTGAGTTACTGTGAAGTGTTTGAGTCACATCATGAAGTGTTTGAGTCACATTGTGAAGTGTTTGAGTCACATTATAAAGGGTTTGAGTCACATTGTAAAGGGTTTGAGTCACATTGTGAAGGGTTTGAGTCACACTGTGAAGGGTTTGCATCACTTTGAAGTGTTTGAGTCACATTGTTAAGTGTTTGAGTCACAATGTTTGTGAAGTATTTCATATTGTGAAGAGTTATGAGTCACTGTGAAGGGTTTGAGTCACATTGTGAATGGTTTGAGTCACAATGTTTGTGAAGTGTTTGAGTCACACTGTGAATAGTCCGAGTCACATTGTTTGTAAAGTGTTTGAGCCATAATGTAAAATGTGTGATTCACATTATGAAAGTGTTAAAGTTACCTTGTTTATAAACAGTTTGAAGTTTCATGTCTGTTGCTGGTGAGTTTGTATTAAACGGGTTCTTGTTTATTTCAGCTGTCCCGAGAGAAAGAAGAAGCAGAGAGACGGGAGCTGCAGAGAATGTTGAAAGGAGATATGTCTGATTCCAAGGACAAAAAGTCAAAAACTGGCGGTGGCAAAGACGATGATATGATGGTATGTGTTCTTTTTAACAAGGCCTTATATATATATGCTTAGATGTTAATTAATTAGTCATTAATTAGTCACGGTTCCAACTTCATGGCAAATGGGGCACCACACAATGCTCTCTTCCTGTGACAATGAAAATCACACAAAATGCTCTTCACTGTCCCATGTGGAAAATTAACAGACAGCAGTGCCAACAAAACCAACAGCATGCACATGCATAATGCATGTAGAAGACCGCTGCCAGAATGTTAACACAAAAGTCTGCCATGTTCACACTTTACTGTTCATCGTCAGTGAAAGCAGCTGTCACTAGAAAAACCAGCAGTTGCACACACATTACTGCATGAGGCAAATCAGCTAGCTCGGCAACAGGCCACCCAACATTATTCTGAAAGTGCAGTTCACAACACAAATCACCATGGACAGATGTAAAAGTATTTCAAACGAAATCCATAGGTCACAGAGTTGCACCAAGCACTCATCGTATAAGCTGGGTGACAGACCCATATACTACAAGTCCAAATGAGGACAACATATAAGCAAAACAGTGGCCAGTAGCAAAAACACTCCAAGGCCATAATGAATTGCCCGCCTATCTGCCATATTGGACCGAGAGTCCATGTATGCTTAGATGTAGCAGTAGATGCAGGATTTCCAATACACATGTTATGGGCTGTTTGTTCTTGTTATTTTGTTCAAGTTTGCTCGCTTTGAAATCAAACATAGTCCACACATGTGCTACTACTGCTAGTGCTTAAATGTAGCAGAAGATTGTGAATTGCCAATACAAAGTTGATGTGTTTGTTTTGGTCTGTTATTTTTGTTTTTTAAAGTTTGCTCACTTTGAACTCACATGCTACAACCGCTTGTAGTTGCTGCAAACAGTTAATGCACAGCATTGATTTTGCATAAGGGTTAGCTTTCCCCAATACCAGCGTCCCATCGCTATCAAGCGAACCCGTCTCTGACTTCAGAGGTTAGTGCAATTAACATCCCCAAGTCAAGGACGGTGCAAATTTAACAGACGTCTACATATTTCTTATAGAAATGCATAGAGGTAAAGACATTTTAAAGAAGAGAAAAAAAAGGGAGGGTGGGAGGGCTTTCAAGGCCAGAGGGTCGACCTCACTGCACTGGGATTTCTCTAATATGACTCCAACCCTTTTCACAGAGCTGTCCGCCGAAAGCATTTCTCAGAGTACAAACGCAATAGCTCCAGCTACGTACCCTCCCAATTACATTTCCTGGCCTGAATCTGTTGGCATAATGTGACTGGTCTGCCTTTGTTCGGGATTGGTGAGCGCTGTCATGAACAAGATATTGAAACAACTTAAGTGTCCAGTATTCTCCAAATCCTATGTCTGTTACTGCTCAGCCCCTTCGATGTTCAGGACTTTGTATGGCTAAATCCTCACATATTCAGGTCCATAAATGCCTAGATCCTTAAATACTCAGGCCCGGAAATACCCAGTCCTTAACTGTTCAGTTCATTAAACATTCATCATCATCATCATGTGTTGGGCCAGTTGGTGTAGGCATCCATGTCTTTCCTCAGAGATTGGCCCTTGGTGTTCTGAATCAACTCTGTTGATGTTATTCCTCCATGCCATCCCCTCAGATCATCCAGCATCATTGCTCTCAGTCTGCCTCTGCCCCTTGCCTCTTCTCTTACAGATCTGTCCAATCAACAATGTTTCAGTGTTCAGAAGCTTCATTGCCTAGACCTCTTAAGAGTCCAGTCTGTTAAATGCTCAGAGACTTAAATGTCCTAGCGTTGTTGCTCGGTGCTTAACCACCCAGAAATATGAATGTCCAATTTCTTAAATGTCCAGATTCTTGATTGTCCTTAAATGCACAGGTCCTTAAATGTTCAGGTCCTTGAATGCCCAGGTCTTTAAATGGCCAGGTCCTTAAATGTATTGGTTATTAAATGTCCAAATCTTTAAGTGACCATGTCCTTAAATGTTCATGTCCTTTCCTGGTCCTTAAATGTCCTGGTCCATAAATGTTCTTGTGCCTAAATGTCCTGGTCCTATTAAATGTTTAAATCCTTACATGACTAGGTCCTTAAATGTCCAGACTTTTAAAAAGTCCTGGTCCTTAATTGTTGTGGTCCTTAAATGTCCTGATTCTTATGTGTCCTGTTCCTTGAATGTCCTGGTCTTTAAATGTCCTGGTCCTTGAATGTCCAGGCTATTTAACACCCAGACTTGTAAATGTCCTTGTTCTTGAATAAAATATCCAGAGATGTTCTTCTTCTTCTGCGTTCATCTAGAGTGTTTTTTCAGGCTTAATTGCGCTGTGTCCGGTTATGCACTCTTAGGCCGACACATCTGACGTCGGCGGGCGTTTGTTGACCGGGTTAGCCTTCCCGGGTGAAGGTGAACTATAACACACATGATTCTCAATTAAATGGAAGGTGAACTATAGCACAGGTGATTCTCACCTGATTGGATATGTGATTCTATTAAAATTCTGCTTGATGTAAGTACAGTTTGAATGGCCTTGATCATGTGACCAGTTTGGTGTAGGCTATGACTTCAACCAAAGAGCTAATACGGTAAGATCATGTCAAAGAGTTATAACCCATGCAGCCTCTTTCTGGTGGTTTCTGTACCAATTGTTCTTGGCTATAGATTGAACTGGAGTGTCACTTTGTTAATGTCCGAAACCCTCAGATAAAAATGTTCTGCAACTATTTAATTCTTACTTGAAGATGATATTGAGCACAGAGCATGGCTCAAAGAGAGTGGTGCTGCAGGGAGTTGCCAGGGGACTGGTTGGCACTCACACCTCAGAGGAAAGGCCAGACAGACATAATCAGACTACTGGTAACATTAGTATTGGGACTCTTCGCTGGCTGATGCAGATGAGGACGGAGCACATGGGAATATCCTAAGTTCTGTGATGTTGGTTCTTGACTCAACTCATTTCTTAATTGCAGCTGTTCTTGATTTTCTCTTTCAGATTGTGTTCTAGATTATTGCCAGAGGCCTTCTGATTAACTCCATGAAATGTCTAATGGTAGATTTCTCTGGCCAACTATCTATGACATCACTTCACTTGTGTCCCACTGCCACCAGCCCACCAACACAAATTATGTTAGCAAGTTAGACTCCACCGACTTGATGTAACCACTGAACTCCTGTTATCCAGAGATGTAATGTACAGATGCTATAATTATTGTATGTTGAGTGAGTGGCTTAGTCAGTTTTTGAAATACCTATGATTGTTCTCAATTATCGCAGCATCGAGGCAGGAAACTGAAAATTGTCAGGACCTTCCATGACGATACTGGCCGACAGTACCAGCGCTCAGAGATGGTCACAAACCCTGTGGTTATTGATGCCTATTTGAGGATCCGACAGACCCGGGACCCGAACTTTATGTAAGTTTTTATTTTTGCTCATGTAGGTTAGTAGAGTGGTGGGTTGCATAGTGGTTAGTTTACTTCACAATGTCCTTATCTGAAATGGCAAGAAGTCCTGTGCACTACCCCATGATCAGGTGGGGTGTAGAGCCTCTTGAAAAATAATCCTGAATCTGTTGGGGATTGAACATGGGTCACTGTCTTGGCAGGCAAGAACACTAACCATGAAGTATCATATAATCATCATGACATGTGCACATATGTGACTACATCAGTGTATGGTGTCTGAATGTTTCCTACTGAAGAGATCTTTTGTTTTGTCTGCTTAAAGGTTGTCTATATCTGCAATGTTGTCTCTTGTATGAACTTTACTGCTTATTTTAGTTCACTCAGTGGTCCATAGAGTTTATCTTCCACTGTTGTTTTGCTAGGCCTAGATATGTCATAGTTTGGGCAGTCTTGGGGTATGTGATCCGCTTCCTGCGTCGCCAATCCACATATGCACATGGTTGATTCGCCAATCTTGAATTTTGTATACATGTGGTTACAGAATCTATTGTGACCTGTTCTGAGGAGCAGAATGATGATTTGTTCTGGTCTGTGAATAAGGCAAACATCGTCTTGAACTGGTGTTGGTGGCTTTCTGACTGATTTGATCATTCTTTTCTTTTGGTGGTATGTAACGGGACATCAGGTTGTTTTTCGATTGCTCCTTAGCTAATCAATCAGCTCTCTCGTTTCCGGGTATTCCACAGTGAGATGGTATTCACTGTATGACGACCTTACGCTGGCTGCCAAGTTCAGAAAATAGTGTTCTTAGTACTGGCAATTTTCCAGACAGGAGCATCTCAAGTACTGGTTTTGAATCTGTCAATAGCACCACAGGTTGTGTACCATGATTGGCATTCAGTAATTTAAGTTGTTGTCTTGATTGCTTGGATTTCTGCATCATAGTTATAGCAGTACTTTCCCGTTGAAGAGATCATGTGGTAAAACACATTATATCAGTACTTTCCCGTTGAAGAGATCATATGGTAAAACACATTATGGCAGTACTTTCCCGTTGAAGAGATCATATGGTAAAACACATTATAGCAGTACTTTCCCGTTGAAGAGATCATGTGGTAAAACACATTATGGCAGTACTTTCCCGTTGAAGAGATCATATGGTAAAACACATTATGGCAGTACTTTGCCGTTGAAGAGATCATGTGGTAAAACACATTATGGCAGTACTTTCCTGTTGAAGAGATCATCTGTTAAAACACATTATGGCAGTACTTTCCTGTTGAAGAAATGTGATAAAACACATTATGGCAGTACTTTCCTATAGAAGAGATCATGTGATAAAACACATTATGGCAGTACTTTCCTGTTGAAGAGATCATGTGATAAAACACATCATGGCAGTACTTTCCTGTTGAAGAGATCATGCGATAAAACACATTATGGCAGTACTTTCCTGTTGAAGAAATCATGTGATAAAACACATGGCATTACTTTTCTGTTGAAGAGATCATGTGATAAAACACATTAAGGCAGTACTTTCCTTAGTTTAGTTTAGTTTAGTCGACAGATCAAACCACGGCACACGGGTATAACCCATAAGTGCTCCGTTCTACTCCTAACTCAAGCCTGAGTCCGGAGAAGCTCAACTCAGTGCACAAACTCCGTAGCACCATCGAGGAAACTGAAATATTATGGATAGATTTTTAACTCAAAATTTTTCCCGGGC
Source organism: Cepaea hortensis (assembly GCA_963921405.1). Lineage (NCBI taxonomy): Eukaryota > Metazoa > Mollusca > Gastropoda > Stylommatophora > Helicidae > Cepaea > Cepaea hortensis. The sequence continues at coordinate 307,708,656 of OY992876.1, read as the reverse complement.
AGCGCCGTTAGGCTACTCTTTTTCGATTTCCAACTGCCAAGGGATTTTTTTACGTGCGCAACAATACACACGGGCGTCCGATCTCACTACCCAGAGACTAGGGTAAATTTTGTTATTAGAAGTCCACGTTAAAAAATCTTGGCCCTCACCGGGGCTTGAACTCGGGACTTCCAGCACTTGAGGCGGACACCATACTTCGAGACCACTCAGCCTTCTTTCCTATTGAAGTACTTTCCTATTAAAGAGATCATGTGATAAAACACATTATGGCAGTACTTTCCTATCGAAGAGATCATGTGATAAAACACATTATGGCAATACTTTCATGTTGAAGAGATCATATGATAAAACACATTATGGCAGCACTTTCCTGTTGAAGAAATGTGATAAAACGCATTATGGTAGTACTTTCCTGTTGAAGAGATCATATGATAAAACACATTATGGCAGTACTTTCCTGTTGAAGAAATGTGATAAAACACATTATGGCAGTACTTTCATGTTGAAGAGATCATATGATAAAACACATTATGGCAGTACTTTCCTATTGAAGAGATCATGTGATAAAATACATCCCTAGTGATTAGAGAGGATCATCATCGAGCCACTCGAGTCGTATGAGGCCAGCATGTTCATTTAGTATGCATGCGAGTGAGTACTTCTTTGTGCTGAGCCAGTTCAGGACATTGGTTCATTATCATCAAGTGCCATGCCGACAGGCATGGGCAGTCATGGTTGGCCATTTCACACAGTCACCAGAGTCTCGAATCAGGTCTGTGTTCTTGTCCCGACCATGCCATGCTGCCAAACCATCAAGGTATTTATCTCCTTGACTTCCTCTTGCTCTCTTCCCACCAAGCTTGCCAGTTGTCACCAAATTTTCAAGCCCCTTCCACCTCATAACATGTCCAAAGAATCTTGACTGTCTGCGTCTAATTTCTCTATTCAATCTCCATTTTTCATGTGTTTCTTGAAGGACTGTCTCATTTGATTTTCTGTCCGTCCAGGGTATTCTTTGCATTTTTTCTTAAAAACCTTATTCCACCACTACCATTAGATGTTTCTCAGCTTGTCTGTTAATTGTCCATACTTCACACGCATACAACAATATAGGTTCTATATAGCACTTGATCACTCTTTTTCTCACCACAATTGACAACTTTACATTGGTTACTGCTGTAGTTTCCATCAAAAGGCTGATGATTATCACAACAAAAGCACCATTTGTTTCCTTGACTGTTTCGTATCTCGAGCTTGCTCTGAATGTTCTCCTTCGTATTTGATGGTAGGTTCTTGCTCCCAATACATTTCTTATTCTCATGACATCTTTTCCATCTGTACTTACCAGCTCTTCATCCATGGATGTTTCTATTTGAATCTCTCCAGAAAACAGTTTGCAGCCATGGATGACCAGCAGAAGGAAGAGATGAGAAAGGAAAGGAGGCGGATACAAGAGCAGCTAAGGAGAATCAAGAGGAACCAGGAGAAGCCTGTTGCCACTCCACCTCCAAAGAAAAAGCCAAAGAAGGAAAAGGAACAACTCATTAAGGCTTCAAAGGTGATTTTATGTTGTCAGATAGTGTAGGATTCTAAGGTGATTTTATGTTGTCAGATAATGTAGGATTCTAAGGTAATTTTATGTTGCCAGATAATGTAGGATTCTAAGGTAATTTTATGTTGTCAGATAATGTAGGCCTTAATGATGAATTTACATTTTCTTGCTGCATCATTCTGTCTCTGTATCTGTGTAGCTGTCTGTTCTTTGCCATCTCTCTCTCTCTCTCACACTCTCTCTCTCTAAATCTGTCTCTATGTATCTGTCATAACATGGTAATTTGTCTTGATTATGTTTACAACATTCATTTCACAATGTTTATCTTTCTTCCTATGTAAATGTATAATGCTCTTGATGAATGAAAGACGAGTGATTGGAAGGGCCGAACGTAAGACAGGCCTGCGTGCCCAATTTGTTACCCTTTTAAAATAAAGTTGATTTGAAATAAATAAAGTTGATTTGTCCACCTCCTATCTCTGCCTCTCTATCACATACTCTCTTCATGTCTGTCTGCCTGCCTGTCTGCCTGCCTGTCTGTCTGTCTGTCTGTCTGCCTGCCTGCCTGTCCGCCCGCCCGCCTGCCCGCCCGCCCGCCCGTCTCTCTCTCTCTCTCTCTCTCTCTCTCTCTCTCTCTCTCTCTCTCTCTCTCTCTCTCTCTCTCTCTCTCTCTCTCTCTCTCTCTCTCTCTCTCTCTCTCATTAGTATGACTCAGTTTTACTGTCTTTTTTTCCTATTCCTTCATTTGACTTCACCCTTCTTTTGTTCTCTTCAACATATCCTCAAATTCCTATGACACACATGTACCGATTTTTGCTAAACAAGAGCAGGTGTGATGTAGGTCAACAGTGATGCCAAATTTACAAACAATGTCATAATCATTTGATTCTCTGCAGATGAAATGTGGTGCCTGTGGCCAGATAGGACACATGAGGACAAACAAAGAATGTCCCGTGTACAACATGAAAGGTCCTGGGGCCGGCTCCCTCCAGGTGGCCATGACCGAAGAGCAAGAAGAGGAGGAAGAGAAGAATGTCCCGGCCGATCATGACCTCATTAACGTTGAAGGCACCAAGATTATCATGTCAAAGACTTTGCTGGAACAGTGAGTACTGCATGTTTTTAATCTGTTCTTTGTGCTGTAAAAGTCTGTAGATTCCACTTGTTCACTCTTGTAGGACTTGAAGAGTTGGGGGATGATGATGATTTGGTTCCATCCAGGTAGGCAAGCAAGACACTAACTTCCTGTTACTTTTGGCCGCCCTCCTTGCTCTTGTCATGTCATGTCCGTCACCTGAGGGCAGGATGTTGTCAGTATCACATGTGCCGCTTTTACTTCCCAAGGCATTTCTTGTTACTTTTGTCCACCTTCCTGCTCTTATCATGTCCTGTCATGTCCTTCATGTCCTGTCATGTCCTTCATGTCCTGTCATGTCCATCACCTAAGTGAGTGATGTGGTTAGTATCCCACATGCTGCCTTTACTTCCCAAGGCATTTCCTGGCACTCATGTTAGACAGGGTTACTTGGAAGCCGACGCTGTGGCGAACGTGATTCGTAATCCCGCATTTCACGTTCAAAACACAGCTGCGGGTGATTTGGCAGCACACTGCCTAGCGCTGGTTTTCATACACTGGTATGAGTGCCGGTCGTTCAGAAAGCAATGGCAAACTACTGAATGTAATCTTGTCAAGAAATCACAAACAACCAAAAAATGCTGGGGTTGACAGCAATGTCCTGTAAAAGATATGCAACTAAGTAGCTAGGAAGCCACACCAGTCACCTCACTTTGATCATAACTGACAGATATATTACAGATCTGCTCGATCATTGCCCCACACAGTATATCCATGTAATAGAGCAGTGTCTATGTCTGGTACCACATACTCCAGCATGACATGGACAGTATAGTAACAGAGCAGTGTCTATGTCTGGTACCACATACTCCAACATGACATGGACAGTATAGTAAGAGAACAGTGTCTATGTCTGGTACCACATACTCCAGCATGACATGGACATTATATCCATGTAAGAGAGCAGTGTCTATGTCTGGTACCCCACACTCCAGCATGACATGGACAGTATATCCATGTAAGAGAGCAGTGTCTATGTCTGGTACCACATACTCCAGCATGACGTGGACAGTATATCCATGTAAGAGAGCAGTGTCTATGTCTGGTACCACATACTCCAACATGACATGGACAGTATAGTAAGAGAGCAGTGTCTATGTCTGGTACCACATACTCCAGCATGACATGGACAGTATATCCATGTAAGAGAGCAGTGTCTATGTCTGGTACCACATACACCAGCATGACGTGGACAGTATATCCATGTAAGAGAGCAGTGTCTATGTCTGGTACCACATACTCCAGCATGACGTGGACAGTATATCCATGTAAGAGAGCAGTGTCTATGTCTGGTACCACATACTCCAGCATGACGTGGACAGTATAGTAAGAGAGCAGTGTCTATGTCTGGTACCACATACTCCAGCATGACGTGGACAGTATAGTAAGAGAGCAGTGTCTATGTCTGGTACCACATACTCCAGCATGACGTGGACAGTATATCCATGTAAGAGAGCAGTGTCTATGTCTGGTACCACATACTCCAGCATGACGTGGACAGTATATCCATGTAAGAGAGCAGTGTCTATGTCTAGTACCACATACTCCAGCATGACGTGGACAGTATAGTAAGAGAGCAGTGTCTATGTCTGGTACCACATACTCCAGCATGACGTGGACAGTATATCCATGTAAGAGAGCAGTGTCTATGTCTGGTACCACATACTCCAGCATGACGTGGACAGTATATCCATGTAAGAGAGCAGTGTCTATGTCTGGTACCACATACTCCAACATGACATGGACAGTATAGTAAGAGAGCAGTGTCTATGTCTGGTACCACATACTCCAGCATGACATGGACAGTATATCCATGTAAGAGAGCAGTGTCTATGTCTGGTACCACATACTCCAGCATGACATGGACAGTATAGTAAGAGAGCAGTGTCTATGTCTGGTACCACATACTCCAGCATGACGTGGACAGTATATCCATGTAAGAGAGCAGTGTCTATGTCTGGTACCACATACTCCAGCATGACATGGACAGTATATCCATGTAAGAGAGCAGTGTCTATGTCTGGTACCACATACTCCAGCATGACGTGGACAGTATATCCATGTAAGAGAGCAGTGTCTATGTCTGGTACCACATACTCCAACATGACATGGACAGTATAGTAAGAGAGCAGTGTCTATGTCTGGTACCACATACTCCAGCATTACGTGGACAGTATAGTAAGAGAGCAGTGTCTATGTCTGGTACCACATACTCCAGCATGACGTGGACAGTATATCCATGTAAGAGAGCAGTGTCTATGTCTGGTACCCCACACTCCAGCATGACATGGGCAGTATATCCATGTAAGAGAGCAGTGTCTATGTCTGGTACCACATACTCCAGCATGACGTGGACAGTATATCCATGTAAGAGAGCAGTGTCTATGTCTGGTACCACATACTCCAGCATGACATGGACAGTATATCCATGTAAGAGAGCAGTGTCTATGTCTGGTACCACATACTCCAGCATGACATGGACAGTATATCCATGTAAGAGAGCAGTGTCTATGTCTGGTACCACATACTCCAGCATGACATGGACAGTATAGTAAGAGAGCAGTGTCTATGTCTGGTACCACATACTCCAGCATGACACAGACAGTATATCCATGTAAGAGAGCAGTGTCTATGTCTGGTACCACATACTCCAGCATGACATGGACAGTATATCCATGTAAGAGAGCAGTGTCTATGTCTGGTACCACATACTCCAGCATGACGTGGACAGTATATCCATGTAAGAGAGCAGTGTCTATGTCTGGTACCACATACTCCAGCATGACATGGACAGTATAGTAAGAGAGCAGTGTCTATGTCTGGTACCACATACTCCAGCATGACATAGACAGTATATCCATGTAAGAGAGCAGTGTCTATGTCTAGTACCACATACTCCAACATGACATGGACAGTATAGTAAGAGAGCAGTGTCTATGTCTGGTACCACATACTCCATCATGACACAGACAGTATATCCATGTAAGAGAGCAGTGTCTATGTCTGGTACCACATACTCCAGCATGACACGGACAGTATATCCATGTAAGAGAGCAGTGTCTATGTCTGGTACCACACACTCCAGCATGACACGGACAGTATATCCATGTAAGAGAGCAGTGTCTATGGCTGGTACCACATACTCCAACATGACATGGACAGTATAGTAAGAGAGCAGTGCCTTATGTTTTGTACCCACTCGTGCCACATCTGATCATTTGGAACTTATTCACCTGGATCTAATGATTCCTTATTTCAGCGCTGAAAACATCCGTCGCAAGTCTCTGGTGCTGAAAGTGCCCAAACAGGCAGTGGAAACAAAGAAGAAACGCCGGGTTAGCAACATTGTGCACTGTGACTACCTGAAGGTTGGTTCTACGTTGTGCTTACATTATTATTCATTATTGTTTGGATTTAACAGCTAAAGTTTTCTACGGGCTGGTGTAGCCAGCCCATGCGAACCCTCCTTAGTTGCCTCTTATTACATGCATATTTGGGGGGGGGGGTCTTTGCTGGTTTTATGGAGTTTGTGCTTTGTGTGATACTTTTGGCAGGCAGCTTGCCATTACTGCAGACAGTGAGAGATTTTAGCCCACCTTCACTGTCATGATGGCACATGATCTGATCTTTGTTTTGGTTTAATTTTGTTATGGGTTACTCTCTCCTTGGCTTCCCATCAGGGCCTAGGCTAATGGGCATCCGCTGTTCACACACTACTAAAAACCCTTCGTAATCAGTGGAGATAGATGTAAAGTTGTGCACCGACACCAGTCACCTCACACTGATCACAACTGAAAGATGTATAACTGATGTTTGTTTACTATATTTCTCCCAACACAGAAACCCAAACAGTCATCTAACAGAAGGAGGACTGACCCACTTGTCACGCTGTCCTCCATCTTTGAAAGCATTCTGAACGAGCTGAGAAGTTTGCCCGATGTAAGTAGTTGCCCGTTATAGTATTCAACTCATTGCCTTTATTGTTTTGTTTTAATTTGACCATGCAATTAACAGCAACAAGTCAGAAGGATCTACAGGAAATGATAGATACAGTGGTTATAGAAAGTGTAAAAAATGGGCCTTAGTTTGAATAATAGAAAGACACCGTTTGACTCGGGCTCTGAAGATTGTGGGTTCGATTCCGGGCCGCGTCCTTTGGTTCACGAGTGAATTTTTTTGGAGACTCCTGGGGGTCATTATTGGAGCTACAGAGTTCATGCTTTGTGCGACACTTTCGGAATTTTGCTGCGGAGAGAGACATATGGGATAAAAACCCAGTGCAGTGAAGTCGACCTGTTGACTTTTAACCCTTTACAGGGCGGAACGTCCATTTCCGTCTGATCGCTTAAACGGGCAGACCGCTCCAACGCGCCCGATACTATTATGCATTGTAAAAACGTGATCTCTCGGCTTTCCGATACTTCCGACGACTACTTTTGCTTTCGCCGATAGCTTGACAACGTGGCCGCTATTTGCAAGCGCCTACTATGAATTTGAACGGAATTTTTTTGATAGTTTTCGGGGGTTTTACGCTTAGTTTTTCAAAATGGATTTCGGCGATTCTTCAAGTGATAGCCGAGATTTCGCTAGGTTCAATTTAAGTGACATTAAAAGGCACAAAGTTGACTATTAATCGGAGCTAGATATCAGTGAAAAGCATTACTTTGCATTAGAAGTCATGAGTCGGACTTTAAAGAAAGTGATTATGATTCTGAAAATGTGTTTGTAAATTACCGTATCGATGACTGAAAATCACAAACAATATGTTGTATTTCATAAATATTTGTGTTCATATATGGATTACCGACAACAATCACTTGAGTAACATATTCTGCATGCTTTTCCCTTCATTGTGCTTTTATTTAACTAAAATCGGTTGACTAACACCTTATTTGTGATGTTTTTACTAACGCAACCCAAAATTTTACCGAACCTGAAAAAATCTTGCCCGTTCAGGGCTAAAAAACGGACAATCGTCTGCCCTGTAAAGGGTTAAGCAACTTTTTTATTAGAAAGACAAGTCATGGTGATATCAAAGAAACAGATTGTGCCTAAATGTGCAATTACAATAAAGGACGTTATTTTGGGTCAAGTGCACAAATTCAAATATCTAGGCACATGGATAACATCAGATGAAAGATGCATCACTGAGATAGAGATAAAGAACAGAATAGGACAAACAAAAACTGCATTCTATCAAATGAACGTTTTGTGCAATAAGTCATTGCCCTTGAAAGTTAGGAAAAGAGTTCTTGCATAGAACCAGTTTTAACAAACGGCTGTGAATCCTGGACAATTAGCAAACAGGCGAAAAAATCCCTGGAAGCCTTAGAGATGTGGCTTTATAGAAGAATGCTGAAAATTGATTGGACAGCCAAAATGAGCAATCAGGATGTTTTAAGGGAAGCTGAGTTGCAAAGACAACTTATCACAAACATCAAAAGAAGCAGTCATCTCTTTTTAGTTACATGTCTTTTTAGTGTACACCTCGGAGGAGCAAATGGATCACCATAGTCTGGTAAGAATGAGACAGCGAGGTGTGACGAGGGGATCTGGCCGACGCTCGACGCTCAGTGGAAAGGCGAGACGGACATATAATCAGATTGCTACTGGAACTATTAGTGTTGGAACTCTTCGCTGGCTGCTGAGGATGGGGACGGAGCGCTTATGGGAATGTCCCGAATGCTGTGATGTCGGTTCCTAAATCAATCAATCAATCAATCAATCTTTTTAGTCAAGTTTTGAGAAAACAAAAACTGGAACATGTTGTGACAACCAAAAAGATTTGCGGAAAGAGAGATAGAGGAAGACAGCATGAGAAGATTCTTGACAGTATTGTGTTATGGCACGGAAGGGAATCAACAGATGAATTGATCCATGACGTCGGAGATCACAATTTGCGGAGAGGCATGATTGCTCAGGCCAGCCAGCAAGGCACTGGATGATGATGAGGATGATTCACTTAACATGTGTCATAGTAGCACAGTGGCTTACTGGTGGTCATGTTTTCAGATCCCCATCAAGGTGGGTTTGTCCCAATTGCCCTGGGCTGCCAGGTCGCCCCAGCCTAAATTGCATCACATTGTTATATATTTGATTTAGTCCTACATCAAATTATATAATGTACCAAGTCTGTGCATTTTGTTCTAGTAGTAGTCATTCAATCATTTATCAAATCTTTGCACAGTATTCTGTCATTGATCAAGCCTGTAACCAGGTTGTATCATTGATCAAGTCTATACATACTAACATTTGCAGATGATATACTTGCATATAGGCAGGGGAGAGATAGGGAGCAAACAGCCCAGGAGTTACAGGCGACAGTAGATGAAGTGATTGACTGGTGCACAGAAATGAGTGCTGTCATCCACCCGGAAAAGGCGGCTGTTTTGTGGTGCTCTCTGGACAACAGGATTGTAAGAGCTGATGTCCCAAGCCTCGCGATGGATGGTAGAAATGTCAACAGAGAGAACAAACTGAAGTATCTGGGGATCACATTTGACAGGAGCCTATCCTTCAAGGACCATGTGGAGACGGTCGTGACAAGAACTCAAAAGGGACTCAATGCACTTAAAACTATGGCTGCAATGGACATAGAGCAGAGAATGCTTTTCACACTATACCAGCACTTGATCCTCTCAGTAATTGATTATGGATTAGGTCTGCTCACTGTCTCAGAGAGTCAGCTGGTGAAGTTAGAGCGCATACAGAACGAAGCTATGCGGGTCATCCTGGGATGCACTAGAGACACCCCAGTAGTGTGTATGCATTACATCCTTGGTCTGCCGACTGTTGCTGGTAGGCTCAAGGTGATGCAGGCGAAGGCATACCTCAGAGTAGCTGCAGACACAGACCACCCACTGCATGAGGCGCTGGACGCAGTTAAGGGTCAGCGACTGATAAGAGGGAAATCATGGATGGCTCAGGCGGAGGATACGATCATACAGGTGTGCCCCCTGGAGAACATTAGGCGTGGAGAGGAATGGATCAGAGTGCCAGCGGAGCAGTCAGACTTGTGCAGAGTTATAATCACATTAAGCCGGGAGTGCAGGGAGTGGCCAGCAGGGGCCACGGAAGTGGAAATCCAGCAACTAATTCAGGACAATGCTCACTCGAGTGATGTGATTATCTACACAGATGGTTCAGTGTCAAGAGGTGAGAGAAGTGGCTGGGGTTTCATAGCCAAAGCTAATGGTCGATGTTTGGGGCAGGAGAGCCTGGCATATGATACCACAACATCCAGCTTAAGAATGGAAGTGGAGGCAGTCACTGCGGCTCTCCGCTGGATGGAGAATACGACACACACACACATCGTCATTGTAACTGACTCAGAAAGCATGCTGACGAGGGTGAGGACGAGCAGACTTCGTGCGGAGTGGCTTGCTTCGCTTCGGAGGTCACGGGTGACAAACATCGTCTGGATCTTTTCTCCGGGGCATGCCGGTGTGCTGGGAAATGAACAGGCGGACAGATTGGCTGGCTCTGCAGAACTTGGTGGAGTATTGATACATGACAAGGCAGATGTGGTTGCGGCCTTGTGGGAGCACGTGCACACCTCAGAGGAGCAAATGGATTACCATGGTCTGGCAAGAATGAGACAACGAGGAGTGACGAAGGGATCTGGCCGACGCTTAACGCTCAGAGGAAAGGCGAGGCAGACTTATAATCAGATTGCTACTGGTACTATTAGTGTTGGAACTCTTCGCTGGCTGCTGAGGATGGGGACAGAGCACTTATGGGAATGCCCCGATTGCTGTGATGTCGATTCCTAAATCAATCAATCAATCAATCAATCAAGTCTATACATAAAGTTGTATAATTTATCAAGTGTTTACATCTAGAAGCATGATTTATGAAGTCTAAACATCAAGTAGTATCATTTATCAAATCTATACATCAAGTAGTATCATTTATCAAATCTATACATCAAGTAGTATCATTTATCAAGTCTATACATAAAGTAGTATCATTAATCAAGTCTATACATCAAGTAGTATCATAAATCAAGTCTATACATCAAGTAGTATCATTTATCAAGTCTATACATCAAGTAGTATCATTTATCAAGTCTATACATCAAGTAGTATCATTTATCAAGTCTGTACGTCAAGTCCATTAAAAGAACGGAAACATACAAATACCTGGGTACAATCCTCAACTGCTCCAACATCATAAGGGAAGAAATACAAACTAGAATCAATTCTGGAAATAAGATATACTATGCACTACAACATCTACTAAAATCAAATGCACTATCTCGTAACACCAAGATCACAATATACAAAACACTGATCAGACCAGTTGTGCTGTATGGTTCTGAAACCTAGAGTACAACGAAAGGAGACAAGCCTTGTTACAAACCTTTGAGAACAAAGTTTTAAGACGCATCTTTGGACCCATTAGGGATATACAAAATGGAGAGTGGAAAAGAAGAAGTAACAAAGACATTTATGATCTGTTTAAGTCCCCGCTAATCACTGGTATCGTGAAGGCTAATAGACTACAATGGCTGGGGCATATAGAAAGAATGGAAGACAATAGGAAAACAAAACTCACTTACACTCAGGAAATAAATGGCCGTAGACCCCAAGGTAGACCAAGAAGACAGTGGAGAGATAATATATATACAGACCTACAAGAATTTGGAATCAACGACTGGCAAGAGAAGGTCAACCAGAGAGACGAATGGAGACGGATTGTATCTGCAGCAAAGAACCTCAATGGCTCGGAACGCTGAAGAAGAAGAAGATATGTCAAGTAGTATTAATCAAGTCTATACATCAAATAGTATCATTAATCAAGTCTATACATCAAGTAGTATCATTAATAAAGTCTATACATCAAGTAGTATCATTTATCAAGTCTATATGTAAAGTAGTATCATTTATCAAGTCTATACGTCAAGTAGTATCATTTATCAAGTATATACATCAAGTAGTATCATTAATCAAGTCTATACATCAAGTAGTATCATTTATCAAGTCTATACATCAAGTAGTATCATTTATCAAGTATATACATCAAATAGTATCATTAACCAAGTATATACATCAAGTAGTATGATTAATCAAGTCTATACATCAAGTAGTATCATTTATCAAGTGTGTTGTATTGCCTCCACCTCCTCCAGATCCAGCTGTTTCTGTTTCCTGTCACCCTGAAGGAGGTACCCGACTACTACAAGATCGTCAAACGTCCCATGGACATGCAGACAATGAGAGAGGTCAGTATGTTGTTCATTGCTTCTTCTTCTTATAGTCAATGCTGTGTGGCATTGGTGATTATTGTTTATCCATAGCCTTTTGTCTCTGCCTGTCCACACAGCCTTTTGTCTCTTGTATTGTGAATTATTTGTGGTACTGATGTTCCTCCATGCCATGATGTCAAACTGTCCAGCATCTTCTCTCTTGGTCACCTCCTGCTTCTTCTTCTCTCTCCCCCCCCCCTTTCCCCCCCCCCCCCCCCCCCCCCCCTCCAACTTTCCTCATCTCATTACATGTTCAAGGAGCACGGACTGTCTTCTTCTGATGCAAGTAACCATTACCATTCTCTTAGTGACTTAACTTCTGTTAGGATTGTCTTCATTGCTCTTTATACTCACCCAGTTTTCTCATCATTCATCTATAAAACCACATTTCCACAGTTTCATTAGCTGGAGCTATGGAGTTTCCACAGTTTCATTAGCTGGAGCTATGGAGTTTCCAGTTTCATTAGCTGGAGCTATGGAGTTTCCACAGTTTCATTCTCTGGAGCTATGGAGTTTCCACAGTTTCATTAGCTGGAGCTATGGAGTTTCCACAGTTTCATTAGCTGGAGCTATGGAGTTTCCTGTTTCATTAGCTGGAGCTATGGAGTTTCCACAGTTCCATTAGCTGGAGCTATGGAGTTTCCACAGTTTCATTAGCTGGAGCTATGGAGTTTCCACAGTTTCATTAGCTGGAGCTATGGAGTTTCCTGTTTCATTAGCTGGAGCTATGAAGTTTCCACAGTTTCATTAGCTGGAGCTATGGAGTTTCCAGTTTCATTAGCTCTAGCTATGGAGTTTCCACAGTTTCATTAGCTGGAGCTATGGAGTTTCCACAGTTTCATTAGCTGGAGCTATTGAGTTTCCACAGTTTCATTAGCTGGAGCTATGGAGTTTCCAGTTTCATTAGCTGGAGCTATGGAGTTTCCACAGTTTAATTTTCTGGAGCTATGGAGTTTCCACAGTTTCATTAGCTGGAGCTATGGAGTTTCCACAGTTTCATTAGCTGGAGCTATGGAGTTTCCACAGTTTCATTAGCTCGAGCTATGGAGTTTCCTGTTTCATTAGCTGGAGCTATGGAGTTTCCACAGTTTCTTTAGCTGGAGCTATGGAGTTTCCAGTTTCATTAGCTCTAGCTATGGAGTTTCCACAGTTTCATTAGCTGGAGCTATGAAGTTTCCACAGTTTCATTCTCTGGAGCTATGGAGTTTCCACAGTTTCATTAGCTGGGGCTATGGAGTTTCCACAGTTTCATTAGCTGGAGCTATGGAGTTTCTACAGTTTCATTAGCTGGAGCTGTGGAGTTGCCACATTTTCATTAGCTGGAGCTATGGAGTTTCCACAGTTTCATTAGCTGGAGCTGTGGAGTTGCCACATTTTCATTAGCTGGAGCTATGGAGTTTCCACAGTTTCATTAGCTGGAGCTATGGGGTTTCCACAGTTTCATTAGCTGGAGCTATGGAGTTTCCGCAGTTTAATTCTCTGGAGCTATGGAGTTTGTACTGTGTGTGATGCTTTTGTTCTGGTGAGAGATTGTAGTCCAACTTTACTGTCATGATGGCACATGATCTGATCTTGGCTTTGGTTTAAGTTTGTAAAGGGTTACTTTCATTGCATACAGATACCTCCGTAGATGCTGTAGTTTTCTCCTATAGATCACGCAAAGAGAATCTCAGTACAGTGCACAGTCTCCTGGAAAGTAATCTGTCTGGTCTGATCTGTTCTATGTCCAGCTGCACAGGGATGTAATGTGTGCATCATGCACTTGGTTCATCTAGTTTTGTTTGTCCTTATCTGAGAAGATTAGTGGTTCACTGTGTTATCTCAGAATCAGGGAGAAGTGTACCATACTTAAGTTTCTTACTTTATTAAAATGCATAGTGCAGTTAAAATAAATGATTTTATTTTCAGGCAAGTGCAGAAATTCAGATATCTAGGCACATGGGTAACATGAGATGCATCACAGAGATAAAGAACAGAATAGTACAAGCAAAAACTGCATTCTGTCAAATGAAAAACATTTTATGCAATAAGTCCTTGTCCCCGCAATGCCCTGAGTTCTTTTATGTCACATAGAACCAATTTTAACATATGGCTGCGAGTCCTGGACAAGTAGTAAACAGGTGAAAAAATCCCCGGAAGCCTTGGAGATTTTGTTTTGTAGAAGAATGCTGAAAATTAATTGGACAGTCAAAAATGAGCAATCTGGACATTTTGAGGGAAGCTGAGTCGCAAAGATAACTTATCACATCAGAAAGAAGCAGTAATGTTTTAGCCACATTATGAGAAGACAAAAACTGGAACATGTTGTTGAAAGAGAGATAGAGGAAGACAGCGTGAGAACATTCTTGACAGTCTTGTGTCATGTCACGCACGGGAGTCGACACACAAATTGATCCATATCGTTCGAGATCATAATTTGTGGAATAGCATGATCACCCACGCTAGCCGTCAAGGCAGTGGATGATGATGATGGTGATACATTTGACACACAGCATCTTACTGATCCAGTTTGAGGTGCACATCATATCTCTATGCCACTCCACTCCCGATATGACATTGACAGATTTATGATCTTGTGTTTTCAGCAAGTGAGACAGAAGAGGTACCGCTCACGAGAGGACTTCCTCACCGACCTGAATCAGATTGTGGAAAACAGCAAGATTTACAATGGTGAGATTGTCCGGTGACTCTGTTCATGTGTCCTGTGACTCTGCTCATGTGTCCTGTCACAGTGTTCATGTGTCCTGTCACAGTGTTCATGTGTCCTGTCACAGTGTTCATGTGTCATTGTATTGCTTCTTTGTCTCCAGCAGCAGTTTGTCTTATGTCTGCATTTCTTCTGTCTGCTGTCAGTCTTCTGTCTGCTGTATGTCTTCTGTCTGCTGTATGTCTTCTGTCTGCTGTATGTCTTCTTGTCTATAGTTTTTCTTCTGTCTGCTGTATGTCTTGTGTCTGTAGTATTTCTTCTGTCTGCTATATTTCTTCTGTCCATAGTATTTCTTCTTTCTCTAGTATTTCTACTGTCTGTAGTAATTATCTGTCTGTAGTATTTCTTCTGTCTCTAGTAATTCTTCTGTACATAGTATTTCTTCTGTACGTAGTATTTCTTCTGTCTCTAGTAATTCTTCTGTACATAGTATTTCTTCTGTCTGTAGTATTTCTTCTGTCTGTAGTAATTCTACTGTCCATAGTATTTCTTCTGTCTCTAGTAATTCTTCTGTACGTAGTATTTCTTCTGTCTCTAGTAATTCTTCTGTACATAGTATTTCTTCTGTCTCTAGTAATTCTTCTGTACATAGTATTTCTTCTGTCTGTAGTAATTCTTCTGTCTCTAGTATTTCTTCTGTCTCTAGTAATTCTTCTGTACTTAGTATTTCTTCTGTCTCTAGTAATTCTTCTGTACATATTATTTCTTCTGTCTCTAGTAATTCTTCTGTACGTAGTATTTCTTCTGTCTCTAGTAATTCTTCTGTATGTAGTATTTCTTCTGTCTGTAGTATTTCTTCTGTCTGTAGTATTTCTTCTGTCTGTAGTATTTCTTCTGTCTGTAGTATTTCTTCTGTCTGTAGTAATTCTACTGTCCATAGTATTTCTTCTGTCTTGTATTTCTTCTGTCTCTAGTAATTCTTCTGTCCATAGTATTTCTTCTGTCTGTAGTATTTCTTCTGTCTGTAGTATTTCTTCTGTCTGTAGTATTTCTACTGTCTGTAGTAATTATCTGTCTGTAGTATTTCTTCTGTCTCTAGTAATTCTTCTGTACATAGTATTTCTTCTGTCTGTAGTATTTCTTCTGTCTGTAGTAATTCTACTGTCCATAGTATTTCTTCTGTCTCTAGTAATTCTTCTGTACGTAGTATTTCTTCTGTCTCTAGTAATTCTTCTGTACGTAGTATTTCTTCTGTCTCTAGTAATTCTTCTGTACATAGTATTTCTTCTGTCTGTAGTAATTCTTCTGTCTCTAGTATTTCTTCTGTCTCTAGTAATTCTTCTGTATGTAGTATTTCTTCTGTCTGTAGTATTTCTTCTGTCTGTAGTATTTCTTCTGTCTGTAGTATTTCTTCTGTCTGTAGTAATTCTACTGTCCATAGTATTTCTTCTGTCTTGTATTTCTTCTGTCTCTAGTAATTCTTCTGTCCATAGTATTTCTTCTGTCTGTAGTATTTCTTCTGTCTCTAGTATTTCTTCTGTCTCTAGTAATTCTACTGTCCATAGTATTTCTTCTGTCTGTAGTATTTCTTCTGTCTCTAGTAATTCTTCTGTCCATAGTATTTCTCTAGTAATTCTACTGTCCATAGTATTTCTTCTATCTGTAGTAATTATCTGTCTGTAGTATTTCTTCTGTCTCTAGTAATTCTTCTGTACGTAGTATTTCTTCTGTCTCTAGTAATTCTTCTGTACGTAGTATTTCTTCTGTCTGTAGTAATTATCTGTCTGTAGTATTTCTTCTGTCTCTAGTAATTCTTCTGTACGTAGTATTTCTTCTGTCTGTAGTATTTCTTCTGTCTGTAGTAATTCTACTGTCCATAGTATTTCTCTAGTAATTCTACTGTCCATAGTATTTCTTCTGTCTGTAGTAATTCTCTGTACGTAGTATTTCTTCTGTCTCTAGTAATTTTTCTGTACGTAGTATTTCTTCTATCTGTAATATTTCTTATGCCTCTAGTAATTCTTCTGTCCGTAGTATTTCTTCTATCCATGGTATTTCTTCTATCTCTAGTAATTCTCTGTTTACCCTTTCTTCTGTCTCTAGTAATTATCTGTCTTGTATTTCTTCTGTCTCTAGTAATTCTTCTGTCTGTAGTATTTCCTCTGTCTGCAGTATTTTTCCTGTCCGCAGTAATTGTCCTGTCTCAAGTATTTCTCGGATACCAGATATTTTCTAAGATACCTTGGCCATATATGGGTGGTTATAGTGATGCTTCTTTATATCACAGATAGGTATTTAAAAAATTTGATTTAACATTGTATTTAATTATATATATATATATATATATATATATATATATATATATATATATATATATATATATATATATATATATATATATATATTGTTATCAAATCATTATACTCCTGTCTGTTCCACTTTTCACATTGGACAATGAGGAGATTTTGTGTGATATTTACTGGCATATGGGGACAACCCATTGCTGTGAAGTTGGAACCTCAACCAACCAACCAACCAATCAACTATATTCTCTTGAAATTCACTGTTTATTTTAAATTATTTAAACACGCAAGTGCTTGATTGTGCATGCCCACAAACACACACTCTTTACACATGCATGTACGCCAATCCTCATCCCATATTCACCCACCCACATACATAGTATTTCTACTGTTATTTATATTATTATATATTTATATTGAAAAGCTGTGATGTTTGTTTAGCTAGATGATATAATTAAGCTTAGCTAGATGATATAGCTAAGCTATGTGACATGTAAATAGGTTATTAGATATTGTTTGTTGCCATGGTTTCAGGGGGACAACATTTGTTGACCTTAAGTGCCCAGGCATTGTTGGACCACTGCTTCAAGAGGTTTGCTGAGGTGAGAGCAACTTATTACATGTGAGAATATATATATAGATATGTGTGTGTGTGTGTGTGTGTGTGTGGGTGGGTGGTGGGTGGGTGGGTGCGTGCATGTGTGTGTGTGTGCTCTTTCTCTCGAACTCTCCCCCTCCCTCCCTCCCCACCACTATATTTGTTGCAGAAGCATGAACATTAAATGTGAGATAAGCCAAATGTTGTATTGTGTACACTCCTGTTTATGACACATAAGACATTAAATATGAGAAAATCATGGGGGGGGGGGGGGTTGTGAGGATCATTGCTGGAACTACAGAGCTGTCATTTAGTTTATAAGTGCTGTCATTTAGTTCATAAGTCTTGTCATTTATTGCATATGTGCTGTCATTTAGTTCATAAGTGCAGTTTTATAAAAGACCCAAAGGGGTGATTTCTGGAGCTATGGGGATGCTTTGTGTGAAGCGTTCACTAGGCCACACTGAGGAAGAAGATGAGCCAGATGGGATCAAACCCAGTGAAGGTGATCCTGTAGCAGTTAAACCCACTGTTAAGCTTTTACATGTAATGCACTCATTACATTTCTAGCCATTTTCTTATTGCACAGGTGAAGGAATTGGGTGTGTATTAAATTGATCACTAATGTATATCTGCAGTGATGATGATGTTTTGATGATACTGGTCATGATAGTGATGATGATGATGATAGTGATGATAGTGATGGTGATAATAGTGATGATATTGATAGTATTGATAGTGATGATGATAATAGTGATGATGATGATGATAGTGATGATGATAGTGATGATCGTGATGATGATAATAGTGATGATATTGATAGTGATTATGATGATAATGATGGTGATGATGATGATGATAGTGATGATGATAGTGATGGTGATGATGATAATAGTGATGATATTGATAGTTATGATAGTGATGACAGTGATGATGATGACTTTACTGTTTTGTTTACAGAAAGAGCAGAAGCTGATGAGATTGGAGAAAGCCATCAACCCCCTTCTGGACGACAATGACCAGGTGGCCCTGTCCTACATCTTTGAGAAGGTTATCAACTCAATGAAGACAATAGAAACGGTAAGCTAGCTGATACAAAGAGAGTCGCAGGACATTGCAGGCATCTTGATATGCATGCAAATGTTGAGTTGAGCTAAGAACTGACATCACTGCACTCAGGATATTCCCACATGTGTTGCATCCCCTTGTTCATGACTCAGCGAAGAGTCACACTACTAATCTTTCTCACCGCTATCTCATTGAAAGTTCTCCTGGTCTTCCCTCTCAGTTTTAAGATTCACCCAGAACCCCTGCCAATCCCCAGCCATATAATTCTTGCCACATACGGGTTCTCAGTCTGTTCCCCCACTTTCTCCACCTGGTCGCACAGACGCCCAATCACTTCTCCCTTGTCCATAGGTAATCTGCCACCGAGAGGTACATCCCCTGCCAGCCTATCAGTCTGTTCATTCCCCCGCACTCCTGCACCAAAGAGGAGCAGCATTCTGCTGTCCATTTTTTGATCTGTGAAAGGGTGAAACCTTTAGAAATTAATTGGCAAATGAAGGTCCAGTATGGTGACACATGCTTGTCAGTTCAGCAAGTGTATGAGTGGAGTAGGGAGTTTCAAAACTGTGGACTTCTAAGACAGATTGTTCACGACCAGGTCAGGCACACAGAGTAGTGACCTGAGTCAATTTTTCTAAAGCAAGCACTTTAACTGCGCTGGAGGACTACATCGAAGAATGTTCTTTACTGTTTCAGAATATATTCACCAAAAACAAACATTTAAGGTTTTCATTTGAAGCCACCTCATATGATTTCTGGATTGTATTGAATTGTTTATGACAATTCTATGACTGCTACATTGAAAATTTAACAGCATCATGTGAGGGCCTGAAGTAGAGACTAGAACAAGTGTTGAAACATTGTAATATTTAATGTTGTTATTGTGACTGGGGGAATTGAGGGACATTCATAACATAAGATGTGGAAGATGCTTAACAGAGATTGCAAGAAGGATAGACTAAGCAAAAGCAGCATTTTGGAAAATGACAAGTGTATTGTAGAGTAAGTCACTTCCATTGCAAGGCAGAAAGAATTCTGAAATGTTATCTAGAACCTGTTCTTCTGTATGGCAGTGAATCATGGGATGTCAACTAACAAACAATTAGGAAGAACCTGGAGGAAGTGCAGATGTGGTTTCCTAAAACCTGCAAATGTCCTGGATATCCAGAATAACTTACAATGATTGCCTGGGCAAGGCTAATGAAAGTAGAATAGGAAAGAGACAGTTTTCTTTTATCATAGTAAAGAAAATAGTGTCTCTGCGGCGAAATGATTACACCGCCTGCCTTGCTCTCTGAAGGTTGTAGGCTTGATTCTGGGCCACGTCTTTTGGTTCACGAGTGCAATTTTCTTGGGGACTCTTGGGGGTTGCTGCTGGAGCTTTGGCGTTCATGCTTTGTGCGACGCTTTCGGCAGGATGCCTTGTGGAAAGAGACCGAGCCATGTGGGAAAAACCAGATGCAATGAAGTCGATCCTCGTACCCATTGAAATAGAAGAGAGACATTAGAGAACAACATGATGACCAGAAAGATCAACAGTAGAGAGGGAGACAGAGAGAAACAGTGGCCTAAAACAGTGGCACAGAGCAATGATGCTGCATTTCCTAAAACAGTGGCACAGAGCAATGATGCTGCATTTCCTAAAACAGTGGCACAGAGCAATGATGCTGCATTTCCTGAAACAGTGGCACGGAGCAATGATGCTGCATTTCCTACAACAGTGGCACGGAGCAATGATGCTTCATTTCCTAAAACAGTGGCACTGAGCAATGATGTTTCATTTCCTAAAACAGTGGCACAGAGCAATGATGCTTCATTTCCTAAAACAGTGGCACGGAGCAATGATGCTTCATTTCCTAAAACAGTGGCACAGAGCAATGATGCTTCATTTCCTAAAACAGTGGCACAGAGCAATGATGCTTCATTTCCTAAAACAGTGGCACAGAGCAATGATGCTGCATTTCCTAAAACAGTGGCACAGAGCAATGATGCTGCATTTCCTAAAACAGTGGCATGGAGCAATGATGCTGCATTTCCTAAAACAGTGGCACGGAGCAATGATGCTGCATTTCCTAAAACAGTGGCATGGTGGAATAACTCCAAAAGCATTGATCCAGAACTCCAAGGACTGAGATCTGTGGTGATACATGAAAGACCTTGGCTATACAACATGGTGATACATTGGCCGGTATTGTCTTTATATATGGATTGTATTGTGGGTATGTTTAAAGAATTGTCAGCCTAGTCAACATATCAACACCAGTGAATGAAGAATAAGAGCAGTAGTAAGCCTAATTTTATGAGCTTTTGATGTTGCTTTCTTAACAGTCCTGGCCATTCCACACACCGGTCAACAAGAAGACAATCAAAGATTATTATACGGTCGTCCAGAAACCAATGGATCTGTCCACTTTGTTGAAGGTAAGTCATCTAGAAACCAATGGATCTGTCCACTTTGTTTAAGGTAAGTTATTTAGACCAGTAGATCTTTCCACTTTGTTGAAGGTAAGTTATTTAGACCAACAGATCTCTCCACTTTGTTGAATGTAAGTTATCTAGACCAATAGAGCTCTCCACTTTATTCAAGGTAAGTTATCTAGACCAGTAGATCTCCTCTTAAAAGCGCTCCACTTTGCTGAAGGTAAGTTATCTAGACCAGTAGATCTGTCCACTTTGCACATCCTCAGTGTGCAGAAAATCCAGACAGAAGTTCCGGTTTTAAGATGCCAAATAGGAAAATGTGTAGCCAAAAATGTGGAAACATATGGATATAAAGAGGAGAGTCAGCAAAATTAAACAGTGGTATCAATAACGGTATTAATTCCTACTGGATCAGTGCATCCCAAAGAGTTGATTAAGTGGCTCTCAGTTTTAAGTCTAACTAAGGTGCTGCAGTAACATGATCTCAATTCTGCGACACATACATTGTCGACTCTGTTGTGGGCAGGTGAATTAAAATGGTCACAGAAAGGTTTATCATATTTTCACTGTTTTTAAAATTTGTGGTCTAATACCTTAAATACCATGTTTTCAGAATGTCCAGTCCCACAAATACCAGAGCAAAGACCAGTTTGTGGAGGATGCCGAGCTCCTGTACACCAACAGCCTGCAGTACAATGGACCAGATCATTCAGTCACCAACACTGCCCGCAAGCTGATGGAAGTCATGAAGGAGGAGCTGAAGGAAGTTAGTAGCACCCATGTGTTGCATACTTGTAATCGACTGCTGATGTTCCTTGTGGCTTCTTGCTTTATTTGTGTATGTATATTTGATGTCCATCAGAAAGATGCAGGCATAATGTTTTGGCCAAATTATGAGGGAAAAAATGTGGAACATGTGGCAACCGGAGGAAAGATTTGAGGAAAGAGTGATACAGGAGGACAGCAAGAGAAAATCTTTAACAGTCTTATGATATGGGACAGAAGGAAGTCAACACACAAATTGATCTATGCCATTTGCATATCACAATTTGTGGAGAAGTATCATTGCCAATGCCAGCTGGCAAGGCACTTGATGATGATGATGAATGACTTCAGGGTCGCTGTGTGTAGCTCTTGGATCGTGAATTCAGTTTCACAATTCTGACATTAAGTTGCTTCTTCTTCTTTGTACACAGATATAAGTTGCTTCTTCTTCTTTGTGTACAGATATAAGTTGCTTCTTCTTCTTTGTACACAGATATAAGTTGCTTCTTCTTCTTTGTATACAGATATAAGTTGCTTCTTCTTCTTTGTATACAGATATAAGTTGCTTCTTCTTCTTTTTACAGCTGTAAGTTACTTCTTTTTTTTTGTACACAGATATAAGTTGCTTCTTCTCCTTTGTACACAGATATAAGTTGCTTCTTCTCCTTTGTACACAGGTATAAGTTGCTTCTTCTCCTTTGTACACATATATAAGTTGCTTCTTCTTCTTTGTACACAGATATAGGTTGCTTCTTCTTCTTCTTTGTACACAGATATAAGTTGCTCACGAGTGTGTGTGTGTGTGTTTCCGTTTGCTGAGCCTCAATAGTTATATTTTGTGTTCATGCTCTTTTTTTGAGATCATCTCGGCAGCCGTCATACCTTTTCTCAATACCTTGAAGATGTGGTCACACTGTAGTCTTCATTCTGGCATATCACCAGTGCAGGATTTATTTTGTCTTCCCATTTGTCATTTGCCAATTATTGTGGCCCTCAGCAGCAGATGGTGATAATGTACAGTGTTGAAATCCCTTACAAGGACCTAATGCGGCGTTGTAAAGTGCACAAGCTGGATATTTTCTCACTGTGAATAACATCACAGTCTGGTTAATATCTCTTACATATGCTCAGCATGTTTTTCACACTGTTGTCAACATAATGTTGGGGTATCATCCTTGCACTCTGGAAATATCCAGTGCTTTTGGGGGGGGGGGGGGGGAAACGACGACTAATATATATATATATATATCACATCACATCAGCGTCTGGCGGCTAATAGTTCCAGTGGTTCTGTGTTGGTTGATGAGAGCCCCTCATTCTCCCGATGTGCCTCTCATGTCTGGCCGTACTAACTCTTACTCCCAACAACATGAAGGTTATGAGGATTGATGTTGATGAAAAGCTGACGGGGTGAATAATTTGAACATAATGCCTCATAACTCTTCTCAATTGAGAATATAAAACTGATGACTGAAGTGGATACAGCAGTCTGATGCGCAAATTTTACTAAATACTCGTTGTGGTTGACATTGATGAAACACCTATGAAGAAATTTGCGATGAGTCACTTAAGCCTGGTTGTTTAGAATGTGTTCAGGAGTCCATGACTGAACATGACTGTTGACTTCTATTTCATGCCATGATCTTTACTAAGAAATGATGATTTATCCACAGAGCGAGGAACACATTTCACAACTGGAGGCAGACATCAGAGCATCCCAGGAAGCTGCTTTGGATGCAGCAGACACAGATAGTATGACTGGTACGTCTTTGAACAGGGACGATGGCAGTGTCCTAGGTAACTGTCCATGGTTGCTTGCCTCATTGCCATCTCTGTCTCTTGTAGTACTTGTGTTTTTGGCTGTCATTGTCAGTGATGATCATGCTTTAAGTAAATGTCCATGGTTTCTTGCCTGGTTGCCCTCTCTGTCTCTTGTGGTCTTGTTTGTTTGGCTGGCAATGTCCAAGCTGGCCTGGTAATAGACTTGTCAATGATAATCATGTTTTAATAAATGTCTTTTGTTGCTTGTCATGATACCGTTTCTGTCTCTTTTGGTGCTGGTTTTTGTTGTTGTCATTGTCAATAATGGTCATGTTTTAAGTAAATGCCCATTGTTGCTTGCCATCTCTGTCTCTTTTGGTGCTGGTTTTTGTTGTTGTCATTGTCAATAATGGTCATGTTTTAAGTAAATGCCCATTGTTGCTTGCCATCTCTGTCTCTTGTGGTGCTGGTTTGTTTGGCTGGGAATGTCCAAGCTGGCCTGGTCATAAACACATCAATGATAATAATGTTTTAAGTAAATGTCCATTGTTGCTTGCCATGTTGCCATTTCTGTCTCTTGTGTGTTTATTTGTTTGGTTGACTGCCATTATCAAGCTGGCCTAGTTGTAGTTTGATGTTGCAATATTGTACCAGTGATTTCATATTTGGTTTGTAGTTTGTTGTTGCAATGTTGTACAAGTGATTTCATGTTTGGTAGTAATATGTTGATGTATTGTGTAATATTATCATGTTTAGTTTTAGAATTAATATATTGTGTAATATTTCCATGTTTGGTTGTAGTGTTAGCGCCGAATGTTGGGCGGCGCTTACCAAACCCGACACCCCACATTGTGCCAGCGGCTTTGGGCGGAAGAGCGCAATTGGGAGGATATAAGCCTTATCCTGGTGTGAAGAAATGCAACCCAAAGACTAAATGTCATGGCAGGGCAGACCAGGCCCTAAGCCTCGGTTGGTAACTGGTCTAGGATGGAAGCTCCGGCAGGCGGACAGTTAGAGCATTGCTTTGCTGATCCGGCAGCTTCTGCAGCTTGTCTTGTTCCAGACGTATTGGTGTCACCTTTCCTCTGGAGTAAACTAGACTGGCAGAGAGAGGGATCATGCTACATGGGCAACCCATGGTCTCTAAATTCAGCCCAGGCTTTGTGTTATGGAGAGATAACCCCATTTTACAAACTATCGTCTGTCAAGATGGCAAGGTGCCAGTCAGGTTGTAGTGAGTTGATATATTGTGTAATACTTTCATATTTGGTTGCAGTGTGTTGATATATTGTGTAGCGTTTTCATGGTTGTGAATGAGAATTTCAAAGTGGTGTCTGTCAGCCCGTCAGCTTGTGTCAGTCTCGGGCACATCTGAAACCTGTTATTGTAAATCAGGCTTAGTAACTAAACAGATAATTTTGCATTGGATTATCATAATGCAAGGGAGAACACCTTGTGTTGATTTTTAACTATTCTTCTTCTTTCGTTCGCTTGAAATATGTCTATATCTGCAATTTTGTCTCTTGTATGAATTTAACTGTCTTTTTCAGTTCACACAGTGGTCCATAGAATTTATCTTCCACTGTCGTCTCTCTAGGCCAAAAGGTTTGCCTAGATATGTCATATTTTGGGTATTCTTGGAGTATGTGATCTGCTGTCTGCGGCACCAATTCACTATGCACATGGCTGATTCACTAATCTTGAATTTTGCATACATGTAGTTGTATAATCTATTATGGCCTGTCCTGAGAATCTGCAGAATAATGATTTGTTCTAGTATGTCCATAAAGTGGTCATCGACTTGAGCTGGTGTTTGATGAAGTTTTGTGTTGTGTCTCTGATTCAGGTGCGGACACTGAAAGCTTGGACGGGTTCAGCATTGGTACCAAGGACAATGTAACAATAGCAGAGGATGACACAAACTCTGCCATGCCTCATTTTCACGAGGGCAGGGAATACTCCAAGGTAGGTTTGAGTTTGTTGCTTTTTTTTTTCTCGTTCGCTCGCTTTGAACTCAAGTGTAGTCCACGTTGGATTGATTTTGTTTGCGTGTGGGATAGCTTTCCCTATTACCAGTGACCCTCGTCATCAGGAGAACTGAATCTGACTTTAGACAGAAGTACTTGAAATGTACATCCCCAAATCAAGTCAACGTTTTAGTCAAATTGACCAGTGCAGGGGTTGAACTCCCTACCTTGGCATCAACGCACTGGATGTTTAAGCATGAGTGCTTTTATCTATTCGGCCATGATGACCTACATTTTTTTCATGTAAAAAAAATGTAATTGTAATTTATGTTTTGAACTGTAAATAGGTTTTATTTAATTTATCGAACCATAAATAGATTTTAGCCTGTTTATCAAAGGTTAGATGTAAATATATTTTAACTAGTATATTAAAGTTTAGCTGTAAATAGATGTTTTGCAATTATCTTAGTTTATTTCTAAATAGAATATAGTCTTTTTTTTTTACCAAAGTTTAAATGTACATAGATTTTAGAAAATTTATTTAAGTGTGATAGTAAGTCAATTTCAGTTTGGCTCTAAATATATGTTAACCATTTTATTTAAGTTTATCTATAAACAGATTTTAATTAGTGGTTTACGTTTAACTGTAAATAAGTAGCCACAGATACACTGTGTGTATTGTTGCACACATAAAAACTCCCTTGGCAGTTGGAAATCGAAAAATAGTAGCCTAACGGCGCTGCCCGGGCAAAATTTCGAGTTAAAAATCTACCCAAGTATTTCAGGATCCTCGCTGGTTGAAGTTCGTGCACTGAGCTGAGATTCTCTGGACTCAGGCTTGAGTTAGGAGTAGAATGGAGCACTTATGGGTTACACCCGTGTGCCATGATGTTGATCCGTCGACTAAACTAAACCAAACTAAACTAAACTAGTTTAACTGTAAATAAAATTTAGCCAGTTTATCTAAGCTTAGTTGTAAATAGATATTATCAAAGTTTAAAGGTAAGTAGATTTAGCCTATATGTCTCAAATTAGCTGTAAATATATTTTAGTCAGTTTATTGAAGTTTAATAGTAAGTAGATGTTAGCCAATTTATTAAAGTGTAACTGTAAGAAGATTTCAGCCAATTTATTAAGTTTGGCTGTAAAAATATTTTAGCCAATTTATCAGTTTATCAAGAAGTAGATTGGGGCAAATACATCTAAGTTTAACTGCAAATGTATTTCAGCCAATTCAACGAAGTGTAATGGTCAATAGATTTTAGCAAATTTATCTAAGTTTCTCTGTATATTGATTTTATCCAGTTTATTAAAGTTTAACTGTAAATAGATTTTAGGCAGTGTATTTAAGTTTAACTGTAAAAAGATTTTCGCCAGTGTATTTAACTGCAAATATATTTTATTTAATGCATTTACGTTTAACTGCAAATATATTTTAGCAAATTTTCTAACCTTAGCTGTTGAATTTGTGTTCAAAAAGCAGATAATCTTTGCTTCAGGCCAATACTTTATTGGCTGTTAAAATTTACTTCAAATTGGCTTTCAGTCCCCAACATGGAGGATAGGCATTTAAACAGTTAAGGCCTCTGGAGTGTTTATGCTTGTGACTGCCTTTTGCATTTGCGTTTTCCTCATGTTGGACTATAAGTGCATGGTTCCATCGCCTTGCTACCGAGTTGAGTGCGTGGCGTGACACTGTGAGCTGGGAATTACGTGTGAAATGCTTTTACATCTGTCCGTGGTTGTTTGTAGTGTGAACTACATTTTCAGAATAATGGCTGTCAGATTGTCACAGAACTGACTGGATTGCCTTATGCAGTAATGTGTAGCTGCTGGTTTTCTAGTGACTGCCACTTCCATCGATGATGATCTGTATTTTTCGTGGAGGACTTTTGTGTTGGCATTCTGGCGGAGGCATTATGCGCAGTGTACCTGTGCAGGCTGATGGTTTATCGAGACTCCTGTTTGTTCCACTTTTCACATGGGGCAGTGAGGAGCATTTTGTGTGATATTCACTGGCACAGGAACGGAGCATAATGGGGACGACCCGTTGCTATGAAGTTGGAACTGCGACTAATGACTAAGACTAATTTACTTCAAATTGGTTTAAATACAGATGCCATAAACAAAATATTGCATCATTTCTTGCCTGGCATAATCCACTGCATCTTGTCAGGCACATACTGCAGAGTTATATAACATATGAAGTGGACAAACAAAGAATACTTTGGCTGAAATACTAAGTACATAGTCGTTGATATTGTTAGAAAGTCGAGAAGGTTTAACCCACAGAAGTCTGACATTTAACAGGAAGTCCTTCTCTTTGCATAGCAATAGCTGCAGTCACCTAATAGATAATGATTCAATATATTCGAGCAATTGATTATTGTTCGTAAAATACATTATACAAAATGCATTTTGTTTGTTAACTCTGTGATTGCTAATAAGCACATGTTCAGTGATTGGCGGATAGGTTGTAGACATTTTGTGTTTCTGTAATTTTACTTGTGTTGTCCATCAACAGACTGGCCATGGGATGTCGGATTCAGAATTTGTGGATATTGAAGGAGATGAAGAAAGCCTTGTTAACATGCAGCGCAGCCAGGTTAGCATAGATTACCTTGCGTATCATGATCTAACTTGATGGTTCATTTTAGATTGCTGATAATAATATTTGCTTGCTGGTTCCTTGTAAATATTGCAGCTGTACTGTAAACTGACACAGCACAATTACATCGAAAAAAAAAAAAAATATATATACATATATATCAGACTATCGACTAAGAAGAAGTATCTGTAGATTTTTTTTTATTGTTCTGTACTTGATGGTTCCTGATATCTTTAGATTGTTATTGGTCTATATTTGATGGTTCATGGTATCTGTAGATTGTTGATATTGTTTTATACTTGATAGTTTCTAGTATCTGTAGATTGTTGATATTGTTCAATGATTAATGGTTTCTGGTATCTGTAGATTGTTGTTATTGTTCAGTACTTTATAGTTCTGGTGTCTGTAGATTGTTGATATTGCTCTTTGTTTGATGATTCCTGATGTCTATAGATTGTTATTGTTCTATACTTGATGGTTTCTGGTATCATTTTTTTTGTTTTTGGAAATGTTGCATTTCCCTTACAGGATGTTGCAGTCAATTCAACACCAGCATTTTTCAGCTGCTGTTGATGTACTAGGCAAGTTTTACATTCAGTAGATTGCCATTGCTTTCTGAACGACCGGCTTACATATCCCCATAAGTTACCAGCGTGGCATGAGCCTCTGCCAATTCTCGCAGCTGCTGTTTTCCCCATGTGGATATATAGGATTATGAACAATGTCGTTAACGCCTTGGCCAGGGAGGACGGATATCTGCAGATTTTTTTATATTGTTCTATACTTGATGGTTACTAATATCTGTAGATTGTTATTATCCTATACTTGATGGTTTCTGGTATCTATAGATTGTTATTGTTCTATACTTGTACTTGATG
Source organism: Cepaea hortensis (assembly GCA_963921405.1). Classification (NCBI taxonomy): domain Eukaryota; kingdom Metazoa; phylum Mollusca; class Gastropoda; order Stylommatophora; family Helicidae; genus Cepaea; species Cepaea hortensis. The sequence goes on along the minus strand of OY992876.1, from coordinate 307,679,706 downwards.
GTTTCTGGTATCTGTAGATTGTTGTGATTGTTCAGTACTTGATAGTTCCCACAATCTGTAGATTGTTGATATTGTTCTATACTTGATGGTTCCTAATATCTGTAGATTGTTGATATTGTTCTATACTTGATGGTTCCTAATATCTGTAGATTGTTATTATCCTATACTTGATGGTTTCTGGAACCTATAGATTGTTATTGTTCTATACTTGTACTTGATGGTTTCTGGTATCTATAGATTGTTGTGATTGTTCAGTACTTGATAGTTCCCACAATCTGTAGATTGCTGATATTGTTTTATACTTGATGGTTCCTGGTATCTGTTGATTGTTGATATTGTTCTATAATTAATGGTTTCTGGTATCTGTAGATTGTTCTTATTGTTCAGTATGGTATCTGCAGATTGTTGATATTGCTCTTTCAAGATCGCATTAATACAAGAACCGATTACTTGATATTGTTTTTCCTCCATACTTAACAGTTCTGTTCTTCTCACTCTTCTGAAATTTATTTTATAACGCAAATCACGTTTTATGTAGACGTCTAGACTTGTTCTAGTTTGTGTTATTAAATTTAGCTTCCATTTTAACGCATACTGTGTAGAAGAGGGGGGAATTTATAGGGAGGAAATACAAGGGGGGGGGGGGGAAGAGAGAATGGCATTCATATGGTGAAGGAGTGTATGGGCCAAAAAAGGTTGAGAACTACTGCTTTATGACTATGTCTTTGGTGTGCCTTCCATTGTATGTGTGTATAGATAGATAAATGGGTGGGTGGATGGTTAGAATGTGCATTAATAGATAGATGAGTGGATAGATAAATGTGTGTCTGTGCACGTGTATATATAAAGGGATGGATGGATGGGTAGATGGATAGCGTGCACATCAATGAATGGATGAATGAATAGATAAATAAGTGGATTGATTTTTATAGGTGGATGATTGGATGAACCGCCCACCAACTTGGCAATTAGTCTATTGTAGCTATAACGAAGTCTTACAAATGTGGTTCCTGTATCGCATTGGTGTATCCATAACATATTTCATTATACATCTGCCACATGGTTCTCTGTAAACCTGTGCAGCATGCTACAGTTTCTGCATAACTACAGTCCTGTCTTAACTACACTCCTGACTGTGCATATTTGGTGGATATTTGTCTATTTATGCCTGTCTATGTATACCTGTCTGCACATTTGTCCATTGTTTAAATATGTCTGTGTTTCTGTCTTTGTACACCCCTGTCTTTGCTATCTGTGTAAATTGTCAATGTACTCTTGACTATGTCTAATTGTTTACTGTGCTACATCCTGTTCTGTAAACTGCACTATATCCTGTTTACTGTGCTACACAATGTTCTGTTTACTGTGCTATACAATTTTCTGTTTACTATGCTACATAATGATCTGTGTACTGTGCTACATAATCTTTTATTCATTGTGCTTACAGCAAGACATAGACATGGACGATGAAGAAGATGATGATCTGGCCAAAGATTTGCACCTCTCAGATGGGGAGGAAGAAGAAGAGGAAGAGGAGGAGGAAGATGAAACCAGCGTGGACAACCTTGGTATGTCTTATTTGCTGTTATTCAGTTTGTCCGCATCTTTTAAACACAAGGTCACAAGCCCAGCATCGGCTGTGTAACCCTGATGCAGTATATTGATTGTTTTAATACATTTTAGTGCAGGTCCGCTTGGCCGAATGGGTAAGAACGCGTGTTCTTAAACATCTGGTGTGCTGATGCCGAGGTAAGTGGTTCAACCCCTACACCGGACAACTGGACTAAAATGTTGACTTGTCGTACTTGACTTGGGGACGTAAATTACAAGTACATCTGAAGTCGGAGTGGGTTTCGCCTGATGGCGAGGGACACTGTTAATAGGGAGGGGAGGGAACGTGTTTTTTCCGAAATGTGTATGGATTAAGTGTTTTTTCGTGGTGAAATGGAGTTCGGACCGTGCAACGGAGTTCGTGCACGCGCGTCCGGTCTTCTTTCGGCGTATCATCGGCGCCCGGTGGCGATAGTTAAGCCTAACATGACAGCCAGACGACCAGCTAGGACACAACGTGGTAAGAGGGCGGGCGCGCGCAGAAGGCGCTTAAAATGTGACAGATTGGGTATCGGAAATGTTCGAGTACTGTACTGGAACTGTGCATCATTTAGTCAACGCCGACCCATTCTTGAAAAACTACTCTACGGAAACGATATTGTAGTCTTGCAAGAAACACAGCTCACCGACGGAACAGTCAATGTTGCGGGATTTCAGAGTTTCCTTAACAGGCGGCACCTCGGACAGGCCATTCTGGTCCGCAACAACATACTAGTGTCTGAGATCGATATGTCCGCCTGGAACAGCGATGCCCTGCAAGTGCAGGCATTAAGAATAATGACACCAGTGCAGCTTGTAATCGTTAACGTCTATGCGCGAAATGGGAAGGTCGACGTGTGACAATGGCAGAGTTTGTTCGATATGGATGAAAGTCATATCATCTACTGCGGGGACTTCAATGCCAGAGGCAGTCAATGGGGGAATTGCATCACCAATAGACAGGGAGAAGATTTGGAGGACGCCCTGGCATCTGCTGCCCTAATCTGTCTGAATGATGGGAAGGTCACTAGAATGGCCACTCGACCAGGCGACTCTGACAGCATCATTGACCTGGCTCTGGTGTCGCCCACCATCGCACCAAGGTGCCGGTGGGGCACACTGGGATACCACGATAGTGACCACTACCCTTGTGTCATCCTGATCAAGAAAGACGGGGCCATGAGTCAAAGAAACAAGACCAATGCCTTCCCGTACGACACCACTGGTCAAGATGCCATAAGCAAGATCAGAAGAAGGAAACTAACTTCCTCCCGTAGGAGACAAGAAAGATGGCTGCAGCCACCATGGTGGAATGGAGAGGTCGAGAAGGTGTGGCTGGGAAAGAGGCAGGCTGTCAAAGACTGGCAAAAGGCCAGAAAGGCTAACATGCCACAGGTTGAGTTGGCGAACCTGAAGACTGAGGTCGTTAGGATGACGACTTTATTCAAATCCTGCGCCAAACAGGCCAAGGCCGACAAATGGGACGAGTTCTGCAGGAAGGTGTGCTCCGAGCAATCTCTTACGACATTCTGGCGCCTCCACAAGAGCATGAACGGTGCTGCACAACGTAGGGGTATTCCAGACTTTCAAGGCACAGACCTCGCATGGAAAAAGTCGGATGCGGATAAAGGTAAGGCCCTTCTTGCACGCTACATAGAACAGACTGACCAGAAAGACGAGCCCGCCAGACAGAGGACCACAACACTCTCTCAGTTGTGCGAGGGGGTCGGGACAGATGAAGAATGGACAATCACAGTTGACATATTGCGTGCGATGCTCAAGAAATCACCTAACACCGCCCCAGGCCCAGACGGCATCCGATATGGTGACCTAATGGTGATATCAGATGATGACATGGAAGAACTGGCCAGAGAATTCAACACCAGTATCCAGAGGGGTCAGGTCAAAGAAGAATGGCTACACAGCTACTTGCTGCCGCTGCCAAAACCGAACAAAGACCACTCCAAGATAAGCGGCTACAGAATCATTACGATGCAGAATACTGTTGGCAAGCTACTGGAGAAAATTGTAGCACACAGACTTGCTTGGGACTTGGAACAGCTCGGCTGCTTCCCGCCCACACTTGGAGGATACAGACGCAACAAAGAGTCATGGCTGAATGCGGCGGTCTTTGCTCAAGATGTTTACGAAGGATTTCAGGTCAGAGAAGAGACATGTGCGGCCGCCATAGACTTAGAGGACGCATATAACAGAGTATCTTTCGAGCACTTGATGCAAACCCTCCTCAGACTGAAAGTGCACCCTCACCTTGTACGATGGAAGTTCTACTCCAAAGGAAGGTGGTGCTAAGATGCGGGAGTTGGTCTTCTGAGCCGATAACGATATGTCCAGGATTGCCGCAGGGTTCACCACTGTCACCAGTACTATTCAACGTGTATACGGTGCCGATCACTGAACAACAGTTGGATGGGAGGGGTAGGACTCTATCATTCGTTGACGACATCCTCGTGTATCGACAGGGTCGAGATAGACAGGCGGTTGCCAACTATATGCAGGGCGAACTAGATCGAATTTCCTCATGGTGTGCTGATGCCGATGCCCTTGTCAACCCTGCAAAGGCAACGGTTACATGGTTCTCACTAAACAACCATATTGTGAAAACAGACCTGCCGCCAGTAAGAATGGATGGGAGCATTCTGAGTAGAACCCAGTCAATGACATATCTTGGCGTGAGGCTTGATCGTAGCCTGTCCTTCAGAGATCATGTCGATTATGTCATAACGAAGGCTCGAAAAGGTTTGGCAGCAATGAGAGTCATGGCGACTGCCAATATCGAGCAAAGACTGCTATTACTTCTGTTCCAAGGACTTGTGCTTTCACGCATCGAGTATGCCCTGGCCATCCTCACTGTCAGCCCTACACAGATTGGAAGACTTGAAAAGGTACAAAACGAAGCCATGCGCATCATTTTGGGCTGCACGAGAGACACCAGCTGTGTAGCAATGAGATACCTCCTTGACTTCCCGACAATGGAACACAGGATCAAGATCTGGAGAGCTCGTGCATACTTAAAAATAAGTGCAGATGAGCAGCACCCTCTGCATGACGCTGTATTCAGAGAAAAGGGTGACAGGCTAAAGAGGGGCAAATCATGGATGGGTCGGGCGGAAGATGTCGTCGGACAGGTCTGCAGTTTTACCAGTATCAATCCCGGCAAGGAATGGGTGCCGGTGCCTCCAGCTTTTAAGTGTACCTTCTCCTGCATTATCACACTCGACAGACGGTGCAGAGAGCAGAACCCTGCCGCTGTCAATGCAGAGGTTAACGCGCTCATCTATGATCACTCAGATAGCCCCGAAGTGCTCATCTATACAGATGGATCTGTTGTAAAGCAGCAGAGAAGTGCGTGGGCATTTACAGCCCGTTCAGCGGGCCGAACCGTTCAAGAATCCAGTGGTGCCCACTCTATGACCACGAGCAGCATGACGATGGAGGTGATGGCAGTTACACAGGCTTTCATATGGCTGGAATCACAGCATTATACCAACGTGTGTGTACTAAGTGATTCAATGAGCATGATTCAGAAGGTCGAAGCTGGATCTGTACGTAGACATTGGACTGAGTCGCTGCGGAAGTCTGTTGTCCGCAAAGTCACCTTCATCTTCGTCCTGGGACATGCGGGTGTCGAGGGAAATGAACGAGCTGATAAATTGGCTGGCTCTGCACCCCATGTAGATGGCCAGCCCATGGATCGTGCCGATGTTATTAACGCCCTTACAGATATGGAGAGGATTTTGACGTCAGTAATTCCACATCGCTTTCCAGGATGAAAGACCTGGGAGTAAGAATCGGCACAGCCAGACACGAGAGGTACATCGGGAAAACAAAGCGCCTCGTCAACCAACACAGAACTGGCACTATTAGCCACCGGACGCTGATGCATAAGCTGGGGGGAGGATCTGAGCACCTATGGACATGTCCGGAGTGCAACGAAGATACCCCAACTGATAACTAACTAACTAACTAACTGTTAATAGGGAAAGCTAATCCACACACAAAATCCAGTCCATCACTACTATAAATAGTGTGTATGGCCTACGCTTGAGTTCAAAGCGAGCGAGCGCAAAAAAAAAATACAAGTTAGTTTCTTTTTTAAATGTTAATGTGTTTGTGGCACTTTCTGTTTGAAAAACATAGCTTGTCTGTGGCACTTGCTGTCCGTAGAACTTATTTGTTAGTTGTTAAAAAAAATGTTAATGTGTTTGCGGCACTTTCTGTTTGAAAAACATAGCTTGTCTGTGGCACTTGCTGTCCGTAGAACCTATTTGTTAGTTTTTAAAAAAAAATGTTAATGTGTTTGTGGCACTTTCTGTTTGAAAAACATAGCTTGTCTGTGGCACTTGCTGTCTGTAGAACTTATTTATTATTTTTTTTTTAAAAAGTTAATGTGTTTGTGGCACTTTCTGTTTGAAAAACATAGCTTGTCTGTGGCACTTGCTGTCTGTAGAACTTATTTGTGGACCACTGAGTGAAGTAAAAAAGACAGTGAAGTTTATACAAGAGATATGCCTATCATTACAAATATGGACAATAAATTTCAAGCCAACGAAAGAAGAAGGTACATCTGTCATGGCTTTATCATGTTAACGTGGTATTTGATGACCCCTGCAGGTGACCTCAATCAGTCCGGGGAGGCTGGCATGGACATGGAGGAGGTGGGCAACTTTGACGAGAACGCCCAGTCATACTTTGCTACCGGTGATGATGAGGCTCTGGGTATGTACCGAGTCACCTGGTCTTCTTGTACTTATGTTTGTGTGTTTGTTTGTTTTATGCTGGGATTGAGAGGGGATGGGAGTGGACATTGTGAGTGGGGTATGGAGGAGTGGACATTGTGAGTGGGGTATGGAGGAATGGACATTGTGAGTGGGGTATGGAGGAGTGGACATTGTGAGTGGGGTATGGAGGAATGGACATTGTGAGTGGGGTATGGAGGAGTGGACATTGTGAGTGGGGTATGGAGGAATGGACATTGTGAGTGGGGTATGGAGGAGTGGACATTGTGAGTGGGGTATGGAAGTGGACATTGTGAGTGGGGTATGGAGGAGTGGACATTGTGAGTGGGGTATGGAAGAGGACATTGTGAGTGGGGTATGGAGGAGTGGACATTGTGAGTGGGGTATGGAGGAGTGGACATTGTGAGTGGGGTATGGAGGTGTGGACATTGTGAGTGGGGTATGGAGGAATGGACATTGTGAGTGGGGTATGGAGGAGTGGACATTGTGAGTGGGGTATGGAGGAATGGACATTGTGAGTGGGGTATGGAGGAGTGGACATTGTGAGTGGGGTATGGAAGAGGACATTGTGAGTGAGGTATGGAGGAGTGGACATTGTGAGTGGGGTATGGAGGAGTGGACATTGTGAGTGGGGTATGGAAGAGGACATTGTGAGTGGGGTATGGAGGAGTGGACATTGTGAGTGGGGTATGGAGGAGTGGACATTGTGAGTGGGGTATGGAGGAGTGGACATTGTGAGTGGGGTATGGAGGAGTGGACATTGTGAGTGGGGTATGGAGGAGTGGACATTGTGAGTGGGGTATGGAGGAGTGGACATTGTGAGTGGGGTATGGAGGAGTGGACATTGTGAGTGGGGTATGGAGGAGTGGACATTGTGAGTGGGGTATGGAAGAGGACATTGTGAGTGGGGTATGGAGGAGTGGACATTGTGAGTGGGGTATGGAGGAGTGGATATTGTGAGTGGGGTATGGAAAAGGACATTGTGAGTGGGGTATGGAGGAGTGGACATTGTGAGTGGGGTATGGAGGAGTGGACATTGTGAGTGGGGTATGGAAGAGGACATTGTGAGTGGGGTATGGAGGAGTGGACATTGTGAGTGGGGTATGGAGGAGTGGACATTGTGAGTGGGGTATGGAGGAGTGGACATTGTGAGTGGGGTATGGAAGAGGACATTGTGAGTGGGGTATGGAGGAATGGACATTGTGAGTGGGGTATGGAGGAGTGGTTGTTGTGAGTGGGGTAGGAGGGATGAACATTGTGATTGGGATGTGTGGAGGTGGATACTGAGTGGGATGTATAAGAGTGAACATTGAATGGGATATGGAGGAATTGACATTGTGAATGGGTATGGAGGAATTGACATTGTGAATGGGTATGGAGGATTGAAAATCAGCTGCAGGCAAATAGAAGCAGATCGCAGTGTGTTGATGATGATGGTATGAGTTGGCCGTTCGGGAGGCAATAATAGACTATGGAACATAAAATTGTCTAGTAAATCACAAGCGGCCAATAAATTCTGGGGTTGAATGTAACATCCTGTACAGGACAGGCAAATAAATTTAATCTCTTCATTATCTTCATTTTTCTTTTGTGATTGACTCTTTCTCGTGTGCAAATTTCCCTTTCTATTGGCTGTCACAATAAACCTGTTCAATGACTGTTTCCCCAGGTGAGACCTATGGAACTGGACAGTATGAAGAAGAAGGTGACAGCTTCGATCCCAGCGAATTCTTCAAGAACAGCACCCTGGCCACAGCGCAGGCCCAGGCCGAGGGAGGGGTGGACATCAATGACGACCTGGAGATTTCTGACGACAGTGATGAAGACAGGCGCGGTGGGGAGGCTGAGCGGATGGAAGAGGAGGAGGAGGAAGAGGAAGACAGCGACCCTTACCCCTTGATCCCTACAGAAAACCAGACCACAGAGGGATTTGATATCAATGAATATTTATGAGCTTGTAGATGATGTCCCAGGTTGAAAAGATGGGAGTGGATTGCCTATGATCAGTTTTCAATGTAATGAGAAGAGACAGGAGTGAATTACCTGTGACCAGTTCTTCATGTAATGAGAAGAGACAAGATGAGACATAGCGATTTCCTAAAGTGAGCAGTAAATTGTCTATGATTACTTTTTCATGTAAAATGAAGACAAAAGTTCAGAACTGGTGATTTCCTGAAATGAGCAGTAAATTATCTGTGTGTAGTTCTTCTCTAATGAGAAGAGACAAGATCAGAAGTAGTGATATTCAGTTCAAGCAATAATTTGTCTATGATTAGTTCTTCATGTAATGAGATGATAAAAGTTCAGAACTGTTGATTTCCTGAAGTGAGCAGTAAATTGTCTATGATTAGTTCTGCATGTAGTGTGAAGAGACAAGAATAGAACTGGTGATATCCGAAAACAATAAATTATGTATCATTAATTTTTTTGCGGAGATTTCTTTTAAGGAGAAGAGACAAAATCAGTCATGGTGATGCCCAGAAGCAAGCAGTAAATTGTCCATGGACAGTTCCTCATGTAATCTTGTAGATAATGTACATTGTAATGAAAGTCATCAGTCTCTCTCAGGTTCTGGGTTGGAGACTGTTAACAATGAAATACTTAACCATGAAAGGCAGAAGAAGAAGAAGATGTTAACAATGAAATACTTAACCATGAAAGGCAGAAGAAGAAGAAGAAGAAGAAGATAATCCCGTAGTGTTCACAGCTGATTCAGAGAGAAAAGAACAGGTTATTTACATCATTAATCATGTACTATAAGGTTATCAAACTTGTCATTTTGGCTGGCACTTGTAATCAAGACTCAAGTCTGTAATAATGGTTGACTGCTGTCATCATGCTTGATATTTCTAATCATCATTGAAATTGTGCAACCATCACTTACAAAAGTACTCACTCTCACATGTGGAGGCATGGTTGTCATGATCGTGGTTGACCAATGTCATATTTCTAATCATCATCAACATGCGCAACCATCACTTACAAAAGTACTCTCTTGACATGTGGAAACATGGTTGTCATAATCATGGTTGACTGATGTCAAGGCCAGAGGAAATGCTTTAAAGACACTCTAAAAATCTCACTAACAGCTTTTGGAATTCATCTTGACACCTGGGAGACTACTGCTAAAGACCAAAATGTGTGGTGTACATGATTACGCAAGGGTGCAGTCACTTATGAAGCAACCAGGACTGCAGGAGCTGTGAAGATAAGGCTGGACAGAAAATCCACTGCAGGAGATCCTCCTGGAACATCATACATTATTTGCCCACATTGTCAAAGAATATTTCGAGCCAAAATAGGCCTTATCAGCATCTTATAACTCATGGCTCCATACTTTCAACCCCCACTGGATGAAATGAATCATCATCATCATGCTTGATGGACAAATAACACACAACACATGACTGATGCCATATTTCTAATCATCATTGACATGTGCAACCATCACTTACAAAAGGACTCACTCTTGACATGTGGAAGCATGGTTGTCATGTTCATGTTGGACTTGTATCCATGATTGGCACTTGTGAATATTTTATGAGGTCTTTGATAACTTAGTTCCCTATCTACCTTAATCAGATTTGTTTGGGGTAATTACGAGGGCGAGTCAATATTTGTGGGATGGCAGGTAAATGTAGTTGGTGTTTTCTACAGGTGTCATTAGGTGACAGCAACATCGAACTTTATATTCTCGTTCGTCAGGTGGCGCTAGGTGTCTCATGCGCGGCACATAAACAAAATGGTGACCGTACTTACGGAGTGTACATCCAAAGAGCAATGTGCTGTTGTGCGTTAGAGAATTGTTTGTGGACGATCAAGCACTAATAGCAAAATCAGAAGCTGAATTACAAGACCACATGAATAGTCTAAATGAAATGTGTAGGGAACATAACATGAAAATTAGCACACGTAAAACAGAGGTATTCACTATAACCAAAGAAGAAAAAGCAACAACGATTCACCTAAACGAACATCCCTTGAAACAAGTAATGAGTTTTAAGTACCTAGGAAGTATAATATCAAATAGCAAATCAGAAGACGAGATCGAAAATAGATGCAATAAGGCAAACCAACTCATTGGACAAATGGCACCAATACTAAAGAACAAACATGTATCAATAACTACTAAGAAAGCACTTTACAACACAATCTTCCTACCAACTCTATGTTACCAATGCCAAACCTGGACAATGACAGAAAAAGAGAAAAGAAAAATCACAACAACAGAAATGAGATTCCTGAGAAGAAGATTCAATGTATCAAGAAGCGCTAAGATCAGAAATGAAGAAATCAGGACTAAAGTGGGGGTTATAGTTGCACTAGATTTTATTAGAAGGCAGCAAGTCAAAAGGTTTGGCCATGCAAATAGGTTACCAACTAACAGTGTACCACAACAAGCAATGATGTACAGACCAGAGGGAAGCAGAGGAAGAGGAAACCATGTAAACAAAGGACGCAGGGAATAAGAGAGTCCATGGTAATATCGATACATGAAGCCCATAAACGGGCATTCTCCCGCTGTTTATAATTCACCTCGACACCGCAAGGTACAAGAGGAACATGATGAGATGAGTATATCTACATAATATACTATGTATATATAATGTATCATTGGTGATTGATGGGAGATTCTGTGATGTTGATTTTGTTGTTTTGCAGATAGAAAACACAGTGTGTGTTTTATTTTCTCAATGGGCAGCAATGCAGCGTGTAAATAAAATGTTGTTTTATGATTGTTGATTTCTGTTCTTTATTTTGAATTAACATTGGTTATTTTACAACAGAAAAGCAAAAAGGACAAGCAAAAAGTGAATTTGATGAAATGAAGACATTGTATGCAATAAATAATTATTGGATGTAAGAAAATGAATTCGTACACGTTACATTGAACCAGTTTTAACATATGACTGGAGGTCTGCATGGCCAAATGGTTAAGAGCACATGCTCTTATTAAACTTTTGATGTGCTGATGCTGAGGTAGTGGGTTCAACTCATACACAGATCAGTTGTACTAAAATGTTGACCTCTCATCCTTGACTTGGGCATGTAAGTTACAATTGGAGTGGGTTCATCTGATGGTGAGGGATGCTGGTAATAAGGAAAGCTAATCTACTTGCAAAAAATCAGGCCAGTGCACTAGTAATAGCGTGTGTGTGAACTATGCTTCAGTTCAATGCGAGTGAATGCAAAAACATGGCTGTTAATCAATGACAATTAATCAACAGGGAAAAATCCATTGAAGCATCAGAGATCTAAATCTGGTTAAAGAAGCTATGAACAAATGAATAAACGAATGAACAAACAAACTTTATTTTCAAAGGGTTAAGAATTGGGCACGCAGGCCCGTGTAACATCATTGTTTATGTTTACAAAATCCATTTGACAATGTTTTTTCCCTATGTGAATGTAACATGCACAATTGATGAATAAAAGATGAATGACTGGAAGGGCAGAATGTAAGGCAGGCCTTCATGCACAATTTGTAACCCTTTGAAAATAGTTTGTTCATTCGTTTGTTCTCTTTTATACATTATGTCTTCCATACATCACTTGAGGCTAACTGAGAACAACACGACACAAGACACAAAGACAGCTTATCACAAACATCAGAAAGAGGCTGCTGTCATGTTTTGGCCAAAGTTAAGAAGACAAACACTAGACCATATTGTGTGAATTAGAAAGATTTGTGGAAAAAGAGGAAGTCAGGAAGAGAAAATTTGTGACAGTATTGTATCATGGTACAGAAGATTGTCAGCACGCATTCAGTTACATGCTGTTGGAGATCACAAGATATGGAGAAGAATGATCACCACACCAGTCAGCTCAGCACGCATTCAGTTACATGCTGTTGGAGATCACAAGATATGGAGAAGAATGATCACCACACCAGTCAGCTCAGCACGCATTCAGTTACATGCTGTTGGAGATCACAAGATATGGAGAAGAATGATCACCACACCAGTCAGCAAGGCTCTTGATCACAATGATGCTATTTGAATCCCTCATCCTTTCTGCAGTGGTTGATAGTAAAGTTGTCTCCCGTTGTTTTCTTCAATGTCTGCCGAGTTTGTGGAAAAACATCTGATGGCTGTGGAAATGTGGTTTCTGAGGCAAATGCAAAGATTACCATGGACAGATAGAAAAACCAATGACCAAGTCCTACATCATTATCATCAAGTGCCCTGCCAGCTGGCATAGGCGTTCATGTCTCTCCACATATCTCGGTCCTTGGTGTTCTGGATCAACTCTGCTGATGGTATCCCTCCATGCCACGTCTCAATCCGTCCAGCATCATTTCTCTTGGTCTGCCTCTCTTCCCCTCGATCGTTCCAGTTGTCACGATGTTCTTCAATACAATATCTCTCTTCTGAGTACATGTATGTTGATTCCTAGGCTAGATTAAGCTCATCAGCATGCCACGACTTTCTGAGCGACCGGCTCCATACTCTCATAAGTCACTGGCGCGACCCGAACCACTTCTAATTCTCGTACGCTCACATCAACCATGAGAGTATTCAGGATTAACAGAGAAAGCTGCTAACCCCTCAGCTAGGGAGCCGGCTGATCAATTTGTAATTGGTGGAAATGTAATGAGAAAAGTAAAAAACCATGAGACCAGAGATAAAGTTGATCCATTTGTAATTGGTGGAAATCAAACGACAGAACTTTAGAGACAACCATGGCCGAATGGATAAGAGCTCTCGTTCTTTAACATCCGGTGTGTTGATGCTGGGCTAGGGGGTTCAACCCCTACACTGGTCAGTTGGATTAAACTGTTGACTCCTTGTTTTTGACTTAGGAACATAAATTACAAGTACCTCTGAAGTCGGAATGGGTTCGCCTGATGGCGAGGGGCACTTATAATAGGGAAAACTAATTTGCAAGCGCCTGATGGCGAGGGGCACTGGTAATATTAAAAGCTAATCCACAAAGTTCAGTCCAGCAGTATTAGAAGTAGTCTGTATGGACTACGCTTGAGTTCAAAGTGAGCGGGCAGAAAACATATTACACTGTCACTTGAATACTCATCACATGCCAGAACGACTTTATTTACAGTCTCTGTATGAATTCACACATGCTGTTGTAAGGCAAAGGAACCTATTTTCTTCCAGGGACAATTTGGCAATAAGGCAAACAAACTCATTGGACAAATGGCACCAAAGCTAAAGAACAAACATGTATCAATAGCCACTAAGAAAGCACTATACAACACAATATTCCTACCAACTCTATGCTACCAATGCCAAACTTTAACAATGACAGAAAAAGAGAAAAGAAAAATCACAACAACAGAAATGAGATTCCTGAGGAGAATACTCAATGTGTCAAGAAGAGAGAAAATCAGAAATGAAGAATCAGGACTAAAGTTGGGGTTGTAGCAGCGCTAGATTTTACCAGAAAACAGCAGGTGAAATGGATTGGCCATACAACTAGGTTACCAACTAACAGTATACCTCAACACGCAATGATGTACAGACCAGGGGGAAGCAGAGGGAATTACAGAGACCATAGGAACCTCGATATATGAAGCCCATATACGGCACTCTGCCGCTATTTACGCTTCACCTCGACACCACAAGGTACAGAGGAACAAGATGAGATGAGACAATTTGCATATTTATAAATCATTCCCGGGTCAAACAACATTATCAGCTTACAAAATATAGCCTGCTATATTTGGTGAAACATTTAATCCACTCACACCTAATGTGATGGCTGAAGTAAGCAATATAAAATAACACAAAGTAATGCAGCTTTACAGAACAGAACTACGGAAACTACAGGACGCTGCGACGACTAGCCTTTACCAGCAAACAAATACGTACACAAAACACAACATAAAATCACGAAGACTACATTAAGGCATAAATACGGGATGAGAAGAATAAAAAGATGAAAATATGAGAACATAACGATTAACGGGAGGAGATAGTACAATTAGCTGCACTTGTAAACATAGTTAAAATATGAATACAATTGGTGGAAATGTGAGGCGTGTGATGTTAGAATAGTTGGTGTTGACGATGCTACCACTAGATTTAACTGATGCTACGAGGGGGAAATCAATAACGAAGCCACAAATGGCTGTAGAAAAATAATTAAATATGATAACAACTTGAAACCAGTTTATTTGTATACATACATTGTCCCTTTATTTCTCAACATAATTTCCACCAACATTGATGCACTTATCCCATCGTTTTATCAGTCCTCCCAAACCGGCTGCATAGAACTGCGTGCTCTGTTTTCAAAACCACGTTTTAACTTCACATTCAACTTCGGCGTCATTCACGAAATGTCTCCCGCCAAGGTGTGTTTTCAGTGTTTATGCTGACAAATGTTTGTCCCGTCAAAAGGTGCATAGCTGGGTACAAAAGGTTACGAGGGCGAGTTAATAAGTAAGTCACACAGTTCTATGGGATGACAGGTAAATGAAAACAGAGCACGCAGTTCTAAGCACCCGGTTTGGGAGGACTGATAAAACGATGGGATAAGTGCATCAATGTTAGTGGAATGAGAAATAACGGGACAATGTATGTATAAAAATAAACTGGTTTAAAGTTATTATCATATTTAGTTTTTTCTACAGCCATTTGTAGCTTACTTATTAACTTACCCTTTTAGTTAGCTTTTAACTGATGCTAGGGAGCCTCCGTGGCGAAGTGGTCAAGCCTTCTGACTCGGGCTCTGAAGGTTGGGGTCCTTCGGTTCACGAGTGCATTCTTTTCGGAGACTCCTGGGGGTCGTCGCTGGAGCTACCAAGTTCATGCTTTTTGTGACGCTTTCCGCACTGCGGAAAGAGACTGAGCCATATGAGATAAACCCGGTGCAATGCAGTCGATCCTGTCGACTTTTAAGCGACTTCTTTTTAACTGATGCTAGTTTATGAAGCTCCTAAATTGATTTAGAGTTTCGCCTGCGATTGCCTCTTCAGTTCCAGACTAAATAATTTCGCGTGCCTTTTATAGCCCGCGTGTTTGATGTTCCCCGACTGTTGTAAAGTAACGCAATTGACCCATTTTCACGCCATGAGGTGTGAATAGTATATATATATATATATATTAAAAAGAAGTTAGTTGCATATCCTTTACAGGACGTAGCAATTATCCCCTGCGCTACAGAGCTGGCAAGCCTATAGTATTTATCTCATATTGTTATCGCATCAATCGGTAATCTTTGGTTAACGCGGTCAATATTTTGCGAGCCGCCTGTATTTCCTAGGGTATTTCTCATGCTGTCTATCGTTTCAAGGGGAGGACCGGGAAGTAAATACCTGGATGGCTTGGCCACATGGCATGGTCCAGACAGGAACACGGAGCTGATCCACGACTCTGGTGATCGAGTGAGATGGCAGAACATGACCGCCCACGCTTACCGGCAAGGCACATGG
This sequence comes from Cepaea hortensis, assembly GCA_963921405.1. Classification (NCBI taxonomy): domain Eukaryota; kingdom Metazoa; phylum Mollusca; class Gastropoda; order Stylommatophora; family Helicidae; genus Cepaea; species Cepaea hortensis. The sequence goes on along the minus strand of OY992876.1, from coordinate 307,663,965 downwards.
TGGATGGATGGTCTATCGTTTAAAATAATACTTTAACTTATACTATTTTCCATGTAGCTGTTATTACCTCTGCTTTTAATTTGAAAATGTTGCCAAAAAGTTCATCAAAAGTCCTTCTTTCCCCCGGCTCCTATTGTAAAATAACATAAATGACCCATTCTGTAAAGTAACGTATAGGACCCTTTTTTTTTTGTAAAATAAGGTAAATTACCCTATTTGTAAAGTAACGTGAATGACCATTATTTGTAAAATAACGTAAATGACCCTTTCTGTAAAGTAACGTATATGACACGTTTTCACGTCATGAGGTGTGAACAGTATACCATTCCATTAGTATTAGTACTAACCCCATAGTGTTTTGGCACTAATCGGCAATCTTTGGTTGACGCAGTCAAAATCTTGCCAGCCACCTATATTATTTTCTAAGGTATTTCTGATGTTGTCTATCATTTAAAACAATACTTAGACGAATACTTATTTCCGTGTAGCTGTTATTGTCCCTATTTTAGTTTGAACATGTTGCCATAAAGTTCACAAAAAGTTCTTCTGTAGTTGGAACTCATGTTGTAGTAGAGGATTATATTAACGCTGGAGTTGACCGACTGAAACACGAAGGCGACGGACCACAGAGCCAGCGCCAAGTTGATGTACCGTTTCCGCATGTTTAGTTCCGGTTCAAGGTACGTCGCCAGTCCAACAACTGAACCTGGAGTGTAGCAGACGATCAAAATGACGGCGATTATGGCGACCATTTTGACAGTTTTCTTGTCACGATCGGACATGTGCCCATCCGAGACAGTGCTGACCTGATTGCGCCATTTGGAACTTTCTCGAAGTTTTACCACCAGAATCATGGTCCAGACGATGACACCCACAAAGGATGATATACCAGTAATAGAAATAATGATGAAAGCAATTCCGACAACTGAATCCCTATTACTTGTGAAAGCAATTGCCAAAAGAGTTGCGTTTCTTTCAGGGAAATATGCATATGTAAAATATGATGTTAAGTACTCCGGAAGCAGTGTAAGAATATTTATCATGTAGATAAGACAGATCACCACACCGGCTCGTCGGGGCGTAATGATTTGCTTCACTTTCAGGGGAGTTATTATAGAGAGGCATCTTTCAGCTGTGATAAATATGGTGATGTAACTTGTGATGCGTCCACAAACGACGTGTGGCCACGCTCCAGGGAGATAATTGATATCTTCCGGGACCCAAGGAACTCCAGCCTCAATAATGAAGGGATTAAGACACGTACAGACCCAGAGAAGAGTCACAAGGCAGCACAGATCAGATATAGCCATGCTGAAGAAGCTGATGTTTACGGTACTGTGAAAACCTTGCTTGTAAAAGACTCGGATGTTGATACAGTTGGCGATGACACCAAAGCTTGCGATGGTGTTGCACAGGACAACAAAATTCACAATCTCGAAAATATGCAGATGAGAGCAGCTTAAAATATCCGGCCCTGGATTACAGCCAAGGACATAATGTGAACCTTCTCGGGTGAGAGTCGAACTATTGTAGGAACCCATGGAGAGGTTTGTTTGGTTAAGTCCTGTCCGTGTGGTCAAGAAGATGATGCACAACTTTCAGATTTCTTGATTACACCTGGAAAAACAGAAATATACATTTTCAGGGGACACTGGGCCATTGAAATAATTTGAGATAGAATGACATCATAGATTAGAGAACACGTGAGGCAATATAAACATAGAAGACTATAGTGATCCCACCCAGATTCAAATGTTTGCCTCCTTCTTCTTTTGTCATCTAGCTTTTGTCGTGAAGCGCCACAAAGAGGAAATAGATGTCATTTTCTGTTTTCCGCAGGTCTTGTTACTTGTGATAATGCCATATGTAATTTCTTTTATATTTATTTTAAAATATTCGGCTCTGGTTGACACTCAAGAACAGGATGTGGCTTCTTTCCTGTGGCAGCAGTATTCTCGAAGACATTAATGTAACAGTACAATTTGTTACAATTTAAGTAGAAGTCTAACAGTCAGATCTTAGTCTGATATGACTGAGCTACCGTATGACAGTAGACAGTACTACCTGTTTTCTGTTAACGCCGAATACTGGGCGGCGCTCACCAAACCCGACACCACACATTGTGCCAATGGCTTCGGACGGAGGAGCAATTGGGAGGGTGCAAGCCTTATCCTGATGCCGGGAAATGCAACCCAAAGACTAAATGTCATGGTAGGGAAGGCCAAGCCCTAAACCTTGGTCGGCAACTAGTCTAAGATCAATGCTCCGACAGGCAGACATTTAAAGCATTGCTTTGCTGATCCGGCGGGCTCTGCAGCTTGTCTTATGTATTGGTGTTACCTTTCTACTGGAGTAAACTAGGCAGGCCGAGAGAGGGATCATGCTGCATGGCAACACATGGTCTCTACAATTCAGCCCAGGCTTTGTAATATGGAGAGGTTATTGTGTCTTTTTTAAAGCACAGTGTAACAAACTATCTTCCGTCAAGGTGGCCGGGTGCCAGTACAGTACAGTATACGTGTAGTCAGTTTCGACACGACAGCTATGCTCAGTTTTCATATAGCTAGAAATAGCCGTTAGTCGTAAGTCGTGGTTCCAACGTCACAGCAATGGGTCACCCCATTATACTCCGTTCCTGTGCCAGTGAATATCACACAAAATGCCCCTCACTGCCCCATGTGAAAGTGGAACAGACAGGTGTCTGGACAAACCAACAGCCCGCACAAGTATACTATGCATAATGTCGCTACCAGAATACCAACACAAAAGTCTGCCATGAAAAATACAGTTCATGGTCGATAGAAGCGGCAGTCACTAGAAAACCAGTAGCCACACATTGTTGCATGAGGCAACCCAGCTAGTTTAGCGACCGGCCGGTCGCTATTTTCCTGAACATGCAGTTCGCGTTACACACAACCGTGGACAGATGTAAAAGTACTCCATACGAATTCACATCCAACAGTGTCGCTCCACGCACTTAACTCAGTATATGGGCGACGGAACCATGTACTACCAGTTCAACATGAGGAAATGCGTAATTAAACCGTAGCCACCAACATAAACAAACACTCTAGGGGCCTTAAGAGTTCAAACGCCAATCCTCCATGTTCAGCCTATTAATAAACAATCACAAATTGTCGTGCAAATTGTTGTGGAACCCTTAAGGACATTCAGATAGCTTGAGCAATAAATCCCCTAACAGCGATGTGCATTGATATAATCCTCATCAAGTGTCCTGCCAGCTGGCGTAGGCGTTCATGACTCTCCACAGATCTCAGTCTGTGGATGTTCTGGATCAATTCTGTTGATGATATTCCTCCATGCCACCGTCTCAATCCATCCAGCATCATTTCTCTTGGTCTGCCTCTGCCTCTCTTCCCCTCGATTTTCCAGTTGTCACCATGTTATTCAATGTCTCTCTTCTCATCACTTGACCAAAGAAAGTTGTTTGTCTCTTTCTTATTTTTGTATATAGTGTTCTAGTTTCATTAGCCTCTTTCAGGCAATCGTTGTTAGTTACTCTGGCAGTGCAAGGAATTCGCAACATTCGCCTCAGAAACCACATCTCTGTTGCTTCTAAGTTCTTCCTAATTTGTTCATTTACATTCTAAGATTCACAGCCACACAGCAAAACTAGTTCTATATAGCACTTCAGCACTCTCTTACATTCAGTGATAGTGACTTACTGCATAAGATACTTTTCATTTTCTGAAATGCTGCTATTGCTTGCTCTATTCTGCTCTTAATCTCTGTTATACATCTTCCATCTGATGTTATAAACGCCCCTAAGTGTTTAATGTGGGTTTGTAGAAGGCAAGGGTACAGTAAATGCTGTGTATATACTGAGAACCGTAATCGAACGTTCTATAGAAGTAAACAAAGATTTACACCTTTGCTTTATTGACTACACAAAGGCTTTCGATAAAGTGAGACATGTCAACATGATAAGGATGCTTGAAGATCTACAAATTGATGGAAAAGACCTTAGACTTGTAAAAAACATATATTGGAAACAACAAGCTGCCATAAAAGTTGATAATGAAGTAAGCCAATATCAGCCTATTAAGAGAGGTGTGAGACAGGGATGTGTAATGTCTCCAGATCTGTTTTCCCTGTACAGTGAAAATATTTTCAGAAATATAGAAGATATGGAAGGAATCAACATTGGGGGACGATGCATCAATAACATTAGATATGCAGATGATACAGTCTTGATTGCAGACAATGAACAGGACCTGCAAAATTTAGTAGATGCGGTTGTTACACACAGTGAACAACTAGGGTTAGAATTAAATTGTAAAAAGACACAGATTATGGTCGTCACTAGGAAGAACGAAATACTACAATGTAATATACAAGTAAATGGGAATACTCTTCAAAAAGTGAATAGGTACAATTATCTCGGAACAGTAATAACATCTGATGGGAGATGCCTTGAAGAGATTAGAACAAGAATCGCCATGGCAAAAGTAGCCTTTAGCAAGATGAAAAACATACTGACCAATAAAAAGATGTCAATTGAAACGAGAAAAAGAGTGTTGAGATGCTACATAGAACCTGTACTTTTATATTGATGTGAAGCTTGGACAATGAGCATTCAGGCTGAAAAACATCTGATGGCTGTAGAAATGTGGTTTCTGAGGAAAATGCAAAGAATACCATGGACAGCCAGAAAGACCAATGAACAAGTCCTTCAAGAAACAAATGAAGATCGTAAACTGATTAGAGACATTAGACGTAGACAGTCAAAATTTTTTGGGCATGTTATGAGAAGAAATGATTTGGAGAACTTGGTGACAACTGGTAAGATAGAGGGGAACAGACCAAGGGGAAGACCTAGAAGCAAGTACCTGGATGGCTTGGCCTTGTGGCATGGTCGAGACAGAAACACGGAGCTGATCCACGACTCTGGTGATCGAGTGAGATGGCAGAACATGACCGCCCACGCTTACCGGCATGGCACATGATGGATGGATGGATGGAAGTGTTTAAAAGTATCCACTTGGTTAAGAATTTCACTGATATAAGTAGAAGAAATAAACATAGACTAGAGGACGCAACTAGACAATATAACAGTTTGCAAGCTATAGTCACGTAGCGGTCTAGGGTTCAATTCTCAACAAGGTGGTTTCGAATTTTTATAAATGACCTGGACTTCCAGTTCGACCCAGCCTAAAATGCTTACCAGGGAATGTCCTGGGAGGTCAAGGCGCTAGGTGAGATACCGACCACATCAGCCATAAGTGAGGTTTGGTCTTTAAAATATGGATCTAGCATGATATGTCAATGAACCTTACCTTATGGCCACCACAACGGGATTCGAACCTGCTACTTCCAAATAACGGCTATCCGTAGGAACAAGTGTGCTTCGAGGCAGGCAAGTATCTAGCTAGCATATTGTTTAGAATTGTGTGCCCATCCCATTCATTCTAGATAAATTCTTTGTCTATAAATGCTTTCGCCATCATTGTTCCTCTATATATAATTGCTTTGGCGTGTGTAGTTTTCTAGGCATCAGTAAATCAGCTAGCCTACCATTTCTTTCTTTCTTGGTCGTAAACTTGCTGGTCGGTGACCGTAGCTATTGTCTCCATACAACATCCCTTGTCTCCATACAACATCACTTGTCTCCATACAACATCACTTGTCTCCATACAACATCCCTTGTCTCCATACAACATCACTTGTCTCCATACAACATCCCTTGTCTCCATACAACATCACTTGTCTCCATACAACATCCCTTGTCTCCATACAACATCCCTTGTCTCAATACAACATCCCTTGTCTCCATACAACATCCCTTGTCTCCATACAACATCACTTGTCTCCATACAACATCCATTGTCTCCATACAACATCCCTTGTCTCCATACAACATCCCTTGTCTCCATACAACATCCCTTGTCTCCATACAACATCCCTTGTCTCCATACAACATCCCTTGTCTCCATACAACATCACTTGTCTCCATACAACATCACTTGTCTCCATACAACATCACTTGTCTCCATACAACATCACTTGTCTCCATACAACATCCCTTGTCTCCATACAACATCCCTTGTCTTCATACAACATCACTTGTCTCCATACAACATCCTTTGTCTCCATACAACATCACTTGTCTCCATACAACATCACTTGTCTCCATACAACATCCCTTGTCTCCATACAACATCACTTGTCTCCATACAACATCACTTGTCTCCATACAACATCACTTGTCTCCATACAACATCCATTGTCTCCATAAAACATCCCTTGTCTCCATACAACATCCCTTGTCTCCATACAACATCCCTTGTCTCCATACAACATCCCTTGTCTCCATACAACATCCCTTGTCTCCATACAACATCACTTGTCTCCATACAACATCACTTGTCTCCATACAACATCACTTGTCTCCATACAACATCACTTGTCTCCATACAACATCCCTTGTCTCCATACAACAGCCCTTGTCTCCATACAACATCACTTGTCTCCATACAACATCCCTTGTCTCCATACAACACCACTTGTCTCCATACAACATCACTTGTCTCCATACAACATCCATTGTCTCCATACAACATCACTTGTCTCCATACAACATCACTTGTCTCCATACAACATCCCTTGTCTCCATACAACATCCCTTGTCTCCATACAACATCACTTGTCTCCATACAACATCCCTTGTCTCCATACAACATCACTTGTCTCCATACAACATCACTTGTCTCCATACAACATCCCTTGTCTCCATACAACATCACTTGTCTCCATACAACATCACTTGTCTCCATACAACATCCCTTGTCTCCATACAACATCACTTGTCTCCATACAACATCACTTGTCTCCATACAACATCCCTTGTCTCCATACAACATCACTTGTCTCCATACAACATCCCTTGTCTCCATACAACATCACTTGTCTCCATACAACATCACTTGTCTCCATACAACATCACTTGTCTCCATACAACATCCCTTGTCTCCATTCAACATCCCTTGTCTCCATACAACATCACTTGTCTCCATACAACATCCCTTGTCTCCATACAACATCACTTGTCTCCATACAACATCACTTGTCTCCATACAACATCCCTTGTCTCCATACAAACACCCTTGTCTCCATACAACATCACTTGTCTCCATACAACATCACTTGTCTCCATACAACATCACTTGTCTCCATACAACATCCCTTGTCTCCATACAACATCCCTTGTCTCCATACAACATCACTTGTCTCCATACAACATCCCTTGTCTCCATACAAACACCCTTGTCTCCATACAATACCCCTTGTCTCCATACAACACCCCTTGCCTACGGTGGCCGACTTGAGACGGTAACCCATAACTACCTGTCGTCTGCTCATAGGCTCAATTTAATACCCACACCCAGGTAGGTAAAACGTAGTAAAGCACCCCTTTACAGGATGTCAGTCGTCTCTGGTATATGGTGCTAAGTCCAGCTTGTTATAGCCCAGTCGTCACTCAAGGATTGATGTGGTCAGTAGCGCAGTATGACTATGACACCGACCGCCAGAGCTTTCCTAGACATTTCCTGTTTGCGTTGTTTAGCGCGGGTCGACGTTAGAGCGCAGGGCAATTTTAATAATCCCCACCCATGCCAATTCGAACTCATTTTTTGCGATCGCTCGCTTTGAACTCAAGCGTAGTCCATACACACTATTTATAGTAGTGATGGACTGAATATTGCGTGTGGATTAGCTTTCCATATTAACAGTGGCCCTCGCCATCAGGCGAACCCACTCCGACTTCAGGGTACTTGTAATTTCCGTCCCCAAGTCAAGATTTTAGTCCAGCTCTCCGGTGTAGGGATTGAACCGCTTACCTCGGCATCAGCACATCGGATGTTTAAGAACACGTGCTCTTACCCATTCGGCCTTGCTGACCTATTCGAACCCATGCCTATCTGCACTGTAGGCAAGCTACTATCCACAACGCCACCGCGGCTCCCTACGTACTCACGCTGGCTACCTTTACGTTCCAAGATGTATCATGGTGCTCACTGTAGGCTGGATGTAGACTTGAGTACAAGATGTATCATGGTGCTCATTGTCAGCTGGGTGTAGACTTGAGTACAAGCTGTATCATGGTGCTCATTGTCAGCTGGGTGTAGACTTGAGTACAAGCTGTGTCATGGTGCTCATTGTCTGCTGGGCGTAGACTTGAGTACAAAATGTATCATGGTGCTCATTGCCTGCTTTGTGTAGACTTGAGTACAAGCTGTATCATGGTGCTCATTGTCAGCTGGGTGTAGACTTGAGTACAAGATGTATCATGGTGCTCACTGTAGGCTGGGTGTAGACTTGAGTACAAGCTGTATCATGGTGCTCATTGTAGGCTGGGTGTAGACTTGAGTACAAGATGTATCATGGTGCTCATTGTCGGCTGGGTGTAGACTTGAGTACAAGATGTATCATGGTGCTCACTGTAGGCTGGGTGTAGACTTGAGTACAAGCTGTATCATGGTGCTCATTGTCGGCTGGGTGTAGACTTGAGTACAAGATGTATCATGGTGCTCATTGTCGGCTGGGTGTAGACTTGAGTACAAGATGTATCATGGTGCTCATTGTCTGCTTTGTGTAGACTTGAGTACAAGCTGTATCATGGTGCTCATTGTCAGCTGGGTGTAGACTTGAGTACAAGATGTATCATGGTGCTCACTGTAGGCTGGGTGTAGACTTGAGTACAAGCTGTATCATGGTGCTCATTGTCGGCTGAGTGTAGACTTGAGTCCAAGATGTATCATGGTGCTCACTGTAGGCTGGGTGTAGACTTGAGTACAAGCTGTATCATGGTGCTCATTGTCGGCTGGGTGTAGACTTGAGTACAAGATGTATCATGGTGCTCATTGTCGGCTGGGAGTAGACTTGTGTATACAGGTCAACTTTACAAATGTGTGCAGTTTTGTTACGAACAGTGACCCACCGTGCCGGTAGGTGAGCCTCCAGCCATTATGGTACTCCAGTTTATCAAAATAGATACTAACCATGAAACACACTATTACTAAAGGTATCATAGAAAGTAACAAAACATATATATTCTAACAATGAAACACTATTACTAAAGGTATCATAGAAAGTAACAAAACATATATATTCTAACAATGAAACGCACTATTACTAAAGGTATAAAAAGTAACAATATATATATATATATATATATATATATATATATATATATATATATATATATATATATATATATATATATATATATATATATATATTCTAACCATAAAAGACACTGATACTGACGTTATCTTAGAACAAATCACCTGGACAAGATGAAATACCAAGTGAACTAATTAAAGCAGCAAGAGAAGTAGGAACAGCATGGCTACATAGACTATTCAACCATGTTTGGGTAGAGCAACAGACGCCACGAGAGTGGGGAAACGCCATAATTATCCCAATTTGGAAAAACAAAGGCAGCAAAAGAGACTGCACACAATACAGAGGCATTTCACTGTTGAGTCATACTGGGAAAATATTTTGCAAAATTCTTGAGAAAAGACTACGCACTACTACAGAACCCCAGCTAAGCGAAACACAACTTGGATTTAGGAAAAACAAAGGATGCACAGATGCCATTTTTTCTCTTAGACAACTTATAGAAAAATCAATCGAATTAAATGAAACACTCTACTTAGCCTGTGTCGACCAAGAAAAGGCATTTGATAGAGTAGATAGAAACAAGCTGTGGGAAATCCTTAAACAATTTGGTGTGAGTACACATCTAACAAACCTATGTAGAAGCTTATATAACAACAGTGAATGCATAGTAAGGGCAACTGGAGGACACTCAGAACCCTTCACCATAAGATCTAGAGTACGACAAGGTTGTGTCTTGTCCCCTGTCTTGTTCATAACATATATAGACAACATACGTAAAGAAACAAGCCAAACAGAGACCGCAAGAATACCGCATGACGAGAACACAGAAGAAGAACCATCTGCAAATCTAACCATTAGAGATCTCCTGTTTGCGGACGACCAAGCACTAATAGCAAAATCAGAAGCTGAATTACAAGACCACATGAATAGTCTAAACGAAATGTGTAGGGAACATAACATGAAAATTAGCACAAGGAAAACAGAGGAATGACTATAACTAAAGAAGAAAAAACAACAACAATTCACCTAAACGAACATCCCTTGAAACAAGTAAAGAGTTTCAAGTACCTAGGAAGTATAATATCATCAAATGGCAGATCAGAAGACGAGATCGAAAATAGGTGCAATAAGGCAAACCAACTCATTGGACAAATGGCACCAATACTAAAGAACAAACATGTATCAATAACTACTAAGAAAGCGCTTTACAATACAATCTTCCTAACAACTCTATGCTACCAATGCCAAACCTGAACAATGACAGAAAAAGAGAAAAGAAAAATCACAACAACAGAAATGAGGTTCCTGAGAAGAATACTCAACGTATCAAGAAGAGATAAGATCAGAAATGAAGAAATCAGGACCAATGTGGGGGTTATAGCAGCACTAGATTTTATTAGAAAGCAGCAAGTCAAATGGTTTGGCCATGCAAGTAGGTTATCAGTCAACAGCATACCACAACAAGCAATGATGTACAGACCGGATGGAAACAGAGGAAGAGGCCGACCACGTAAACGTTGGACGGAGGGAATAACAGAATCCATGGGAATATCGATACATGAAGCCCATAATCAGGCACTCTCACGATGTTTATACTTCACCTCGACACCGCAAGGTACAAGAGGAACATGATGAGATGAGATGATATATATATATATATATATATATATATATATATATATATATATATATATATATATATATATATATATATATATATATATATATATATATATATATATATATATATATATATATATATATATATATATCATCATCAACTAGTTTTGCTGTATGACAGTGAATCTTGGAATGTAAATGAACAAATCGGGAAGAACTTAGAAGCAACAGAGATGTGGTTTTTGAGGCGAATGTTGCGAATTCCTTGGACTGCCAGAGTAACTAACAACGATTGCCTGAAAGAGGCTAATGAAACTAGAACACTATATCTTATATATAAAAAAGGAGCGTATCTCTGTATGTATTTATGTATCTCTGTATGTCCTTTATTTGTTCGCGAACGGCCCATCCGATTGAGATGAAATTTTCTACACGCCTTCCTTTCAGTCCAGAGCAGCCAACTGTGATATTTTGTTAGTGTGAAATCGCCTGCTTACTCAGTATTATTTCATTTTTCATTTTTCATCATAATGTCATATATTTCAGGGGATCTAACTCGTAAAAGTTATTTCAAGGGGCATAACTTTTCTGTATAACTTATAGTCATATTGTGGCATCGTTTTCAAAGATTTATAAACTCTTTGTCCATAGTTATGTACCGGCATATGAGTTATAATAAATAATGATACAATCTGTAAGGCATTTTCAAAGTTTTCATAAAAATGATGCACAATGCATAACATTGTAACTCATCTTTTTTTGCTTAAGAAGTTACTGTAGTCATGCAGGTGATTAGAAAGAGTTTTCATTAAAAATAATGGATGGTGTGTGGTAGAACGTTCTTTTAAGTTACATTTTTTTTTTTGTATGAATTTAATGAAGCCGGACAGGGTCAGGCAGACAGATAGACAGACAGACAGACAGATAGACAGTCGGGAACAGGAACTTATACGACTACTTATATAAATTAAATGAGATGCTTCACACCAGGAGCTGGGCGATGTCGGGCCGGGTCAGACAGACAGACAGACAGACAGTCGGGAACGGGAACTTATATGACTACTTATATGAATTAAATGAGATGCTCCACACCAGGAGCTGGGCAATGCCGGGCCGGGTCAGACAGACAGACAGACAGACAGACAGACAGACAGACAGACAGACAGACAGACAGACAGACAGACAGACAGACAGACAGACAGTCGGTAACGGGAACGAGAACTTATATGACTACTTATATGAATTAAATGAGATGCTCCCCACCAGGGTCTGGGCGAAGCCGGGCAGGGTCAGCTAGTACTACAATAAGGAAGAGACAAACACCGTTCTTATGCCAAGTGAAGAGAAGAGAGGTATTGGAGAACATCGTGGCAACTGGAAAGATCGAGGGGAAGAGAGACAGAGGCAGACCAAAAGAAATGGTGCTGGATGGATTGAGACGGTGGCATGGAGGGATGTAATCAGCAGAGTTGATCCAGAACACCAAAGACCCAGATCTGTGGAGAGCCATGAACGCCTACGCCAGCTGGCAAAGCACTTGGTGATGATGATATAATTGTAAGAACATAAAAGGGCAAGCAAAAGCTGCATTTCAGAAAAAGAAAATTATCTTATGCAATAAGTCACTATCAATGAATGTAAGAAAGAGTTTGCTGAAAGGCTATATAGAACCTGCTTTGCTGTATGGCAGTGGATCTGGAAATGTAAATGAACAAATTAGAAAGACTTTGGAAGCAACAAAGACGAATGTTGCATATTCCTTGCACTGCCAAAGTAACAAACAACAATTGTCTGAAAGACGCTAATAAAACTAGAACATTATATACAACAATAAGAAAGAGACAAACGTTATGAGAAGTAGACAGAGGCTGACCAATAGAGATAATGCTGGATGGATTGAGACGGTGGCGTGGAGGAATATCATCAGCAGAATTGATTATGAACACTAAAGACTGCGATTTGTGGAGAGACATGTACGCCTAAGCCAGCTGGAATCGCACTTGATAATGATGATGATGATCTCATTGTGCATGTAGCTTTTTCAGTGCTTATACAATGCCCGTACTGATTACATGGCTGTGTCTCGGCAACCAAGACATTAGCACTATAATGATGTTACAGCGTACATCATCACATCGCTGATCCACGCCCCACTACAAATTTGTAATTATTTGTAATTTACGCCAACAATCCTAGCAGTTACACCGAGGAACGGCCTAGAGTCCGGTCTACAAAATAAGACATCTGGTAAAATAGCATCAATTAAAATTGATGATAACCAACAGTACGTCATAAGTGACATGTTTTGATATTTCAGTAAATGATAGCCGTGCTGAGATAATTGATTAATACATTACTGTTGCTGTTTTTATTATTATTTTTGTTGTAGTTTTGTTTGTGCAGCCTTGACGAAAAGAGTCACATTTTCATGTTTATACGCACAGCAAACACTGGAATGTTCTGTCACAATTTGGGAACTCCAACAGATGGCGCTTTTACCGGCCTATCTGAGGTGTGGGTATATGGTGTTCAACCATATTATAATAGACAGGAGATTCTCCTTGGCGCACTGTCTGCCTCGCGTTCCGAAGGTTGTGGGTTCGATTCTGGGCTACGACATTCGGTTCACGTGTACCATTTTCTTGGAGACTCCTGGAGGTCGTCGCTGGAGCTACGGAGTTCGTGCCCTGTGCGGCACCATCGCCAGGCCGTGCTGCAGAAAGAGACCGAGCCTTATGGAATAAAATCCGATGCAATGAAGTCGATCATCTTTCCTTGCATTTTTCATTGACCAATCGGCACCTGGAGCTGCGGTGATATAGTGGTTAACGCATTTCTCCAGCAGATGTAGGGTTGTTTTGTCCACCAGTAGGGATCTGGGGTCGACCCAGCCTCAGAAAAATGAGTCCTGGATAATCTATACTATTTTCTTGGCATTGTCTGAGAAGGATAGGCGGCGAGGAAAGGAATCTGCCAATTCATATCACATATTATAGGATCACCGGGTCAACAGTAGGCCTATAGCGTGTCTCGTGTGCTGTCAATCATTTCAGATACTGATATTCCTCCATGCCATGATGTGGAACTGTCAAGCATCTTCTCCATTGGGCTCGCCCAGGCAAGCGTGCCAGATAATTCCCACTGTCTCGTGTGCTGTCAATCATTTCAGATACTGATATTCCTCCATGCCATGATGTGGAACTGTCAAGCATCTTCTCTATTGGGCTCGCCCAGGCAAGCGTGCCAGATAATGCCCACTGTCTAGTGTGCTGTCAATCATTTCAGATATTGATATTCCTCCATGCCATAATGCGGAACTGTCTAGCATCTTCTCACTTGGTCTCCCCTTACCTATCACCAATACAGTTTACAAACCCGAGAAAACTAAACAATAACTTTAGTAGCAATGATCCCATTATCAACGCTAAGGCATATCTATCCGTTAAAACTTGGCTGGGAGGCCCGACGGCGCAGTTATTAGCACTCTAGCAAGCACGGCTTGATGGGCACGTATTCGAATCCCTCGTGACGCGGAGATTCAATGTGAAACTAATGGGTGCTCTCAGGTCGCCGCGGTCTAAAATGGGTGCCATGAAATATCATGGGAAATAAAGGTGGCAGACGCTATGTTGAAAACATCACCCAACCTGTACCATTAATCTATATTGAGAACATCACCCAACGAGTACCATTAGTCTATGTTGAAAACATCACCCAACGAGTACCATTAGTCTATGTTGAGAACATCACCCAGCGAGTACCATTAGTCAATGTTGAAAACATCACCCAACGAGTACCATTAGTCTATGTTGAAAACATCACCCAACCTGTACCATTAATCTATATTGAGAACATCACCCAACGAGTACCATTAGTCTATGTTGAAAATATCACCCAACGAGTACCACTAGTCTATGTTGAGAACGTCACCCAACGAGTACCATTAGTCTATGTTGAGAACATCACCCAACGAGTACCACTAGTCTATGTTGAGAACATCACCCAACGAGTACCATTAGTCTATGTTGAGAACATCACCCAACGAGTACCATTAGTCTATGTTGAGAACATCACCCAACGAGTACCATTAGTCTATGTTGAGAACATCACCCAACGAGTACCACTAGTCTATGTTGAGAACATCACCCAACGAGTACCATTAGTCTATGTTGAGAACATCACCCAACGAGTACCATTAGTCTATGTTGAGAACATCACCCAACGAGTACCACTAGTTTGTCTTGAGAACATCACCCAACGAGTACCATTAGTCTATACAAGGGGTCACCAAACTTTTTCAAGGCGGGTCGGATAACTGAAAAACTGACGAGTGCGTGCCGCATACTCATTCTGTACAATACTTGCGCTGGTCATCGTGGCGAAGGTCTTACGGACGCGGTTCGTAATCCCGTGTACCAGCTTTCGAAACACAGCTGTGCGCGATTTGGCAGCAGACCTCGTTGCGCTGGTTTATTACGCTATGGTATGGGTGCCGGTCGTTCAGAAAGCGATGGCAAACTACTGAACGTAAACTTGCCAAGACATCACCAACAGCAAAAAATGCTGGTGTTGACTGCAAACGCCCTGTAAAGGATATGCAACTAACTTTAACAATACTTGCAAGCCAGAACGAAAGCTCTGGGAAAAAGGAAGAAAAACTAATTTAATCATGGGTGAGTGGCGTGCAACATATTAATTTACTAAAAAAAGTTATCAAAGAAGGCGACGTTAGCAAAAAGTTAGTTACATCAGACCTAGTGTGCACATATCTGAATCTCACAAACTAAGCAGCAAAATGGTTAGTGAGATTTGTGAAACTGATATTTGGCTTTCAAGATATCATCAATGTCTGGTTTGGAATTGCTGCATCCAATCAAGAGAATTGCTTTCAAATGTTCATCAGTCAATATCGTTCGATGTGTTGACTTCACATAATTCATTTTTGAAAATGTTTGCTCACAGACATAAGTTGTTCCAAACACTGATGCCATACCAGCGGCAAATTTCTTCAGTTTCGGAAACTCAACTTCAGGTAAGCAGTGGTAAAATTCAACAAGTTTTCCTTCTCTGTGCTTCTCTTGCAGCAAGTCATTTGCTTGCAAATCAATGATCTCCAACTGTAATTAAACTGACACATTATCAAGGTTACAATCAAACGGATTCTGGAACAGAAGAATGTAACTCTCAGTTCTGTCAAGATCTGACAATCTCTCCAATAAATGCTTCTTCAAGTCACGAATAATTTTTTTTCGGAAAATCGAGGTTGACATCTTCGGCGATTGTAGCACACAACTCTTTGAAACAGTGAAAATGAGAACAGTTTTCCCCTTCCAGTTGTGCTTCACTCAATGACAGTTTTCTCCGAAATTCTTTGATGATTCTGTAGAGATCACAGAGGAAATTATTCTTTCTCCGAAGGTTCAAATTCAGTTCATTCATGTGGGAAGTGATGTCCACCAAAAATGACAACTTTGACAGCCAGGTTGGATCTGACAGCTGTGGATCAGCTCTATAATTTTCAGTGAGAAAAACATCTATTTCGTTTCGGAGCTTGTAAAAACGAAACAGGACTTTGAATTCAGAATCAATTTCTTCTTCTTCTTCAAAAAAAAAAAAAAGAAAAAAAAAAAAATGCCAACTCTCCAGTTAAATGAAAGTCTAAATTGACACCACGAATGAACACGAGAAGTTCTTCTTCTGTTCTTCGCACAACTCAGCTTGCCGAAAGGCTGATAGTTTCAAACAAATCGGCTTTCTCAGAACACAAGTCATTTGCTGCTTCCATCATACACTTTTCGATGAATTTGCCATGAGTAAACGGTTTTCATAGTTCAGCCATCTTATGAACTATTTTGTAACGTGTACGAGTGACAGATTCATTTTCAACAATCTTTCTCGTGAAGAGATTTCTTTGTGTTTCTAAACCACGTTTCACGGACTCATATTTCTCAGAGAGGAACTTTCCAGAAAACTTTGAAAACGTTGATAGATGTTTTGTATCGTAGTGATGCCTAAAATTGTACTCTTCAAAATGGCAACACTTTCGCTGCATATTACGCAACTGGTTCTCTGGTCCTTTGTTTCCACAAAGAAGTACTTTACTCCCTATTCTTCATTAAAAACGTGACACTCGGCGTCCACTTTTCTTTTCTTAGTAGCCATAATGAAGGGTGAAGTAAACGGGATCTGAATATGAAAAAGACATTGAATTATAAACATAATTAAAATCCCATTGAAACACAAGAAAAGCAGCGGACTAGGGGTCACTAGTGATGCTACGGCTCACCAAAGGTACATGTAAAGTTTATAGGTACTTTTGGTAATAGAATATATCGCATGATAACGTTTGAAAAATATATAGATAGGGCCGACCTCAATAAACAGCCTAGAGCAGTGTTTTTCAACCGGGGTTCCATGAGTGGCAACCAGGGGTTCCGCCGAAACAGACCGAAATCGCATAGCTGCAACATTTCTGTCCATCTGGTTTATTAAATAAAGTAGGGCAGACACCTGGATCATGGCACAGAGTTCATTGAGCAACGTAAACATTTGCATAAGGATCTGCTCCAGCAGAACAGTTGAAAACACTAGCCTAGAGACCAGCTCGATTAACACCTTGACCGGGGAATTCTTCTGAGCTGGGGATAATATTTTAATAATAACACGAGGCTTCTATGGCATTTTATGCTATGTTTGCTACTTTATTGCCTCTATTCACACTTGAAGTGCACTTACCTATCAATGTCAGCCAAAGAAATCCTTGTTACATACCTACAAAATGGATGACTGGCAAAAAGAAGTAAACATTTATGGAGCACCGGGCATGTGTTGAAAGCCGGACGCATCTGGGGGAGGGAAACATGCGTGTATGTGTGTGTGTGTGTGTGTGTGTGTGTGTGTTACCATGGAAACCATAGCAACCTCAGAGCGTAGGCGGCGCTACCATGAGCCGAGGAAGGACTTGGGATGGCGCGAAATAAGCAAACATTACAATAAACAAAAAAATCTAGATACAATAATTTATAATTGAAAATACTAAATTTAAGACATATAGCAGCCAGGAGGTCTCGCACGTGTGAAGATCTCCTATTATTCTAAACATAATATTCACATTTAAATTGTATCACAACATCTCGTGTTCCATACGTTATATCAAGCAAAGTTCGAGTACCGTCGGCGGGCCGGATGAAATGAAGTCGCTGGCCAGATCCGGCCCACCGGCCGTAGTTTGGTGACCCTGGTCTATACAAATATGGGGCTAGCACTTGATACATAATGTGCGTCAAAGTTGTTTTACTTCTTTAACTTCGATATACTCCAGGGTCGCCGCATTCTAATATGGATACCACGAAATGTTCTGCGCGGTAAAGGCGGCCGCCGTTAATTGACATCTTCACCCATAGAGAGCCGATTAGTCTAAACAAATATGCAGCTCGCATCATATACCTGATATGCTTCTTGAAATACTGGTTTAAATATGTAGTGGCTTTCAGAGTGAAGATTATGTACGATGTTCTGTGTTCTGAAGTCATGTTGTTTGTTGTCTCGTACACAAATAGAAAACGAGGGCTTCTAAGCTGAAAAGTTGTTAAAAAAAAGTGATGAGAATATCGCAAACCATGATGAGAAAACTACTGATGTTCTACAAGAACTTAACACCGACGAAAACTGATTGATGAAGATATCTCTGAAACTGAAATATTGAAATAATTTGTTACATTACACGGCACTGGGTGCCATGACCCAAAAGTAGCCATGATAGAGTTACTGTAAGAAGCGACAGTGACGAACTATATTAACAGGACCAGAAAGTTGTAAAACACCAGTGACGGATAAACAGTAACCGAATACAACTCACGACAGGCGTAACACGGGCGTTAAGTCGAACGACGGTTAATTAACGCGGGGGATTAGTCACAAAAGTCACGAGATAAGATGGACGGTCAGACAGTGACTAGACTTGGAAAGCATTCTGCAAGGGCCAGCTATTAGGCTAACATCGACATGTCAGCTAAAGAACATCTACTCTATTATATGAGTGGCTGACGAAGTACCACTGTGCCGGTGAAGGAAACGGTAGACGCTGATAGACCATATTTTCCAACGCCAACACTGAGGTTAGAAGTGTGTGCACTCTGATCGGATACAACCGTAAGTTGGTTCCATTTTCTATTTTCAGCAACAGATGATTTAAGACCATAACACTAGGGGCGACTCGAGAGTAGGGGCTCCGGGGACAGATTGCCTTGCATGTACGATGTCTAGCCGAGTCACATATTGAACGGAGACCAGTCTTGGTCGATGCAGGAACTGATTCACCGTGGGTTGCCAAAAAATTAAAAAAAAAACTCATCGGGTACACTGATAACGAGTGTGTTGTAAATTCATGTGTCAGCTGTGACGCACTTGAATGAACGTGTGCCAATGGCTGTATTTGAGACAACGAGTTATCCTTTAAGCACCAACAACAATGTGGCACGAGGCTACAAACTGACATTATACCACAACAAGCAATGATGCACAAACCAAATGGAATCAGAAGAAGAGGCTGACCATGTAAACGATGGACAGAGGGAATAAGAGAATCCATGGGAATCTCGATACTTGAAACCCATAAACGGACACTCTCTCGCGGTGTATGCTTCACCTCGATACCGCAATGTACGAGAGGAATAAAATGAGATGAGATGACAATGAGGTGAGATGAGATTGGCGATGAGATGAAACATCACAGTGGTTTGGAAAGAACATGATAGCATCCATAGCTCTGAAAAGAAGAGGTAGGGATCCACAAGTACCAAGGTGGATACACGTCCTGGAGGAGGAAACTGCTGGATGCTGGAGAAATTGCACAGGATTCAAGAACTGTTCGGCTGACCGTTATAACATCGACTTTGTGCAAAGAAACTTATGTGTAGTGAAGACACAAGTTCTTTAATGGCACGTAAGTGTTATTGTGGGTAAACTACGTCTAGGTGTTGCGGGATGTCTGGGATGTGTGTGATGTATAGGCTGTGCTGAATGTCTGGGATGTACGGGATGTGTACGATGAACGAGGTGTTTGGGATGTACGAGATGTCTGGTATGTACAGGATGTCTAGGATGTATGGGATGTCACTGATGTGTAGGAGGGATTTCTAGGTAGTGCAGGATGTATAGGTTGTGCGGGATGTCTAGGTTATGCGGGATGTCTAGGCTGCATGGGGTGTCTTGGATGTATGGGATGTCTAGATTGCACGGGATGTCGAGGATGTGAGGGATGTCTGGGATGTATGGAATGTCTTAGCTGTGCGGGATGTCTAAGATGTACGGGATGTGTGGGATGTGCAGGATGTACGGGATGTCTAGGCTGTGTGTGATGTCTAGGGTGCGTGGGTGTCTGGGATGTGTGAGATGTCTAGGTTGTGTGGGATGTCTAAGTTGTGTGGGATGTCTAAGTTATGCGGAATGTCTAGGATGTGTGGGTGTGACATTTGCATTGCACCACCAGAATGACTTTTCAAGAGAAACTTGAGAATCAGCAAACACATTTCCAGAAGATTATTAATTTAGCCTAGCACACCATGCAATGTTTGTACAGGCAACGCGAGGTAGAATAAACAGAGAAATGCCATGTTTTGATTACCCTCATGAAGGACTGGTGTAAAGAGGATGCCCCTAAATTAAACAATGAAGTATGAAGTAATTATGAATGTATGAATGAAGTATTATGTAAGTATGAATGAATTAATTAAACCAATTGGTAGACTAAACAAGACGATCACGAAGAGAGTTTAATGCAAGGAAGATGTTTATCTTACTTCTTAAAGTTTAGGCGGAATACGCAATTAACGTGGAAGAGGAGGGAGGGAATCGCCCTATTTCATTATAAGCCACCACAGAATCCATCCCCTGGCAGTCGATAATGTAGTTTTGAACAGACAGACGTTGTTTATGATTCATTTGGATTTACCCTTGTGTCCGTCTGAAGTTGTGGTTACTGAACGCTTATAATAACCAGCTTGCATGAGTAGACTATATTGAAAGAGGTTTCGAACACTTTCAGTTAGTATTTCTTTCTAGAGGTTAGAATATATTGAGTGAATTCCGTCTCATTGAGTGAAATACTATGAAGGCATATATTGACTGTCTCCCTTTATATATATATATATATATATATATATATATATATATATATATATATATATATATATATATATATATATATATATATATATATATATTGTTATCTTTCTTCGATTATTACACGCAGTCTACAATTAATGAGAAGGATATGGTATGATGTATTCCTTTACTATTTCTTTATAATCTCTCTTTATATATTAAAATGTAAATGATTTTTTAAAATAATTATGCTAATGTGTAAAATATGTGTGCTTTTATGAGCACACACACACAAACACACACACACACACAAACACACACACACACACACACACACACAAACACATACATATATATATATATATATATATATATATATATATATATATATATATATATATATATATAAGAGAAGTGGTGCCAGGACTTTGTGACGATGTCATTCCTGATGGGAGCCACCCTGTAAACTAGGCGACTGAGCCCTTTGAATATGGGAATGATTAACATAATCAGTGCATGAATGGGACGAGAATGGCTGGCAGACATGAGATGTTAGTTGCCTTTGTCATGTAGCTAAGTGTGAGTAGTAGTCACATCAAATCATTGGAGTGACAACTCACAACGTAAGAGGGTTTGGCTAACCTACACCTGTGTAGTTATACCGTCCTCTTTTCCTTCCCCCAACTTTTTTATGAGGGAGGATACATGTTTGTTGTCCATGTCTTAACAGAGAGAGAGAGAGAGAGAGAGAGAGAGAGAGAGAGAGAGAGAGAGAGAGAGAGAGAGGTGGTCGAGTGGCTTACATGGTGTACCTAAATGGGGTACATCTGTCTCACGAGTGTTACAATAATCTGTGAATAATGAGTCTTCTCCTTCATACTGCATTGAGGAGTGGAGGACCATTTATCAGCATTTATCACTCAGAGATAACCAGTGCCTCCCTTGATTGAAGCTGAGTATACACATACTAACCTCGGTGACCACCTACGGCCAATAGCTAAGACCAAACTGGAACCCACATTTACCAGTCAAACACGATTAACAAAGTTTTACAATAGCTATCCTAGGAATGGGATATTTTCTATGCTATGAACACTGATTGCCAGCATTTAGATTAGCTACAGACACGAGAACAGTCATCTTTAGAAGATTAATCCTGAACTTTACATGTTGATCCGGAAGATTATAGAGACAACACGTTAAGGACAGTCAAATGAATTATTGTTAGATATGGACCAAGATATCTTGTGTGTGTAATATTAGTTGTGTACGTTATGATTGCCCATGGTGCATACTCCCCCATTTATTCATTACAAGATTATAATCTGGTTCCAGGGAGTTATTCAATTGTCTTGGAGACGTGTGTTAACTATGTCAAACAATAGTGTGATAGTACTACTTCACTTAAAAACAGATCAGGAGAGTTGTGTGGCAGGGATACTACTCGCTTTCAGTCTAACCAGAGTGAGCTTCTCCTCTCTGAGGGCAGTGCCTTTCCTGACTTCTCTTGGCCTTCTACTAGAAAACCTTACCTGATACCTTAGTGGAATCTTACCAGATGTCTGTTCCAGTACTAGGAAGTCTTAAGATCCATTTCTGATTTTAAATTATTAGTCGGCAACGACAATTTGGGGATATACATCTCCCATCTCAAGTTAACAAATCACAGTGGGATGTCTAAGATGTGTGGGATATCTTGGATGTATGGGATGTCTATCCTGTGCGGGATGTCTAAGTTCTGCATGATGTCTAGGCTGTGAGAGATGACTGGCTTGTGCATGATGTAAAGGTTGTGAAGGACGTCTAGGTTGTGCGGGATGTCTGGGATATGTGGAATGTCAAGGCTGTGCGGAATGGCTAGGTTGTGCGGGATGTTTAGGTTGTGTGTGATGTCTGTAATATGTGGGATGTGTAGGGTGTGGTGGATGTTTAAGTTGTGAGGGATGTCTCGGATGTGCGGATGTCTAAATGTGTGGTATATCTGGGATGTACGGGATGGCTAGGCTGTGCGGGATGTTTAAGCTGTGCGAGATGTCTGGGATGTGTGTGATGTTTGAGATGTATGTGATGTCTGGGATGTGTGAGATATCTGGGATGTGTGTGTGTGATGTCTGAGATGTGTGTAGTGTAGGTGATGTGTGTGATGTCTGGGATATGTGTAATATATAGACTGTGCAGGATGTCTGCGATGTCTGGAATGTGCGTGATGTATGGGATATGTGTGATGTATGGAATGTGCGGGATGTCTGGAATGTATGTGATGTGTGTGATATATGAGATGTGTCTAATTTATATGCTATGCGGGAGTCCTGGATGTTTGGGGTTTGTGTGATGTCTGGAATGTGTGTGATGTATGGAATGTGTGTGATGTATGGAATCTGTGTGATGTATGGGATATGTGTAGTGTATAGGTTTTGAAGAATGTCTGTTTTGTGTGGGATGTCTGGGATGTGTGTGATATATAGGTTGTGCGGGATGTCTAGGTTGTGTGGGGTGTCTGGGATGTAGGAGATGTCTAGACTGTGCGGGATGTCTAGACTGCGTGGAGTGTGTGGGATGTGTGGGATGTCTAGATTGTGCGGGATGTCTGGGATGTGCAAATTTTTAATATGCTGTGGGATGTCAATCTGCTGTGGGGTGTCTAGGTTGTGTGGGATGTCCAAAATCTGTTGGATGCCTACGCTATGAAAGATGACTAGATAGTGTGTGATGTCTAGGATATATATATATATATATATATATATATATATATATATATATATATATATATATATATATATATATATATATATATATATATATGTGTGTGTGTGTGTGTGTGTGTGTGTGTGTAAATATGTGTATAAAATACAACTTCATGGCTAGGTATCGTGTCTGTAAGAGAGAGAGAGAGAGAGAGAGAGAGAGAGAGAGAGAGAGAGAGAGAGAGAGAGAGAGAGAGAGAGAGAGAGAGAGAGAGAGAGAGAGATATATCAGTATGTGTTTAAAACGATATTTATGGATATATATTTTATCATTGCTAGTAATGGATCGTATGTCGAAACATCCATTTATAGAGCTTATCGCTGGTCTAACTGGTAGCAGTAAAACCGTATTTGTGAGCCAGTCTTTAACCATATCCTAGACATGATTGTTCCACGTCAGAGGAGGTTATATGATGTTATATGAGAATGGCAGCCAATGTACAAAATTATTAAGAGTGTCCCATGTAATGAAGACCTTCCTGATGTGGAAAAATGGTCAGGGGATAGACGACGCCTAGTGGTCATAGACTATCAAATGTCCGAGACAGATGATAGTGTGACTAAATTATTTACTAAGGAAGCCACCATCGCAACCTCAGTGTTATATGTATTGTATAGAACCTATTATGAAACAATAAAGAACAAAGAATAATCAGTCTGAATTCGTACTACATAGTAATAAAAAAAAAAACCGAGACGTTTTGCAGATTACCCATTTAGCCAAGCAGATGTACCCTAGCCGTACATCGTATGTCCAAGAAAGTATTAAAGATGCAACATCCGCCCCACATGGATATTTGCTATTAGACCTTCGTCAGGAAACACCGGATCAACCCATATTTTTTTTGCATATCCTATTTACAGGACATCGCTGTCAACACCAGCACTGCTGTTGTTGATGTCTTGGCAAGTTTACGTTCAGTAGTTTGCCACTGCTTTCTAAACGACCAGCTCTCATATAAACACGGTAAAATCTAGCCCAGATTACGCAGCACTATATTTCCCGACCAGCACGAACTTTTCTGCTTCCACAAGCAAAGCCATGGCCGACCAGATGAGACTACGCAGCGAAATGCTGCACTTCTTGTACGAAGAGAAGCCACCTGTCGTCAAGGTTGTAATGAAAATAGAGTCCTCAGAACTCGTCAGAATTTTGTAATTTTGTCACAATGTCTTAAAAGATAACGTTTCACTTACACCGGGACAGAACGACGCTTGCATCGCTACAAAAACAATCTGAGAGTGCTCATCAAAAAGAGCCTGTCGGTAAATAAGTGGAAACAGATTTTGCAACAAGGCGGTTTCATAGGGACCTTTACAAAGCGTACTGAAAGGTGTCTCGTGTATCTAAAAAGAAAGCCAAGAAAATGCTCTTGATCGACCCTCGTTTGCTAGAGAACCCCCCCCCCCCCCCGACACATTAAACTATATCATACGAGATTTGGACCACCACTTGCAAGAAGTCTTGGAAAGAGAAGATTTCCCAACACGGGAAAAAGCGAGGCTGTTAATTATTACATTTATGTCAATATGTTAATTATTTCATTTCGCACCCCCCCCCCTTTTCAAGCTCCCCCCTCCATTACCAACTGTGAAGCGATTGAATGGATTACTCCAACTGAAGTGTACAAGACTTTCCACAACTTCGCAGCCGTGCAGTACAAGTGTGCTGCATACTTCAGCTTGAAGGATTGATCTAATTACTTTTGTTTATGTTGTACGATTTCTGTAGTATGTACCTGAAGAGATACAGCGAAATATGCCTGACAATAAATTGTGCAATCTATTGTTTGTGTCTTCGTTATTCAAATTAACTACGGGAGAACACTTTTTTCTATTTAATTTCTGTCAGTATGTAAGTTATTGCATTTCTGTATTAGCATAATGGTATTATGCTAATTATTGCGTTTCTGAACAATCTATTAATTATCGCGTGTATAAAGTATATGTATGTCAGTTATTGCTTTTCTGAACAATATGTACGTTAGTTATTGCGCTACTGAACCATATGTTAGTTAATTACGTGGTATGCGAATTTTATGTATGTAATTATTTTGGTTTATGAACACTATGTATGTTAATCACTTAGTGTTTGACCTGTTTGCTTGTAACTTATATGATATATAAACTGTACATAGCTTGATTATTTGGTTTATGAACCGTATGCATGTTAACTACTTTGTATGTGAACTGTATATAGGTTCATTATTTGGTAATGATATGATTTCCAGTAGTTTAGAAAGCAATGCAAAGTAAACGTTGGGTACATATCATTTACAGGACGTCGCAGCCAACCCAAACATTTTGTTTTGCTGTTTGTGATCTCTTGGCAAATTTAAGTTCAGTAGTTGGTCATGACTTTCTGAACGACAGGTGCCCATACCATTTCACTAAAACAAAACCAGCGCAAGGCGGTCTGCTGCCAAATAGCCCGCAGCCGTGTTTCAAATGGCAAACTGCTGAAAGTAAACTTGCCAGTAAATCACAAACAGCCAAATAATGCTGGGGCTGACTGCGACGTCCTGTAAAGGATAAGCAACTAACTATGAAGCACGCTGTGGGTGATGTGGTCGGTCAATATCAAGCTGGATGCCTTTACTCCCCATGATTTCAAATAGAAGTCGAATAATTTATCTTTTTGTCCAATGTCTATTAGTGTCTTGACTGTTTAAAAAAAAGTTTAGTTGCATATCCATTGCAGGATGTCGTAGTCAATCACAGTATTTTGTTGTTGCTGTTTGTTATTTCTTGGCAAGTTTACGTTGAGTAGTTTGCCATTGCTTTCTTAACGATCGAAACCCGTACCATTGTATGAAAACCAAAGCAAGGCTGTCTGCTTCTAAATCGCCCGCTTCTATGTTTCTAACGCGGAATGCGGCAATACGAATTGCGTCCGTTACCCCTTAGCTATAGAGCCGGTGTCCAGACTGTACTGGCTACAAAACAGCAAGTGCCCGAGCTATCTTCTGTTGCCCTGGCTGTGGCTTTCCTTGGCAACCAAGTAGCGTTGAATCGTTTCATTGGGGTGTCAGTGTGCAACATTTGGGCATCCTACTGTATATTCTATGAGGGTTAGTTAATAAGTAAGTCACAAATGGCTGTACAAAAGTAACTAACTATAATAACAACTTGAAATCAGTTTATTTATATACATACATTGTCCCTTTATTTCTCAACATAATTTCCACCAACATTGATGCACTTATCCCATCGTTTTATCAGTCCTCCCAAACCGGCTGCATAGAACTGCGTGCTCTGTTTTCTAAACCACGTTTTCACTTCACATTCAACTTCGGCGTGATTCGCAAAATGTCTTCCGCCAAGGTGGGTTTTCAGTAGTTATGCTGACAAATGTATGTCCCGTAAAGCGGTGCATAGCTGGGTAGAAAACGTTACGAGGGCGAGTCAATAAGTAAGTCACACATTTCTGTGGGATGGCAGGTAAATGAAAACAAAGCACACAGTTCTATGCAGCCGGTTTGGGAGGAATGATAAAACGATAGAATAAGTGCAACAATGTTGGTGAAAATTATGTTGAGAAATGAAGGGACAATGTGTGTATAAAATAAACTGGTTTCAAGTTATCATGTGTAGTTATTTTTCTACAGCCATTTGTGACTTGCCGGTCTCCCTGGCCTAGGAGTATAACGTCTTTCTCCGTAATCCCGTATACTCTCGTGAGTAACGTGACGTGCGCGAGAATCGGTAGCGTTTCTCATCGCGTCGGTAACTTACGGGGTATGTGAGCCGGTCGCTCAGAAAGCTATGGCAAACTACTGAGCGTAATCTTGCCAAGAAATCAACAATCAGCTGAAAGAAGCTGATGTTGACAGCGATGTCCTGTAAAGGATATGCGAACCAAAAAAAAATTGTGACTGACTTATTAACTTACCTCGTTTATGCACGGCAGGCGGTGCTGGCAGGAACATTCTACACAGGGAACATTCTATACTATGAATGCCTGCACTTTAGTCTCAAGCGAATGATGATGCCGCTTTTGTTAACCCAGTTCCAGTTTAATTAAACAGATCCAGTGCCAAATAAAACGGTTTGTTCCAAATAAAAAATAGATGGTGGAAAATGGGAAGTAGGGGTGTGTCACAGTTATGACTTAAAAGTTGTTAATATGGTAGCAGACATGTTGTATTATACTGCAATGACAACATTTCAGCGATTAATCACCCAACGGCACTTAATTAGTTATGGGTGTGTGGAGGCAAAGCTAGTCATGTCCAAGGCGAGATGTGTTGTTGCATTGGGTGCGTCGTAATTGAGTTTACTACATATGCTCTTGGGGTATGCTATTAATCTTAGTCTTCGTCTGGGCCTGTAACTACAATCTGGTGATTTTATAATCTTATCTCTATTTGATCGGGTCCAAACGACTTCAGTTGTCTCGGGATTAATTCCATACAGGGTGTTGCAAAGTAGGTCAGGTAAATGAATGCATTTCATGCTATGAGACTTTTTTTTTTTTTTTTTTTGCATATCCTTTACAGGACATCGCTGTCAACAGCAGCATCTTTCAGCTGTCTGTTGATTTCTTGGCAAGATTACGCTCAGTAGTTTGCCATTGCTATCTGAGCGGCCGGCTCAGTATCCCGCAAGTCACCAGCGGGGGTAGAACCACTCCCAGTTCTCTCCCGCTACGAGACTCTGCGTGATAAACGGGATTACGGAGAAAGTGTTGTAACCCCTCAGCCAGAGAGACCGGCTGCTATGAGACATACTTGGTAATAAATACAGGGTGCATTTTTTAATGACCGCGCAGTGTTTGAAAATATTGGCGGTCCAAGTTTTGTATTGACCTATTATCTTGCATGAACTTTACAAAGGGTGAATACAAAACTTAGACCGGCAATATTTTCAAACACTGTACAGTCATTAAAAATACACCCTATATATAGTGTTAGTGCCGTATGTATGTAGAGCAGTCAGCACAATTTGGGCGATGTTGTTAATATCAGATAAGAGAAGTAACGAGTGCAGCAGGATTAACAATATAAAATAAATACAGGTAAGCGTAATTGTAACAGTACAGCGAAGTGACGGTGAACCGGCAATAACTCTAAGACAGTTCTGGTTTCATATTAATTTATTCATAATCAACAAACCTTCAATCAAGCCAGAAGTCACTCAGCTAAATCATACCTCCATATCGAAGGATGGGTCGTTCACAACTGACCTTGTTTCCAAGCTCCTCGTCATCTCACGACCCATCCTAACTACCCCATATTATGGTGCTTGACCGTGCCCTATTTCCCTATTGACTATGCACACCTCGTTGCCCCTTCTTCCTATTCCTAACTCTGTTACATTTCCTCCCTTTCTTCAACCAAGACTTTTCCCTGAAAAGTCTTGATCCCACAACTCATTTACCCCACATCTATGACCCAAGACACTTAACCCAGAAATTCCACACAATCAAAGTTACTTCTTCTTCGTTTTATAAAGTCATAAGCAATCCGCTTACCACCTGAACTTACTCAACTCCCAACTACAGAAATCATATACCCCTTACTCATTACACTTCTCTCTATCCTCACTATTTATCGTAGTGCCAGCCGCCACGACCTACAACCCATACTTCTTCTTCGTAA
Source organism: Cepaea hortensis (assembly GCA_963921405.1). Lineage (NCBI taxonomy): Eukaryota > Metazoa > Mollusca > Gastropoda > Stylommatophora > Helicidae > Cepaea > Cepaea hortensis. Next base: position 307,634,750 of record OY992876.1, on the reverse strand, counting down.
TAAAATCCACATATATCATATCACACAAGCTCATTCTTGTATATGTATCTATCGTACATCATAATATTTCTGCATTACAAGATCTTAGTTTTATACAACACATGACAACATATTTTCGGAATACTTTTTCTACTCTTCATAAGCAATCCGCTTACAATTTCAAACGCTGTACTCTTCTGATACCAACTCAATATTGTCATCACCAACATTACTTACTAATTCTCTATTTTCAATCAACCTGAGAACACTCGCACATGATAGAAAGACAAGGAATCGGTGCGCACCGGAGATTTAAAGAAGTAGAACTCTTCCACACACAAAAAAAAAAAAAAAACCACACTTAGCTAAATCACACACACCTTTACCCCCCTATGTCATTTGAGACTTTATGTAATAAAGTCTAAAACAATTATCTCTTCTACAGTACCACTTATTATGGTAACAGTTTACGCTGCTATCTACAGCATCAAGTACCAACCATCAAAAATATTATTCACTCCCAAATGTCTATATATTACAGACAGTACACAATTAACAAGGTCCATCATCTCTCTAGACCTCTTCCCACTTTATACACATCAGCTCACATAACTAATCTTCTCTCATACCTCACTCAGAATTCTTTCTTAATTTCGCCGAAAATTTCAGCGACCCCTTAATGTCCATTTATTATGGGCATCTCTACTAAAACCTCTACTTATGCCGTTATCAACAGCAACAATATACTGCCCCTGAACTCATGTCCGTGACCTTCTAACCCCTCACTGCTTGCAATTAACGTTATTCTTTCTCATTCCATATATTACGGACCCTCAAAAACCCCATGTCATTATGTCTCCACAATGTTCATTTCTCATTAACACACTTACAACCCTTTGCTATTATACTGCTATACACCATATCTAATCATTCTTCGGAGTCAAACATGGATTCAATTCATGTTTTGCTAATTGCCTGGCGTTACCCACTTCTTCTATAAGCCAGCAATCTCGTGTCTCTTATGAAAGTCCACTATGGCTCTTCTGACCCCATGGAAACTATGTTCTAAACTTTCCCCTCATTTACCCCACTGCTATATTCATTAATCTTTTTCTTCCCCAATATGGCGTCCAATCCATATCTCTTCAATTAATGCTCACTTAAATTCCCGATAACCATTTTACTTGTGTAGTAACCCCGTCACTTAAGTATGGCCTATGTTTCCACAACTTAACCTCCCAACGCTGATTATCACAGCAATCTTGCTAGTAGAATATACATAAACTTATTATTCACAAGGAGAATGTGTCTCTCTTCTAGTTCTCAGTAGTTTTATTAACTCTTTTCTGAACGAAGGGTCTTAAATAAAGCCCCATGTATTTTCTTTATTCCAGCCAACACCATAATTATTTAAAAATTAAACTTAACTTAATTAATTTCCAACATATATATAAACATACAAGACAATTCACATAACTTATGAGTGAAACGAAATAAAATCACAACAGGATATCATACCCCCCCCCCCCCCAAGTTTTTATAAAATCATTTATGTTTCCCCTCATATCAATTAAAGGTATTAACTCATTCAAAGAAAAACATATATTAAAATAATACAACATACATCCTAATCTATTGTTACCTAATACTACTGGTCTCTTTTACGGACCAGTAGTTTGTACGCAAAAGGCTAAAAACACAATAATCCTATTCTAAAATCAAATAGTAATAATCATTTTACAGGACCAAATCAAGCAAAAAAACATATTATATATGAGGCATTAAAAACTCAGGTTCAATAAAACAACTGTCTTCTCGCTAAAGAGAAGGTTTTCAAAAAAATATAATTCACTTAAAATTAACTACGTAAAGTGACCCATCAACATTGGCCTCCTATACGAACCAATGTAACACATATCTATTCATACAAGTCATTCCATTATTTTTATAAGCGAGAAAACACCACAACTCACTGCCAAGTATATATATATCTGTTATCTACAGACCAATTCCTAAGTTAAAACAATATCTGTTCTCTCAATAAAAGTCATTAACCAACAATGACCGTACTATTATTGATTCTCTCCCCTCACAATATTCTACCTTTTACCAGACTAACTCCTAATACATCTCACAATATCTGGAATATCACCCTAACCAACCGCTGTCAACTGCAGCTCAAATCACTTCACTTACTACTATTGTGGCGGCTATCCCAGCATACTACAACTCATTTCTCTACTAAAGGAAACCGTACTTCGACACATTAATTGTTTCCCTTGGATTTGTTCCAAGTATTACTACAACTACTTAATCATTATTACCGTTAACTACGGTATCTCCACCCTCCTACATCCAACAAAACTTTGTCTATTTACTATATACCTCTCACCAATACATCTACCTACTGTACCAACGACTAATTCTACTTTTAAGTTTCTCGTCTATCCGACGCAATTAATATTTCATTCTCCTGCATCAGTACTTTCTAACATCTCACCACAACAACTCTAAGCTATCCTCAAGTCTCCCCTAGCGTTCTTGCACCGCGATGATACTAGTCACACTTATCGGAACACGTTCTCCAACATTCATTTAACTAATCTTATTTACCTCCGTATCTTTCACTCCTCTTCCTATTTATCGGGATTCTTACAGAACAGCAACTCACACCACTTATAACTGACAACGGACCTCACTTTTCTCATTTCTCAGTATTAGGCATCCATACTTCAACCTGTCCCTGTCAACAATACTAAACATATTTTATGAAACGTCATTCAGAATGTTAACTCTCTTTCTGTCAACCTGTCATAAATTCCGTCCAAGATCACACATTCCACACAAAAGACATCACACGTTTCTAATCACCTACTTTAACAATTTAGCACAAGCAAAAAACGACTATAACCAAAAAAGAACAAACAACAACAATTCAGCTAAACGAACATTTCTCGAAACAAGTAAAGAGTCTCAAGTGCCTAGGAAGTATAATGTCATCAAATGGCAACCCAGAAGATGATATTGACAACAGTTGTGTTCAACTCTCTGGACAATTGGACAACCATGTATCAACAACTACCAAGCCTAAGTGTGTCGATCACTTCCACCCACATTGACACTTGATGACGTTTCAAAACCTCACTCCTGCTTCACTCAGCGCGACGAACACCTGTTTGTCTACAGTTATACTCACGCACGGACTAAACGCCTCGTACATGCATGCTGTACTTATCACTTGTCATCATCCTATCCATACTCGACGCACATATGTTTGTCTACATTTTTTTACACCTACAAGAACAACAGATTATCAGACAACCTACTTCAACACTCAACAGGACTTTCACAATTCAACTTTTTTCTTATTTCTACTTTTCTCACTCATACTCTCCTTTTCAAAGGTCATAACCTAAGCATTATCTCCCGTAAACTATATCTCTCTTACACACTAACCAGCACTATCAACGATCTCTCAGAACAAACTTCACTCCGACGAGCCACCAACCTCGTAACTATCATTCTATACTTCTCCACACAACAAGTTTCTCAGATTTAATCAGCTCTTCTTTCTCCTCAAGCATGACTTAATTACTTCATCCCGCTCACCAAGAACTCGTATTCTTCAAGCATCAATTTCTACAGTCTTTTACTCTTAATACTCTCGCGCTCAACTGACTATTTTACACAGGATACTCAATTCCTCCTCCTTCTATATCTCCTCATCAGACACTCTCGGTTCAGCTGTCAACAATACTATACTTACTTCTCAAACTACCAAGCGAAACTATCTCAGACATCATGTCATAGCTCTAAGTCGAACCATCCACTCTAGTACGAGCATTCATACTTAGTTTATCTCCCTACTAATTCTGTGCTGAATCTACTCTACTTTAATCACTCCAGTTATACATCACTCAACGTGATTAACTCTCTGTATCTATCCATTCCTGACAAAGGACTATTTTAATTTCTACCTTGTTTACTCTCCCTACATCGCAACTAAACACAAGATATCCCGTATTACGTATCCACGTAGAATATCATTTTCCGTAACTCTCTATCCTCAACAACACTATTGCCTACTCTGTACCATATGATGCTACAGCAAAAAAATTCGTCCGCCTATTTTAGACAGCTCATATGTATTTGTTCAAACCTGCTCGTATCGGTTATTTAAATACAACCATGGTCTTACCGACTTCATGAGACTTCTAGCTTTTTCCAGTGAGGCTTCAGCTGTTTGCTGTTTTTGTGTTCCACTTTCTACTAGGCAAACATCTTTCTTTTTGGAAGTATCTTTCTCTCTCTCTCTCTCTTGGTATTCGTCTCTTAGCCTTCCCTACTTTCCTGTCATATAAACTGGTATCTAGTTCTAAAGAGTCACCAACCAAAACTCTATCCGTCTGTCCACCAGCAAGCCTACCGTATGAGGAAACATCACGCTTCTAGTCAGGATCTGCTCGTAGTGCAATTCTCTCATTCTCCGAATCATCAGTATCTATAGTTGTTTCAGCATCACGGTATTTACTATAATATGCGGCGGTAGAAATATCTTCTCCGTAACCTGAACTCTCACACCTAATATTTCTACACCATTTAGGGATTAATTTAATGTCTATACCTGAGGAACTTGACATAGCAGTACCTCCATTAACAATCATACTATTCCTTTCCTTAATAGTTTTCCTCACTTGTCTTTTAACATCTTTGGTGCTTGTCTGCCTGTCTTCTGTCTTAGGTTGTTCAACCACTGTACCAGTGTCTCTCTTTGTCACTTTATCAATCGACGTCTGAGTACTCTTTTCCACACTACTGCCTGGTTGCGTCTGTGTCTCTCTTTCTTGTTTTACACAAAAGACTGAAGATACCTCGTGACTACCCAAAATCTTATCTGTGTTTCCTTCTCTGTTATTCAACTTTGCCACCGAATATCGCAATTGTCTGATCTGGAACCAGTTCTCTCGCAAGGCTTTTGCGTTTTCACTCTTTGAAGGCCAAGACCACCGTTTCTTTTTCTGACCATTACCAATTCCTACATGTTTCTGTGTCTCACTCTTATCTACTTTCATATGTATATGGTTGACAACTTTAGAATTGTAACCACACCGGTTATCATTCCTATTGACTGGCTGCCATCTATTGGGCTTGTCTATACCATAATATCTCCTACCTGTCTCGTGCTCCGTTCGTTCAGGCGTCTGTCTTTTTATCAATTCTATCATAGACGAAATTCTATCTACGTCCATTTTTAAGCCATCCATCAACTCTGTCACACGTCCTAACTTCCTATAAAAGACCTCCATAGTAGCTCACCACGCCTTTATGATATAAAGCCTTGTTGTTTTCAATACGTAGGCAGCTTTCCTATCGCTAGCACATACTCTGCAAAAGGTTACTCAAAGCTAAATCTTTAAAAAAAATGCATCAGGTTTTCAATTCTTCAATTCTATCTTAAAACAAATAATTATACACATATGCCTACTCCTTAACTAATTTAAATTAAACTTCGCTTACTCAGCCAACATTGTTCTTCGGTTCTACACAAACGGACAGGCAATGACTTCCAGGATCTCTCAGGATGCTCGAGCAAAAACGTTCCCAAATCAGTGTCATTCCATATCACACACTGGGCAGAGAGGCATGATGGAGACAGAAAATCCAGCGATACGACGACCTCACAGCAACGGTTAAGTTAACAGCCCCGATAATACAGCAACCTCAAGGCAGGCAGGCATCTTGGTTTCCAGCATAGTGACGCCCAAGGACTGCGGTTTCTGACAAGGCCTGGAACAATTGACTGCGTTCAAAGAGCAGCACCTCCCAACTTCACACGATTAGACATCGATCAGAGAGCAGCTTTTCTCGACAGTAGGCCCTCACCACGATCAGACTGCGATCAGAGAGCAGCTTTGGTCAGTTCCCTGACACAACATTGTACGGCAGCGGCCCTGGTAGGTAGCCCGTTGAAACAACCGACAATGCAGGTAAAAAATGTAAAGCGGCGGCTATAACAAGCCTCTTGAAGTGAACAGTGTAAAGCGACGGCTATACCAAGCCTCTTGAAAATGATAAAAGTTCAGGCAACGGCTATGGTAACGAGCAGGCTGTGTGGCAACGATTCAGTCTACTTACTATGTATGGCGGAATGCAGAAGTCTTTGAAGTCCCTGCAACAGTGGGAGGTACGATCAGAAGTAGGTATCTCCATGTCGTCCGCCAAAATCAATCCCGTTAGCAAACCGCTCGAACAACAATGCCACAGTGCCCGGCGAGGACTTGACAGCGACTCTCTCACACAACAGAGCCGGGAGACTTGACAGCGGCTCTCGCACACAACAGAGCCCGGAGACTTGACAGCGGCTCTCGCACACAACAGAGCCCGGAGACTTGACAGCGGCTCTCACACACCAGTAAGGCCCGAAAACGACTTGAGAGCGGACTGGACTTCACCACCAGTAAGGCTCGAAAACGACCGCATACAGATTCTTGTAGAAACTTCTTGAAATCTGTTCAGCAGAGGTTTGATAACGTGCCAATGTCAAAGGCACCGCATTTTCCCAACAAGCGCAGTATGAAGTAGTGGCTGTATCAAATATAGTGACCCAGTTCCTCCGCTATGTACCGCGACAATTGAAGTTGTTCATCCTGGTCACGGCACCATTTCTGTACTGTAACAGTACAGCGAAGTGACGGTGAACCGGCAATAACTCTAAGACAGTTCTGGTTTCATATTAATTTATTCATAATCAACAAACCTTCAATCAAGCCAGAAGTCACTCAGCTAAATCATACCTCCATATCGAAGGATGGGTCGTTCACAACTGACCTTGTTTCCAAGCTCCTCGTCATCTCACGACCCATCCTAACTACCCCATATTATGGTGCTTGACCGTGCCCTATTTCCCAATTGACTATGCACACCTCGTTGCCCCTTCTTCCTATTCCTAACTCTGTTACATAATACCTGCGAAAGAGTGAGAGATACTAAACACAGACACTGTTTGCATACCTTACAACGAATTCAACTACACCAAGCGTAAATCACAGGGGGAAAATAAAATTTAAAAAAAAAACAATTATAAATAAAAACTAAGAATACAACCAGACAACGAACGACGTTTCAGTTATACTAGCCTCAGGAACAACACAAACAGATCTACAGAAAAAAAAAAATTGAAATTAGAAGATTTAATAACATTAAAACACAAATCCTTTGTTGTTAGGAAGGCCTCGCAGAAGTTCTGTAGTGAAAGGTGGTAAATAAGAACATGTGGAGCCAAAGGTGTCAATATCACGCCTTTATATCTCAGGAAATTTATTATGTTGTGCTGTTATTAAAGCAATATGTAGAAGTACACTTATTTCTATGCAGCTGTAACTATCTTGTTGCCAGTTGTTATTGCCTTTGCTTTTAATTTGGAAATGTTACCAAAAAGTTCACCAAACGTCTTTCTGTAGTTAGAACTCATTTTGTAGTAGAGGATTATATTAACGCTGGAGTTGACCGACTGAAACACGAAGGCAATTGACCACAAGGCGACCGCCAAGTTGACGTAACGCCGTCGGATGTTTAATTCTGGCACTAAATACGTCGCCAGTCCAATAACTGAACCTGGAATGTAGCAGACGATTAAAATGCTGGCGATTATGGCAACCATTTTAACAGTTTTCTTGTCACGGACTGATATTTGGCCGTCACAGACGTTGCTGACCTGATTGCGCCATTTGGAACTTTCTCGAAGTTTTACCACCAGAATCAAAGTGCAGAGGATCACACCGACGAAGGATGATATACCTGTCACAGAACTCATGATAAAGACAAGTCCTACAACTGAATCCCTGTTGCTAGTGAAAGCAATTTCCAAAAGAGTTGCGTTTCTTTCAGGGAAATGTGTGAATTTAAAATAGGAGGTTGAGTACTCCGGTAGGAGTGTAAGAATATTTATTATGTAGATAAGACAGATCACCATGGCTGCTCGTCTGGGTGTAATGATCTGCTTCACTTTCAGGGGAGTTATTATAGAGAGACATCTTTCAGCTGTGATAAATATAGTGATATAACTTGTTATCCGTCCACAAACGACGTGTGGCCACGCTCCAGGGAGATAATTGATATCTTCCGGGACCCAAGGAACTCCAGCCTCAATAATGAAGGGATTAAGACACGTACAGACCCAGAGAAGAGTCACAAGGCAGCACAGATCAGAAATAGCCATGCTGAAGAAGCTGATGTTTACGGTACTGTGAAAACCTTGCTTGTAAAAGACTCGGATGTTGATACAGTTGGCGATGACACCAAAGCTTGCGATGGTGTTGCACAGGATAACAAAATTCACAATCTCGAAAATATGAAGATGAGAGCAGCTTAAAATATCCGGCCCTGGATTACAGCCAAGGACATGCTGTGAACCTTCTCGGGTGAGAGTCGAACTATCGTAGGAATCCATGGAGAGGTGTGATTAGTTAAATCCTGTCCGCCTAGTCATGAAGACGCTGCTCAACTTTCAGATTTCTTGATTACACCTAGAAATTCATAAACAAACATGTCGGCTTTCTTTGGGCCATTGAAATACATCTACAGGTATTGATCGACGCTCATTCAAGTATAGGAACCAAACAGAGAGTAGAGAGCACATTATACAATATAAAAATCAAAAACTAGTGGCCACACTCAGATTAAAATAATGTTCTCCTTTTTCTTCTTTTGTCCTTTTGCTTTTGCCTTAAAGTGTCGTACAGCGGAAATAGATGTAATTTTCTGTTGTTTGCTGGTCTTCTTTGCGCTTAAGCCACAGTTGATTTCTTTAGTTTCTCTTTTACTATCTAGCCATCTCTTCCTGGATAGTTCTCTGGACTTGTATTCCGATGGTCTCAAACAGAACGCTCTATCCACTGATTGATCTTGTTCCATTCTAGCTATATGTCGGAACTATGTATTGTCTCTGGTGTTCTGTAAAGTCAGTAATCTGTATTATAGCTACACTTTTTCTTCTCGTTTCTTCCGAAGGTTCACATAACTTCTCGTTTGTCGCTCTATCTCTTCTTGTTTTTTGTTTCTAGCTGTGTTTCTTATGCATTTAATCTCTTACTCACTGGCGTCATCTGTCTTAACAGACGATAGTTTGTGTACATTGTTCTTCAAAAAAGGTATATTAACTACAACCCATGGCGGTAGCGTATGTAACTAATCAGATCCAAATTCGTGTGGTGTTATTTTACGTCTATCTGTTTCTAGATATTACAAAAGCACCCTACAACACAATCTTCCTACCAACTGTATACTACCAATGCCAAACCTGGACAATGACAGAAAAAGAGAAAAGAGAAATTACAACAACGGAAATGCGATTCCTGAGATGTAACAAGAAGTGTGAAAATCAGAAGTGATGAAAGCAGGACTACAGTAGGGGTAATAGCAGCACGAGATGTCATTAAAAAACAGCAAGTTAAATGGTTCGGCCATATAACTAGGTTACCAATAACGGTATACCACAACAAGCAATGAATGTACAAAACAAATAGAACTAGAAGAAGAAGCCGATCATGTAAACGATGGACAGAGGAAATAACAGTCCATTGAAATCTCGATATATGAAGCCCATAAACGGGCACTCTCCCGCAGTTTATGCTTTACCTCGTCACCGCAAGGTACTAGAGGAACAGAATGAGATAAGATGAGATGAGATGCGATGATATGAGTTAAAATGATATGAGAAGAAATGAGTTGAGATGAGATGAGTTGAGATTAGATGAGATGAGTTGAGCTGAGATGAGATAAGACAGGATGAGATGAGTTGAGATGAGTTGTGATGAGATACGACAGGATGAGATGAGTTGAGATGAGATGAATTGAGATGAGATGAGTTGAGATGATATGAGATGGGATGGGTTGAGTTGAGATGAGATGAGCTGAGATGAGATGAGCTGAGATGAGATAAGACAGGATGAGATGAGATGAGTTGACATGTAGTCCGTACTAAGGTAGTGTTCAAACAGGTTACGACTGTATGTATAGTGATTGATGGTGTCCTTGATTTCTTGTGGAAGATTGTTCTACAATTGAGCGGCAGAGTATGCTAAGCTTGTTTTATTTAAGTCTATCCTAGGTTCCGGGACATGATGTATATTTAGTCGTTCACTATGTCTTGCGTTATATTTGAACAATGGCCAAAGGTAGCTTGGAGCATTTTGAAATAGGAGTTTGTGAATTAGTTTAGCCTTATTAAAAAGTAGGCGCCTGTAGAGTGGCAGTAACTGAAGTCTTTCATGTAGGTTCGAATTTGTCGGTAAGCTTTTCACCATTAATTAAGCACACTGCCCTTTTCTGGAGTGAATAAAGGCGTTTTGTTATTGATTTGGAGCATCCATCCCAGATTGTGGAGCAATAATCAATATGTGTTTGTTTGTGGGAAGTATAGAATATATTTCTTGTGGTCTCGTCAGGGAAATTTTTTTGTTTTGTTGGCTATTTGTTTAACGAGAGCATGAATATGAGAATTAACGGTTAGATTTTGATCAATGATAAGAGCATTTTGAAATAGAAGTTTGTGAATTAGTTTAGGCTTATTAAAAAGTAGGCGCCTGTAGAGTGGCAGTAACTGAAGTCTTTCATGTAGGTTCGAATTGTCGGTAAGCTTTTCACCATTAATTAAGCACACTGCCCTTTTCTGGAGTGAATAAAGGCGTTTTGTTATTGATTTGGAGCATCCATCCCAGATTGTGGAGCAATAATCAATATGTGTTTGTTTATGGGAAGTATAGAATATATTTCTTGTGGTCTCGTCAGGGAATTTTTTGTTTTGTTGGCTATTTGTTTAACGAGAGCATGAATATGGGAATTAAAGGTTAGATTTTGATCAATGATAAGACCCAGTGCCTTGTGCTCGGTTACACTTTCTACAGGCTTGCTACCAATGTGCAGCTGAAGGGTTCTCTGTGAGTTTAGAGTGGGAAGTCTTTGCCTGAATCCTATTAACATAGATTTTGTTTTAGAAATGTTAATTTGCATGCTGTTTGCATGACTCCAGTCAACTACACTGTTTATTTCCAGTTGCAAGGATGATTCTAGCACATTACAGTATATAGCGTTTGTATATACTGTGAAGTCGTCTGCAAATAGATCGCAGGACGACGAAAGATATAAAGGAAGACCATTTATATAAATGGCAAAAAATAATAGATGAGATGAGATGAGTTGAGATCAGATAAGACAGGATGAGATCAGCTGAGATGAGATGAGTTGAGATGAGATGAGATGATTTGAGTTGAGATGAGGTGAAATTAGCTTAGATGAAATACGACAGGATGCGATGAGATGAGGTTATTTGAGATTAGATAATACGAGTTGAGATGAGATGAAATAAGTATAGATGAAACACGACAGGATTAGATGATATGAGATGAGATGAGTTGAGATGAAATGAGATGTGATGAGTGTTCCTACAGCTGTCATATCTGATATTGGTGATGCCTTGGCAATCGTAGCAAACTACACAAAGACCAGCACAATTTACAAACGGTCTCTTCAAATCCGTGGTAATGGCCGAATGTTCTAGTCAAGAGGCCAGACATCAAGTCAGTTCTAACTTCTGTTTACATTCTACATGAATTGTTTAACCCAGAGATACGCACAGACAATCAAATACTTATAGAGAGGTCAGCATGGACGAATGGATCAGGACACTCGTTCTTAATCATCCGGTGTGCTGATGCCGAGGTAGCTGGTCCAAAGGAGAAGAAGAAGAAGAGAAAGAAAAGTAGAAGAAGAAGACGACGAAGAAGTAATAATATGGGAAATAAATAAATAAATAAATAAATAAATAAATAAATAAATAATAATAATAATAATAATAATAATAATAATAATAATAATAATAATAATCATAATAATAAGTACGATGAAGTAGAGGCAGTAGTAAGAAGAAGACGAAGAAGAAGAAGAAGAAGAAGAAGAAGAAGAAGAAGAAGAAGAAGAAGAAGAAGAAGAAGAAGAAGAAGAAGAAGAAGAAGAAGAAGGAGTAAAAGAAGAAGGAAGAAAATGAGAATAAAAGAAAAAGACGTAAAGGAAGAAAAAGTAAAAGAAGAAGCAGTGAAAGAAGAAGAAGTAAAAGAAGAAGAAGTAAAAGAAGTCGAAGTAATAGAAGAAGAAATAAAAGACAGAAGAAAAATTAAAAGACAGAATAAGATTAAAAGACAGAACAAGAAGGAAAAGACAGAAGAAGAAGTTAAAGACAGAAAGTAGTAAGAAGAAGAAAAAGAAGTAAGAAGAAGAAAACGAAGTAAGAAGAAGAAAAAGAAGTAAGAAGAAAACGAAGAGAAAAAGAAGAAGGATCTTCATCAACGTGGCTCCCCAACTGCACTAGTAATAAAGTTAATATAAACAAATACAAGTTTAATTTTTCCATCAAGTGCTATGCCGATAAGTGTGGACGGTCATGTTTCGCCATCTCACTCGATTACCAGAGTCATAGATCAGCTCAGTGTTCTCTTCTCCACTATACCACGTGGCCAAGCCATCTAGGTATTTACTTCTCTACCTTCCCTTGTTCTCTTCCCCTCGATATTGCCAGTTGTCACCAAGTTCTTCAATTATTTCTCCTCATAACGTGACTAAAACATTTTGACTTTCTACGTCTAATTTCTCTAATCAGTTTATGATTTTCATTTTTTTTTCTTGTAGGACCTGGTCATTGGTTTTTCTGTCTGTCCATGGTATTCTTTGCATTTTCATCGGAAACCACATTTCCACAGCCATCAAACGTTTTTCAGCTTGTCTGCTCATTGTCCACGCTTCCCATCCATACAAAAGTGCATGTTCTATGCCGCACCTCAACACTATTTGCAAATGCCATCTTGCCATATTGGTCAGTATGTTTTCCATCTTGCGTAAGGCCATCTTCGCCATCCCGATTCTTGTTCTAATCTCTTCAAGGCATCTCCAATCATATTTTATGACTGTTCCGATATAATTGTACCGAATCAAATGTTTAAGAATATTTCCCTTTACTTGTATATTGTATTGTGGTATTTCCTTCTTCTTAGTGACAATTATAATCTGTGTCTTCTTACAATTTAATTCTAACCATAGTTGTTAATTGTGTGCAACAACCGCATCTACTAAATGTTGCAGATCCTGCTCATTCTCTGCAATGAATACTGTATCATCCGCACATTTATTGTTACTGATGATACGTCCCCCATTGATGATTCCTTTAATATCTTCTATATTTAAAAAAAATATTTTCACTGTACAAAGAAAAAAGATCCGGAGACATTACACATCCCTGTCTCACACCTCTCTTAATAGGTTGATACTGATCTACTTCATTATCAATCATTTTGGCAGCTTGTTGTTTCCACTATATGTTATTTTACAAGTCTAAGGTCTTTCCCATCAATTTGTAGCTCTGCAAGCATCTTTACCATGTTGAAATGTCTTACTTTATCGAAAGCCTTTGCATAGTCAATAAAGCAAAGATGTAGGCCTTTGTTTACTTCTATAGAACGTTTAATTAATGTTCTCAGTATATACACAGCATTTACTGTGCCATTGCCTTCTACAAACCCGCATTGTTCTTCTCCTATTTTGGGTTGTATTTTCATCTATTTGCATGATAATTCTTAGCAAAATCTTTGTGATGTGGCTCATTATACTAATTGTTCGATTTTAATCACATTCCAAGGCTCCCGATTTCTTTGGGAGTGCAATAAGTATTGAATTACATAATTCAGGAGATTTGTCTCCAGTATAATATATTGTGTTCCGCTTTCTAGTGACTTGGTCTATTCCATATTTTTCTATGGCAGGTGCGGGCAAACTACGGCCCGCCGGCCGCATGCAGCCCGGCAACTGATATTATGCGGCCCTCGAGGGCATTTAGAAATACAAATTGTTTACTTCGTTTTTAAGTTACTTTGTTGAACTTTACAGAATTTCATATATCGTTATGATTGTTTTAAAATATTTGATAACATTTCTTTATAATTTTCTATTTGTGTAAACAGTCCTTGACCTTCGTAATGTAATGCTAAATTGCGAATTTATCGATTTAATATATAGAAATATTTATCGACATGTAAAAATGTAATAAGAATGATTTTATGAAAAACAGATATTTCTCCGGTGAATAAAATGATTTATTTTGCAAGAAAATATTAAATTTAAAAGTTTCTTGCAGTTATAAATTATTTCCACATTTACAATGTTCGAATTAATTTATTTGTTGTAGTAGTTGTGATATAATTCTGAAATTTATCCCAAGGTTACTCCTTGTTTTCCGAATATTTTATTTTACACACAGTCGGAAGTAGTTTTGTTTCATTTCCTTTTAAAAGGTTTGTAAAATTTTAACTGTTAGAATTTTATTAAAAGAATGAATGTCACTAAAAATCGTAAGATTGAAGATGAATGCCGTGTTTTTAATGATGAATGGACAACTAAGTACTGTTTTATAAAAGTTGGTAGCAAATCAGTTTGCTTGTTGTGTAGTAAGTCCTTGGCTGTCTTCAAGGAGTACAATTTAAAAAGACATTATCAAACAAAACATTCCGATCTCGGATACAATTTAACAACCGAAGAGAGGGAAAGAAATGCCTGGAGTTGGTGAAAAATTTGGAGAAACAGCAAACTGTTTTCACTAAACAGTCTTCAAGTCAAGATTCTGCAACAGAAGCTAGTCTTGTGCTGTCACACAGAATTGTAAAACAGAACAAGCCATTTTCTGATGGCGAGTTCATCAAGAAATGTTTGCTGGATGCAGCAATGATTGTGTATCCAGAACAAAAAACAAAACAAAAAACATTTGACATTACTTTATCAAGGAGAACTGTGGTCAGATGTGTTGTCAAGGTAAGTGACAATTTGAAGCATAAACTACAAGATGCAAGTAAACACATTTGGTGGTACTCTCTTGCATTGGATGATCATGTACTGATGTACATGATATTGCCCAATTATTGATATTTATACGTGGAATATACACTTCTTTCAAACTCACTGAAAAGTTACTGAGTGTTGAGTCACCCAAGGACACAACCACAGGCCATGATATATTCAACGCCTTTACTAACTGTATTGAAAGAACTGGGTTGGTTTGGAACAAGGTGGCAAGTGTTACTACTGACGGAGCTCGTGCTTTGACTGGAAAACATATAGGTCTGGTAAAGTTGATAAGTGATTAGCAGAATTTCCTGACCACACATTATTACCATTTCTCTGTGTAACCCATCAAGAAAGTCTGTGTAAAACTGTTTTGAATATCAAGCGTGTTATTGACCCAGTTGTCAGTGTCATCAACCTCATCAGATCAAGAGGACTTAATTACAGACAGTTCAAGGCATTATTTGACGATTTGGAAACTGAACATTCCTATATCCTGTACCACACCAGTGTCGATGGCTGAGTCTCGGCAAGGTGTTGAGGCGAGTGTGGGACCTCAGAGAAGATATAATGATGTTCCTAGAGATGAAGGGCATTGGATGTGACTTTAATACTAACATTGTCAATAAAGAGTGGAAGTTAGACTTTATGTTTGCCATTGAAATTATGGAAATGTTAAATGAACTGAATGTCAAACATCAGGGCAATGGTGTGTTTGCACTTGAATGTGTGTACATGTAAAATCATTTCAGGCAAAACTCTCACTGTTCTCTAGACAAGCAAGTGAAAAAAAGTTATGTCACTTCCCTTTGCTGAAACAAGAAACCATTTCTGGTGAAATGACTGGAAAGTACAAAGCCCAATAAGATCTTTGGCGAAGAGGTCAAGCCGTCTGCCTCGGGCTCCGAAGATTGTAGGTATGATTCCGGGCCGCATTTTCGGTTCACGAGTGCATTTCTTTTGGAGATTCCCAAGGGTCGTCGCTGGAACTACGGAGTTCGTGCTTTGTGCAACTCTTTCCGCGCTGCGGAAAGAGACTGACCATATGGGATAAAGACCCAGTGCAATGAAGTCGACACTATCGACTTTTAAGCGAATTTTTAAGCGACTTTGACTGAATAATTTGGATGGAGATTCCAAGATTTCAAGAACTTAGAGCCACAGTTCAATATTATCAGTTCCTCTTTTAGTGTAGAAGCTGATACAGCCCCAGAGGGCATACAGTTGGAGCTGCTTGACTTACAAGCAGATCATGACCTGAAAGAGAAATTCAAGTCAGATGGTTTGCTGGATTTCTATGGATCTTTATCACAAGAATAATTTCCCAACTTGAAAAACTTTGCAGCTAAACTTTTATCATTGTTTGGATCAACATACATTTGCAAACAAGCATTTTCTTGCTTGAAGATCAACAAATCTAAGAATAAGTCTTTATTGTCGGACTGCATGCAACTTGCATGCTGCCATGCGAATTTCAACAAGTAAACTTGCTCCAGATTTCAAGAATATTGTCAAAAATTGCAAGCAGTTACATACACCTCATTAGAAAACAACAATTGTAATGACAATGTTGTCGGTTTTTGTATAAATTAAAGCCATTGATAGATAATTTAAAAAATTATTACAATAAAAAATTTTAAAATCTTGTTAACAAATTAGTAAAAGTTTTTGTCCATATTATAAAATATAATGTATAAGTGTATAAGTAAAATAAAAATGCAATAATTAATTATGTATTCTGTTTAATAACCTATAAATAATTCATAATTAGTTATCGTGATAGGATGCTGTAAACAAAGTGGACATAATATATATGCAGCCCCCCAATAGCTTTACATTTGTCAATGTGGCCCGACGCACAAAAAGTTTTCCGTCCCCTGTTCTAAGGCATTGATAATTTCTGTTGTGATGTTGTCTGAACCATTGGTCTTGCCAGTTTTCATATGATTAAGAGGATTCTAAACTTCCACCTTGAAAATTGTTGGTCATTCAATTCTATTTTGAATATAATACTTATCTTTTCTTGTATCATAATAAAAGTCTTTCACATAATCTGACCATGCATGTAAAATCTTACCTTTTTCTGTTATGATTTTTACATCTTTTGTTTTAAGGCAGCCTGTTGGCGTAGGTGTTTTTTTTAAATATTTTTTTTTATTAATAAGCTCCTGAATTCTTTTGTGCATTAATTTGCTATTTTTACTGTTGTGTTGTTTTTCAAAGTCTATTAAATTTTCCATGAGAAATGCTTCTTTTGTCCCATTACATAATATTCTGACTTTTCTTTGGATCTCTTTATATTTGTCAGGGTTATTTTTGTTGTATCTTCTTGTTTCCATTAATCGTAATATTTCTTCAGTCAACTATTTCTTACGATCTACTTTCTTTAATTTTGGAGTAGTTGTTACTGCAGCAAAACTGACTGAATTCTTCAACATTTCCTTTTGATCCTCCACAACGTGAAATAAGATCTCTAGATCAGACAATACATCAAGTCTGTTCTTTATTTCTATGTTAAAATTGTCTTGTAATTCCTTGTCATTTTTCAATGTACACAGTTCATATTTAGTGTTTCCTGGTGTATACCTGACTTTCTTTAATATTGCCTTCAATGTGCCTGTAATCTATATGTAATCACCGTAACAGTCTGCATTTGAAACTGTTTTTGCGATTGTTTACGTATTTCGAAACCTTCTGCTATTCAAGATATAGTCAGTCTGGTTTCTA
The DNA here is from genome assembly GCA_963921405.1 of Cepaea hortensis. Classification (NCBI taxonomy): domain Eukaryota; kingdom Metazoa; phylum Mollusca; class Gastropoda; order Stylommatophora; family Helicidae; genus Cepaea; species Cepaea hortensis. The sequence goes on along the minus strand of OY992876.1, from coordinate 307,617,164 downwards.
ATCCTGCTGTCAGGACACATCCATGTCCATAATCGTCTTGGATGTTGCTTAAACCAGGTATTTCCAACAATAAGTTCGTGATATTTTACCCATTCTACAAGTCTGTATTCTCTTTCGTTTCGTTCTGCCAAACCATACTTGCCTACTGTTCATCCACCACCTCGGTCTCCTACTTTCGCATTGTAGTCACCAATTATGATATTTAATTCTGAATTTTTACATTTCTGCAAAGCATTCTCCATGCCATTATAAAATTTCTCTATACTGTCTTCACTACTTTCTCCTGTTGGGACATATATTTGAATGACTTTGAATGATGGGGGGGGGGGGGGGGGACCTGAGTGGTCTCGAGGTATGGTGTCCGCCTCGAGTTCTTGAGGTCCCGGATTCAAGCCCCGGTGAGGGCCGGGATATTTTCACGTTGACTTCTAGTAACAAAATTTCCCCTGGTCTCTGGGTAGTGAGATCGGACGCTAGTGTGCATTGTTGCGAACGTAAAAAATTCTTTGTCAGTTGGGAATCGAATAAAGAGTAACCTAACGGCGCTGGCCGAGTAAAATTTCGAGTTAAAAAATCTACCAAAAATATTTAAGCATCCTCGCCGGTGCTACGTAGTTCGTGCCCTTAGCTTGAGTAAGGAGTAGAACGGAGCACATATGGGTTACACCCGTGTGCCGTGATGTTGATCCGTCGACTAAACTAAACTACACTAAACTATGATGTTTACGTCAACAGGTCTGCCGATTAATTTTACCAATAGAACCTTGTTTGACACTGCCCAATGTTCTTTAACAGATTTTGATGTTGTCAGATCCAATATAATTGCTACAACTCTTTGCCTTTCTTCTCCGGCAGAATATATAATCTTAACATCCACCCCTGTCTTAATCCCTGTGCTTTTCCATCTCGTCTCACACATTCTTTTTCTTCTTCAGCGTTTCGAGCCAGTGAGGTTCTTTGCTGCAGATACAATCCGTCTCCATTCGTCTCTCTGGTTGACCTTCTCTTGCCAGTCGTTGATTCCAAGTGCTTGTAGGTCAGTATATATATATTATCTCTCCACCGTCTTCTTGGTCTATCTCGGGGTCTACGGTCATTTATTTCCTCAGTGTAAGCGAGTTTTGTTTCCCTATTATCTTCCATTCTTTCTATATGCCCCAGCCATTGTAGTCTATTAGCCTTCATGATACCAGTGATTAGCGGGGACCTAAACAGATTATAAATGTCTTTGTTACTTCTTCTTTTCCACTCTCCACTTTGTGTATCCCTAATGGGTCCAAAGATGCGTCTTAAAACTTTGTTCTCAAAGGTTTGTAACAAGGCTTCGTCTCCTTTCTTTGTACTCCAGGTTTCAGAGCCATACAGCACAACTGGTCTGATCAGTGTTTTGTATATTGTGATTTTGGTGTTACGAGATAGCGCATTTGATGTTAGTAGATGTTGTAGTGCATAGTATATCTTATTTCCAGAATTGATTCTAGTTTGTATTTCTTCCCTTATAATGTTGGAGCAGTTGAAGATTGTACCCAGGTATTTGTATGTTTCCGTTCTTTTAATGGTCATATTATCTATTTGTATGTGGCCAGAGTTTTTAGCCATTCCTTCTCTTGAAATTACCATGTATTCTGTCTTATCTTGGTTGATAACCAGCCCCATCTGTTGAGCTTTTTCCTTTAAGTGAGTCAATATTTCCAATGTCTTTTGTTCACTTTGCCCTATAATATCTATATAATCTGCTTAACCAAGCAGCTTGGATGTTCCTCCAATATCACATTCCTCCTGTACCTTCCTTACAACTTTCTCTAGAGCCAGATTGAAAAGTAGTGGCGATAGTGCATCACCCTGTTTCAAGCCAGATGTTATTTGGAAAGGGTCTGATTTCCTGCCTTTATATGTTACTATATTATAAGTATCTTCCATGCATAGTCTGGTCATGTTGATTAACTTCCTTGGTATTCCAAATTCCTGCATAGCATTCCATAGACTATTCCTATGGACACTATCATAAGCCTTTTTAAAATCCACAAAAATGTTATGGAGATCTCTTTTATATTCCCAATTTTTCTCAGCTATTTGTCGTAAGATAAATATCTGATCTATTGTTGATCTGTTTTGTCTAAAACCCGCCTGATAGTCACCTAATATGTCTTCTGAATATGGTTTTAGTCTATTTAGTAATACTGCGGATAGTATCTTAGGCCTATAGCTTGTGGACAGTAGTGATGTTCCTCTATAATTTTCACATTGGAACTTGTCTCCTTTCTTAAAGATAGTTATCAATAATGACTCTTTCCAGTCATGGGGTAGTTCTTCTGTCCTGCAGATTTTTATTATTAGTTCGTATAGCGTTAGATGTAATGCATGGCCACATGCCTTTATAAATTCAGCAGCAATTCCATCAGCCCCAGTTGCCTTATTGTTTTTAAGTCGTGTGATTACATATAGGATTTCTTCAAATGCAGGTTCTTCAGTTTGTAGTTCACAAGTTAGAACCTCTTCCTGTGGGAAGGTGTGACTTGGAACTTCACAATTTAGTAATTCAACAAAATATTCTTTCCATGTGTCACACATATTAATATTCTCTCTTCCTATTTCTTGTTTGATGTTTTTAAAGTTTCCTTCTGCGCTTAAAGTATGAACATTCCATGCTGCCAATTTCAGTGTTGCTGTCCTTTTCTTGTGACGTTCTGTGATTTGACGAATCATGTTAAACTAGGTATCTTTAAAGAAGGTAGTTTGCCTTTACTTTCCTTCCTGACAGTGAACACACTGGCCGGTGACCGTAGCCATTTTCTCGTTAAATGATCCTCTGCCTACCGTCGCGACACTCGAGACCATAACCAACAACTATCTGTCGGCTGCCCTCAAAATTCCATCCACCACCAGCCTTCCATGGTTTTAGTACCTTTTGGTGAATTGTGTATACGTTCCCAGCCACATATTTGTACAGAGCAATCGTTAATTGATGTGTTTAATACACTTGTGTGGTGTTTTATATAAGCTCGATGGTAATTTTTCCCGAAATAAAAATCTCAGTGACAGCCTTTTTCATAGACGCCTCCCTACAGTTATATCATTTGTGGGTACATCTAAATGTCAACTGAAGACACGCTTGACATGCCCACACGTTATTCAGACACAGATAATTACATTTCCCCTAGACACATTTTCTTTGACAGATTCATGTGCATGCATATCCCGCAACACAATATATGCTATTATTTGCAAACGATGTGAGACATGGACACTTACTAAATAAGCTGAACAGCGCATAAATGCCTTTGAATATAAATGTTATAGACGAGTTCTAAGAATATCTTGGGTAAAGAAAAGAACAAATGCATCCAAACGTCAAGAATTGAATATTAAAGACAATAAAACAAGGAAAATTGAAATATTCTGGTCACTTGAAACGTCACGAAAGTTTGGAGAGAACAATAATGGAAGGATATATGCCTGGGAAGAGAGGAAGAGGAAGGCCAAAGAGAAGATGGGTGCCGGATGATCTCCAGATAGGTGTATCAGACGCGGGACATCTTGCTTATGATCGAGAGGTTGGAAGGTTGTTATGGCAGCGAGGTTCTGCAAAGGACATGCTATTGAATGAATGATGTGACATGAAGTACATTGGACATACTGGTAGACGCCTAGCCGACAGATTTAGGGAACACCTTATGTCAGGGCTGTACGGTAGATCTTCTCAGTATGATGCAAGTCTTCGAAATGCCTCCCCTCCTTCGCTGCTTATGCCGCCCCCTTACGGTGCCGACTGATGAGGCCGCCTCTCTGTATCATAGAACGGCACGGCTATGCATTAGGGGCATTAGTCAAAACTCTGACAAACCTGCCCCTAACAATTTCAATTTTTCTGACCACAATGGAGTCGACGATGTATGGGTCACAGTATTGAAGCCATGCTTCTCTAACTTCATTAGGCTTAAAAATGAAAGCCAGTTAATCAACTATCTGGGATACATCCATCCACCGGGAATCAATACTGTTGTAGATGCAACTGTATAACTCTGCTGACTTCCCTCTATATTCATATCTGACTGCTTGCACACCTTGGAACACACATGTCTTATTTGGCACTAGCAACAGCTGCATTGGTTAAACTCTACCTTTGTAGAAAAAGAGAGCCTTTCAAAACCGAGCTGAACCCAATTTGTGTGCCCTCTTGACATCGAATGAGATGTGTTTTATTTTTATTTTATAATTTTATGTATTTTATTCAGATCTATTTCTGTTATCCTGTCCATGATGGAGATTTATATAATCGAAACGTCGTTTGTTGTGTCCTAGAATACTTATTTTTATTTTATTATTTTATTATGGTATATTTTTTAATTGTCTCTTGTTTTGTGGATTTTCACTCTGTGATTTATGTTCACCTTTATGAAGCCCGTTGTAAGGTATGTACACTGTGTCCGTGTTTAATATGCCCCATCTTTTCGCAAGAGCTACATAAACCAAACTGTTTGTATTTCATTTCTGTTAGAAAATCCCAGGATGGATTCAATCACACGACAATCACGTTGGCAGACAAACAAGCTAACCACTGCGTTACCACTGTTCCCATATGTATCATTACATGTCTAACTGTGCGCACCGTGATATCAATATACTAGTGCCAACATTTCACCACAACCTACACTTTAGTAACGAATTGAAATAATTTTACACAGGGCACAAATCACCGCCCCATAGTCTGACTATAAAATTATTTTAAATGTACGTAATTTTCCTCTACAACGTAGCAATCATAATGAAGACACGGCCGAGAGGACAGTCTAGAAAATAACACACGGCATAAAATAACATGAATGTGAATTAATAATGAAGAACAACTATTTCATACGGAAAACTGCTGAATGTTTTAGTCAATGATAGACTTGTTAAAGGAATTGATTAGTAGATCACTGTTATTATTGTTACAATCATTGTTGTAATTGCTATCTTTTACGCGGCTGATAAAAAGAGCCTATGTGCCAGGAGCCACTGCAATATTCAACCAAAATAAATAAAAGATGGTCAACTTTACCCTCTTTAAGGAAAACTGATTAAGTCAGGTTAAACCCATATTGTTATAGATCAATCGGCACTCAGTGTGTGATTTAGTGAATATCACGCCGGTCGGTTTTATCTCCCAGGACATTTTACAGTAGCCACTTTAGGCTGGGGTTGAGCTGGGAGCTCAGGCCAATATATAAAATCCGCTTCGATATATATTTGAACATAGTAACACCACACCGGCAGGTAAATGTGTTAGCCAATGCTCTATCGCCGCCCCTCAGTTAGAATAAAACAAACACAGGTGGATTCGAGGTTCTTGAACGCAATTTCAGCTTTCCGACGTACATGATAAAAAATCACCGAAGACGATTTGGCGGCAGATTGCGTTAATTTATATGGTGTGAGAGTCGGGCGTTTAGAAAACAATGGCAAACTACTGAACGTAAAATTTCCAGAGGTACAAATAGCCAATAAATACCGGAGTTGATAACAACGTCCTGTTAAAAAAGGACATTCACTTAACTTATTAAAATGTTCATCATCATCTTGCGCCATTCCGATACGCGTGGGCGGTCTTGTTTCGCTATCTCACACGATCGTCAGAGTCGTGGATCAGCTTAGTGTTCTTGTCTAGACAATACCACGTGGCCAAGATATCCAAGTATTTACTCCTCTGCCTTCCCCTTGTTGATTTCCCCTCAATCTTGCCAGTTGTCACCAAGTTCTTTAATTTATTTCTTCTTATAACGTTACCAAAAAAATTGTGACTGCCTACGTCTAATTTCTCCAATCAGTTTAAGGTTTTAAGTTATTTCTTGTAGGATTTGGTCATGGTTTTTCTGCCTGTCCATGGTATTCTTTGCAATGTCTTTGCAACATATCTACAGCCATCAAATGTTTTTCATCGTGTCTTCTCATTGTCCATTCTTCTCGTCCATACAAAAGCACAGGTTTTATATAGCACCGCAACACGCATTGCAAATGACATCTTTTTATTGGTCAGTATGTTTTCCATCTTGCAAAAGGCTACCTTCAACATGGCGATTCTTGTTCTAACCTCGTCAAGGCATCTCTCATCAGATGTTATGACTGTTCCGAGATAGCTGTACCGATTCACTTGTTCAAGAATATTCCCATTCACTTGTACATTACACTGTGGTATTTCTTCCTTCCTAGTGGCGACCATAATCTGTATCTTTTTACAATTTAATTCTAACCCTAGTTGTTCAATGTGTGCAACAACGGCATCTACTAAATGTAGCAGATCTTGCAGGTCTGCAATCAATGTTAAATATACTTGCATTTTCTCTTATGTAAGCAAACATGGCGGGTTGTCCTGTTCAAGCTGATCGGTTACGCGAAGTGGTTAAGTCGCTTGTCCCTCACACTCTGGAGGTTGTGGGTTCGATTCAGGGCTCTGTCACTCGGTTGCCGAGCTCACTTTTCTCGTGAACTCCTGGGGTCTTCGCTGGAGGTACAGAGTTCTTGCTTTGTACTACGTTTTCATAGGGGGCCGCCATGCGAAAAGAGACCGAGCCATACGGGGTCAGACCTGGTGCAACGAAGTCGATCATGTCGCCCTAAAACCTCTCAGCAGTGTTAAAATTAGTATATTGTTTGGCCTGGGTGCACGGAGGAAAAGGTGACCAATCTTTGCCTTCCGTAGCGAACGTCGAGACTTCTCATATAACCCACCCTCGTCCCACAGCTCGTGTCATTGCCAGTGTAACACTAAAGTAAATGAAATTTACTTTTCCAAGTCAAAGACGAGAGGTCAACATGTCAATCCAAGTGTCTGGTGTAGAGGTTGAACCGCTATCTCGGAATAAGCACTCCGGAAGTTTTAAGAGCGGACACTCTTATTCATTCGACGCTGATGATCTCCACTTTATCATATGACTTCAACACAAGTCGCGGGGATTAATGGGACTTTATAACATTACGGACGAAATTCCCAATCCCGCATACCACGTTCGAAACACAGCTGCGGTCGACTTGGCAGCACACCGCCTTGCTCTGGCTTTCATACATTGTTATATGTGCCGGTGGTTCAGAAAGTAACGGCAAACTACTGAACGTAAACTTGCCAAGAAATCACAGCGCGAAGAAGAATACAGGACATTGCAGACAAATTGGACATTGGGGTGTATCAAGCAGGAGAATTATAATAATAATAATAATAATAATAATAATCATAATAATAATAATAATAATAATAATCATAATAATAATAATAATAATAATTGTCAACAACTCAAATTGCATCCAGGCACTCTCGCCACTTCATTCACACCTCAACGAAACTTCATGTGTGAATGGACATTAGCTACTTTATTTCAGGCGAACCTGCTATATTTACATACACAAGATCAGGCGGTAATTGCCTGTCTAAATATACATGTCGCCTTTCCTCACAACAACCCGTACATACTCAAATACAATCTCACACTCGTGATCTATAACATGCGACCTCGTAAACTACACATTGGCATCCGGAAACAATCACACGTCCTGTCTGGAAGACTGTCGAACCCCGTCTGAGTAACCTCAGTCCAGTCACTGCCCTTGTCGTTCTAAACTCCGTGTGGTCAGCAAAACCTCGTGCTGTCCCACTCGTCACGTCGTACAGTAGTCCTGTCCGTGTCAACATTGGGTTGTCCTACTGCTAACTCTGTTTACGGGTGTTGTCTCGTGAACTAGCGTCCCCCGCCCTATCCTCGGGGTTGATCCCGCTGATGTCCTAGATATGACACGTCCGTGTCCTCATCTAAGTCCTGTCTTATAACTGTCCTAAGTTATCCCTTGCGGTCTGTCTCTATTCTATCTACTCCCTTATAGAGGTCCTTATCTATCTATGTCCTATCTGTCCTTACCCCTATTCTGTCTCCTGTCCTATCTATGTCCTACCTAACACGTTGACATACTCCCGTGGTTCCCCGTATTGCGTCACCAACTTTAAACTAGTAGGTGTGACGCAATGTCGTCGAAGCATATACAAAATTAGCTGGGTCTAATTTGTCAAGGTGTTTGTAGGGATTCACTACTCATGTCCTTAGGTACCACTTCTGACTTATACCAGTCTGCTACCCAGTTGATATATCTACCCACTGGTTTATAATCAGTGTCCTACACCTGTACTGTTGATAAGAGTCACTACTCTTCCACATTACACTCTTGGAAGCTGTATCGACCCAAGGCCAATTTGTTTTTAAGACACTGCTGTCAGAGTCTCCCCTATAGTTACAACGCGTCGTCTTCGACGGCGCCAGGCAAGTACAGCCAGGCTCAACTCTGAACGACGTTAACCACTCTAGTTACAACGAGTCGTCTCCGACGGCGCCAGACAAGCACGGCCAGGCTCAACTCTGAGCGACGCTAGCCATGTTGTGGGTCAGTCGGTACAGGCGTGAACCATGAAGTTCACGCAGAGGGACACAACTCCGACTGGCGAGAATTCTGAGCGTCCAGCCAGACGGCTTGGAAACGTTGTAGTGGACAGACGGTGTGAATGGTGCTTGTGATGAATTGTGTGTTTGAGCGCGAATCGATAGCAAGCTTGTATGAGGTTAGGAGACTGTGCGCCTGGGTTGTGAAGTTGTAAGTGTATTGCATTTATGTATGTATTGATTGTATGCATTGATTGTATCATGGCATCGCGAATTGTGGTTGCGCGATGCATGCATTGATTGTGAAGAGTGAGCTGCGAGAATAAAGTGTTTGAAGTGTTGTTGCAGTGTGTCACGTTGAGTTATTTTGTGACTGTATTTAGTATCACAGTTGCCAGCAGATACGAGCCTGAGTTCTTGCCTACCGCGAGATCCTGACAAGTGCGAACGTGGGGTCCACGTCCAGCTTGAACCAGTTGTGTGAGATAAGTGCGAACGTAGGGTCTACGTCCAGCTTGAACCAGTTGTGTGAGATAAGTGCGAACGTAGGGTCTTCGTCCAGCTTGAACCATTTGTGTGAAATAAGTGCATCCATCTTGAAAGTTGTTGTAAAATAGGATCGAACGTGAGTGTAAGCGGAAAGTTTTGGAAAGAAAGCAGCATAGAAAGTGAGTTGTAAATTGCGGTGAACGGACGACAGAACGACTAACAAAAATACTTGACAGCACACATACCTCCAAAACTTAGTTGACATCGCATACACCACACATTTGTAGATGTCCTAATTTCTCTTATTCCAAAAACAACAGGTTATTTTGTGTCACCCGAACCCGTTGATTGTAAAGTCCATTTTTCGGCCTGAGGTAAAATCTATTGTGTTTCCGGGCAGTAACAAGCAGCCATTGTCCGAGACAGTTTTCAAGAAACACTTAAGGTATCATTCTTTTTTTGGAATACTTTTGTAATCAGGTCGAAGCACAAGCTGTAACTAGGAAATATTGTACAAAACATTGTATTTAAGTTACTAACAACATAATTAACTTTGTAGACATTCATTCCATCGAACAGATTTCATCATGTCTAGTTTAAGTGATTTCATCGAATTGGGTCTAAAGATGAATTTATCTGGTGAAGAATTGAATAACTGGAGTGAGAGAAAGTATGCAGAATTTATTCAACGTGAGGATAGAGCTGCTGAAAGGGCTTTAAAACAGGCAAAATTGGATGCCAAAAAGGCAGAATCAGATACTGCTTTGAAACTTAAGCAGACAGAAACAGAAGCAGAAATAAGAAAAGCTGAAATTCTAGCAAGAAACAGGAGCTTGAAATTAATGCCCAGAGTAAACGGGAAGAACTTGAACTACAGCTGAAAATTGAACAGCTGAAAGCTGAAACAGCAACAGAGAAGGATGTTAGAAAGTCAGATAGATTAGACAAAGAAAATCAGTACAAAAAGTACCAAGGGATAGTGAAAAGTTTCACCAAAGGCGACTGCATAGCAGCCTTCACCCAAAACTTTGAATGCATTATGGAGCATTATCAGATCCCAGAGACTGAATGGAACATTATATATATGAAAAGTCTTTCTGGGGAACCTCTGAAAGTGATAGAGACCATTCCCAAAGATCTTAGGAAAGATGATCATTATATTAAGTCTAAAATTATGTCTCATTTCCTGTTAGATGAAGCAGGCTACAGAGAACAGTTTAGTAAATTGTCACCTAAACCAACACAAAAGTTCTCTGACTACATCTCAGTAGTACAGAATATTTTTACTAAGTGGCTGTCAGCAGACAAAGTGAATGATAGTTTTGATAGACTGAAAGATCTCATTCTTAAAGATAAAATTATTACATCTCCTCCACCACCATTTTCGAAATTCCTATTAGAATGTGAGTGTGAGAGTGTGCGATAGATTGAGAAACGAGGTTCGGCTTACTTTACAGCCAACAAACAATGTTTCACTAGTAGATTGACTAGCACAGACTTTGTAGCAGCTGCTACATATGACAGAACGAAGTCAGTGCCCTACAGTAAACATAAACCCTATAAACAATCTGCTGAGAAATATTATCAGTGCAGATATTGCCATTTACCACACAATGAAAATGATATGTGTGATAAACATCCAGGGTACCTCACCTACTTGCAGAATTACATAGATAAGCACGATAAGGAGAGAAAGAGCTATAAACGTCTCACCAAATGCTTCCTTTGCAAAGCCTATGGCCACTGGCGCCACTCTTGTAAAGACAAGCAAATGACTAGAAAGGCTAATGCAGCCATGTTTGATAGCTCTTCCTCAGATGAGGAAATTGTTGAAAATCATCATGTAAACTCAGCAAATTCAATTGATGTATTTCACCTTTAAAAATGTACCATCTGTGATCGTTTACATGAGGATGGCGTTTTAACATGCGGCCATTCCATACCAGTTACCAATGAGGAGGCCAATTTAGTGATTAACTCCAAAGGTAAATTAAACATCCACCATGGGTATGTTAATGGTAAAGCTGCCACAGTTTTACGGGACAGTGGCAGTACTCTCATTGGTTTAAAAAGAGACTATATTTTACCTTCAGAGTATACTGGTAAACATGTGACATGCAGAACTTTCTCAGGTAACATCGAGAAATACCCTCTTGCATGGGCATATATAGATACATCATTTCTTACAGGAAAGGTTAAATGTGCAGCATTAACCAATCCTTGCTGCGATATTATCATTGGTAACCTTCCTGAAGTAAACGATATGCCACATGACAGTATAACATCATCTGTCACTTGTAATGTTGATAATACTATTTCACTTTCAACTGAATTCATTGTTGACAATGTATTATCACCTGTAAATGAATGTATGTTTGCCAATTCATTAATGTCATCACATGATTGTATGGATCTGAATGTAACACCACCTTGCAATTTGGTTGACATTACAAATGCAGTAACTAGATCTGCTGCACAAATGCAAGATCGAATCGATCAGACAGAGGCTGTACAAATGTTGAGCCCAGTTATCTCATCTCTTTAAACAACCAAGGAGAAGTTTATAACAGCCCAAAAAGCCGATCGATCGTTGCAGAAATATTTTAAATTAATAGACCAAAATCCACGATTATCAAAGAACGCTAGATGGCATTTTGCTCTGAAAGATGGGATTCTGACATGGTACTATACCAAAGGTTCTAGTACTACAGAACAAACGGTGCTACCATCAGAACACCGCAAACAAGCATTACATCTAGCGCATGACATACCCTTTGCAGGGCATATGGCTTATTCCAAAACTAGATCTAGATTGCTTACCCAGTTCTACTGGCCCAAATTCTGCAGTGATACCAAACAGTATTGCAGAACTTGTGACATCTGCCACAAGCTTGTTAAAAAGGGTAAACACCCGCAAGCTGAACTGCAAATTACAGACTTAGCAAACATACCTTTCGAAAAGATCTCTGTTGATATAGTTGGTCCTCTAAACCACGTAACATCTAGAGGGAATAAATATATTCTAACTACAATTGACCTCTGTAGCAGGTGGCCAGAAGCGATTCCTCTTAAGAACATAACTGCCAAAGACATCATGGAAGTCTTTTTCCATATTTTTGCTAGAGTAGGGTTCCCTGATACCATCCTCTCAGATCGGGGTAGTCAGTTCATAGCATCGGCCACTCAAGCCTTTACTAAAATGTTAGAAGTGAAGCAGTGCTTCAACAGCCCCTACCATCCTCATTCGACTGGGATTATAGAAAAAATTAATGGGGATCTTAAGCACATGCTCTCAAAAGTTACCCAGGAACACCACGAAGACTGGGATACTCATTTACCTGCTATCTTATTTGCATACCGTGAAGTGCCTCATTCCAGCACTGGGTTCTCACCATTTGATTTTGTATATGGTGCCAAACCACGCGGCCCATTATCTATGTACCATTCCATGTTGACTGAAAGTGTAACTGTACATAAACCTATATCATCGTATGAACATGTAACATCATTGCGTGAAAGGATAATGAAATCTTGTGTGTTAGCCAAAGAAGCACTCAAACAATCAGGTGCTATCTACCGACAGTATGCTAACAGAGGAAAGAAGACAATAACACTGACGCCAGGACAAGACGTTCTTCTTCTATTGCCAAGCGACAGACATCTACTGACAGACTCATGGCAAGGACCGTTTAAAGTTTTAAGACAAATTTCGACTGTAGATTACGAAATTGCAGTTAGGGACAAACAAAAAATATTTCACATAAACATGCTTAAACCATATTACAACAGAGACGAGGACCAGGTAGAGACAGTTGCAAGCACGACGATAGTGGACCAGACAGACGACGACGATACAGACGAAATACTGACTCCATCACTTGACACGGCAACCAACCTGCAGGACATCAAGATAAATCCTAATCTGACTCAGACAGAGACTGACAGTTGCAGACAATTGCTACATGACTACAGCAGCATTTTTTCTAACAATCCAGGACAGACAGACTTAGTGCATTATCACATTATTTTGACATCAGACTCTCCAATAAAATGCAGACCATACTCCATTCCCATACACTACAAGGACAAACTACACCAAGAAATTATAGACTTAGAGAAGAACCATATCATCAGACGATCACAGTCACATTTTTGTTCTCATATTGTCATTGTGAAAAAAAAGGACAACACCATAAGACTCTGTGTTGACTATCGTAAACTCAACAACATCACACAGTTGGATTTAGAACCAATGAGCAACTGTGAAGACATACTGACTGAACTGGCAAACTCACATTACTTTACGAAACTGGACATGACAAAAGGATATTGGCAAATACCGGTACATGACGACAGCATACACCTGACAGCATTTGCCACGCCCTGGGGCCTATATGAATGGTGCAAACTTCCATTCGGTTTAGTTAATGCCCCAGCGACTTTCGTAAGAATGACGAGACTTCTTCTGACGGACATTTCTAATATTATTTCTTATATGGACGACATTTGTATACACACGACGAATATGACAGACCACGTAACACCATTACAGCAGACATTTGACAGGAACAGACAATACGGACTGACAGTCAAACCATCTAAAGTTGATATAGCCTATCAAGAAATCTCATTTTTGGGCTATAAGACCTCGAATGGCTTTGTCACAACTGACGATAACATCATGTCTAGAATTATAAAATTGTCGCTTCCGACAAGCAAGAAAGAGTTGCGAAGTGTCTTAGGTCTGTTAAACTATTACAGACAATTTATTCCACATTTTGCTGAATTTACCGCATGTTTCACTAATCTACTAACAAAGAACCACCCTAAAAAAATTGTACACAGCGAATGCTTACGACCTGCATTTTCAAAAGTGTTATCATACTTTTCAAGTAAACCCATTCTTAAATTAGCGGATCTTAACACCATTTTCAGGTTGAGATGTGATGCGAGCTCCGTAGCGATTGGCGGAGTACTCCTTCAGGAATACGAGCAAATTTTACATTCTGTGTACTACGTCATCCGCAAGTTGAAAGACAGAGAAAACCGTTACTCTACGCCTGAAACGGAGGCGTTGGCTCTTGTGTTTTCGGTACGTAAACTTTCCAGATTTCTTTTAGGCCGTCATTTCATAGTGGAGACTGAAAATAGTCCTTTAACCATTATCACCAAGGGAGCGCCGACCAACCACAGGGTCGCAAGATGGTCACTGCTACTGCAGGACTTTAGCTTCGAAGTCAGACATACAAGTGGCTCACATAATTCATTAGCTGACCTTCTATCCAGATGTCCGTACGACGTACCCAGTAGCCACATAACACCTGAGTACACTGCAGATAATGTGTAAACTGCACAGTGATATAGTGCTCAGGTTCACAGCTAAAGTTTCAGTAATGCTGTGAAAATGCTGTGATAGGGATGATCTAATCTCCCATTGTAAATATATATTACATATCGTATTATTATATGAATAAGTGTGTCGAATACCTGTGAGAGATGTGGTAGAAAGAGTATATTGTTTTAAATATGTATTAGTGTTGCGAACAGCACTACAGGATTCAAAGACTTACTGCACTTGAACTAAGCCGAATATCCGTGGTACCTGCAAAGAAGATTGTTCCAGCGTATTTTAATCCGCGTGAGAGAGACTGTGACAACCGGATTCCAGCAGAACACTTTGATCCATACTGAAGAAGGAAGAAGGTATCCAGCAGCTGTTTTCAAGAACAGTTTACTCCGTTTATTTATGTAACATCCAGACGAAAGAACTTTGTGTTATTATCAACTTAACACATCAGCTGGGTACTTCCGGTGTGTATGAATATTAATTTGAAAGCTAGCAGAATATACTATAATACTCACAAAACAGTGACGTTTTCTACAAATGTTGTGAGTTAAATATTTCCATATACGGAATTGTATGTGAGGACTTTGTTAGATATGATCTCAGCATCGTAAGTTGATCCACTTGTTCACAACAGTGACATTGTGTTCACTTTTGTCAATAAGTATCAAATTATGACACTAAGAAATAAATTTATGAATGTAATTTATTGTGTTGAAAACATGTTGAAATGATCTCCCATAACTTTTGTATTGCAACCAAGGGAGATAACTAAAATTGTTGGTAATATGTAACATGTGTTGAAACCATCATCATGTTGCCTTATGGGTAACACGTCAAGATGACGTCAATTGGGCATGGAGATGGAGATGTACCAAAGCTGTAGACCTTCATTGGACTCTCTGACTAAGTAAGATTAGATGTCTAAGGTTGGAGTCATCTTATAGGGAGATGCTCGCAGTCTGACATGATGTTTTTGCTATTTTTGTTAATTGGTCGAGAATTAGTTGCGTGTTCGCTGTAAGCTAACGGACTGGATGTATCACATTGCAGCTGAAGTGAGAAATCCATCGAAATGATTGTACTTGATGTGTGTTGCTTCATAGCAACATTGAGAAATGTGTATATATAGCCTACAATTACCTACAGATTTTAAAATAAACCAAAGAGTCACGTCAGATAACTTACATGGGTCGATTCTGACAGTATAAATAAAAGGCATATAGAGTACATGAAAGGATTCCCTTTCGTGAAAAGGAGGGTGGGAGAATGTCAGAGTCTCCCCTATAGTTACAACGCGTCGTCTTCGACGGCGCCAGGCAAGTACAGCCTGGCTCAACTCTGAGCGACGTTAACCACTCTAGTTACAACGCGTCGTCTCCGACGGCGCCAAGCAAGCACGGCCAGGCTTAACTCTGGGCGACGCTAGCCATGTTGTGGGTCAGTCGGTACAGGCGTGAACCATGAAGTTCACGCAGAGGGACACAACTCCGACTGGCGAGAATTCTGAGCGTCCAGCCAGACGGCTTGGAAACGTTGTAGTGGACAGACGGTGTGAATGGTGCTTGTGATGATATGTGTGTTTGAGCGCGAATCGATAGCTAGCCTGTATGAGGTTAGGAGACTGTGCGCCTGGGTTGTGAAGTTGTAAGTGTATTGCATTTATATATTTATTGATTGTATGCATTGATTGTATCATGACATCGCGAATTGTGATTGCGTGATGCATGCATTGATTGTGAAGAGTGAGCTGCGAGAATAAAGTGTTTGAAGTGTTGTTGCAGTGTGTCACGTTGAGTTATTTAGTGACTGTATTTAGTATCACACTTGCCAGCAGATACGAGCCTGAGTTCTTGCCTACCGCAAGATCCTGACAACTGCCTTTCTAAATATAGAAACCCGATATTCCGAACAGATTGTTCCTGTAATGGAAACAATACATGAATATAAAATTCATGGCTCCCATGCAATGTACCTCAACATCTTTAACAAGTTGTGTGTTTACTGATGTTCACCTATCTGACTTCCGCCTGCGGATAAATTCTCAACTGTGTCCTCAACCTTTTTAGTGTCCCCTGTGCATGTGTACTGTCCCTTTGGAAATCCTGCTGGTTGCATCTTTATCTGTTTGTATTCCTGTTTGTATGCATGTTAATTTATACTTTATGTATGTTTAAATTAGAAACATATGTGTATGTTAATAATTCATGTATTCAAAGCTTTCAAGTGTCGCAGGTAGGTTTGTGCAAGTCACAAATGAATGCCTATGATTGATTTGTGAGGTGCGTGCCCGAACTGAGACGCTGGAAAACATTAATATAGATGCAATGCAATAGTGGCTGCAACACGTATAAAACTACACGCTCACATGTGTTACAAAGAAGACGAAGACAATTCATAAAAAAACTCAATTGTGAGAAAAAAAATGCACCATTGAACATTCATAATATATTTAATCCTTTCACTCTTCCTTCCACTCATCTTGTGTTCACAGACTCAAAGTTTGTAAGTTTAAAAATGTTTTTCTGATTAAAATAAAAATGGGCTCGTTTTAAACAATTATCGAGCCGATAGTAGTACCTTTTAATAGTACTTGAACTAAAGTATTTACACTGTTGTTGGATTGCGTAGGGCAATGCTAAGGAACGAACTATTCTAGCTAACTTATGTTTTATATAATGTGTTCTAATGGGTGTTACTAACTAAGGAAAGGTAATTTAACTAACTAAACAAAATTTAGGATAAATGTGTTGGCTCCCTTAATGTGTCTTACAGAGAAATAATAGTTCTGCAGTATCAGGGACCAACGGTATATCCTGTTATTCTTTGGGATCCTTGTTTCCATAGCTAACAACGGGGAATTGTCAGTTTCCACGACAAAGTGTGTTCCTGCCAGAAATCTATGCAATTTACTCACACAATATACAATCGCTAGTGCTTCCAACTGAGTAACATCGTATTTGGATTCTGTTGAGGCGAGCTTGCGACATACATACAATACTGGATGAAGGATTCCATCATACTCCTGAAGGAGCACGACAGAAATGGTAGTAGTGCTCGCGTCAGTCCTTAGAATATATTGTAATTCTGGGTTAGGTAATTTCAAAATAGAGATATTGCTGAATTGATATTTCAGTTTTGACATTGCACTGATTAAAGTAGCATCTTGAACATTTATTTTTGCATTATTTTCAATAAATCAGAAAATACACTAGTAATCTGAACCAAATTAGGAATAAATTTGTTGTAGTAATTAACTAAACCAAGCAAATTTCTCACTTGCTTCTTGGTTGTCGGCATAGTGAGGTTCAAAATTTGGTTACAATTTTGTCGTCACTTTTCAAGTGGCCCTTTGATTTAGTATGGCCTAAGAAATCTATCTCCTCCAGTGCCAACTCCGCTTTGGTTGGTTTGACTGTAAGTCCAAACAACTTAATTCTTTCGAAGACCCGTCTTAAGGTTTGTATGTGTGTAGTCCAGTCTGTTGTATGTATACAAATGTCGTCTATATAAGTTTGGGTGTTTGTTACTCCATGTCAGAGATCCCTGGTAAGACGGACAAAAGTCGCAGTCGCATTGTGAAGGCCGAAAGGAAGAAAATGCCTCTCGTACAGACCTAAAGGTGCTGCAAAGGCAGTAAGATGGATGGACTTTTTATTCATAGGAATTTGCCAATAGCCTTTGGTTAGGTCAAGTTTTGAGAAGATTGTAGAAGTTGACATGTTTAAGATCAGATCATCACAGGAAGGGATAGGTTCTGCGTCTGTCTTCGTTACTGAATTAAGTTTTCTGTAGTCGACGCAGAGTCTGATAGTAGAATCCTTCTTTTTCACTAAGACGATGGGAAAGGAATATTCTGATTGGGATTTCTGAATTATCCCACAAGATTCAAGACTAAGAATTTCCTTGTCAAGATTATCCCTATAGTTCAGAGGGATGGAATATGGTCGACATTTAATTGGAGTATAGTCAGAGAGAATGATGGAGTGTTGTATCCTATCTGTCCTACCTGGAATGTCTGAAAACATTTGTTTGTATTCTGTCAGTAATTGTCTGTTGTTTTTGTTCGTCTGTCATTTCTGTCCTAGATGTATGCTGTTAATCGTCGTTGTAGTGTCCACTGTCGGTATTGGTAGTTCAATGTCATCCTCCTCTGTCTGGTTTATTACCGTGGTTGCCCCGTGTTCGTCTTCTATTTGGTTGGTTGCTGTGGTTGCACTGTGTTCGTCTTCTGTCTGGTTGCTTGTTGTGGTTGCACTGTGTTCGTCTTTTGTCTGCTGTTCTTGTCTAGAGTAGTATGGTTTGAGCATGTTGATATGAAATATCTTGAGTTTGTTGTTCAGTGATATTTCATAGTCGACATTAGATATTTTTCTCACTACTTTGAATGGCCCTTGCCATGATGTTAATAATAAGTCACTCTTATCAGGTAAAAGTAATATAACCTCTTGTTCAGGTTCAAGGTGAAATGTTTTTGCACCTTCAAATTTAAAATAGGGTGACACTGTTGGCTCGGCTCATTGTACCTTTATAAACTCTTCTTTGGTTGTTTTGTCTACTGTACCACTAGGTGAAATGAGATGGAGCATTTCTTTCTGTAGGTCGTCTTGATGTCTGTTTGTTTCAGACCTAGTTACAGGCTTTTAATTCGTTAGTGGTACATTTCTTCACTTCTGGCAGACACCCGATTATCAGATCTGTACACGGGTTATGCAAGATCGCGCACGTAAATGTGCCTGATAAGAAAGGAGTATTTATACGAGCTGTGGCGAGTGGGTACTTTTCTATATTGTCCGAAAAAGTTCGGCAATTCACGAACTCGCCAGTGTAGTCTTCTGGCTTAGCCAGTTCCTTTTTTAGACCGATCAAGGTACTGCCGCTATCGATCAAGAGTTGGCAAGGCTTATCATTCACCATTCCATAGTGGAATTCTAGTTTGCCTTTGGGGGCTACTGCTGGGTTTGCGTTTTCACTTGAGCACGCCACGGTGTGCCCGCATTTTAGTACTCCGTCTTTATGAAACTGATGACAAGTTGTACATCTATCGTAATTAAGTACATTAATAGCTGCTACCAAATTTTCTTCACACTCTCGCATTTCTCCTTGCTCACTTTCACTTTCACTCGATGAGTCAATAAGCACAGCATTTACTGCTTTCAATCTCTGTCGTCCCTTACAACGTGAACTATAGTGCCCGAAAGAATGGCAAAAGAAGCATTTGACAACACGTCTGTAGGTTTCTCTCTTATTCTGCTGTTTCTTTATCATCGTCTCAAGATGAGATGGATAATTCGGGTTACGGTCACACATTCCGAACTGAGGGTGTGAAAATCCACAGTATGGACACTGTGGTAGATTGGGTTTTTGTTTCTCCCTATTTTTGAATGGTTTTTGGGGTTTACTGTTGGCAACTGCCACTATCTCACTCTCTTCTATGTTAGCTTTAAATATGCCCCTGTTAAAAGAAAAATAAGCTGACCCCCGTTTCTCTAACTGCTTTAAAGAATCTACATCAGCGTACTGTAAGAATTTGGCAAAGGGACTTGGGATGGTTGAAATAATTTTGTCCATAATCATTAAATCCCTAAGTTTTTCGTAGTTCTTATTGATCTTTGCAGCGTTCAGCCGCTTATTGTATACGTCTTGGACGTGAGAGACGTAGTCAATGAAGGTTTCATTGCTTTTAGGTTTCAACTTTGAAAACTGAACTTGATACCCTGGGGCATCTAAATGAAAATGCTGCATAATACGATGGTGAATATAATCGTAGTCATTCCTTAGTTCTTGGGGAATAGACTCTATTACATTTAAGGGCTCCCCTGACAAGTTCTTCATGTATATTATGGTCCAGTGTTCCCTTGGCATTTCTTGGAACTTTAATTGAAACTCTACATTTTCGGTCCAAGCAGAAATTGAATCACCTTGGCAGAAGGGTTTTACTATCCCTTTGTATTTGCTATACTTATTTTCCTCTTCCCTACTTTTCAACTTAGTAGCCGCTATGTGCACATGGGACTCTATCTCCAGTTCCTTCATTTTTAACTGGGTCTGTGCCTCAATTTCTAGCTGCTTTTCTCTTAACTTTGTTTCTTCTGCTCTTTGAGCTAGTTCTAATCCTTTTAGTTTGGTGGCATCTGCTAGCTCCTTCATTTTGGTGGCTTCAGCCAACTCTAGCTGTTTTAACTTGTTAGCTTACCCCAACTCTGCTAGCTCTTTTTGATGCAATCGTTCTCGTACACGTTCTTCTCTTTCTGCATCTTTTGTCTCTTTGTAACTGTTCTAATTTGTCGCCACTATATCCTAGGTCTTTTCCAGCTTCTATACATTCCTTTAATGTTGACATTGTTAACAGTTATCTTACACACGAGTAACATTTACACTGTTCAAATAATAAAACAGTTGGCAATTTACAATGGTATATTATAATACAGTTTCCAATTTACAGCATTCAGAAAAATTGAAAAAAAAAAGAAGATGCTGCCTTAACGTCCAAAGTAAAAAAATTAGGGTACTTATCTGATGTTTTTGAAACTTTCAGCTTCTCATGCAGCTCTTCGGAGTTATCTACTTAATCTTCCCTGTCATCCACACGCACTTTCAATCTGCTCTCTGGTGGGTAGAGCAAGAATAATTAATACTCAACGAAGATATTGATAATACAATGTTCAATTTGTCAGTTATCTCTTCCGACAGGAATCTGAAATACGAAATATTGTTATATGTGTCTGTCGTCTTGTCTGTTGTCTTATTGTCCGTGTCGTGTAGTCTTCACTGGCTTGGGCATCAACTGAAACGTATCTGTGCACATAATTTACATAATATAGTGATCACAATTTCATGCGTTTTAACACTTTGCGCACACTCGTAATCTTTCTTTCAGTTATGCGAACTATACACTCAAGCGCAACTTGCTATTTCGCTCTTACTCTCTGCTCTGAAACATTCATCATAATTATATTTAAACATTCTTGTTTGGTCATTCACTCAAGCTGTGAGTTCATTCGAACTTCTGACACTATGTTGGCACACATTCTTGTAGGTTGTGACTTCTTTCGAACTTCTGACACCATGTTGGCACACATTCTTGTAGGTTGTGACTTCATTCGAACTTCTGACACCATGTTGGGCTGCCTGTCAACAATTCAAATTGCATCCAGGCACTCTCGCCACTTCATTCACACACCAACGAAACTTCATGTGTGAATGGACATTAGCTACTTTATTTTAGGCGAACCTGCTATATTTACATACACAAGATCAGGCGGTAATTGCCTGCCTAAATATACATGTCGCCTTTCCTCACAACAACCCGTACATACTCAAAATACAATCTCACACTCGCGATCTGTAACATGCGACCTCGTAAACTACACATTGGCATCCGGAAACAATCACACGTCCTGTCTGGAAGACTGTCGAACCCCGTCTGAGTAACCTCAGTCCAGTCGCTGCCCTTGTCGTTCTAAACTCCGTGCGGTCAGCAAAACCTCGTGCTGTCCCACTCGTCACGTCGTACAGTAGTCCTGTCCGTGTCAACATTGGGTTGTCCTACTGCTAACTCTGTTTACGGGTGTTGTCTCGTGAACTAGCGTCCCCCGCCCTATCCTCGGGGTTGATCCCGCTGATGTCCTAGATATGACACGTCCGTGTCCTCATCTAAGTCCTGTCTTATAACTGTCCTAAGTTATCCCTTGCGGTCTGTCTCTATTCTATCTACTCCCTTATAGAGGTCCTTATCTATCAATGTCCTATCTGTCCTTACCCCTATTCTGTCTCCTGTCCTATCTATGTCCTACCTAACACGTTGATAATAATAATAAAAATAATAATAATAATAATAATAATAATAATAATAATAATAATAAGAAAACACCAGCAGCAGCAACAGGACGATGCGAAGAAGAGGCGGAAGAATGAGATGATTAAGAAAAGGCTGACGAGGAAGAAGAGGATGATGAGGAGGAAGAGGATGAATAAAAAAAAAGAAGAAGAAGAAGCAGCAGCAAAAGGAGGCGGAGAAGAAGAAGAAGAAGAAGAAGAAGAAGAAGAAGAAGAAGAAGAAGAAGAAGAAGAAGAAGAAGAAGAAGAAGAAGAAGAAGAAGAAGCAGCAGCAGCAGCAGCAGCAGCAGAAGAATAAGAAGATGTAGTAGTCTGAGTAGTTTCGTCTATTTAGTTAGTTTACGAATAGCTCTATCCATGTGTCACCAGATCTTACTCTTAGCCATCTCGAGCTCTACAATAAACTAAACATGTTATTTATTTCCCTACAGGGTTGCAGTGTCCGTGTACTGGCTGTCTAATGGACGACCCTCCCTTTAGCATGTGCACTAGATTATACCTGGCTGTAGGCAGGCCATGTTTATACAAACAAAATGACCCCCTGGAGACAACACCTTGTATCTCGCTGTTGCCTCAGCTGGTATCATCATCATATCTGTCACAGCCGGTATCGTTCTTCCTGTTTTTGTCTGAATAGTTCAACTTATAATTAATTGTCTTCGAACAACGCACAAACCTCTGTAACATCTAGTTACGGCAATGCTGATCTGCGAAAGAACATATTATTAATATGTAAATGTTGCTGCTGCTGCTACTACAAGTAACTTCATTTTTATGAATGGTCATCATCATTTTTGATGGACAAACAATAGGTAACTTCATACGTGTACGATCACACGGAATCACCCCCAGAGAGACAGGGTAGAAGATAACTATAGTTAGAAACATGGAGGGGGTGACAACTGGAAGGGCGAGGAAGCAAAAGGGGAAACATGTCACCGATTAAAATGAGTTTCGTTATTATCACCATCATACTTGGGTGCACATATCATTCATTCGTCCACTATGGCCAAC